>CAWUFW010007902.1:0-600000 GCA_963921515.1 Calotriton arnoldi
ACCCCACACTTGCCTTTTGGTCACTGTGATGATGGGGGTTTGGACCCCATTGCCACAATGTTCAAAATGTGCTTTAGCTATGGACCCCACACTTACATTTTGGTCACTGTGGTGATGGGGGTTTGGACCCCATTGCCACAATGTTCAAAATGTGCTTCTGCTATGGACCCCACACTTACCTTTTGGTCACTGTGATGATGGGGGTTTGGACCCCATTGCCACAATGTTCAAAATGTGCTTCTGCTATGGACCCCACACTTACATTTTGGTCACTGTGATGATGGGGGTTTGGACCCCATTGCCACAGTGTTCAAAATGTGCTTCAGCTATGGACCCCACACTTACATTTTGGTCACTGTGATGATGGGGGTTTGGACCCCATTGCCACAATGGTCATGGCCTGCTTGCATTGTGGGTGCCACACACATATATGTGTGGCACATGTGCTAGGGGGTCACATTGTATGTTCAAAGTCATGTTCGGTGTTGTAGGCATTTGACACAGTCTACACACGCTTGTCATGGTGTTGGGGGATGTCTTCTTCTTGCATTCCCTAGGTTGTGGTGTGCTGGTTGTGTCATGCATTGTCCATCCTATGAGTGGGGGTGGTAGTAGTGGTAGGCATCCTGCCCCCTGGCTAAGGGTGGTGGTAGGCATCCAGCCCCCCTGGGTGAGGGTGGTAGTAGTGGTAGGCATCCTGCCCCCCTGGCTAAGGGTGGTAGTAGTGGTAGGCATCCAGCCCCCCTGGGTGAGGGTGGTAGTAGTGGTAGGCATCCTGCCCCCCTGGCTAAGGGTGGTAGTAGTGGTAGGCATCCTGCCCCCCTGGGTGAGGGTGGTAGTAGTGGTGGGCATCCTGCCCCCCTGGGTGAGGGTGGTTGTGGTGGTAGGCATCATGCCACCCCTGGGTGAGGGTGGTAGTGGTGGTAGGCATCATGCCACCCCTGGGTAGGGGTGGTGGTGCGCATTCAGGCCCCTGTGTGCATATGTGGCATTGGTGATGGGCATCCCGCCCCTATGGTGCTGCTGTTGCTGGTGTAAGTATATTCTGCATCCCTGTGTGTGTGTGCGATGTGTCGTGTACGTGTTGTATGTGTTTTGTGGTTGGTGTCTGGCTTACCTTCTGCGCCGTACGCGTCCGTGCCTGTTCCGGTAGTAAATGTAGAATATTGGTATGATCGGGACGAAGGGATTCATGGTTGGTTCGTGTAGTTCGTCCTTCTCGTTGCTTCGCGTCGTCCTCGTCGCTTCGCCTCGTCCTCGTCGCGTCGTCCTCGTCGCTGGCGTGTTCGCCTCGTAGCCGTGGATCGTGTTGTGGCGCGAATCGGAGCTTATGTGCGCCTCTCCCGGATGCTTTGACGTGCCGTGCGTAGCGACTGGTTCGGCGCGTACGGAAAGCGCATCGTACTTGTCCGGCCGGACGGGGCTGCATTTTTCCTTCCGTGCGACTCGATTCGGCGTTTCCGGATTCGCCTCGGTCGGAGAACAGGACCTGGTTTGGGTGAGTACGGCTCGGCCGGAATTTTTGCTGTTGTGCGCATCGTACTTGCTCGTTCGGTGTGCTGTACGGATCGGTCGGGAAACAGGCTTTCGCATGGCTTTTTTCCCGACCGAATGGTATTGGGTGCGCCTCCGACCGAGATCGGAATCGGCCCCTGAGTGTCCATTCATACACCAGAGAGTATCAGTACTCATGCGAGTGCACCCACTTGGCACATGACCTCAAACTCTGGCAATTCTCCATTTTGGGTATAAAATCTAGCTTCCGCATGAGGCATCTGGTATAGAGAAAGACACTTGCAGCACACTACAGACTGACGACTCCTACTGAGGGGCATATTTACAAGGGGATTGCGCCACCGGAACATCCCTTTTACCAACCTTCCAGTGGCGCAACGCCCTGCTCCATAGTAACAAAGTAACGTTAGGCAACTTTTTGTGGATTAACGCCGCTTTGTAAATATGGTACCCTTTCACGCAGATATGAAAGGGGCGTGCAATGGGAGTTGCTATTGGCGCTCCACCACAACACCCATTGCTTTTTGATGCTGTCCCAGACTTACAAGGATGTGTAAATCTGAGGCAGCACCAAAAACCAACACCATGCAGTCGCAGGCGTGAGATTGGCGCAACGTGGAGAAATGCTTTTATTTCTCCTCGTTTCGCTGTTTCTATATGTGCTGCACTCTGCAAATCGCCTTTAAAGATTGTTTATGTGCAGGAAGGTTTTCCGTCCTGCACATAAACAATCACTCCCTGCAACACACTATGGTGCGAGGGGTGCCTGCGTTGTAGGAAATCATCCCTGCTAAAAAGCTTGCACCCTTGCACTATGGCGCAAGGATGTTTGTGGTGGAGCTAGGCAACTATTTTTAGCACCAGCACTAGGGAAAACACAGAGGTGCGATGTATTGTAAATCTGCCATATCCCTGCATTTTGGAAATGTGCTGCACAATTTTCTGCAGCTCCGCCATTTTTTTGTAACTATGCCCCAGAGTGCGTCAGGTCGTGGAATGCAAGTGTAATGTGTAGGTACAGTTCAGTGATGGCTGCATTATTCCAGTAGCGGCTGGTGTTGTGGAAAAGTGGTAGGGGGGGATGGTTCGCTGGATGACAAAATAAAAAATAAAAACATACCTACAGCGTCACACTTTTCTGCTCCTCTCCTCGAAGGCCAGGCTCCCAGATTCCACTGAAGCCAATCCTGATGCATGTCATGAGAGCAGCGTCAGGATTGGCCTGAGCGCTCTAAACGTGTGCTCCCAGTGAGGCTGGGAGCCTGTGCCTGCTGTCTCCAACCCGGCAAAGCAGCTCGGGTGGAAGACAACTTCCGTGCGCATGATGGTTTGGCCGGCCTTGGCCGGCTGGCCAAACCGTTATGCGCACTGACAACAGTGCCCACCACTCCACCTGCAGCCTGTCATCCCCCAAGACCGCCACCCCCAAAGACTCAGCAAGAAAGAACAAATAAAACAGGTTTATTATCGTTTCATTTTTCCTTTCCTGACGTTTTGAGGCAGCTGGCACGGGGGGGGGGGGTGACACTCCGCCATAGTAGAGGAGCTGCCCCGGCATTATTTGATGGATTCCTTTTAGCCCTGTGGTTGGGTAAATTTATTATCAAGACTGTCTGGGGGGGGGGGGTTGGGAAGGACAGAAAAAGTAGTGGAGCTGGAGTTCCAGCTGCAGGCACTAGAAGATGAGCCAGGTTGCTTTTTTCTCAGCTGCAACTGCAGCAACTGCTTTTAGATGAGGCTCAGATAGCTTGGCAGGCAGCACAGAATCGGATATACCAGTGGGGTGACAAGTCCAGTAAAATGCTACACAGCTTATGTCAGGTCGCGCCAGCGATGCGGAGTGTAGGTTACGGTCCAGCACTCGGGTGGTGGGTCAGGCATTTGCAGAATACTGTGGGGCCCTCTATGCTCAGCGAGAAGTCCTAACCCATGACCAAATTGTCAATTTTATACACACCATGCCTCCCCGATCTGTATCCGACTTGATGCGTAAGCAACTTGACGAACCGATCACTGTGGAGGAGTTGAAGGCAGCATTAGTGAGTCGGGCCAGGCTGCAGGACTTAATGGGCTTCTGTGCAAGTTTTTGAAGGCTCACATGCCCCAGTTGGGGACACACTTGCTGAAGGCGCTGCCAACATGTCGATTCTCTGCATGATTGGCAACATGCGGAAATAGTGTTTTTCCACAAGCCTGGTCATCCCCCCGAGGAACCGTCTTCATACCGGCCGATCTCGCTATTGAATATTGAAGTCAAATTATTAGGCAAAAATATTGGCTGATCGCCTTTTTTAGCATTTGTATGATCTGGTTCACTCAGACCAGGCCATATTTATGCCACTCGCCATAATATTAGACGGTTCCATAATGCACTGGTGAATGCGCTTCACCTGGGGAAGTCGGTGGCCCTCTTATTAGCCAATATTGACAAAGCCTTCGATTCGATGGGAGTACCTATTCTTCCGCAGGCCCTTAACCTCGCCCCACAGCTCTTCGCATACATCTGCCTGTTATACTCTGATTTGTCCGCGTCCGTTCGCGTGGTGGGCATAGTGTCTGATCCAGTCCGCGTACACAGAGGCACTAGACAGGGGTGTCATCTGTCCCTCCTGCTATTTGACCTCGCTGTGGAGCCACTGGCTGCATGGGTGAGATGTGACCCCCTGGTGCGCGGTTTTGACTGGTTTGCCCAGATATCCGATAGGGCTGCATTATATGCATTTCTTACCGACCCTGCATTTCCTGGCCCACGGATACTGCAGATCTTCTGGGATTTTGGAGAGACCTCTGGGCTCTACATGAGCCCGATGAAGTTGACACTTTTTCCAGTCTGCGTGCCCAGGGGAGAACAGCGTGAGCATCACAACTGACTGAGGCTGTTGAGGACTTTCAATACTTGGGGATCTATGTCACCCCGGACCCAGCTGTCCCTTGGCAGCATAATATTGATCCATTGTTGTCGCTAGCCAAAGAAGAGGTGAAAGTGTGGACCTCTTTGCCCTCGTCTCTGCTGGGTCGGTCAGCAATCTTCAAGATGGTGTCTCTACCACGATTGCTGTATCGGCTTCAGAATTACTCATATAATATCCCATATTCGTCGTTCCGGCAAATTAATGCAGTCCTTAATCATTTCCGAAGGTGGCCAGGGGCGCGATTCGCGTGGCTCTCCACACTTGTGCCCAGTCCACTTTTTGTGGGGGAATTGCCATGGCAGATGTATATTCCTATTATGCTGCTTCCCACCTCCTTGATATCAATGAGTGGTGGTACAGTGACCAGGCTGATCCTGTGTATGCCATGTAGAGATGGGCAATGGGCACCCAGTCGGTCCTAGATTTTTTTTTTATTGTCATGCAGGGATGGAGCACTTGCCTCCGGCAGCCAGGGTGGTCATTCAAATATGGCGGCAGACTGTTCGAGCAGGCTGGTGGGGTAGATTGACCAGGGAGACCCCGTTGTGGCATGGGACTTTCCTGCGTCAAGTGGCTGCACTGTCGGGGTTCCGGGAATGGGACCTCATAGGCCTGTCCACATTGGGGGGGCGTCAAGAAAGGAACAATACTAAAGACCTTCCAACAATTACAAGATGAATACCAGCTTCATTGCAGCTAATTTTACAAGTATCTGCAGTTCAGACATGCTTATCTGTAGGTAGGCTGCTGTTGGGGGTTTTGGGTTCCCACAAGATTCGACAAATATACCAGACCTTAGTAATGCATAGCCACATTACCCTGTCAGCACTGTGGACGGCCTGGAGAGGAGACATTGAAGACCTGAATGACAATGACTGGACTGAGGCCTTGGCGGCCCCCCGAGGTGCCGCAGTATCGTCGTGCTACCACCTGATCCAATTTAAATACCTGCACAGGGCCTATTATACTAGGCACCGCTTATGGTAGATGGGCATGATATCCTCCCCCGTATGCAGGGCTGGACTGGCCGTAGCGGGCACCAGGTTTTTTCCCGGTGGGGGCTGAATTTGGGGTCGTGGGGGCGGTTTTATTACAAGGGACCGGTCTTGCAGCAATACCAGCCCCTTATAACATCAGAGGCAGCGGTGCAGCCCGAGTGGTGCTTCTCACTCGAACCGCCCCCTCCCTCGGGGGCCAGTCAAGCTCCTTGCCAGGGAAGGTTTCTGTTCCCAGTCTGGCCATGCCAGTGTGCCTCCACTGGCTGTGACGTAGAGGAGGGGTCCCTCCTAAACACAGTCTGAGCTGTACCACACTGCCGCCCTTCAGGTGCGGTGTGACCTCTTGCCTGGCCCCGGTGTTGTCGTGGGAGATCCCTCTTGAGCCATACTGGTCCTTTTTCATAGCATGGAGGAGATCAGAGGGAATCGGTCCAAACGGCATCTTTTGTTTTTGGGCCTAACACTTGCTAAATGTGACATCATCCAGCACTGGAAGGCGAAGTCTCCACCTTCGGTGGAGGGGTGGAAGGCGGCCATGAACAGGTGTATGGGGATGGAGATCACCGTCTTTTCAGGCGAGAAACCTCCAGAAGCATGGTAAAATTTGGAAGCGGAGGGAACATTAGCAAGGTAATATGCTAACCCCCATACAGTCTGCCGAAGCCCTTATTGAGATGGAGGTACAGTCGTATGGTTCAAAGAGATAGTAGGGGATCCTTATCTGCAAGATACATGAAGCCATGGGTATCAATGATGGACGGAGTTCTGGGGGGTGGTATTCTGTCTGAGCTTGTTTTATGGAGTTATGTTACATTGGAATCATTGAGACCTGTTGTCATGTTGTTTAAGCAGTTAAGCGAGGCTCTTCCAGGTCTTGATGTACTAAAAACTTCAATAAAATCTGTTATTTAAAACACAAAACTGTCTACTGGAGTCTACAACAAGAAGGTGAGTTATCCAGTCAAGATCCACACTTTATGGCATTTTGACCCACATTACAAACCTTCAATGTTACATAATCTGAGCGTAGTAGTTTTAAGCCTGAAAGGAAACTACACTCATCAAGAAACAAGAGTAGTAGGGTAAAGCCGGGTATGTATATTTTGGAACAACTCTACAGATTACAAGGACTCTTTACAGAGATTTACTCATCTCTGCTGTATGTGTCCAATTGGTAGAAGTGAGTAAAATGTGGTAAAGTGTAGAATTCAAGAATGTTTACTCTGAGAAACCAGTTCCTAAAGAAAAGTGCAATCAGAACTGAGAGATTGCTCTCCATGCATGGCTTTAAATCTCACTCTAACCTGTTATTTTAACTTTAAGCAAAGTGCAATATAATTATGATGAAAATATTTGTGATCTGTATAAATGAAGAATCTGTCACCCAGGGTGGTGCGGAGAGTTTATTTCATGCAATGTTACTTAAAATGTAGTTAAGAATCTTGTTTTTGCTTTTAAGTAAATGCATGTAGGCACTCTTAAACCTTCTGTTAAGGAGCTTTTGCGAGAGTGCTTTATCCCTAAAAGAGCTCATTGCACTGAAGACCTAGAGAGACACGGGTCATATTTACTAGAAACTGGCAGAGTGCAGTGTTACGCCAAAATTGGTAACACAGCACTCAGTCAGTTTCCCAACACAGTGATACGCTGTATTTACAAGAATGCGGTGCACCCCTGCATTTCGGCTAGCGCTAAAGAAGCTGCCTAGCTCCAGCACCCTTGCGCCATGTTGCAAGGGTGCCTGCGCTGCAGGGGTGATTGTTTATGTGCAGGAAGGAACCCCTTCCTGCACATAAACAATATTTACAGACAATTTGATGTTTCTATGTGTGCTGCAGAATGCAGCACACATGGGGAGAGCAAAATACGAGGAGAAATGAAACATTTCTCTTCGTATCGCCTGCTTAAGTCCAGGTCTTCCCTGGCAATATTTTTGGCGCTGCCCCATACCTTGTAAATATGGAGCAGCGCCAAAAAGCAATGGGTGTTGCGGCAGAACGTCCACTGCAACACCCATTGCACGCCCTATTCACACGAAGTGCTGCGTGAATATGGGCATTATTTACAAGGCGGCGTTAAGCCAAGTTAAGTGGTTTAATGCCACCTTGTGAATAAAGAAAAGGCTCAACACCACCAGAACGTCGCAAAAAGTGAAGATCTGGGGGCGTTAACTCCTTGCAAATATGCCCAAAGGTTTGCTCTTATGCTAGAAAGAGAATCATTTTAATTCAGCTTTTTATGGAAATTCATGCGACTACTCATCACGCGCTATACAGAAGTAAATAACTATAACATAGCTACTTGGGCTCCAAGGAGGTTATTTAATAAAACGTGTATAGCACTTTATAAATAACAGAAAATTGTTATTCCACATGAAGGAGAGACCGTAACTGGCACTTCTTGCATTAAGGAAGAATTCTGAATGACGTCACAGCTCAGTCATTAAAATGAATTTATTTGGTATTTCATTTTATTCCTGTTTGTCCCCATCTCCAAGAGCTCTTTGCCCATGAAGCACTTCTGAGCAGCTCAAGCTGCATCATGAGGTACAGTCCCAGGGTACATAAACAGCATAGATCAACAAAATACATAAAACAGACCTTCTCCTTAACAGGACATACAGGGAGAACAACAGTGTTTCTGACGCGATCACAAGTTAATACACTCTTCATACCCTGTACAAAAAACAGTGATGCAAGCCTGGTTACCAAATTCCTATTTTAATACAACTTAAGCCCAATACCATGTGTGAAATCTGATTTACTAAACATACCGACCGTTTTATGGAAACACACATTTTCCAGTTCTATTCTTTCTTTAAATGATAAAGAATGCGGCAATACCGCATTCTGGTAACTCTCTCCAGCGTCGCACATTACAGCAGCTGAAAGTTACTGAAAATATTGGGGGACTCATTAATGGCATTTTGGCGTAGGGTAGTGCAGAAAGGCACCTTGCTGCGCAACCCCTACACCAAAGTGAAAGGGCAGGAACGCACCGTATTTTAGAAAAACAGTTCATTCTTGTCCTTTCTGGCTGCGCCGTTTCGGCAGCCTAGCGCCAACATCGGCAGCCTTGCACCATGGTGCAAGGGTGCCTCCGTTGCAGGTACGATTGTTTTTGTGTAGGAAGCGGCCTCTTTCTAGTGTGCTTCTGCAGCACACATGGAAAGAGGAAAAAAAACGAGGAGAAATTAATATATTTCTCCCCGTTATGCCTCGCCTCTAGAGGCGTACGAATGTGACACTTCTCCAGTTTTACATCACTTTGTAAATCTCGGGCAGCATCAAATCCATGGATGTTGCGTGGGGAAACCCACTGCAACGCCCATGGAACGCCTCCCTAGCGTAGAGTAAGGCAACGCCGCGATTTGTGCTTCATTGCCTTAGCCATGATTTATGAGGCCACCCAAAGCCACGCTGTGTGGCTTTGCGTGGCTTCCTAAATCTTTATGAGAGCCCTGCGTCGCGCGTGTACCACTTTACGTGGTGTAAAATTGACGAAGGGCTCTCATAAATAAGCTCCTGGGTGTATAGATGCTGAAAATGAGAACTTGCCAAGGAAAGTGGGTGCAGTATTCCTGGTTCTTGCAGTAGTTCCTTTAGGGCAAACTTTAAATCCGGTGGAATTCCTGCAATCTGGAATTAGACATACCCTAGGTGGAGGTAATTCTGGAGTGCAGGAATAATACTGTGGTAATCTTGAGGGACTCTGATGGGTCGGCGAGAGGTAGTGTGGTGGCGTGCCTGAAACTAGGCAGCAGGACTATCGTCTATTTCACAACAGCTATGGTGTGTCACATCTACTTCTTGTATGCCATTGGGGGGACGCCCTTTTTACTTATTTAACTAGCTCAGAAAGACCCACCGATCCCCGCTGTCGTTCCCTACTGTTAACAAACCCGGTTCCCCCCTTCTTGTTGGAGTATTTTGATTTTCACATCTAATTTTTTTGATTTTTGTGTCCCTCTCCTGTCCTGCCATGTTCTTACGGCCACTGACTCGGTCACGTCATTACCTCTTCAACGCCTTTCTTCAACCAGTACTTACTTAAATAACACGTCCATCTCCCATTAAGGCACCACGAGACCCAGCATAACCACAACAATTCTTTAAAACCTTCTGTCCTCCACATACACACACCCCCCCTATTGTCCCTCCCCTTAATGGCAAAAAAAGATAGGAGGGCCCTGCACGGTTCCTCTTCTTTTTGTTTTCTTCTTGCAGACATTACATAGGCGTGGATGCTTCAGGCTTGTGCATCCAGTGCGTGGAGGCCTAGAGAACTCCAGGTGTGTAGATATCATATAGGCTCGATGCTTCAGGCTTGTGCATCCAGTGCCTTGGGGCCTAGAGGACTCCAGGTGTGTAGACATCTCATAAGCTTGATGCTTCAGGCTTGTGCATCCAGGGCGTGGAGGCCTAGAGGACTCCAGGTGTGTAGATATCATATAGGCTCGATGCTTCAGGCTTGTGCATCCAGTGTGTGGAGGCCTAGAGAACTCCAGGTGTGTAGATATCATATAGGCTTGATGCTTCAGGCTTGTGCATCCAGTGCCTTGGGGCCTAGAGGACTCAGGTGTGTAGACATCACAAGAGGACTCAGGTGTGTAGACATCACATAGGCTCGATGAGTCAGGCTTGTGCATCCAGTGCGTTGAGGCCTAGAAGACTCAGGTGTGAAGACGTCACATAGGCTCGATGCTTCAGGCTTGTGCATCCAGTGTGTGGAGACCTAGAGGACTCAGGTGTGTAGACATCACATAGGCTCGATGCTTCAGGCTTGTGCATCCAGTGCGTGGAGGCCTAGAGGACTCAGGTGTGTAGACATCACATAGGCTCGATGCTTCAGGCTTGTGCATCCAGTGCGTGGAGGCCTAGAGGACTCAGGTGTGTAGACATCACATAGGCTTGATGCTTCAGGCTTGTGCATCCGGTGTGTGGAGGCCTAGAGGACACATGTAGACATCACATAGGCTTGATGCTTCAGGCTTGTGCATCCAGTGTGTGGAGGCAGAGAGGACTCAGGTGTGTAGAGGTGTGTAGACATCACATAGGCTCGATGCTTCAGGCTTGTGCATCCAGTGCGTGGAGGTCGAGAGGACTCAGGTGTGTAGACATCACATAGGCTTTGTGCTTCAGGCTTGTGCATCCAGTGTGTGGAGGCCTAGAGGACTCAGGTGTGTAGACATCACATAGGCTTGATGCTTCCGGCTTGTGCATCCAGTGTGTGGAGGCCTAGAGGACTCAGGTGTGTAGACATCACATAGGCTTGATGCTTCCGGCTTGTGCATCCAGTGTGTGGAGGCCTAGAGGACTGAGGTGTGTAGACATCACATAGGCTCGATGCTTCAGGCTTGTGCATCCAGTGCGTGGAGGCCGAGAGGACTGAGGTGTGTAGTAGACATCACATAGGCTCTGTGTTTCAGGCTTGTGCATCCAGTGCGTGGAGGCCGAGAGGACTCGGGTGTGTAGACATCAGATAGGCTCGATGCTTCAGGCTTGTGCATCCAGTGTATGGAGGCCTAGAGAACTCCAGGTGTGTAGATATCATATAGGCTCGATGCTTCAGGCTTGTGCATCCAGTGCCTTGGGGCCTAGAGGACTCCAGGTGTGTAGACATCTCATAAGCTTGATGCTTCAGGCTTGTGCATCCAGGGCGTGGAGGCCTAGAGGACTCCAGGTGTGTAGATATCATATAGGCTCGATGCTTCAGGCTTGTGCATCCAGTGTGTGGAGGCCTAGAGAACTCCAGGTGTGTAGATATCATATAGGCTTGATGCTTCAGGCTTGTGCATCCAGTGCCTTGGGGCCTAGAGGACTCAGGTGTGTAGACATCACAAGAGGACTCAGGTGTGTAGACATCACATAGGCTCGATGAGTCAGGCTTGTGCATCCAGTGCGTTGAGGCCTAGAAGACTCAGGTGTGTAGACGTCACATAGGCTCGATGCTTCAGGCTTGTGCATCCAGTGTGTGGAGACCTAGAGGACTCAGGTGTGTAGACATCACATAGGCTCGATGCTTCAGGCTTGTGCATCCAGTGCGTGGAGGCCTAGAGGACTCAGGTGTGTAGACATCACATAGGCTCGATGCTTCAGGCTTGTGCATCCAGTGCGTGGAGGCCTAGAGGACTCAGGTGTGTAGACATCACATAGGCTTGATGCTTCAGGCTTGTGCATCCGGTGTGTGGAGGCCTAGAGGACACATGTAGACATCACATAGGCTTGATGCTTCAGGCTTGTGCATCCAGTGTGTGGAGGCAGAGAGGACTCAGGTGTGTAGACATCACATAGGCTCGATGCTTCAGGCTTGTGCATCCAGTGTGTGGAGGCCTAGAGGACTCAGGTGTGTAGACATCACATAGGCTTGATGCTTCCGGCTTGTGCATCCAGTGTGTGGAGGCCTAGAGGACTCAGGTGTGTAGACATCACATAGGCTTGATGCTTCCGGCTTGTGCATCCAGTGTGTGGAGGCCTAGAGGACTGAGGTGTGTAG
Source organism: Calotriton arnoldi (assembly GCA_963921515.1). Lineage (NCBI taxonomy): Eukaryota > Metazoa > Chordata > Amphibia > Caudata > Salamandridae > Calotriton > Calotriton arnoldi. Next base: position 11,921 of record CAWUFW010007902.1, read on the forward strand.
ACATCACATAGGCTCGATGCTTCAGGCTTGTGCATCCAGTGCGTGGAGGCCGAGAGGACTGAGGTGTGTAGTAGACATCACATAGGCTCTGTGTTTCAGGCTTGTGCATCCAGTGCGTGGAGGCCGAGAGGACTCGGGTGTGTAGACATCAGATAGGCTCTGTGCTTCAGGCTTGTGCATCCAGTGCGTGGAGGCCTAGAGGACTCGGGTGTGTAGACATCACATAGGCTCTGTGCTTCAGGCTTGTGCATCCAGTGCGTGGAGGCCTAGAGGACTCGGGTGTGTAGACATCACATAGGCTCTGTGCTTCAGGCTTGTGCATCCAGTGTGTGGAGGCCTAGAGGACACACGTAGACATCACATAGGCTAGATGCTTCAGGCTTGTGCATCCAGTGCGTGGAGGCCTAGAGGACTCCAGGTGTGTAGACACCACATAGGCGTGATGCTTCAGGCCCGTGCATCCAGTGCGTGGAGGCCTAGAGGACTCCAGGTGTGTAGACACCACATAGGCGTGATGCTTCAGGCTTGTGCATCCAGTGCGTGGAGGCCTAGAGGACTCCAGGTGTGTAGACACCACATAGGCGTGATGCTTCAGGCTTGTGCATCCAGTGCGTGGAGGCCTAGAGGACTCCAGGTGTGTAGACACTACATAGGCGTGATGCTTCAGGCTTGTGCATCCAGTGCGTGGAGGCCTAGAGGACACACGTAGACATCACATAGGCTTGATGCTTCAGGCTTGTGCATCCAGTTTTTAACACTCATTGTTCGTAAATCAATCCATGTTTTGGTATTAATGTTGTTAAGGGCATGAAGATCGGGCCAGTTTTAATGTTATACAGCAGATAACGGTCTATTGTAAGCACACATCTCTGCATTGCCCTTGACTGGGATATTTGGATCAACGTCACAAGGGAACAAGAACCCTGGCGGCCCGCTCTTCTTTTGGATCCATTTCATGGGGGAACAAATGCAGCAGCTCCTCTTCTAAGGGGGCCAGTGACGTGCGGCCAGGGCCTGGGGTGTCACAGTGGGGGGAGGTGGGGGGTGGTCTCAGAACAATATACATAACAGAAGATTAGCATCATAACACTTTCCATTCTGGAGGACAAGGCACCAAATCACACATGCTTGCATCCACTTCTACTGTGATGAATGGGTAAGGGTGGGATCTATGCCTGTGAATGACAGACGGCTGCTCTCATGCAGGGACGGAGACTCCAACGCCCGAAACAATGATGCTGAAAGAGTCACTGGCCTATAGTGGACACTGCCATAGATCATAATGGCAATGAAGGGCTTTAAAACAGTAAACCCTGCATCACAGTTCAGAAAGTTGATTACTGCCTAGCTTCCATCTCCTGCTTCAGAGCGAGGAAGGGCAGGCAGCCTGGGACAAACAGCCCAGACATCGATTTGTTTAGAGATAGGATTCTATCTATAAATAAATCAATCTATTTACTAGTTGTACAGGGAATGTGAAGGAAATAATTTCAGGGAGGCGCAGCCCAGAGCCCTAGTGGAGAATCCGCTCCTGGCCTGGAGGCCTAGAGGACTCAGGTGTGTAGACATCACAGGCTCAATGCTTCAGGCTTGTGCATCCGTGCATGGCGGCCTAGTGGACTTCAGGTGTGTAGGCATCACATAGGATTGATGCTTCAGGCTTGTACATCCAGTGCGTGGAGACCTAGAGGACTCCAGGTGTGTTGACATCACATATGATTGATGCTTCAGGCTTGTACATCCAGTGTGTGGAGGCCTAGAGGACTCAGGTGTGTAGACATCACATAGGATCAATGCTTCAGGCTTGTACATCCAGTGCGTGGAGGCCTAGATGACTCCAGGTGTGTAGACATCACATAGGATCAATGCTTCTGGCTTGTATATCCAGTGCGTGGAGGCCTAGAGGACTCCAGGTGTGTAGGCATCACAAGAGGACTCCAGGTGTGTAGACACCACATAAGCTCGATGCTTCAGGTTTGTGCATCCGTGCATGGCGGCCTAGTGGACTTCAGGTGTGTAGGCATCACATAGGATCGATGCTTCAGGCTTGTGCATCCAGTCCGTGGAGGCCTAGAGGACTCCAGGTGTGTAGACATCACATAGGATCGATGCTTCAGGTTTGTGCATCCGTGCATGGCGGCCTAGTGGACTTTAGGTGTGTAGGCATCACATAGGATTGATGCTTCAAGCTTGTACATCCAGTGCGTGGAGGCCTAGAGGACTCCAGGTGTGTAGACATCACATATTTACTAGTTGTACAGGGAATGTGTAGGAAATAATTTCAGGGAGGCGCAGCCGAGAGCCCTAGTGGAGAATCCGCTCCTGGCCTGGAGGCCTAGAGGACTCAGGTGTGTAGACATCACATAGGCTCAATGCTTCAGGCTTGTGCATCCGTGCATGGCGGCCTAGTGGACTTCAGGTGTGTAGGCATCACATAGGATCGATGCTTCAGGCTTGTGCATCCAGTCCGTGGAGGCCTAGAGGACTCCAGGTGTGTAGACATCACATAGGATCGATGCTTCAGGCTTGTACATCCAGTGCGTGGAGGCCTAGATGACTCCAGGTGTGTAGGCATCACAAGAGGACTCCAGATGTGTAGACACCACATAGGCTTGATGCTTCAGGTTTGTGCATCCGTGCATGGCGGCCTAGTGGACTCCAGGTGTGTAGGCATCACATAGGATCGATGCTTCAGGCTTGTGCATCCGTGCATGGCGGCCTAGTGGACTTTAGGTGTGTAGGCATCACATAGGATTGATGCTTCAAGCTTGTACATCCAGTGCGTGGAGGCCTAGAGGACTCCAGGTGTGTAGACATCACATATTTACTAGTTGTACAGGGAATGTGTAGGAAATAATTTCAGGGAGGCGCAGCCGAGAGCCCTAGTGGAGAATCCGCTCCTGGCCTGGAGGCCTAGAGGACTCAGGTGTGTAGACATCACATAGGCTCAATGCTTCAGGCTTGTGCATCCGTGCATGGCGGCCTAGTGGACTTCAGGTGTGTAGGCATCACATAGGATCGATGCTTCAGGCTTGTGCATCCAGTCCGTGGAGGCCTAGAGGACTCCAGGTGTGTAGACATCACATAGGATCGATGCTTCAGGCTTGTACATCCAGTGCGTGGAGGCCTAGATGACTCCAGGTGTGTAGGCATCACAAGAGGACTCCAGATGTGTAGACACCACATAGGCTTGATGCTTCAGGTTTGTGCATCCGTGCATGGCGGCCTAGTGGACTCCAGGTGTGTAGGCATCACATAGGATCGATGCTTCAGGCTTGTGCATCCGTGCATGGCGGCCTAGTGGACTTTAGGTGTGTAGGCATCACATAGGATTGATGCTTCAAGCTTGTACATCCAGTGCGTGGAGGCCTAGAGGACTCCAGGTGTGTAGACATCACATATTTACTAGTTGTACAGGGAATGTGTAGGAAATAATTTCAGGGAGGCGAAGCCGAGAGCCCTAGTGGAGAATCCGCTCCTGGCCTGGAGGCCTAGAGGACTCAGGTGTGTAGACATCACATAGGCTCAATGCTTCAGGCTTGTGCATCCGTGCATGGCGGCCTAGTGGACTTCAGGTGTGTAGGCATCACATAGGATCGATGCTTCAGGCTTGTGCATCCAGTCCGTGGAGGCCTAGAGGACTCCAGGTGTGTAGACATCACATAGGATCGATGCTTCAGGCTTGTGCATCCAGTGCGTGGAGGCTTATAGGACTCCAGTTGTGTGTAGTCATCACATAGGATTGATGCTTCAGGCTTGTGCATCCAGTGTGTGGAGGCTTAGAGGACTTCAGCTGTGTAGAATCTAGGGTTGCTGAGAACCCGTGATAAAGTCCAGGCTGTCCTCCTTCGATATCTGATAAGTAGTGCGACATGCTGAGCTTGTAGATGGGAGTCCAGATGAAGTTTTAAAGCCAACCACCTTTCTTGCATAACATGGGGCTGGGAGAGATGGGACCTCTTTCTTCTAAGTTTTTATTTTTGGTTTTTGAATAAAGTAAATATTTTTTTGAGGGGGGTAAGTAAGGCTTTTTAAGAAACAACCAAACAAACAAAACCAAAACAAGTCATTTTGAATTTATACTAAAATAATTGAGTGTAACTAACAATAAAATTCAAATACAGACACTGCCCTAGACACCCCGAGGACAATTTATTGTTAGTTACACTCAATTATTATTTTGGTATAAATTCAAAATGACTTGTTTTTGTTTGTTTGGGTGGTTCAGGAAAAGAGAAAAGAATATGAATAAGGCCTTTTTTCTTCGTAGCTCCTTGCTCAAGCATTGCAATGGACAACTTTATGGCTTCTTTTCGGGTACATTAGGATAAATAACCCTCATTTGGATGCCGCTTTGTGTATCGTCATGGGTCATAGTAAACGTTCCTCTAAGAAACGTCATTTCTCATAAGGGATAAAGAAAGTAGGAAGTGGCGTAGAGAGGAAAGCGGAGTTCCTCTTTTTACCCTTCTCCTGGTGTATCTAAGAACAGTTGCTAATTCCTTTGCCAGAGGCTTTTAAGAAATGGGGGGCTCTCAGATTTTCAACAGGCTTTAGCAAGAGAATGCAATGCAAGTTTTCTGAAAATCACAAACCCGGGGTACTCTCTGGAGTTCAAAGAATTCCCCCCCACAGTCAGTTTCAGTTCATCAAAGCAACACACAGGATCCTGTGAAGGGTCAAGGAAATCCCAGAACTTTGGGCAAAAAATACAATCTGCCCTGTGGCAAAGTCGTAGGAGAGGGCAGATGTCTACTCACATGCCTTCCTGGCACAGAAGTCTTCAGGACGTTTCAGACTCATAATAAATCTATAGATACTAAATCAGTTTGTAAAGAAAGCTCTTGTTAAGATGGAAACATTGCAGTGGATAATTCCACTGGTGTCCCCAGGAGACTGGATGACCGCACTGGATGTTCAGGATGCCTGCCTCCAGATTCCAATATTTCCCCCTCATCAGATGTTTGAGATTTTTGGTAGATGAACAGCTTTGGCATTTCCGAGGGCTTTCATTCGGCATGAGATCCTCACCAATGGTCTCTAAGAAGGTTCTAATACTGTTGGTGGCCATTCTACAGAGCAAAGGGAATTTTAGTCCACACTCCCCTGTACGACTGACTATTTTCCTCAGCATCAAAAACCAGTGTCCCGGAGCACACAGAGGTAATCAGAAATCTATAATGTTCCAATATTAGACTAATTAATCGTAAGAAATCCCATCTGGTTCCAACAAAGGTCTTGGAACTCAATGGGGCCCGATTCTAGAGTTTACTGTGCCATGTCTCACTTCCTCGACTGACAGCTGTTACTATTTACTCTGGAGAAGTGGAAAGCTGAGCCAGCAAGCCCAGAGTTGCCGACTTTGGAACTGGGGAACCAGGTTCGAGTCTTGGCATCAGATCAACATCCTGCGATTCTGGGCAAATCACTTAATCTCCCAGTGCCTATCAAAAATGAATGTCCTTGTGCAATATAACTGGTGCTCATGTAAAGCGCTCCAATACCTTTGGGTTGAGTTCTCGTTATATGAATCTGAAGAAGAAAAAAAACCTGGAAGGCAGTTGACCTTAGGAAACCAACATGTAAAATGTTCTTTTTAGGTGCCATAAACTCAGCACATAGATTAGGGGAACTAGGTTATCTATCGATCAAACCTCCACATCCGAGACGGTTTTCAGAGACTAGTTCTAAGATTGGGAGCAGAATTCTGTCCTAAGATTATGTCCCTCTTGCTTTGGGAGCAGGAAATAACTCTTCCTTCTCTGTTTCTAGTGTCTACAGCTGAAGAGGGATCTTAGCATACAGTGGATGTGCTCAGAGTGTTCATAATCTATCTGACAAAACCTCAGGATTAGAGATACCATGAAAGAGCCATTGTCAATTTTGGTGTTTTTCATCATGGTTGTATGGCATCTACTGCAACCTTAAGTGGATGGTTAAAGATGTGATTTCCATGACCTAGGTTTCCCTAAATTCTGCTCTTCTAAGAAAAGTGTAGGGTATATTTTCCTTGGGGATGGCTGCGTCCTGGTTAGAAGCATGTGGGGCCTCTATTACCGATGTATGTAAACGCCTATATAGTTATATATATATATATATATATGTTATGCTATATGTAGCTATATTACTCACTTTAGGTTAGATGTAGCAGATCTAAATTCTATGTGGATCCAATGTTTTGGCAGCTGCCATTGCCTTGATTATTGTTTACTTCTTGTATGTTGAAGAAAATTGATTACATTTTAGTTGATGAATTGCATTATCATGGAGTTCTGAATTTCTGTGATTTGGGTTACTATTACGTCTCTGGTATATTTGTGCTTGGAACATAATGGTACAAGAAAGGGGTTGAGGAGGTAATGTCAGCACTACTTAGTAGTAATTATCATTACTCTGAATACCTTTTTCTCATACTAGTACTCACATTGTCCTACTCAAACTCGATTCCTTCATGTTTTGATTCGACAGGAGGTGTGAAGAGTCCTCTTCCTATTTACTGCCCACGTTATGGGAGGGTCAAAGTGTAGGGGTAGCTGGTGGTAGGAGGTTTTAAAGTTTCATTGTGGTTATACTGGGTCACGTGGGGCTTCGATCAGAGGGGGGACATCTCATTTATTGGTGTGAGAAAGGGTACTCAGAGTAATGAAGATTACCATTAAGTTTCTGAGAGATTACAGAAGAGACACTTGGAGGCACTGACACCAACACAGCGTTGTTGCCTGGACCTCAGTTGGGAGTGGCCATGTTTAGGAGCCTTGGCCAGTGCTTGGGTGGCCCTGGAAGTGCCAATGCTAACCTGGGCTTTAGGGGTCATGAAGGAAGCGCCAGGAACAGAAGGTAAACAGGACTCTAAGAACCAGGATAACTCTGATCTCCACTCCCTGCCCCTCAGCAGCAAACAGGAGGTGCCTAAAGGTGGGACAAGGGTTCAACACTGTGACATCAGCGCAGTGGTAAAGGATACGTAATGTCACTCTCCGTGCGTTGGCGGGGACACTGCACATTTACATAGTCTTGGGGATAAAGACCATGTGCCAGATTATTACCAAACAAAAACGAGAACCCAGCTTTAGTGGGAAAATGGGATAGCTCTCCCTTTGGAAAACCAATAGGTTTGTTGTCAAACCCTCACCCACCAGGGTTACCGCTTGGTGGCATGCTTCATCATCTGGCCCATCCCGTTCCGCTGCGGAGCGGGGAGTGCTGCGACCTACGCGGGAGCACTTTAGTTATGTATTTAATGATAAAGATGGTGGTGAGGAGGGGGGAAAGAGTGAGACCTAAAAATACCTGGCTAGCAGGTATATCCTATTTATTCTGACCTCTAATATGATTAAAAAAAGGGGAAAAGATGTTTAGGGAACCAGGTGATAATGTACCTAGTATCCTAATAGGTCAACATGTTTCAAGCTGTGCCCTATTGGCTTTTCATCAGGACTTGGGGAACAAAGCTCCCTGGTACCACTCCTGCTATATTATAATAGACGTATGCTTAATGCATACATTTAGAAAGGTGACTATAGTTACCACCCTGTAGGAGATCATGGTCTCGGTTTATGAAATTAGTTCTGATTTTACATCATGGTTCCTCCGGGGGAGAGGGAAACCTGTAGTCACACTCGCTTCAAGGTTCCTCCTCCGTGTTACAACCTACTAAGTCTGCCACCGGGGACCGTATACAGATTATTTTCAGTAATTTCACTGGATTTCAAACTGAAATGTATAAATACAATGGGGAAAAAAACTGAACAAAATGGGTAAATAATTAACTTAGCAGAAGTAGTATGCTCTGTCAAAAATAAACAAATGAATAAGGATGCATTAAAACTGCAAAACAACAGTAACTTCAGTTTTAGGTATTTTGGGTGGGAGAGACGCTTCAGTGTTGCGTTACGATGTTATATGAGGAATAGGTCGTGTAATGCAATGTTGTACGTTTGGTTCTCTTGGCAGAAGCATTGATGGGGTTCCGGAGCAGGTTGTTGGAGGCATTTCATCATTCGGACTCAACAACTCTACACCTGGCTGGCCTCAATAATTATTGCAACGAGAAACTAAGAGCCAGGGAGGCAGAGAAGTGCTTTGTGAGCATGAGAAATAAAACAACGCAACAAAATGCAGGTGCGGGGAAGGTAGAACCATAAGAAGAAAGGTAGAAGCTGAGGTCAAGTGAAAAGACCAAGAGCACCAGTGAAAGCGAGCATCGCGGGGTCAGGAGACAGACTACAGCGGAGCATGCCACTCACTGCCAGGCCAGCTGGTGTCTATGGTTCTATATATAAAAATAAATAAATAATCTGTTGACAAGTTTTTACACCGGCAAAATAAGTTATTTCTGGACGTCTATGGAAAAGACCATCATTACTTTCAACCAGATGGATTTATTTGCAATATGTTTATCACCAGGAAGATTTGGGGTCATTTTATACGTTACCAGGGGAGTCAGGCGAAAGAGCATCACTTTTAGAGAGATTTAGGTGAGGGGTTTGAATGGCCAATCAGAGATTCCCTCAAGTTCAGTCTGGGACTCTAAAACCCATAATGTGTCTCCAGTATCTGTAACAAGCAATTCAGCCCCAAATGCAACACCATGTTCCCTTTCAATGTGAAGACACACAAGAGAAGCAGTTTGGCACTGTCGCACCTCTAGGGACACAACTAGACCTACAATTCCCACCCTGAAAAGGCTCACTTCAACAGAGAAAGAAAATGGGCTGCTCTAAGTGTAGGAGTCAATTTTATCCACTGGGATTTCAAATAGGTTGGAATTATGTGTTTTTTAATATTCACATGTATTATTATAGGAAGCGACTAACTACGTGTAACTCAAATTCGGCTATGCCACAACCAATCAGTCCAGATTCAGCTGCTTCACCACAGTCCGAACAAAGACAGATCAACCCCCACCATGTTTCCAGCTACTTTTTGGGATACAGCCTTCACAACGAGATTTTTACCTTCGTTGTACCTTTACCACACATTTTTTTACCACGCATGTGTTTAGAATGCAAATGTTTTACAACGTATGCCTTTACCACGCATTTAAGATAAGTTTAGGGGTGTGGAGGGTCCCCTCACAAATACATTGTTTATATATATATATAAATATATATAGAAACAATGCGTGGTAAAGGCATATGTTGTAAAAGCATATGCGATCTAAAAAAATGCGGGGTAAAAAATGCGTGGTAAAGGCATGCAGAGTATTTCCCTGCGTTGTTCCATCCTACAACCCTACTTTTTATCTGTGGTGGGTTTCTTGTCCACTAGTTAGAAAGGAAAAGGCCACACTAGACCACTCCTTTCGAGGCGCGACCAAGGCAGATTTGCATATGGGTGATCCACAACGTAAATCCAATGTATACTACAGAGATGAAATCCCAGGACTTATAATGTTTGCCAGCATTTCCATCTATCAATTCTTGGCTATCAAACATGGTTTCAAATAACAATTCAGTAGCCTGTGAGCCACCAATTATAAATATAGTTCTACATAGACATGGTTATTGTCTTGGAAAATCTAAATCAATTCATTTTTGGGCCCACAGTAGTAGTGAAGCAAGCTCTGAGTGAGTTTCAACTGTGCCCTCAGGGGCAGGGCATAGGCACAATGGCAGTCAGCATAAAGACAATCTGCACAGGTGGGACCGCACCTGCCCTCGAGTGGAGGTCCATTGTCCAGCAGCTTCTCATGTGCATCTCACCGAGGTCAAGCCTAACATTTTCTCAGCAGGAGCTGCCTCATTCAGTCATCTCGAGACATGTTTGAAAGGAGTCTGGCATCTGCCTGGGGAGGACTGCGATGAGGCGTAACAGTACATGTTGCTTGGACACCAATGTCATATCAACAAATTAGTAGTTCAGACACAGGTTTATCAGATTTTGAGGGGTTGGTGCCTTTATATCTCACGCAGTCTAACTTTTTAGAATAAGAATTATGTGCTGATGTAGAGGTACCCGCATACCCAGATAAGGCGTCCTCTACACTTTTAAAGGCCTGATGGCCCCTAAGAATTCTTTCAGGCGTCGAATGGAAGAGGGTCTTTTGGAATGCTACAGACATCGAACAGAGCCTTCTCCAAGACCGAAGGCAGACTGGAAATCGTACTGTAACACACGCCTGCAAAGTGCTAGACAGTCTGAAAATGTATAAGTAACAAACAAAATCATCTAAGACAAGGTCGGATTGTAGGCACTTTATGCAAAAGTAACGAGGGTTCATTGCTTTTCATAGAGTGCTGTACATGGTGTAAGCAGCCCTCATAACAGGTAAGCACCATCAGAAAGACAATGATGAAGTAGTCGGAGGAAAATGAGGAATGGATCTGGTAAGCTTCGAAGAGTATACTCTTTTCCCTTTTTAAACATATACGCCTCTGCTGTGCACTTTCACTTAGCTCCAGAAATACCTATGGCACTCAACCACATCTTTGCATGAGGTGGACAGTAGTTTAGAGTCAGTGCAGTACCAAACACAGTGTTGTGCAGCAGCCTATGGGATTGTTCCGGTTCTGAAAGTTCCTGGTTGGGACAGCCTTCCAGTAACAAGAATGGCAGCCAAGTGATATCCAGCAGGATCATTGGTTTGTTTCTGTTCTGCCATTTCCTGGTTGACTCATCCTTCCAGTAACAAGCATGACAGCCAAGTGATGTCCAGCAGGATCATTGGATTGTTTCTGTTCTGCCACTTCCTGGTTGACTCATCCTTCCAGTAACAAACATGGCAGCCAAGTGATGTCCAGCAGGATCATTGAATTGTTTCTGTTCTGCCACTTTCTGGTTGACTTATCCTTCCAACAGCAAACATGGTAGCCAAGCTATGTGCAGCAGTATCACAGAATTGTTCTGGTTCAACTACTTCCTGGTTGGGTCATTCCTTGGGTAACCACTTCCTGGTTGGGTCATTCCTTGGGTAACCAACATGGCAGCTGAGTGATGTGTGGCGTCTACTAGTAACTGAGAAGTGTTACTGTTCTGCCACTTCCTGGTCTGTTCATTTCTCCCTTACTGCAGTTGACAGCAGGTTTCAATGGATTTTATCTCATGATTCCATGGGGTGCTGCCATTAAAAAAAAGTCCATCAGTCAAATGGCAACACCCCTGGCACTGGTCCATACGAAGGAGGTTGAAAGGTCACGCTTCACTGCTACCTGTCTGCCAATCTGGGTTGTTAAAGTCTTGGTCCGTCAGGTTCACTGTGTAGGGCACATCAATGACCCCACTGGATTCCCCTCGCTGGCCACTGGCCGAACGCCAAGAGTTCAAAGGGCGAATGGACTTCTTAAACCTCTGAGGAAAAAAGAACAAAAAATGTAAACACTTCTATTCATATTGTACCCAAGATCAACAGGTGGCGTCAACGTGCTCCTGCAGTATTTGAGGCAACAAAACCAGTACAGTGACACACTACATTTGTCGCAATAACAGCATAATATAGCAAAATACCACTTTTGAGGAAAAATAATCAAAGTTAGAATAGTTCACAGAGTAGCAATAGAGGCATTCGCAGACAGGTGTTATTTGTAGTTTTCTTCCGTTACTGACATATATGCTCTTACAATCTTCGAGTGCTGCATAAATTATTCAAATTGCAAGTTGGGAACCTTGGGTACTTTCAGAATTCTGGTGGAGAGCTGCTCCTTCCTATGGAACACATCTTCAACACTACGGACACTCTAAATCTGCTCACCTCAAATGTCTGTTTTATGGCATTTTTTAAGCGTAGGATAAGCTCAATGCCATCCACTCCGAGCTAAAAATGTGACAAAGCAGTGGCGTAGCTAGGGGTGGGGGCGATGGGGGCGGACCACCCCAAGCGGCACGAGTTTTGGGGCGGCAGCCGGCCCCCCTTCACCCGCTACCACCCCCCCCCGCTCTTCTATCATTTTGCCGAGGGCGGCAAACGCTGGGGCCGCCACGGGCAGCCTAAGGCCTAGCTACGCCCCTGTGACAAAGTCTTTAATATTTATAGCAATTGCTACTCCTGTGCCAATCGGGAAAGGGTGTTGCCTTATGAAAGTTATTTAAAGGACTCTGAAAAGTAGAGGTAGATTTTGAGTCTTTTGCCTGTTGCAAAACACAAAGGCTTCGAAGCACTCGTCTTACAAGGCACATTCAGATGTGGCTGCCGCAGGTGGTACAGAGAATGAGCCATCCTACAGTAATGTTGCCAACTCTTCATGCAACCTCTAAAGATCCCCAAGGCAGTGGTTTCCCAACCTTTTGTCTTCTGTGGACCCCCACTTTATCATTACTGGAACCTCGGGACACCCACTGAATCATTATTGGTATCTGGGGACCCCCCCCACTGAGTCATTACTGAAAGTCAGGAACCCAGGCCTAAACATTGCCGATGATTTGAACCACAAAACAATACACAAAAAATACAGAAACAAGCATTGCATCAACCACATACACAAATGATAATACATTTTATTTAATTTGCAAACAAATATGATTTTTTAAAACTTGATTTTAATAGGAGGGTTGGAGCTCTTCTAAATTCAATTGAGGCCACTCATCGTCCATACTATATTCTGTTTGATGCACCTGCACTGCTCCCACGAATCAATCTGAGGATACTAATTTAATTTTTAGCCTCCAATTTCAAATTCCTTGACATTTACAGTACATTTAAAGATTTCCAATTGTACATTTAGCCACTTTATGTATGTACGTACACTTTATAATCTGTTAATATTAGTTAATTTTCTAAGCACTCTTTTGAACAGGGATGCCCTAAAGCTTTCAGCAATCCACGTTGACAACAGCAAACTGAGCTAAAGACAGGTAACTGCATTTTAAAGAACCTATGGTTTCCTTGCCAAACATGTTGGCAGAACCTCAGAGAGACTTGTAGAAGTGCATAGCTGCACCATCGGTCCGATGCCACCCTAGTATTTAGAGCTCCTAAAATAACGGTACCACCAGAGTACACTAATCTAACAACACTAAAGTATTTATCTAGGCTTTCAGAGATCAGCCATTGATAAAAAAAAAATCGCTCCCACATTTAAGACGTTTGTAGTACAGGTAATGCAATGAATAGAAGCAACAGGGAAGGATACGTGAATTCTGGTTCGGAAAGATCTAATGACCGAGATTATCCAGGTTTCTTTCAGTACAGGCATTCACACACCAAGGTTATCACGTACAGGAACAATAGGAAAGAGAGATTTTCTAAGAGGTTATGAGATGAGCCCAGACAGAGCTAGCGTCACCAGACATTCTGCTAGATCTAAATGATCAAGGACTCTTGTGGTGAAAGAAGAATGCAGGATTCGACAAATGCTCCAGGATAGTGCTATTATGCATCGATCACAGTGCGCATAAGCAAATGTGCTGGATGTTCACTAAAAACTGACTGCAAGCCAGCCTCAGTCGGTCACCTGAGGGATGGAAGTACGGATGGGACACTAAATGTCCAGCAGTAGCAGAGTTATAGCGATGCCTTGCAGTCTAAGCTGCTTTGCTGTAGTCGTATCATGCTACTACTCTCCGTTCACAAGTGCGTTAGAAGCTCCAGAAGGAATACTGTACTTACGTCAGTCAGGGTCCCAGTTTCCTTAAAGATGGCGACTCCCGCCCAGATCGGAATCTGTATACAGCAGAGCGCCCCCATGCAGATGCCCAGGGCTTTGCCCCAGCGCGGATACTCGTACGAGCCGTAGTGCAGCGGTGTGTTGTACATCTCCATGAAGATATAAAAGAGAATGAACTGTGGAAAAAGAGACAAGATCTTCATGTAAAATATGCAGTCTCAAAAGCTGGCGTACTTCTTGGGCACTTATTTTGTTAATTCATTAATTGTATCAAAACAGATAGATTTGCAAGCGGATACTGATGGGCATATCAGACTGAGCCCACTCTGAATTTAAACCCCTTCATGGAATACAAGACGGAGTCATCTTATCAGAAGCAAAGACACCACTTCTTCAAAAATCACAGTCTGCTACACCAAAATCTATGTCGCAAACACTAGAGTGGGGAAGAGCAGGAGTCTCAGATGGTGGGAGACAAAGGGAGCAGCACAAGGCAGGAGGCAAGCTTCTCCATCAAATTTATACAGTGCATAGCTACCCTGAGGCTTCCCAGCGCTGAGTGAGTTGAGTGTACATCCCCAACCGTCTAGAGTTGGAGCTTAAGTTAAACTAATGAGGGTAGAGCCATGGTGTGATCATCTTCCTGAACTGAATCTCATTAGGATCCATTCTTTATTCCCTTGGCAGAGAATTCCAAAGTTTGGGGGACAGTAAGAGACGATCTGCCACCCCATCTGAATCTGTGAACGCGTGGCACCCTCAAGGGGCCTACGTTCCAGAATCTTAAACTCCTACTGGAAACATAGGCTGATAGAAGAGCACATATCCGTGGAGGTCCCCTATGATTTACACTCCTGTGAACCATGCAGAGTGCCACGAAAGTATTCTGAAAAGCCTTTTTCAGCTGCCGAAGAGTAGTGTGAGACATTAATCTGCCTATTCCCTGCAATTATTTTATATATTTTTTTTTACATAATTGTTGTTTTTCCACATTTCAATACAAATGCATTTTTCACATGGACCTTAGAAGAGAACAGTATAACAAGACCCACTCCCCAGATATCATGTCTTCTGTCAGATCTTTCCTCGATAACTATTCACATCACACCCCAATACGTCTCATTAACAGGTTAAATTCCCTACTGTCTCCTCACTTATCCAAGATTAAACACCGGTAAAATAAAAAACCAACAGTTATTTAGTTCTGTGTCTTTCTTACAGCATTTTACTTTTCCTTAACAAATCTCTTACTTCAATGAATTCTCTATTAAAATAGGGGAAATCTCAGTTCTGTAGTCATTCCAGGCCTCACCTAGTCACACTCCTTAGCACCTTCTTGTTTTGAATATGTCTTTATTGTTTTTCTACCATCTACAATAGTCATCAGTGGGTGATTAACTTCCAAATCAAATGCAAGAGTACAACACACCTCCCTTGCAGAACTCTTAAAAGGAAATACCCCTTCACCTACTCCCTTCATCTCCTTAGATTCTCACTTCAAACTTCAGGTTTCTCCGGGTGAACATCCAGGGTGCTGATGCAGCGCACGCAGTAACTGCGTTGCCTATTATTTTCCCCCAATGCTGTGATTTCACGCCTCCTCTTCTTGAGAGCTACCCTTTCTCCTCTAGACTCTTCTTGGCCTCAGGGGGTATTTTGTATTCAAGGTAAGATTGTTTGCATGGCAGGAGAGGCGGAGGGCATGTTATTTTGTATTTTAAACTTGGTATCTGCTTAACCCTTAAAATTTTGTATGTGTGTCAACTGTTAGGATCTAATCTTAATTTTTGTATTAGTCTGAATTGATGTTCCTTGGAGAACGCAGACGTTTCTAAAACCCATGCAGGAGCAGGTAAGGTTTTTTTCTTCGCAAACTGAACCACGCAGACTTGACTTTATAACACTCACTTCAAATACTGAAATTTGAGAGCACCCCTTTTAGGGGTTGAAGAGTCACCAAAAGCACTTTATGAAAGATGAGCTGGGATGGGTCTAGGATTTAGTAATTGTATACTGCCACAAAGGGTGCCATTAACAGGGTACCAGATTGTCCCCAAAAGCATCAAATATGGTTTTAAGCTCTAAGTTGACAGATGTCGACTATAGGACCACTGATTAGTTTTGTTTAACCTGAGATCACAAACACCTCACCGCGCTCTGACTCTTTAAGGGTTGGAGAACTGGAGGCTCCGGTGTTCAATCCAGATGTAACCAGGTCAAGTTTCACCATCATCTTAAGGAGCGAGAGCTCTGTGTTTGCTAAAGGAATCAGCATAGCATCAATGAAAAGACCATTTAATATTGACTTCCTGCACTCTGTTTCTAAATTGTAGATGTTGCACTGGTGCTTCCATAGACATTGCACATATTATAAATATGTGGGGATCGGTGGAGGTTGGGGAGTTGGAAGACGGGCAAAGATGCCCTCAGATGGATGGGGGAACAGGATGCATTGATATTTGTTTTTCAGTTAGCAGTATTGCCACTGAACATAATTTATTTACTCGGATTGGAGGAGTTGTAATTAGCAATGCAATGAATGTTAAATTTTGTGTACAATCTACATTTGTGTAATACTAGCCTGATCAATCAATCTGAGCATTTAATATGGAAGAGTGATTGTCTGTTCTTTGTCATATGAAATGAAATAAGTCAATGAGCTTCCTAACGTTGTCATATGTTTGCCTTTCTTTAATAAAGTTGGAATGATCTGGTTGTTTAAATATGTTCTAGTTGTATAGTCAACTATTTGGCATATATTTTTAAGATGAGATTTAGACTCACCGAGGGACTCGGTCGCCAACCAGCTTAGGTATCAGTTATGCAGTACTCAACCACGGCCTCAGTTACTGTGCTAGTCCCTGGAAAGTTACTATCACTCCTTACATCCTCAAAATTTAGTCATACGTTTTGATACATTAGTCCTCCCTCTGTTTCAGGACAGTTCTTGTTGCAGACTTTTTAGATGAATTTGTTCAGTTGAGACATTTGGCCGGACTCCTATTTTCTGATTTTACCAAGGTGCAGCTCATTTTAATGTGTGCTGCTGGTCATGGAGAACCGGCTTTGAGTGTTGGTCGTTGTAGAGGTATAGCTGTGCAGCATTGAGTGTTGGTCATTGTAGAGGTGTAGCTCTGTAGCACACTCCGATAATCTGTATATGTTTGTTCCATCTCTGCAGCATCAAGTGTTGCCCATCAAAGTCACTTGTGTATACATCTGTTGCGGCTATGAAGCATTGCGTGCCAGTCTGTGTTCAAATATACCTCAGTTGCCCAAATACTCCTGGTGCACCTCTGCCGGGCTGGTTGTCCGTCAGCTGGCATGTTTATAGGTGTGCACCTCTACAGCATTGACTATTGACCTGTAGATAGTGTGAGTGTCTGTGCAGCATCGAGGATTGGCCACTGTAGAATAATACCTCTGCCTCATGAACTGTGAGGACCCCCAGCAGCGTATGGGCAGCTCTTCAGCATGGACTGATGCCAACTGCATGGCTCACGCAACCTTGGGCCTGAACTGAGTGTAGTAGAACTGATGGAAGAAACAGATCAGCTCCTTAGAGGGGTACTCACCAGCAGCAGGAGAGGTGTGCAGAACACCCAGCAGGCTTTAAAGAAGATGAGGAGCTTTGTGCACCACGGTGGACACTCGCAGATCATATCGACAATGTCTTGGCAGAACTGGTTCACTCCTGAGAACATAATTAAAACAATTAAACAGAGCAGTCAGACATCTCAGAATAGTACAATATCAGCCTTTCACCTTAGTGATCAATGCCTTATTGAATAATTTACCAGGCTGGTAAGAGCAATAAGGAAATATTACGTGCAATCCCAGTTCTCCATCATTTGTATGTTACCTAGGTTTATTAACATTCAATATCCACACTCAGGTGTGAAAGGTAACATATATACAGACACAGGAGGCTAACGGGGAAGAAGAGCGACAACAACAAACACACGAACGCATTTTTGTTCACTTTGAAGCATTGAATCAAGTGCTGTGGTGTTGTAGAGTGCTCCATGTACATTTAAAAGAGCTGCTATAACCTGGGAACTACCCAGGATTTACGTCTTCCTTTTGTGCATAATTTATGCAGGTCTCTAAGCCTGAAAGAGTATTGGTTTGACTTGTACTGGGTGCTCCCTTATGTCTGGACAAAGGTTTTGTCTCTCTGATTAACTCAAATGATAGTGAAACACGTGTCAGCGGTTGCTTTCATTCATTCCAGGTTGGCTTGGGTGGTATTTTACCAATCCAAAGCTGTAATACTGTGCCTGGAGTGGTAAAAGGCTTTTGTCATTTTTCAGCTCAGCGTGGATAGCTCTAGCTAATCCTATGCTTAAATACTTTTCTCGAAAAACAGGCACTTGAGCTGAGCAGTTTTGTAGTATTTGTGGTATTGTGGAGTGTTCCATATAAAGGAGCTGCTCTCCACCCAAAACTTGGGAACTACCCAGATCTCTTCTTTCTTTAAAAAAAAAAATATATATATATTTCAACTTTGCCAATACTGAAAGGAGAATTTTCACTTTGAAGCAAATGTTTAATTTATTACACACACTGGTGATAATATGGGGGATTTTATGAATACTAATGAAGATCCCTTGACAGGCAACACACCGTTTTCGATTAAAGCCAGTACTCTTACATACTTTTAACACTAGTCAGTAACAAACCACTTCCCAAACTAGTCAGTGCCATAGAAAATCACTTTACAGACAGCACCAATTTAATAAACTTACCACACTGGTCCACACAAGACAAATTACTCCACAAACCAAGCACAGCCAGTGAAAACATGAATTATTCACTGCAGGACGGCCAGTGTTATAACAGCATATTGACCATATCAAATCCTTTTAACAGTGTGCCAAGCACGCGTCACAATCATTTCACAACCATCCACAAACTCTGAGCCGGCTGACAGGTGCAGTGAAATATTTGCAGCAGCAAAGGGAATTTGAATGCACAAAGACATATGTATGGGAGGTGTCCAGCATTTGTTCTAAACATTCAAGTATGAAAAGATACACTTGTGAGGTGTGTGTAGGAAGCATGGGCATAAGAGTAGTTTTAGATCATAGAATGCATGTATCTGTATCAGATCCTTATTGGTGCCTCCATTGCCAAGGCAAAGTAAGAGTCTACAGAGGGCACCGGTGAGAGATTAAATAAGTTTATTGAACACACATTGTTGGGCAGCTACATGGACCTCTTGACACCCTGAAATCCTCCGATAGATGATGTACCTAGCGAACTTCCTATTCTGTCACATTGTGCTCGACGTCTCTTGGCAGAACATGTGCTACCTTCACAAAGCTGTAACATCTGCAAATCTGTTATTCCTTCACATTAGGGTTACTGAGAGACCTGTTGTCTAACAGACACAATTAAAGATGCCACTGGGTAGTGAAGCGATGCCAATCTTTATCGTTCATATCTTTGTGTCAACCATTACTAACACCAGTTCTAGCTCTGGATTTCTTATTCTGGGCACGACAACACCGTCAGGTTCTAAGAGATATATCTGTGGGTGCATGTTTTCCAAGGCACCACAGATTAACATCATAAACAGGACTAGAATAGTCCAGGGCAGGAATATACAAATAATGAAATCTCTTCCTTTCTTGAAAGGACATTGAATAACGTCACCAAGATATAACTATGGTCATGGAATTCTTTAAGGCGTCCCAGTGAGATCCACACTCAATTTTCATAAAGTTGTGAATCTTCTTCAGGAAGACAGAAGAGGCAGCATCTCTAGTGCATCTTAAAGACAACGCACCAGTGTTACAGCACTCACTGGATTGACTGTGAAAATGGCAGCCTGACAAATGGCTCCAATGCTATAGCTCTTTTTGTTCATGACAAAATGCAATTTCCTTCAGGATTCTTGCAAGTTGCTGAGCTAAGATTTTCAAGACAGCTGTAGTTGATTTGCTGACTCTTATCTAATCTTCGCCTAGTCTTTCACCATCTCTGGTCCATGGGCCAATCTATTGGATATCACACACCTAGATTCCTTTAGTAACCCAGATGTTGAGCCACAATTATGTGGTTGAAATATTGACCAGAAGATATATCATGACAATAATATCAACTCCACAATAGTGGAGTTAAGAACTGTAAATCTATTCTTATCTTGACCATGTATCGATATCATGGTACAGTTGCAAGTCATTATTTCAACTGTGATTTTTTAACACACAACCCTTACCCATTGTAACTACTGGCATGGAATTTGCCTTTTTTAGACCCACCCTTTACAGGTTTACTGTTTGTTCACTACCACTTGTGATCATTTTTGTGTTTAGGAACTAGGCACTTATAGGGAGCCACCCGATTTGAAGAGTCTGCAGCGATGGTCACCGTGAAACACGAGTACGTGAGTGCTGTAGAGTAGCCTCAATGTGTTGTGCTGGAGGAACCAATCCATTTTTGCCTCCTACATAGGATTCTAATATTGCATGGACACTGGTGGCATTGTTGTATGGTAGTTATTAATAGTAGTCATTGCTCTCCCACTGTTTTTCCTGCTACTCTGCATGCTGGGGAGGGAAGAGCGCGAGACAAGTGGTGGCATTACATCACTGTTGGTCATCCCTTGAACATTGTTGATATCAAGCGCAACCTGGTGAGCCAAACCAGGCATTCAATATCACACAGATATCACACAGATGCGTTGCCCCCTCTGCCAACACCCAAAGTGCTCTTAAGGAGTGGCTACACACAGGCACTTTATGCGCACAGGATGTTTTAAGAATTATGTGCTACAGGCAAAACAAGAGCATATAAGGGTGTAAAGTATGTGCCTGAATGAGAGTAAATGTTTAATTACGCTTATACAAGTATGGCGCCCACCAGCTAAAGGCACCATAAGGGGACCTGCCAGAATACCTACCATAAAAGCAGGTCATGCCGATGCACATGAAGAGAGTGATGATAATGAGTCCGAAGCTGGTGCTGTAGGAGTCGATTAAGGTAAACCAGTAGATACCGCCCTAGGAATCAAGAGGAAAAGAGCCGATGAACTGATGACAATCTATTAATGGATGGCAGCCACATCGTGATCCGCTGTACACTCAAATTAACCCCGATTGCTTCATGTTAACACCTTTATTGTTTAACATGTTTATCCTAATTTTGAAACACCTGAATATTAATGTATGCCCAGGACTTTGTCTGTTCTGCACTGTGATAGCTTCTGTGTCCACAGGGGATTCTGGGGGTAGATGTATGAAAAGACTGGTCACAAAGTGGTTGGAAATTGGGCATGGGCATTTAGAGACCAGTCTTCAATTTTGAGGTGCGTTCTATGTACTAATAGGTTGCATCGCAAAATTCCCAGTTTGAGGGAGAAGGGGGGGGGGGGGAAATCACAGAATAACCTGCCTAATTGATTAACTAGGCAGGTCGATATTTGATTGCCTACCAACCCAGGGATGGCAGCCTGCAAAGAACAGCAGATCACCATCCCTGCGTTTGCATTCCCAAAAGGGGAACTTTTTTTGTTTGCTTTTTAAAAAGCAGCCTGTGTTCCTTAAAAGAACTGTTGCTGCTTTAAAAATAAGTGTTTGGGAACACATTAGGGGGAGCAACAGGTCCCCAAGACAACTGCTCGCTCCCCTGAGGTTACCTGACACGAATGCCAACGGGGAAGCTATCCAATGGGGACATCACTCCTTTTGTGAATCTGTTTCCACCTCTCACCTGTAACTTTTCAGTGGTTTGTATCGTGATTGCAACCCTTTGATAAATACCATTCTGGCTTGCTATTAGGATGGAATGGCCATTCCTAAATGTGATTCAGAATTGGACGGTAAATCCATTTTGTGAGTCTGAAATGCTTTTCCCACGCACATAGGCCATTTTGCAGTTGCAAACTCAATCATTTTGTGTATTGCAGGGCTTGTAACAACAAAATCACTCTGTACATCTCCCCCTGGTGCACGTACACATGTATTCTGTTAGCATAGACACGAGTAGGACACATATTTCTTATTTAAGATATTGACATTATTTGTGTCACCCCTTCTGTGAGCACAAAATACAGGAGTCCCAAGTTACGCAGCATTCCAGGGGTTGAAGAATTCCTATGGATATACCAGTTTATTTGTTCCCTAGAATGATTGTCCCTTTCTAGGGTTAGTTGCACCGTATTACCGCCAACATGACAAGGGTCACAGCAGGATCCTGGGAAAGAAGCAATGACTGCACCTGACTTACTTCATGGAATCTCTGCCTCAGAAGGTTACCAGGTGTGGTGCTTGGTGAGGGATCTGTACGGCAGCACTAACATCAGAAGGAGGTCATTGCCCTGGGAAGAGACACATCTAAGCTAGAGGGTCCCATCTAAAGAAGCAAGGGGAAGTGATAGTTTTCTTTAGTTTCGCGTGACACTCAGATAATGGATCAGCCTGAACTTTTAGGTTTAGTAGGAAACAGAATGACCGTAAAATGTCAGTGTCGCCCTTAACACGGTCTCAGAATAGGACTCTTGCAGTCCCTATCCAGACCATTGCGTCTTCAGATAAAGCACCGCTACTTCATCCACATTTATCTGCCCACAGCCCCTGCCATATCCATGGAGAGGTGATCTCCAGAAAGTACACACTTGCCTCAGGAGTAGACATTGCCTGTGCCACTGTCCTTTTGGCACTCTGTTTGGAGCAGTACAAGGCCCCCCCCCCGATTCCCTAAAGGATGAGTTTTCTGGAGCAGCTCTGTGGAGTTGCAGCTTTGGTGTGGATGATGCTATGTGGACCAACAGGACCTTTCTAGTACCTCTGTAATAAGGAGTAGTCCCAGAAGGTAGAAGCCGAAGCAGAGGGCGCCAAGGAAGATGGTCTTCCGCCTCCAGTCACGCAAAGACGGGAACTCGTCAATCACGGCTGTGGTGATGCCTTCCATGTTACCAAACTGAAATACACAAATAGGAAAGAGCAAGTTCCGGTGTGTGGTGCTATGCAGGGTAAACACAATCATGCTGAAGACCCAGATAACATGACTCTCTTGACTTTAAACATCACTAGGCAGACAAACGGAAATGCAGAAACATGGCTGCTGCATGCACTCCGATACAATTACCAGGGGTGTTTATCCATAATGAATCTAATTAGTGCTTAAAAGGACACACCTCCTTAATATACATACATCTAGTTCTTCTCTGCAGGAAATGGCATTCGATCGATGCAGAGAAATAAACCAGATCTTGAGGTAAATCTAACATTGTGGCAAGGTAACACTCTATGCTAGTCAATTGTTGTAAATGCTACATGCAAGTTCTTTCCTTGGCTGTAAAATATACACGGTATTACTAAATGACTATGCTAATTTAACAACAAAAACAACAATTGATGGACAGAATCCAGAACAATGTCATACATTCGCCCCAGTACAGAGATCTGGGCCTAAATCCATCGTTTTTTTGCTCACCATGCCATTCCACTTTGAACCCAGCCATATGCAAATCAGTCTTGACCCTGTGCCTCATGGGAACAGTCCAGCCCGAACTGCCAAGCCAGGTCCTCCCTGGACTGGAAACAAGCATCCTAGGACCGGTTTCAGGGTGTCACCCCTCATCAGCCAGGATAGCTTGACTCCAGTGGCATGGAGAGCACGGGACCCACGTCTGGGCGTACCCGTCCCACTCGGGGTGACAAAAACAACAATTGATGGACAGAATGCAGAACAATGTCATACATTCTCCCCAGTACAGAGATCTGGGCCTAAATCCATCGTTTTTTTGCTCACCATGCCATTCCAGTTTGAACACCGAAACCGGTCCCAGGATGCTCGTTTCCGGTCCAGGGAAGACATGGCTTGGCAGTTCGGGCTGGACTGTTCCCATGAGGCACAGGGTCAAGACTGATTTGCATATAGCTGGGTCTGAACTGGGGTGGCCAAGTGAGCTAAAGAATGATGATGGATTCAACCCAGATCTGTGACTGGGGGTGAGTGTTTGAAAAGTTTCAGCACTCCATCCATCATCTCCTTGCGTTTGCTTTATGCTAATTTAAACACAATGTTTCAAGAAAATAATATCACCAATAAGCTACCATTTACAAGTTCTTAAAGTGTATTTCAAGGCAAGTTAACATTTCTACAGTCAAATGAATTCATACAAAATATTCATTTGTAGAACTACTTGATTAGCATATAAAACCGCATAGAATCAAGACAGTCCTACACATAAGAGAATGCACTAAAGAAATTTTAACTCCAAAACGACTACTTATTTATTGAACGTATAATTTATTTATAAAGCACCCAATTACCTGGGGCTGTCCTGGATCTAGCAGAATCTGACAAATTTATGAAATAGAGGCTCCGGAGTAAACAGCCAGGTTTTAAGCGGTTTCCTCAAATGTATCAGCTTGGTCTGGCTCCATACTGACAAAACACGTTTGGCAGTTATGTCTGATGAAAACTATACCATACTGTGGAAATAAAGCTGCCAGCCAATTCTAACAACAAAGCTAGTGATATGTTGAAAGGCAATGTGTGGTGGACATGTTTCAGTCGTTTTTTAATTGCA
The DNA here is from genome assembly GCA_963921515.1 of Calotriton arnoldi. Classification (NCBI taxonomy): domain Eukaryota; kingdom Metazoa; phylum Chordata; class Amphibia; order Caudata; family Salamandridae; genus Calotriton; species Calotriton arnoldi. Next base: position 36,005 of record CAWUFW010007902.1, read on the forward strand.
TTCAGCTTTCTTCAGGACCTCAATTGCTTAGGAACATAGATCCACAATGGACAAGTCACTTGCATACCACAGAATATTCTCAAATTATGATGTTTTGTCCAAGCTAGATTAGGCAAAAACCAGTGAAGCCAATCAATTGTTGATACGGATTCCTTAAAAAGGATAAAAGGTGTTGAAGAACAGGAGTACCGTCAGAAACTGCTTAGTCTTCAATATTTACAAACAACCCATATTCTCAACCTAAACCTTGCCTGGGTTCAAGTTTGTTTAGCTCCCCGCCATGGCAACCCTGGAAAAGCACCTTAACCAAATAACAAGGACATCCAAGGTCTCCTTTAGAGGTTCATATTTAGACACTGGTTGAAAGGCATGGCTAGAACAGGACACATGAGGTTCTAGTATCACCGGTGTGTCCTGTGCTTTGAATAGAATTTTGAAGGAGTAGTTCCCTCTACTCATGAGACTGTGTAGACGGTTAAGTGTCACGTCACGATTAATGATCGTTGGACTGCTAATGGAGCCAACATGAGGGTCTATCCTGTCCATGGACAGTCCAGGGGATGTCAGTACCATGCACAGTCTTAAAAATAGATTGTAAAACCTCAAAAAAGGCACCTTTCTCCATACAGGTTCTAGCTTTCTAGGACATTTTCACCAAAAAGGGGAGACAAGATGAAGAACACCTGGCCATGAATGGACAATGCTGTGCCATTCCAGTTTGAACCCAGCCATATGCAAATCAATCTTAACCCTGCTACTCATGGGAACAGCCCAGCCCGAACTGCCAAGTCAGGTCCTTCCTGGACAGGAAACAAGCATTCTCAGACCGGTTTTGGGGTATATTACCCCTCATCAGCCAGGCTAGCTTGAATCCAGTGGCACAGTGAGCAAGAGACCATCCCACTTAGGGCGAAAAGTGCTGCGGGGAGCAAAAAAACTATGGATTTAGACCAAGACTTCTGTACTGGGGTAAATGTTTGACATTGTTCAACAGTCTGTCCATCAATTGTTCTTTTTGCATTTGTCATCCTGAGTGAGACGGGTATGCCCAGACATGGGTCCCGTTCTCTCCATGCCACTGGAGTCAAGTTAGCCTGACTGATGAGGGGTGAAACCCTAAAACCGGTCCCAGGATGCTGGTTTCCGGTCCAGGGAGGACCTGGCCTGGCAGTTCAGGCTGGCCTGTTCCCATAGGGAGCAGGGTCAAAACTGATATGCATATGTCTGGGTTTAAACTGGAATGGCATGGGGAGCAAAAAAACGATGGATTTAGGGCCAGATCTCTGTACTGGGGTGATTGTTTGACATTGTTCAACATTCTGTCCATCAATTGTTCTTTTTGCATATGAATGGAGAATGTCATGGCTTTCTAATGCACTAAGAAACGAGGCATTCTGTGAAGCAAAGCAAAGCTCACTATTACACACCCAGGATATTGCCTTATGTGGGTGAAAATTAAATACTCCCAAATGTTTTTGCACATTTCAGTATAACACTGGCATGAAAGGAAACAGTCAAATCTGCAGTCTACCTTTAAAACAAAATCTCTTATTAGAGTAAGTGTCCTTCCCCTGTTACTCTATGACTGTCAAGTTACTATGTTCTGTTATCTGTATTGCACTTGAATGACCCTCGGTTACATCTGCACAATAAACATTGCCTTATGCATCTTCTTAAGGGCTTCTGATACTCCAGGTTTAGTTTTGCTAATTCGTTGAGTGTTGGTTGTTATTCCATGTATTGGATCTGACCGAGACTAGAATGCTGATCCTTCTTATGGTCTCTAGGCTCCGGTCTGAGATCACTAATACTCAGTGAACAAGACAGAAAACCCTACACCCCCCTACAAGACCTTCCTTAGCTCACTGATTGAGTGTAGAATGATTTGCCCTACACAAAGAATTTAATTCACACACCTTGAATAAAACACTATATTCCAGCTGCTGTGCGCTAATGTCTTCCCACATATCAGTACCTCTGGAAATCTCACGACTCAGGGATAAATTATCTCTACCCATATAGTTATTTGAAATAGGGAGCAAACCAGTTGTGATTAGAGCTCCCTTTTCATCATGAAAACAATATTCTTCTAATTACATTGCAAAATACTAGATAACTCTTCCAGAGAGACATTTCTAATCTTTTGTAGATTTTCCCTCCCAAAGGGACTTTTTTCCAACATTCAAGGCATTGTAGTATTTAGTGTATGGCACGGTGGTTAACAGAGAGCCCTAGTTGTAAAGCGACAGGCCGCCTGTAGGTTGACTTTCTCTCTGGGCCACGCACTCCTTGCATTTCTATTGTATTAACAGGTCTGTAGTCCAAGAGCATATGCCTCAGACACATGTCTGATGTGGCATGTCTGGCGCGTGCACCATTGGCTGAAGATGCTGCATCATCCCATCTTCAGAGCATAGCACACATTTGTTCTTGAAAGACTGCAAAGACTGGACAGGGGTTATGTAAGGGTTGAGTTCGTCCTCCTGTTTCGTTTAGGAACGTTGTTTGTTTATTTGTATGTTGTTTCATCACTCTGATGTAGAATGCAAAGAAACGTATTGAGTCCCGTTTCATTTGAGGTATTATACTTTTAATTCACAGATCAAGCGTTCCATCATGTTCATAGTATCACTCAACACGTTGGTGATTTTATAGGCAGCCGACACGTGTTTCGCCCCCTATTGGCCAAACAGGCCTGGGGCTTTCTCAAGGCTGCAAAAATATGATGGATATCATAAATCATGAGATGCTAATAAAAATCGAATCAAATGTGACCTCCACCAGGTGGAATGTGAATAAAAACCTTAAACGCACAGGCCAAGATATCCTCAGTGATTGCGGAGTTGATATCAAACAAAAAGTTCATAAACTGTGACTTTAGTTTAATTGCAAAGGGGGTTTAGATCAGATAGGTTAGGTCATTCAATACCACATCTTGATTGGTTATTAAGGTTTTTATTCACATTGAACCTGGTGGAGGTCACTTTTGATTTGATTTTTATTGGCATCTCATGATTTAGGATATCCATCATATTTTTACAGCCTTGAGAAAGCCCCAGGACTGTCTGGCTGATAGAGGGAGAAACACATGTCGGCTGCCCATAAAATTACCTTCGTTTGAATGATACCGTGAACATGATGAAACGCTTGATCTGTGAATTAAAAGTATAATACCTCAATTGAAACAGGACTAAATACGTTTCTTAACATGCTACATCAGAGTGATGAAACAACATACAGATAAACAAACAACGTTCCAAAACTAAAAAGGAGGCCAAACTCAACCCTTACATAACTAGTATTAACAGAGGCAAGGGAGGTCCAAACCTTGAGTAGCGTCCTACCGCTCATATATAAGAAAAGGACATTATCAACCCAGGGAGAGATTACTTGGACCTTAAGAATTTGAATACCAAAGACTGAACAGGGGTTTAAAACAAAATACAATGCCTCTGATCAAAAGATCATTCCAAGGGACAACCTTAAATGCAACATTTACTAAGAACAGCCACAGAACTAGAAAAAGCAACTTGTTTTTCAAAAGTTCGAGGTTACTTCCAAAATTCCAGATTCTGAATGCTCTTGGTTATATTACTGAAGTTATGGCTATGATCGTTCAGAGGCATGCATAAAAGTACACAAATGCTCCATCAGTATTCATGACTTAGAACAGAATTGGGCAAAATCCACACAATGTTGTGGACAATACCCTTTACAACATTTCCAGTTCCTCAATAAATTGGGATAGTTAAGCTATTGCTGTTACGTCAATGCCTGTATTATTTCTGGTCTAGGTCATACCATGAATTAGCACAAAAATAAACAACGGAGCCCTGGTTATGTTGCAAAGCTACAAGCAGTGGATTCTGTTTAATTTTGTGGTATAGAACCTGTACACTACAGGGTGACCACCCTACCATAACCTGTGAACTGTACAACCTATGCTGCAATACTCTTTGAACCGAATCAACTCGCAATATGGCGAACGCGAGCCTCAGTGCCCTCTACTTACCAGGGTATCAACTCCCAAAGTAAACAGCATCAGGAAGAACAGAATGGCCCAAAATACCGACCCGGGCAGGAGGGCAAGAGCTTCTGGGTAGGCTACAAATGCCAATCCTGGACCTAAAGAATAAAAGGAAAGTAGTTATTGGTTTCTCTCTCCAACAACTTTATTGCCAAAGCAAAAATACAGATACAAAGAGCTATATTCTACTCAAATTACACACCTTCATCTCTACATAGTCATCCAAGAACCATAATAAGGGGATTTATAACAGTCGTCTCATTTCTTGTGACTCGTTTACGAAATACAAAGCAGAAACAAATTAAAATATGGAAAAGTTTTCAACTTTATCACCAGAATGGTGATTGAAAAAGGGTTATTTTCAGATTAAATCTGGCATGTGGTCAAATGAAAGGACTGCCTAAATGCAATGTAGGAATTCACTATGTTTGTGATAGGGTTTCCACAGAGTATCTGATGGGATCAGGGAGAAAGCAACACACCGTAGACTTTAGGAAGCTGCCACCCACCCATTCACTGGAAACATTTTAATGGAAACACTATCCCCATGCTGTTGAAACAGACACAGGACTCAGGAGTGGCCCATCCCTCCTGTTTTGCTTCAGAAAGTAAAATGTAGCTCCTTTAATACCAAATAATCCCTTAAAAACATCCTAGGAGTTTCCTATACAAAAGCAGAAATACTTTGGGTAAGCAACAATTGAATTAATAAGTAATGATATTTAAATTGCATTTATATAGCGCTTACTACTCCTGACGAGGTGTTGAAGTGCTTTACATCGACTAGCACCAGAGAGCCAAAAAGCAGTAGTCAGTTGGTTATTGGGGTTTGTCTTGCATGCTAAAGAAAACCATTTCTGCATTTACTCGTGTTTGTTTATGTGCATTCTAATCTTAGCCAGGACATTAGTCCAAATGGCAGCTCAACTTAGGATCTCATGTAGTTTTATCACTCAATAATCATGTGCCAAATCTGATTATGGTCCTTGCTTCTTCCCCCTTCTTTTAAGAATATTCCAAAACTGTCCTACATGAACCCTAACACAGGCACCTGCTACCGTGTAACTAGGGGTTTAGTTGTCTTCTGTAAGGGACCAACAGGAATGACTTGCGAGACGCTTGGGGGTGCTGTGTGTAACGAGTGCATGCATCCTACTGAGAAGTACAAGATTACTCCCCTAGTACAGTTCATGGTAGGAGGAGGAGAAGAAATCAGGGACAAAGGAAACAAAGATACATACAGTGACCTCTGACCTCTCTGATGGGGGAAGGGAAAGCTTGTGCTGCTGACAATCAATAGTTCTGGAAGTGTGACTCGACCAGACTGCATCTGATGGCTGGGTCTGTGTGGTAGTGCCATCAGGCATGGACACAAATTTTTATACCCTGAATTGACGGCCCATCAAACCATCACTAAAACTATTGCTAAACAGAGCTACATCAACCTCTTTTCTTTTTTAACAACTTAATTTAATTTTTTTTCTTTGCCATTACAGGGACATCATAGCATGTATGTATGTATGTCCAAGATTACATCTGAGTATAAATTATTTCTCACTTTTAAGTGAAATTTTGCTTGATGTATAAATAATAAGCAAAATATCTCTTCAAAGCCGGTCTACTATCTTTGCATCTTTCAATTATCATTTGGAGGATCTCTTCTCCTATTGAGCTTCCAGAGGAAGAAGCCATTTCACGTATCATCGAACGGGGCGGAGCATCAGATAGAAGCTGGACCGCTCCACAGCACACATCCTCTTCATATGGGTTTTGAAATGGTGGCAAACTTTCTTGAATTGATGCGTTCTATCATTTGTTAGTGCTGATAGTTTTTCCATAGCATATAGGTTCCAGATCTTTCCCGCCACAGATGCATCTGCGGTGGTGGTGGATGGGAGGGTGTGTCTGGAGTCTCCAAACATACACGGTTGCTACTCTTGTGGTTAACAGTAGATGAGCGATTCATTTCAAACTAGAGTTGTGAGTAGGTAAATACTATGTTCGCCTGGTCCTCTAAATAGCAGAGTTGTGGGATCAAGTGGAAGGGTAAGCAGTCTAAGGTGGGGTTGGTTTTCCTTGCAATATGACTGCATATGTTAACATGACCACCACTTAAGGGTCAGTGTGCCCTTTTCCCTACAGTCATTCCAGCTAGTCTCCAAGCCCCCAAACATTGCACACATCCTCACAGGGGCTCGGTACCACCTTATCATTATTTTATATGCATTTGTACCGCTATTCTTAAGGGATGCACCACTGTGTTCCTCCCCAACAATTTCAGGGCTTTGCAGGTATCATAGATACAACTAAAATAATTAAATCAGTAAAAGCAGAATTAACTTTTGAAAACTTTAATATACAAGTATGTTGAAACACTTAAAACCAGACCAGATTTTACCAAAAATGAAGAATTTTTGAGAATTCTTAAAACCTTAGGCAGATTAGTAAGTAATTTCATTTTTTATATTTAAATTTAGTGGAAACTTTGGCACAAGTGGAATGTACGGAAAAGCATAGAGAAAAATATTTGACCATCTGATCACATCCAGGGATTTGGAGGTCAGCTCAGCGGAATAATGAAGTCCCATGATTTTGTGTTTTGGTCTCTTGTAAAGAGGTCCAACTGTGGAGACCCCTACATAGTAAAAGTCTCATAGAACACCTCATTTATTACGCAATTATGGTCTTGTCAAAGAGATCTCCTTATCATCTCTACTTTCATATTTTACTCTCCTGAAAGTTGGTTTGCAGCGAGCTGAAGACCCCCGGCCAGGCTCCAGTGCCAGATATCTTCATGCTCTTTCGAGAGGGTGGCTTGGCACTCCTTCCCTGTTGTTGGTCGAGTGAACATGCGATAGGTATGACATTATGGGAGTGAAATAAAAATATGGACAAGTTTGCTCTCAATAAGGGCCTCAACCACATTGAAAGGACGGATCTTACTTCTGGGCAATTTGTAGCCCCGGGACCTTTAAAAAAAAGTGACCTGAAGAATCAGACAAACCTGAAAGTAGGCCGTAGCCAACCACCCTCACTGTCTAAACCCGCTCCTGCTTTATAAATGGGGCTCTGTCCACCAGTGAACTAGTCAGGAGACAGGCAAAGCAGACATCCTGGTGGTATTTCTGGATTATTTCCTTGAGTGGCTATAATTTCTGAACATTTTCTCACCATAGAAGATGCACATGTACCTGCAAAAAAACATTTCAAAGAAAAGGGCGTGAAAAAGATACAAAAAACGGATTTTAAGTGGTTAAAACTGGAAAGAAAAAGACTCCATTATTTTCTCCAAACTGTGAAGCAGGAATGTGTGAAAATGATGCTAAGAATTGAGTCTAGTTTTCCAATGAATTGTGGGACTCCGAGGCAGCATTAAAGTGACAGAGACCCTGTGGCTAGCCCCTCCCGCCCCCCAACCCCCTGTCTGTGCCGTTCTTTTACTTTCCTGTCTTTTAAAATTGGCCGTGAGGGGGAGGGAGTAAAAGAGTGCAGGCAGTAGAGTTGTACTTTTAATTTTCCATTGAATTGGACATTTGGTATTAAGAAAACATTCCAAGCCTGACTTTCATTCGTTGTTCACAATTATATGTTAAAACACTTCTCGATCCCACAAGTATGTGGAGTTATTCAGAACAAAAAAATACTCCTCTTTAAATTTAAATACATACCAATATAAGATACACACTATACCTATTTTTGTTGGTAACTAAGTGCTTGACCTAAATGTTTGTCTGTTTCTATCCTGTGGTTAAGAATATACCGATATTTAGAGATGCAGGATTTGTTAGTGGTTGCCCTTCTGTTAAGTTTGCAACTCTTTCTTTTTCTGCAGTACCTAAAATACTTCTCCATAGTTGTTTTAACCCCATTACACACACACAGATAGAGAACATTGTGGGACCTACTTTACACTTACAATTAAATTCAACTTAAACACCCAAGTGCTTGGGAATGTTACCTTAGTTTCTGCTACCAAATTAACAAGAGTTTTTCAATCTCACCCATCTTAGGAAGAGATATGTTGGGTCATTTAAAATCTGGCCAGAGAAGCATTCAGTCAAGAGACAGGATTGCAATGGAGTCATTTCATGGCTCCTCAGCAGCATTTCAGGAAAAGGGAAAGATGGGCGGGTGGGATCGCAAAGATTCAAATATCTGGGTGGGACGGTGCACGTCATCCTTCCCAGTTCATGTCCCAATAACAATGGCAGATAAAATCAATAGGGTGATGTATTCCCAGAACCAGCTTACCCCGCTCTCTCCTAGAGCCACTCTTCAACTTACCTGAATCGGCCACTTCTCCCACCGGCACTTTCTTCTTCCAGGCCATGTGACCCAGAACAGAGAATATGGCGAAGCCGGCGAAGAAGCTCGTACAGCAGTTGCCGATGGCAATAACCAGGGTGTCTCTGCGGGGACACCAAAAAGTGTAAATCACTGTTGCCCGGCACTCACATGCATTCATATTCAAATTCAAATGTATTAATGCATAATTCATAAAAATCATTACATAAGTATTGTTTTGAAATTGATCTTAAAAAAGTACAAAATGAGTAAAAGCTAAAAGCCACGTTAAATGTTATGCCCTTCTTCAACATTATCAAGAAACGTGAATTAAGATATTACATTCATTTTTTATATTTTTGAGAAAAATGTTCTCTGTCTGTCTGAAAACCTGTGTGATTTGTACGTTGAGACTTGTATTTTCCCCATCATAGCATGTGATAACAGCTTGCCAGCATGCTCAAACCCCCAGGTTGTTAAACTGTTGTCACAAAGTGTTGTCACTCATTCAGAAGTGATGGGCATAGGCAAATGCTGTGCATGATAGCTTCTTGGGCTTGCTTGCACTATCTGCAAACTTTGTCATTTCCCTTAGCCAAGCGCCTTCGTTTTTCTAAAATTGATTTCAAGCTTATCTGTATTGGTATAGTCACTTGGTTTCAGTAAGAGGTTATTCACATTGTTGCTGCTTTCATCAAATATATGATCTTTACATCAGACAATACATTGAAAATCATACATGTGCAATGCTGTATTTGGCACCCTTTTTTATCAGGACAGAGGACATTCAAGAGTCATTTAAATGCACATGAGCTGTACTTGTAATTCTGAAGGATCTGTCTAGCTCACTCTCTATTCAACTGTGAAGTGCTCTGGAGTGATTAGCACTTTACAAGTTTTTTCTGTGCTTTGCTATCACTGAATTCAGTAATCTGGTTTTCAGGGCTAGGTAGGTTTTTGGTTAGCTCATTTAATGTTATTACATTTTATAAATTAACAATTGCTAACAGCTATGCAACAATATCAGACAGAAAAGAGAAGTGAAGTTACCGGCTGTTGCGGTGATTGTCAGTCCATTATATCCTTAACGACTGATTGCGCTCACTACCCAATGGGGTCTCTTTGCGCTGCTCTTAGAAGCCCTGCCTAATCAAAAAGATTACTCTTGAGATTTTTCCTGAAGAAAGCGAGCGAGGGTGAAAGCCAGAGCCATCGTGACTTCCAAACCAGGGGGCTTGTACCAAGGAGGAACGTCCACTACGAGAGATGAAGCGAAATGTATCTGCAGATAAGAAAGCTTCGGCTCTACTCTGTATATTGCAACATGTAGCGCGTGGCTTATCTCTTGAGCGAAGATATAGAGGAGTAAGGTGGTTAAATCATTTCGAGGAAAGATATGCCATTTTGAAATAAATGTGGCTTCCACCAGGAGCGGATGCAGTGGCCTCCAGGCAGACGATGTAGGGTCTTTTTCCAGAGGCCAGGATTGGCTCTAGAAGCGGAGTTTTACCCTCCAACGAGGTCTCAAAGAAGCCGAGGTAAAATTACATTGCGGTCATCAGGTCAGGAATCAATGGAAGCCTTGACTACCAATGCTCGATGGTGCTGATGAAGCAGAGGATGAAGAACCTTTAAGGTCCAGGGTTGAGAATAAGAGCTGTCCAACCACAGCCCTTCCCTGCGGTGCTGTGGCGAGAGTACAGTGAACGCACAGAAGAATTAATTCTGGCGTTTTTGGTCTGGATCCTGGGTAATTTGAGCCTTGATATCAACATAACAAATATTTTTAAGATTTTCATGTCACATCCAAGATTTCACCTTCACCCATCGTAGCAAAGATCCTGCACGCTGTATCTATTGAAGCCAAGTCTCCTCTCTTAAAAACTCTATCTTTGCTTGATATGCTGAAACCATCCAGGTATACGTCGCCACCACCTCTGCTTTTCCTGCTCAATTTTTAATTATTTTTTAACAATAACCATTAAGAAGTGTCATTTAAATACTGGACGTTTCAAAAGTTGTTTTCTAAATTCTTTTTCTCCAATTTTTATATGTTGGATGAGTCTTGCATTCCTGCACTTTATGACAATGTACCGCACTCAAACACATTATTTAGGCACAATCTGCTTTATCTTGGAATTGTTAATGCAATATATGGCTGCATCAGTAAGATTAGGACATCCATTCTCCCCAGCTCCCAACCTACCTGATGACGTTGTTGTTAAACTTGTTGTAGGAGGCCATGGAGAGCAGACCGCCGAAGCCAATCCCTAGAGAGTAGAAGATCTGGGAGGCGGCGTCATTCCACACCTGGGAAAGAAAAAAAAATGGCAGAGATCTCAGCTTGGGCCATAAGTTAAAAGATTACTTTCTTCCCTCCAGAGGGCTCTACAGCTGTGGGGAATCCAAGCCTGGAGCTACAGAGCAGATCCATACATTGTGCTGTAATTTTATACACACAGCTATTTACAGTTAAAAATGAAACACTTCAGGACTGTACATCCTAGAATTTGGAGCAGGCAGCTTTTGGTACACAGCTTAACGGCAGCAGGATAATGAGACATGGGGAAACCCTGAACATGTGCCTTACAGACGCGGCATGGAAGAGTTGACGGTACAGATAGTCTTCAAAAGCACTTCTAAAGGAAACTTCTTTTCGACCCGTCCGATTGAGTTGAGCTCTTGTGATACCAGCCTAGGAAATCCACAACCTTGAGTTTGATGACGGTTTATTGCTAAAGCTACAGGGTTGTACGCTCTCTAATGCTTGCTTTATTTACCTCTTTGTTCTGAGAACAACCATGCCCTCCTTGATGGTGGTGTTGTGTGGTTTGTGGCCTCATAGTCTGCCTTACTTAGTTAGCTTGGGCCCTGCTGCCATGATGCCTTTTATGCACACGTTACTTTGTGATTTTGTTTTTCCAGCCTCTGCTTTTTCCCGGCTATTTTAGACCGGTCTGCATTTCTGCCCTTTACCTTTTCTCCTGTTCCTTGTGGGTTACCTCTGCACAACATGTACAAGGTCGAAAAACAAAGTCTCTTATTCTTGCTGAGCTGGCCAGTCCCTTGCACCTAGACATAACACTACGTACAGCTGCACTGGAGAAATTTGAGTGCCTTTTTAATATAGCGATTTCACGGTATAGAGACACTTGGAGAAAAACCTTTCCAGGGAGAAGAGCTGTGCTTGTCTAATGATGTAAACCTAGCATCTAGATATTGAGGTATGGGGGTCTGCCTGACAATGCTCAGAGGTCTTCTGTTTTTCTAATAAACTAGTTATTAGCACGGGGAGGGTGGCTAGGCCATTTATTCCTATGTTCACTATCTTTATAAAATGCTGTCCCTGTTTGTATTCTATGGAATTGTAACCATGCTTATTATTTTATCATTATGCATTATACTGATAGTACTGGCACGTGTACTGTATCTTAGAGCACGGTAGTTGAAATAAACATTTTAAACTATACAGTGACTTATTACGCACGTTGTGGACAAGTATGAGTGAGTTATGAAAGGGCGTTCTTGCTCCCGCGAGTCCTGAGAAAGAGAGACCGTGTTCTGGGTTGTCTAATCATTGGTAGCTGCGCTGCTAATGAGACGCTAAAGCTAGTCGGATTGGGATTGTGGGCACTAAGGGGCATAGTCGGCTCACCACTATACTCTGCGGTCCTATTATCCTGTGCATAGCTCTGTGTATGTGCAGAATCCCTACAACAGTGGGTGGTCATGTCTCAGCTGCTACTATCATCATGAACTCATGCCTTGTCTATGGTAACTCACCCAGTCTTGGTCTTCCATGGATCGAAACTTAATGCTGTACGGAGCAGGGCAGTATGATCATGGGAGCGACCGCTTTGTGGCTGCATATGCAGAAGTGTATTCAGTTCAAGAAGTGATGCCTCATCTATTGGGCGCTACAGTAAGGTGCACTAGTTTACAACTAAATAGTATGCTCCGTTCGTGTTTGCCAGCTGCGGTCCTGTTTATTAGTCTTTTGGTGGTTGGTCTTTATTAGAATGCAAGTTTGGGTACAAGCTCGCTTTCAAGTTGGACACCACTTTCTAGAACAACCCTTCTTAGAAACGGTGTTCATTATGCACATATGTAGCACAAACCTGGCTGCAAAGCAAAAGAAATGCTGTGCAATGGAGGGGGTAGTTAGGAGGACCAGAGAGGACATTACTAACTTGGATCCATGATCAGAGTGTTACACAGCGATGAGGTGTTGCTTGAAGAGGAGAGCCCTCAACAGCAGGGGTGAGGGGGCTTTCTGGGTCTGGATGGAAGTTCTAGATCCCAGGAGCATAGCAAGGGAATGTTTGGTGTCTTGTCTTTATCCCTGCTGCATTTATATGATTTGCTGCTGCAAGCATTACATAGCCAGCAAGAGATTTTGAAAGTCTGGGATGGTGGAGTCTGAGATTACCATTTTTCAGGTTATGTTATGAGAGAGCGAATGGAGATCTTTGAGAGTTGAGAATCTGTCAAACTTCCGAAGACCTTTCATATGTTAGATAGCGACGTCAACTATGTTCTTCATGGGGGTATGATGCGATTCTGGGATACCAGTGAGCAGGGCACTGAATTCATTGAAGTTAGAATAGACCAGGGACTGTACAGCTGTTCTGAAATATGCTTCTGCAAAACGATTTTAGTTTGCCTGCATGATGAGCTGGTGCCAGAAGGTTAGTGCATTTTTTTTGGGGGGTGGGGGGGATGTGCATTGTAAAGCAGAGGGTGGTATGATTGTAGAATCCTTGAAGCTCAGCACAGCGGACTAGTTGTGGGTGCACCTCTTTTGTACAAAGTTGTGTTGGCTGCCGCTGGCAATCAGCACAACCTATACCCTTTGGAGAGTTCAGCTTCATACATGACTTAGATATCCAAGCCTGATTGAGAGCGATGCAATCTTTGAGCTGGGTGGAGTCATTTTCAGGTGTGATTTTTAGGTGGGGCTGGATGTCTCCTGCATACTGCTAGACCCTGCTGTTCTTGTTGGCCAGAAGGGTTCTCAGGTGTTCCATTTAGAGGCTGAAGTTTACTGTAGTTAAGATGGACTCCGATGGGATTCAGCAGGCCACAGTGAGAGATCGGATCTGGGGGTGTTTGTCTGGTTGAGCTGGCATGAATGAAGGGAAACGAAGGCTTATTCCATCAATTTCTGTTCTTGAGAAGATGGTGATGAGTGGAGTTTAATGGTATGTGTGTCAAAGGCTGTAGAGAGGAGATATTGACCACTGTTGGTGATTTGGAGCACATCATGGATTAGTTGCATGTTGGCTGCCTCTGCTACATGGGGGTCAAAATCTGGACTACTTGTCTTGGAAGAGAGTGCTGTGCTTGATCGATCAATGGAGTGGAGTCGAGACTGCTTATTCAAAGCTCTTACTCAGGAATGATAGGTGGGTGACAGTTCCAGTCTTGTGTGAATTGGGGTAGATGCCATGGCTGAGGGGTATGATGATGATGATGATGAGTAGTGGTTTGATGGTGATGCAGACGATGGCTTTCACTATTGATACTGGGCCTACGTTGCCCTCTTCTGATGTGGGCTTCGGTCAGTTAAAGATGCTAGACAGGTCCTCAGTGGAGAGAGCGTTTGAGTGGGTCCGTTTGGTCTGGCGAAAGGTGGTCCCAATCACAAGATGGCTAAGACCTATGTGCTGTCAATGTGCTGTTATAGCGAGGGGATTGATGGATACAAAGACGTGGTTGTTGCGCTGTGTGGAGATGACTGCAAAAGAATATTCTGAAATGCTGAGGAGATACAGTAGATTTCTATGTTGCCATTTCTGCCAGAATTATCATCAATTCTACCTACCAGGAGTCTAACGAGATTGCTGCTTTCTATAAAGATGCCTCTGTTGCCTCGGTCAATTAGTCAACTTTTGTATAACGTGTCTTTAGGGAAATGGCACATTTCCAACTAGTTCGGGACCCAACACAGTGCATCCATTTATGAATGTGACGATGCCATTCTCAATGTAACAAGTGTGAAAGGGTAAACGGTGTACTGAAGTTGTGGAGGTAAGCAGTAGAGAAAAACACGAGATTACCCAAAATTTGAGGTTCAGCATGCTCGAACATGGGGCGGATAAACATACTCTAGTGGTGTGGTTTGGGGGCAGCCCATATATACCAATAGACCCGATTTAGCCGGGAGACTTCTGATTTTTGAAGTCTTTTAGCTGTCTCTCGCCTAGAACTAACTCCACTTCAATATACATTACTTTGATTTTCTTTTTCAAAATCTCCCACTTTCCAGTTTTAAAATGTTGGTATGTATGGGCAGACACAGAAAGTCGATTAGTTTCAGCAATCAGAAGTAAGACCTACCTGAGCGCTCTGTAGCCTCTTCCAATCTGCCGTGAGGTAGAACCGCACCCCTTCGATGGAGCCCTCCAGAGTGGCACCTCGAATGATCAGCACAAGAATGACAAAGTAAGGGAAGGTTGCTGTGAAATACACAACCTGTGGGACAATGGGAAAAAAACAGTAAATTAAATATTAGCCGAGGAGTGCCTGAGCATCAACAATAATGGCTGGGGAGGAAGAACATGATACAATGAGTTTCTTGTGTGACTTTTAAACCTGCTATAGACATTTTTTTTGACTATGTCTCGATGTTCAGAAACACATTTCCAAACATAAGCCTCAAGGAAGGCAGTAAGTGTTCTGGGCTAAGTCCTAAAGGGATGCCTCAAAAAATAGACTGCATCCAATATTATAAAACACATTGACTGGTGTATGCAAATATTTTACATCATTTAACACTTGAAAAAAACAACCTATAAAATAACCAATATATTTTCTTAGCGGAGACAGGGAAAACATGTTAAGTAAACTTCAGATGTGTGGGTGCCTAGCATGTTATTTGTTCCTCATTCAGTCATCTATGATCCCCTGGACAACTAAATCTATTTCCTTTCATTAATTCAGTGTTCCTCCTTGCTATGCTCTACACTCCTTTATTCTTGTCTGCTCCACTTCACGTACAGTCCTTAATAATTATTTAATAAAGAATGCACCGCTAGCAAGCCTTAAATGATATAGGTGTATTTCCCTCCGTTTGTGTCCCCCGACTCCATTCCCCGATTCACTCTTCTTTCCTTTGCACAGTCTCATTGTTTTAATGCTGCTCGAACCGGTGAAAGTCTCACATTTTTATATTACTGTCTTTTCTCTAAAATTATAGCCTAGACGCAATGCAACAGTGTAACAATAAGTAAACAAAGTAACATGGTTCCACCAAATGGCAGTCATGTTGCTTCTAGAAGCCAATATGCATTCCGTGGTAGAAGTGTACAAAATAGCATTCCAAGATGGCTGCCTTCCCCTACAGGTTATGCCACTGCTTACACTGCATTTCCACAGCCACTGGCAAATCCAAGGCCGAAATCTGTGTGTGGTGAGCAGCTGGTCACCAGTGGGGTCTGCAGAGGAGGTGTGTAGAGAAAGGCAGCACGCAGCAGGAGTGCCTAGTGCAAGTGGGGAGGGAATAGAGGGGGCAGAAAAGCGAAACAGAAGCGGTGTGCGTGGGGGGTTATAGATACTGAAGATGACTGGCGTCGCCAGTCTGGCGAAGTGAGTGCGGGACAAAGAGAACCTAGAAAGACACTCACATAAGGAGAAAGAGGAAAGTAAAGAACATGCACTCGTATTGAGTGCTAAAGCACAAATGCCACATAACCAAACAAAAAGAGAAAATAATTCACCATGCCAGCAGATACTCCACACATGCCCCAAAGGTACAGGTTGAAAAATCGGGATGCAGGGTACCGATAGATAATTTCAAAGAGTAGACACTGGTAAGCATCTCACCCTATTGGGCGACAGGTAAAAAGGCCTAACCTGCCAAAAGAGCCCTCCCTCAGGCCTCCACTGCCTGGTCAGCTGACAGAAGTCATGGTCAGTAAAGGGGTCTGCACATGACGTGCCCTTCCAGACCACAGAAACAACATCCGGGTCACAGTGAGCCCATTGCGTGTGCGGAGGCCAAACATCAGGTAGGGGCAGGGCCTCTCCAGAGCCATGCAGGCCACCAACTCCATCCCAACTCTGCTCTCCCACACACTCTAGGCCAGCACACTGTCCACAGATATCCCTCACTTCATCATACATTGAATGACTGAAGCTTGGAATGGTTCCAGTGTGTTATGCTATGGATACCAGCTTATGAGAAAGAATGACTGAAAAATTGCCCCTGTGCCAGTCAGCAACAGAAGAAAATCAGCCACAAGGTCAAGTAAGAAAACAATCATTTATTTCATCAAATGAGAAAAGATTCTGGGAAACCTTGCATTTGTAGTTCAAGGAAACAAGAATGGAGAAAATAAAAATACGTTGCGTACCTGTAGTCCTGGTTCTGCATCATAGGTATCTTCATTGAAGTCACAGACTTTTGAATAATTCCCCGCTTCGTGTGTGGACCCCAGAACACCATTAAATAGGTCATTTTCATGGAAATGGCATCAAAGAATGTGTTTGCTCAAGAATTTTTCTGAATAAACCGTCTCATTTTTCATGCATGTTCATGAGAATGTTTCTAAATGCTATTCATAATGTCACATTGCAGCATCTTTCACTAGAGAACAAAGATCAAAGTCACTTTGAAATAGAGAACATGAAAGGTATTTCCACGAAAATAAACTGTTTAATGGTCTTCCGGGGTCCACGGACGCAGCAGGGAATTGGTCAAGCACTTATAACTTCAATAAAGAGTTCTATGATGCAGAAAAGCAAAAACAATTTTAGAGACAGTCTTACACATTAAAACAGAAGCTGACGAATTTTAGACCATTTCCTGCTGCCTGATTCCACAGTCTCACATTGCATTGACCAATTCAGTGAGAAAATTAAAATGACCATTTTCTCTTCATTTACTATGAAGATTGCTTTTTTAGGTGTCGCCTATGCAGCGCGCATGCGCTGCATAGGAGGGCCTTTAGCCGTCGCTCTGCTCATTTTCAAGCACTGCACTCGTGCTTGTGGCGGCATCCACCTTGCGGGAGCGAGCAGGGGCGCGCCACAAGCACGAGTGCAGTGCTTGAAAATGAGCAGACTGCTCTCCCAAGCACGCGCGCCTCTCTCCTCGCCCACACTCCCGGCCACTCACTCGCTCCGCCCTCTCCGTCTCCTTTTTGCTCGCGCTTCTTGTTTTCTGAGTCGCTGTACTCTATCTGGTCTTGAGGGTTTTCTTACGTTCTGTCCACCTTGCTAGATCGTCACAAAAAACAACATGAAAAAAAATAAACGGGCGAGGAGCGTTGCGATAAAAAATAAAAAGCCACGCCTGCGTGTAGAAGAAAGCGTCTCTCGCCCGAGGATGAACCTGTCCACTGTTTGTTTCTTGAAACAAACTCCTGGGAGAGGTAGGGATGCACTTCTCTCCTCTCTCGTAGCTTTCGGTGAAATATAGCACACACCGAGATCCCAGGGCTTTCAGACAGCCTCAACTGATAGACAGACACATTGAGCTGCTTTTCTTGCTCACACCTCCTCCCCTTACAACGTCACCCTGACAATTACAAATAGGTCTCACACAAACCCCCGTGCCTGTCAATCTTTTTAATTGCTTTGTTTTCATTTCTTTCTCTCCCCTCTCTCTTTCCTTGTCAGGGCTAAATAATGTGTCAGAGGAGAGGTCTTCATACAGGATTGTACTTCTAAGGCACAGACACCGGATTTTTTGTTCATGCAATTCCCTTGCACGCGCACTTTGCGGAAGCATGTGCAATGTGTGTGCTTGGTTCTTGCACCTCGAACCTACCTGGCGAGTTCAAGTCGGGGGCAGGACAGCGCTGCAGAGTCCACTGAAACGCATTAGGCACAAAGGACCTGAGGGGAACAAACGCAGGGGAGATGGACATTTTTAGTTCCCACAGGATGGACTGTCGTGCCCAAGACCGGCACTTGGAAGCCTGCGCTAACTTCAAGCCCAGGCATGGCATTTCTAGTGCGCAAAAACATCCGGTCAAGCTTACCTCAGTATGTACGGATGGCATTCTAGAGCCAGCGTTGGGGATTTTTCTGGAGGGTTCAAGCTCCCAGCTGCTGAAACGGGTGACTTTCCTTGCAGGTCAGCACTGACCAATAGAAAGAAATGAGGCGGAGCGCCTCCAAAGACGGACCACCTTATGTGTATGCGCAACCGTACCAACAACCAGGCTTGTGTTATTATCAATGAAGAAGTAAAATTAAAAGTATATGCATAAAAAACTCAAGGCTCTGAAAATGCATGTACTAAAGTGTTCAAGCGGGCAGTTTATATTTAGAGGATTTTTGCATGGCTACAGGGCGTTATTCTAGAGCTCTCTTTAGTAGTCATATGGGCTATGTAACTGACCTACGTGTGCACAGTGTATGAGCTTGAAAAGAGGTGCCCAGTATAGGTTCAGGAGGTTCAGACCCAATCCAGATTTTCAAGTTCCCCATAAAATAAATGCACATACAATTAATCTAAATGAACTCATTTATCGTGCAAACCCTACTGACCATACACTGGACACCCCTGAACTAAATCATTCTAACATTCAAGCACCAGCAAGAGTCAGCATGTGCTGTGGCGTGAGGGTCACTCCTCTATATCACTGCAATCTCAATATTACTTAGACATTAAGGGCACCCTGCTTGCTGTCTGTCCAGGGACCGACTGCTGTCTGACTTCCAGTGTTCCAATATCTCTGTAGCCTCTTACACCATCAGCCACGGGCAGGGCCCCTGCAGTTATGCAATTTTGTGGCATAGGCATTTTCCACATAATTATTGATTGCCGCTTTTGCCACGTAATCCATTATCTGCTGCATATTTCAGCAGAGTACAACAAAAAATGTTGTTTCTAGCTCAGACACATCAAAAGTTCCTGAAAATGCAGCAACACGTGTTTCCATACAGCGTCAAGCCTTTCGCACAGGTTGACTGCTCACCTTTCTGTTGCTCATGTCTGTATTTGGCTGTTAAAGTGGTGCTAATGAGGTGAAACCTTTGCCCAGATAGTTAACATGTGTTAAATATCCTGAATAATGAGGTAATACTAACAGAAAATATGCCACATTGCGCTGCGTAATTTGCCTTTTCTTACCACATAATTTCGCCAACTCTACTATACAAGTTGTTCCTTCCCTGCTGCATAATTCCAGTGGCTCTGGCTATGGGGAACTTCTAAAGGAATCTGAGCAAACGTTTTGTACAGGCTTCAACTCTTCCATCCGTATATAAACTCCATATTAGTGTCTCAGGGTCCAGAACTCTCAACCATGTTATGTGCAACTTCTGGGAAAAATAATGATGTATCACAATCTGGCAAACATCAGTATCTTGAGGTTACTCAGACTGGCACACAAGTGATATTTTACCTATGCTTGAAAAGCTTCAAGACTTGCCTTGGGACACTAAATCATGAATGACTCCTTTCGCTAAAATACCCCTCGCCCCCAAAGACTGCATGGCAGGTACTCTGTAACTCAGATGGGAATCACAGACAGCAGACAAAGACTGAACAATGACAATTACGAGCCAATGCTGATATCCAAGGGAAAATACAGCCATTAATAAGTCACTGGCTACTGGCTCCCATGAGGGAGACTTCCTCCACTGAAAAGAGCAGCCCTGCAATCCGTCCCACGATCCCACCACCAGAGATGTTAAATATTTCCACACAAACGCACACGCACTAGTGCCATATGTGTTCATTAGATTGACACAAGCTCTCTTTTGAGGCTGTGCATGATATGTTCTCCAGGGTAGCGCAATACTGTGCTGCATACATGTAAGGACTCGGTTGCAAACCAGCTAGGGTTTAGAATGCTACCTTCTGTAGGAAAATAACAGCCTGGATTATCCTGAGAACCTATATCTACTTACACTACAATTGCTATTTAACCATCCTTCAAACATCTTTGCCCCTCACTAGCACCAACAGGGCAATTAATGTCTGTGGTTGTTCACAGTTTTTCAAAACTGCTTAGATTTTAAAGTTGACCCATGCATAATAATGTACTTCTTCCAGTTCTGTTATTTGTAACCAACAAAAGTAGTCCTGGTCTATTCACTTTTCTTCTTATAAGATTGGCCCTACTGGTCCCAGTGTACTATGTGTTGGAGTATATAAACATGTGAGTGGGGATAATGCGCTGCATAGCTAAACACTTATAAGGTCCCAAAGGCGAGACCTATTGGCTATGCCAATGCTTGTCTATTAAGGTGGCATTTTAGTTTGTGGGTAATGAGTTTTTGCGTGCTTTTTGTTTATATGAACATGAGCAATTTTTGGTTTTGACAGTGTTTATGGATTTAAAGTGAAAATAAAAAGATTTACTTGAACCAGACTCATTTATACAGGAAACCCTAGTGCATTCACATATTTTGTTGTGGGAAAGAAATCTTGACATGTTTGTCCCCCAGACATCATAATGATTTTGGGAACTTATTAGCATTACGGTCATATAAAATTACCAACGCCGTAAACATTGCGTCATCTATACCATGGGTACCTAACATTGGTCCCCGGAGACCAACGGTAGGTCACATGTCATGGATAACCAAGGGCCATGTCATGGCTTCCCCTTTAGATTCATCGTTTGCAGAGTCATCTCATGTGGATAGCTTGAAACACTGGCATACCGGAGGCCCCTGGTGACATGTCCCTGGAGGTAGAATTTGTATGCACCAGTGGGGATATCCATGATCTCTCATAGCCATTATGTAAGATGGAGTGAAAGCATTATTATACAAACATTTCATGGCAAATGTGCATTATTAGTCCGAAAATAAGTCCATGAGCGGGAAGAGGCATTGAAGTGCTTTGCAGAAGAATAGCATGCTTCACGGCGGAGCCCAGAGTGACTCTGTTGTGCTAGCTGTAAGTGTTGCTGTTAGGCGTATGTATGTGCAACATTATATGTTTTGCTGTACCCAGGGCTTTAAGTGGGCTGGGTCTTGCAGGTGCTCAGCACCGGCAGTTCTAAAAAGCAGGTGCCGAAACGGGTTTCTATCGGGCTCTCCATTTTTGCCCTCACCCTCGGGGTGAAAAAAAACCCTTAACTCTGCAGCAGTACCACCCTTCACTGCCTTTGAGATAACTTCAAAGAGACTTGTCTAGCTTGTTGTAGGTAATCTTACTTATTGTATTATATATCTGGATTCAATCACAGAAGCAGCAAAATGCCTGTCAGGCGCACACTATGCTAAGCACAGATTTTTAGCTTATGCGTTTTAAGCCACGCCTTTAACTGAATCGGCCACGCCCCTTTGAGAGACCCCCCCAGTTTCTTTATCCCACTTAAAGCCCTGGCTGTACCGATTAGCCGCATGCAGTTTCTAGTCTAGAGGATAGTTAGTTGTTATTGACGCAGATGTTTAATTTATGTATTGATTTGCATTCCTACTTGTGTCTCTGTGTTTGAGGGATTGTGCATTATTCTATTGTTTGGTTGTTCCTGGACACTTATTGGATGGCAGAGGAGTCCTTCCACACAGGATCACTGCCCAAGGGCTACGACGGATGTGCTGGAAGATCAAGGCAGGTAGCTGTCTTATATCTCGACTCACCTTCCCAGAGCTGTGGATTCCTTTCAGTATGCAGAGGAAGATGATGAACCAGGCCACCAGCAGACATATCGCCAGCTGCCACCGGACTGGTCCTGGGTCGCTGAGTCCGGTACTGTGAATCACGCCCAGCACCTTCTCGCTGCCAAGGAGAAGGCATGGTTAGTGAAGACTTACACAGGCATGGTATTCGATAAACACAAAGCATGGCTCTGGCCCTAAACACACTGAGTGTACAGCAAGCACCCCCTACCTCAGGTCCAGGAAGTACAGGTGCTGGGAAGTACCCATTAGCTTGGAGACCAGCCGATTAGATAAAAGCGGTTTTCAATCCCAAAAGACAAACTAGGGCACCTCAGAGTACAAGAAGGTGTAGATTGGATAATTCTCAGTTCCGACAGGACACACAAAACAGCTGCTAACCCAAGGGTGCCTAGTGTTGGTCCCAGTGCTTTAAATGAGAAAAAATAAGTGCAGGTACGCATTAAAATGAGCTAGATGTGTAGTGAGGGGGCGGGGCTAGGGGCGGGGCTAAAGGCAAGACATGATGATACTTAACGACTTCTATATTAGTTGCAGCACATACCAAAACATGAGAAATGTGTTTATATAAACAAAGCAAGTTAACTCATTACACAAAATGAAAGAGAAATGCTATAATATGTTAACATTTCCTTTTTTTTGCAATAGTTGCACCTTCTTAATGCCAGACTGTTAATTGCCGTTTGGCACAATACTATATATTTTTCAGCACGTGAGTAGGAAGAAACTGAAAATACCCCCACTTCGAACCAAAGCTCTTATGGCACAAAGCAAATGAAGCAAATCATCATGACCCTCCCCAGAAGATATCTCTTGTCTCTTCCATAGATCTATCCATTCATCCTTTCATCCTACCATCCTACCATTTACCTGCTGATGTCCACCATTTAACCTTTACATTCTGTCGTCTATTCAGTCTTTCATTCATCATTCAGTTTACCATTCCGTCTATCCACCCTTCATATCCAAACCTATCCACCCATCTCCAAACCTATCCATTCATCCTTTCACTCATCCATCTCTTTATCCACCCTTTCGCTCATTCATTAATCCTTTTGCTCATCTATCCATCAACCCTTTCACTCCTTTATTCCATCCACCCTTTCACTCAATCCCTCCTTTCACTCATCCATCATCCACCCTTTCATCCATCCTCCCTCCCTTTCATTCATCCATCCATCCAATATTTCACTTATCCACCCATCATCCGCCCTTTTATCCAATCATCCACCCCCTTTCACCCAGCCATCCATGCTTTCACTCATCCATCCATCTATTCATCCATCCATCTATACATCCACCCTTGTTCACTCATCTATCCACTCACTCACCCACCCACCAACCCTCCCTACTATGAATCTTTGTCGCAGAGCAGACATGTGCCACCCATTTTCTTTAAAATACCTCCCGAGAGTGTTTTGATTCTCTCTCTCTTTCTCTCACTTTTTTCTTACAAAAAACAGGCATACGAATGCAGGCAAACACACAAAAATAAGCAGGCACACAAAAGACTTGGGTATGATGAAAGCCATGTTATACTCTTCACCTACCATGGCTTTTTTAATTGCCACCAGGGACGGACTGGCCGTAGCCGGATTGCCACTGCCAGAGGACTGCCATGATTCCTGTGTTTGCACAAGGATAGTGTGACTGATTGACAGCACAGGACCTGAACGGACCCTGCTCTGTCAAACAGCGTGATGGTGAGCACCGGCAATTATTCAAATGAGCCCTGCTGAATAGCTCAGCTGGGGCTCAGATCGGGGATACAGAAGTGGCGCCTTGGCTGCCAGAGACACCTTCCACTCGCTCTCACCAGCACTCACAGCTAATAAGCCTACCTTTTCATGAGTACCGGTACTCTCCTCGGCAGAAGAGAAGTGCCGGTACTCAGAGTGATAAATCTAAGAAGTGCCGGTACTCAGTACCGGTGAGTACCGGCCCATTTAAAGCACTGGTTGGTCCCCAAGTCAGAGAGTCAGGCCACCCACGAAATGCATTTACATACAAGGGGTCTATATAGGAATTATTTACATAGCCAGAGGTGTGCCGAAAAGAGGCCAGGGGTGCGCCGAAGGGAGGTCAGTCATCGGTGTGCCGAAGGGAGGTCAGTCATCGGTGTGCCGAAGGGAGGTCAGTCATCGGTGTGCCGAAGGGAGGTCAGTCATCGGTGTGCCGAAGGAAGTCAGTCATCGGTGTGCCGAAGGGAAGTCAGTCATCGGTGTGCCGAAGGGAAGTCAGTCATCGGTGTGCCGAAGGGAAGTCAGTCATCGGTGTGCCGAAGGAAGTCAGTCATCGGTGTGCCGAAGGGAAGTCAGTCATCGGTGTGCCGAAGGAAGTCATTGGTGTGCCTGTGAGGACAATGAGGGGGGTGGAACTACACTAACGAGCTTCTGGGGTAGGGAACAAAGGGGGTGTGTATGAGCAGAAGGGGCAGGGTACACAGCAGAAGGGGCAGGGAGAAGGTGTGGGGCAGTGGGTAGAGCAAGGGGCAGTGTGGTGGAGCAGAGAGGGGCAGTGTGTGGAGCAGAGAGGGGCAGTGTGTGGAGCAGAGGGGGCAGTGTGTGGAGCAGAGGGGGCAGTGTGTGGAGCAGAGGGGCAGTGTGTGGAGCAGAGGGGGCAGTGTGTGGAGCAGAGGGGGCAGTGTGAGGGCAGTGTGTGGAGCAGAGGGGGCAGTGTGTGGAGCAGAGGGGGGCAGTGTGTGGAGCAGAGGGGGGCAGTGTGTGGAGCAGAGGGGGCAGTGTGTGGAGCGGGGGCAGTTTGTGTAGAGGGGGCAGTTTGTGTAGAGGGGCAGTTTGTGTAGAAGGGCAGTGCGTGTGGAGCAGGGAGGGCAGTGCGTGTGGAGCAGGGAGGGCAGTGCGTGTGGAGCAGAGGGGGCAGTGCGTGTGGAGCAGAGGGGCAGTGCGTGTGGAGCAGAGGGGCAGTGTGTGTGGAGCAGAGGGGCAGTGTGTGGAGCAGAGGGGCAGTGTGTGGAGCAGAGGGGCAGTGTGTGGGAGCAGAGGGGCAGTGTGTGGAGCAGAGGGCATGTGTGGAGCAGAGGGGCAGTGTGTGGAGCAGAGGGGCAGTGTGTGGAGCAGAGGGGCAGTGTGTGGAGCAGAGGGGCAGTGTGTGGAGCAGAGGGGCAGTGTGTGGAGCAGAGGGGCAGTGTGTGGAGCAGAGGGGTTACGTGTGTCTTCAGAAGGGGCAAGGATCAGAGGGGGAAATGTGTCTTCAGAGGGGGCAGTGTGTGTGTAGCAGAGAGGGCAGTGTGTGTGGAGCAGAGAGGGCAGTGTGTGTGGAGCAGAGGGGGCAGTGTGTGTGGAGCAGAGGGGCAGTGTGTGTGGAGCAGAGGGCAGTGTGTGTGGACAGAGGGCAGTGTGTGGAGCAGAGGGGCAGTGTGTGTGAGCAGAGGGGGCAGTGTGTGTGGAGCAGAGGGGGCAGTGTGTGTGTGAGCAGAGGGGGCAGTGTGTGTGGAGCAGAGGGGGCAGTGTGTGTGGAGCAGAGGGGGCAGTGTGTGTGGAGCAGAGGGGGCAGTGTGTGTGGAGCAGAGGGGGCAGTGTGTGGAGCAGAGGGGGCAGTGTGTGGAGCAGAGGGGGCAGTGTGTGGAGCAGAGGGGGCAGTGTGTGGAGCAGAGGGGGGCAGTGTGTGGAGCAGAGGGGGCAGTGTGTGGAGCAGAGGGGGCAGTGTGTGGACAGAGGGGGCAGTGTGTGGAGCAGAGGGGGCAGTGTGTGGAGCAGAGGGGCAGTGTGTGGAGCAGAGGGGCAGGTGTGTGGAGCAGAGGGGCAGTGTGTGGAGCAGAGGGGGCAGTGTGTGGAGCAGAGGGCAGTGTGGAGCAGAGGGGGGCAGTGTGTGGAGCAGAGGGGGGGCAGGTGTGGAGGTGGAGCAGAGGGGGCAGTGTGTGGAGCAGAGGGGGGCCAGTGTGTGGAGCAGAGGGGGCAGTGTGTGGAGCAGAGGGGGCAGTGTATGGGGCAGTGTGTGGAGCAGAGGGGGGCAGTGTGTGGAGCAGAGGGGGGCAGTGTGTGGAGCAGAGGGGGGCAGTGTGTGGAGCAGAGGGGGGCAGTGTGTGGAGCAGAGGGGGGCAGTGTGTGGAGCAGAGGGGGGGCAGTCATCGGTGTGCCGAAGGGAGGTCAGTCATCGGTGTGCCGAAGGGAAGTCAGTCATCGGTGTGCCGAAGGGAAGTCAGTCATCGGTGTGCCGAAGGGAAGTCAGTCATCGGTGTGCCGAAGGGAAGTCAGTCATCGGTGTGCCGAAGGGAAGTCAGTCATCGGTGTGCCGAAGGGAAGTCAGTCATCGGTGTGCCGAAGGGAAGTCAGTCATCGGTGTGCCTGTGAGGACAATGAGGGGGGTGGAACTACACTAACGAGCTTCTGGGGTAGGGAACAAAGGGGGTGTGTATGAGCAGAAGGGGCAGGGTACACAGCAGAAGGGGCAGGGAGAAGTGTGTGGGACAGTGGGTAGAGCAAGGGGCAGTGTGTGGAGCAGAGAGGGGCAGTGTGTGGAGCAGAGGGGGGCAGTGTGTGGAGCAGAGGGGGCAGTGTGTGGAGCAGAGGGGGCAGTGTGTGGAGCAGAGGGGGCAGTGTGTGGAGCAGAGGGGGCAGTGTGGAGCAGAGGGGGCAGTTTGTGTAGAGGGGCAGTTTGTGTAGAGGGGGCAGTTTGTGTAGAGGGGGCAGTTTGTGTAGAGGGGGCAGTTTGTGTAGAGGGGGCAGTTTGTGTAGAGGGGGCAGTTTGTGTAGAGGGGGCAGTTTGTGTAGAGGGGCAGTTTGTGTAGAGGGGCAGTTTGTGTAGAGGGGCAGTTTGTGTAGAGGGGGCAGTTTGCGTAGAGGGGGCAGTACGTGGAGCAGGGAGGGCAGTGCGTGTGGAGCAGAGGGGGCAGTGTGTGGAGCAGAGGGGGCAGTGTGTGGAGCAGAGGGGGCAGTGTGTGGAGCAGAGGGGGCAGTGTGTGGAGCAGAGGGGGCAGTGTGTGGAGCAGAGGGGGCAGTGTGTGGAGCAGAGGGGGCAGTGTGTGGAGCAGAGGGGCAGTGTGTGGAGCAGAGGGGCAGTGTGTGGAGCAGAGGGGCAGGTGTGGAGCAGAGGGGCAGTGTGTGGAGCAGAGGGGTTACGTGTGTCTTCAGAAGGGGCAAGGATCAGAGGGGGAAATGTGTCTTCAGAGGGGGCAGTGTGTGTGTCTTCAGAGGGGGCAGTGTGTGTGTCTTCAGAGGGGGCAGTGTGTGTGGGAGCAGAGGGGCAGTGTGTGTGTGGAGCAGAGGGGGGCAGTGTGTGTGGAGCAGAGGGGCAGTGTGTGTGTGAGCAGAGGGGGCAGTGTGTGTGGAGCAGAGGGGGCAGTGTGTGTGGAGCAGAGGGGGCAGTGTGTGTGGAGCAGAGGGGGCAGTGTGTGTGGAGCAGAGGGGGCAGTGTGTGTGGAGCAGAGGGGGCAGTGTGTGTGGAGCAGAGGGGGCAGTGTGTGGAGCAGAGGGGGCAGTGTGGGGAGCAGAGGGGGCAGTGTGGTGGAGCAGAGGGGGCAGTGTGTGGAGCAGAGGGGGCAGTGTGTGGAGCAGAGGGGGCAGTGTGTGGAGCAGAGGGGGCAGTGTGTGGAGCAGAGGGGGGCAGTGTGTGGAGCAGAGGGGGCAGTGTGTGGAGCAGAGGGGGCAGTGTGTGGAGCAGAGGGGGCAGTGTGTGGAGCAGAGGGGGCAGTGTGTGGAGCAGAGGGGGCAGTGTGTGGAGCAGAGGGGGCAGTGTGTGGAGCAGAGGGGGGCAGTGTGTGGAGCAGAGGGGGGCAGTGTGTGGAGCAGAGGGGGCAGTGTGTGGAGCAGAGGGGGGCAGTGTGTGGAGCAGAGAGGGGGCAGTGTGTGGAGCAGAGGGGGCAGTGTGTGGAGCAGAGGGGGCAGTGTGGAGCAGAGGGGGCAGTGTGTGGAGCAGAGGGGGCAGTGTATGGGGCAGTGTGTGGAGCAGAGGGGGGCAGTGTGGTGGAGCGAGAGGGGGCAGTCATCGGTGTGCCGAAGGGAGGTCAGTCATCGGTGTGCCGAAGGAAGTCAGTCATCGGTGTGTCAAGGGAAGTCAGTCATCGGTGTGCCTGTGAGGACAATGAGGGGGTGGAACTACACTAACGAGCTTCTGGGGTAGGGAACAAAGGGGGTGTGTATGAGCAGAAGGGGCAGGGTACACAGCAGAAGGGGCAGGGAGAAGTGTGTGGGACAGTGGGTAGAGCAAGGGGCAGTGTGTGGAGCAGAGGGGGCAGTGTGTGGAGCAGAGGGGGGCAGTGTGTGGAGCAGAGGGGGGCAGTGTGTGGAGCAGAGGGGGGCAGTGTGTGTAGAGGGGCAGTTTGTGTAGAGGGGGCAGTTTGTGTAGAGGGGGCAGTTTGTGTAGAGGGGGCAGTTTGTGTAGAGGGGGCAGTTTGTGTAGAGGGGGCAGTTTGTGTAGAGGGGGCAGTTTGCGTAGAGGGGGCAGTACGTGGAGCAGGGAGGGCAGTGCGTGTGGAGCAGAGGGGCAGTGTGTGGAGCAGAGGGGGCAGTGTGTGGAGCAGAGGGGGCAGTGTGTGGAGCAGAGGGGCAGTGTGTGAGCAGAGGGGGCAGTGTGTGGAGCAGAGGGGCAGTGTGTGGAGCAGAGGGGGCAGTGTGGGGAGCAGAGGGGGCAGTGTGTGGAGCAGAGGGGGCAGTGTGTGGAGCAGAGGGGCAGTGTGTGGAGCAGAGGGGCAGTGTGTGGAGCAGAGGGTTACGTGTGTCTTCAGAGGGGAAATGTGTCTTCAGAGGGGGCAGGTGTGTGTAGCAGAGGGGGCAGTGTGTGTGTGTAGCAGAGGGGCAGTGTGTGTGTGTAGCAGAGGGGGCAGTGTGTGTGTGTGTAGCAGAGGGGGCAGTGTGTGTGTGGAGCAGAGGGGGCAGTGTGTGTGTGGAGCAGAGGGGGCAGTGTGTGTGTGGAGCAGAGGGGGCAGTGTGTGTGTGGAGCAGAGGGGGCAGTGTGTGTGTGGAGCAGAGGGGCGTGTGTGTGAGCAGAGGGGGCAGTGTGTGTGTGGGAGCAGAGGGGCAGTGTGTGTGTGGACAGAGGGGGCAGTGTGTGTGAGCAGAGGGGGCAGTGTGGAGCAGAGGGGGCAGTGTGTGGAGCAGAGGGGGCAGTGTGTGGAGCAGAGGGGGGCAGTGTGTGGAGCAGAGGGGGCAGTGTGTGGAGCAGAGGGGGCAGGTGTGTGGAGCAGAGGGGGGCAGTGTGTGGAGCAGAGGGGGCAGTGTGTGGAGCAGAGGGGGCAGTGTGTCTTCAGAGAGGGCAAGGAGCAGAGGGGGCAGTGTGTGTGTGTGGAGCAGAGGGGGCAGTGTGTGAGCAGAGGGGCAGTGTGTGGAGCAGAGGGGGCAGTGTGTGGAGCAGAGGGGCAGTGTGTGGAGCAGAGGGGGCAGTGTGTGGAGCAGAGGGGGCAGTGTGTGGAGCAGAGGGGCAGTGTGTGGAGCAGAGGGGCAGTGTGTGGAGCAGAGGGGTTACGTGTGTCTTCAGAGGGGGAAATGTGTCTTCAGAGGGGGCAGTGTGTGTGTAGCAGAGGGGGCAGTGTGTGTGTGTGTAGCAGAGGGGCAGTGTGTGTGTGTGTAGCAGAGGGGGCAGTGTGTGTGTGTAGCAGAGGGGCAGTGTGTGTGTGTAGCAGAGGGGCAGTGTGTGTGTGTAGCAGAGGGGGCAGTGTGTGTGTGGAGCAGAGGGGGCAGTGTGTGTGTGGAGCAGAGGGGGCAGTGTGTGTGTGAGCAGCAGAGGGCAGTGTGTGTGTGGAGCAGAGGGGGCAGTGTGTGTGTGGAGCAGAGGGGGCAGTGTGTGGAGCAGAGGGGGCAGTGTGTGGAGCAGAGGGGGCAGTGTGTGGAGCAGAGGGGGGCAGTGTGTGGAGCAGAGGGGGCAGTGTGGAGCAGAGGGGGGCAGTGTGTGAGCAGAGGGGGCAGTGTGTGGAGCAGAGGGGGCAGTGTGTGGAGCAGAGGGGGCAGTGTGTGGAGCAGAGGGGGGCAGTGTGTGGAGCAGAGGGGGCAGTGTGTGAGCAGAGGGGGCAGTGTGTGGAGCAGAGGGGGCAGTGTGTGGAGCAGAGGGGGCAGTGTGTGGAGCAGAGGGGGGCAGTGTGTGGAGCAGAGGGGGCAGTGTGTGGAGCAGAGGGGGCAGTGTGTGGAGCAGAGGGGGCAGTGTGTGGAGCAGAGGGGGCAGTGTGTGGAGCAGAGGGGCAGTGTGTGGAGCAGAGGGGGCAGTGTGTGGAGCAGAGGGGCAGTGTGGAGCAGAGGGGTTACGTGTGTCTTCAGAGGGGAAATGTGTCTTCAGAGGGGGCAGTGTGTGTGTAGCAGAGGGGGCAGTGTGTGTGTGTGTAGCAGAGGGGGCAGTGTGTGTGTGTGTAGCAGAGGGGGCAGTGTGTGTGTGGAGCAGAGGGGGCAGTGTGTGTGTGGAGCAGAGGGGGCAGTGTGTGTGTGGAGCAGAGGGGGCAGTGTGTGTGTGGAGCAGAGGGGGCAGTGTGTGTGTGGAGCAGAGGGGGCAGTGTGTGTGTGAGCAGAGGGGGCAGTGTGTGGAGCAGAGGGGGCAGTGTGTGGAGCAGAGGGGGCAGTGTGGTGGAGCAGAGGGGGCAGTGTGTGGAGCAGAGGGGGCAGTGTGTGGAGCAGAGGGGGCAGTGTGGAGCAGAGGGGGCAGTGTGTGGAGCAGAGGGGGCAGTGTGTGGAGCAGAGGGGGCAGTGTGGGAGCAGAGGGGGCAGTGTGTGGAGCAGAGGGGCAGTGTGTGGAGCAGAGGGGGCAGTGTGTGGAGCAGAGGGGGCAGTGTGGGAGCAGAGGGGGCAGTGTGTGGAGCAGAGGGGGCAGTGTGTGGAGCAGAGGGGGCAGTGTGTGGAGCAGAGGGGGCAGTGTGTGGAGCAGAGGGGGCAGTGTGTCTTCAGAGAGGGCAAGGAGCAGAGGGGGCAGTGTGTGGAGCAGAGGGGGCAGTGTGTCTTCAGAAGGGGCAAGGAGCAGAGAGGGGCAGTGTGTGGAACAGAGGGGGGCAGTGTGTGGAACAGAGAGGGCAAGGAGCAAAGGGGGCAGTGTGTCTTCAGAGGGGGCAGTGTGTCTTCAGAGGGGGCAGTGTGTGGAGCAGAGGGGGCAGTGTGTGGAGCAGAGGGGGCAGTGTGTCTTCAGAAGGGGCAAGGAGCAGAGAGGGCAGTGTGTCTTCAGAGAGGGCAGTGTGTGGAGCAGGGGGCAGTGTGTCTTCAGAGGGGGCATAGCGTGGAGCAGGGGTCAGTGTGTCTTCAGAGGGGGCAGTGTGTGGAGCAGAGGGGGCAGTGTGTCTTCAGAGAGTGCAAGGAGCAGAGGGGGCAGTGTGTCTTCAGAAGGGGCAGTGTGTGGAGCAGGGGGCAGTGTGTCTTCAGAAGGGGCAGTGTGTGGAGCAGGGGGCAGTGTGTCTTCAGAGGGGGCAGAGTGTGAAGCAGGGGGCAGTGTGTCTTCAGAGGGGGCAGAGTGTGGAGCAGGGGGGCAGTGTGTCTTCAGAGGGGGCAGAGTGTCTTCAGAAGGGTCAAGGAGAAAAAGGCTGTTTGAGCAGAAGGGGGAGTATGTGACAAATGGGGCAGTGTGTGAACAGAAGTGGCAGGGAGAGGATGGGGCAGGGTATGAGCAATGGGACAGTGTGTGAGAAGGGGCAGGGAACAGATGTGGCGCTGTATGGGCATAAGGGCAGCCTCTGCAGAATGGGAGGAAAGCAACATAAGCGGTGTGTGAGCCCATGTTGTCCAATTCTTTCTCCATAACTTAGGGTTTGTTGCATTTTAAAATAACCCATCAGTATTAAAATGAATCTAAAGGAATGCACTTCAGCAGTGGATGAGACCACCCCACTACGTCCCACCTTATAGGACCCTGGCCCCCAATAATTTTGTCATCACGGCTCATTTGGAGACAAACATTTGCCTTAATAATACAGGAATGAGAGCCCAGAGGGGTGAGAAAAACGAGGCGCGACATGGCCCATGTTCTGAGGTAATAATGCGATCGGTCTACGACTGGAAGGAGGCCTGCGCAGCAGCGCCCCCTAGCGGACCCGAGCGGCTATCGCGGAGCATTACCTCCGTTCACTCCTTATATTTTGAAATGAGGAGACACTGCCAATACCACCCACTCTCAAGGGCAGGCGAAGCACTTGGTACCGCAGGTGAATATTTTATCTCATTACAAAACTGCCTTCCACAGCCATTTAAAACAAGCATTTGCAATGCAATAGGTCTCGCATTATTAAAGTTTGAGCTATTGGTGTTGCATTATTTAGCAATGCCAATAGCTCAAACTTTAATAATGCGAGACCTATTGCATTGCAAGTGCTTGTTTTTACAATGCAGCTGTACCGCTAGGAACGGAGCGACGGAAAGTAACCTTACACCAGTTGTCAAAATGAATTAAACGAGGGCGCGCCTCCGCCATGAAATTGAAAGTGCGGCCGATCCTTAGCCCAAGCACAAACCGCAACAGTGCATTTTCCTAGCAGTCCTTTGTTAGACTCCGCCTCCCAGGGGCGACATCTTCATGCTGTAAATAATTGAACGAAAGTGGTAACATATTTAGATAATGTACTTTAGATTCCATTGCAGTTTTAATTGTCACTGTTTCCTTCTTTCATTGGCATGCCCTGCTAGAGAAACATACCTATTTTCTATAATTCATACAAAAAAATGCGGCACATTTTACAGTGAGGTCGTTCGAGGTTTTTACATCAATTCAGCCTAAACGGTGCTGCACGCGCCCAGATGACACCTGGCTGTTTCATACAATTACTGTTCCTGGATCTAGCGCAGGCATTTGAGGTCTCGGGTGGGGCAGCGGTGTTAACTCCTGTTGGCTGCATCTGATGCATTCCAATTGCAGCCACTGCCATACAAACGGATGTTGTTGTTATGGCAATAGTACTACGGTGAGCCAGGTGATGTTACTATGCGAACTAGATTGCATGCGATGGCTGCACTGCACTGCACACCCGCATAGACTATATAGAGTGGAGTGGGAAATACAATGAAAGGTGCTCACTATTTGGTTAATAATAATATAATAACTTGTTTATAAAAAGCATTTAATACCTTGCCATGGCTAAGACAATGCACATCATCAATGTAAGATTGCCGAATTAAACAGGCCTCAAATGATCGGCATCGGAAGGATGAGAAGTCGAGATTGCCCATCGCAGACACAATCTTGTGTCTTGCAGGTCGCGGCAGATGGCAGCAGGGAGTACTTAACTCGCACGGCCTTAAACAGATGTGCTTCTCACAACAAAAACCAATTAAGCATTGCGGGCAGCAAGAACACACTGTAAAATAAATAAACAAACAGAACGGGCCCCGCTGTTTTAAATACAGGACGTGACGCAAACACACGAAACTTGGCAAGTGTGAAGTTAGCTCTTACGCTTCACAACTCGTCTCCTTCGGAAGTGGCGATGTTTGGAAACAGACCCACTCTTTGTAATCTCGAGGATGCTTCCTTGTTCAATCATCGATGAAATAATTGCAAGATTTATGTTGGGAGCATTCAAAGATACCCGAGCTCAGCCCCTACAATACTGTTCATCCCCCGAGGTTTGTTTTGGCCATTATCACACGTAGCGCTCGCTCTTGAACAAAAGGTTACCCCTTCCCTTTGAGTCGCGTTTGCACCAGACATGGAATGTTGGCTCAAAGGGAAACTGCGTTACAAGGTCACACCTGCGCGCTTCTAAGAAACGGTGTTGCTCATGGCAGGGGAGTCCCTTTTCCACGTCAATGTAAATACAAAACAAGTTTACTATTCTAGCAGCATAAACTAACTAGGGAGCGCGGCAGCGAAGCGAACGCGCGCTGCTGCGAGTGCTGGCCACCGACGGGAATGGGCGGAGCAAAGGCAGGACATGCGCCCGCCTTTGCCCAATTGCGTGCTGGCTTTTTTTTTAAAAAAGCACGCGAAAGCCAATGGCAGCCGCAGAAAGCAAAACCACACGCACGAGCGTGTGAGCAGCTTTCAGAACACCATACAAAAGGGCTCTCGCTGCGTGAGCAGTGCTGCGCACTGCAACGCAGGCGCGAGCCCTAAAAACGAAGGGGTCTGGAGACAGGGAGCAAAGTACTAAGAGTTCACCAAACACGGATGCTGGAGAAGCTTTGCCTTACCAAGTGCAATATGGAGGTCGACTATATCAAGTGTAAAATGGAGGTCGACTAGATCGAATGTAAAATGGAGGTCGACTAGATCGAATGTAAAATGGAGGTCGACTAGATCGAGTGTAAAACGGAGGTCGACTAGATCGAGTGTAAAACGGAGGTCGACTAGATCGAGTGTAAAACGGAGGTCGACTAGATCGAGTGTAAAACGGAGGTCGACTAGATCGAGTGTAAAACGGAGGTCGACTAGATAGAGTGTAAAATGGAGATCGAGTGTAAAACGGAGGTCGACTACATCAAGTGTAAAATGGAGGTCAACTAGATCTTCACAACCCTAGTAACAGGCCCGGTTCTAGCGGGTGGGCCAGCTCCACCCAAACATGACCCTTGGCCCTCCCAGTCACAGCCTAAAAGCCAAGCCAAAAACAGTCTGTTAAATTCCTCTAGCTTTCTCTGTGTTGTCAGCCAAGCATTGTGGTATTTTCTCTCTTCCTGTTTACTGGAACCTGAGATGCATGATTCGTCCGGGGTCTCAATCTCGAAGGACACCCCATCACATCTCCTTTTAGAGAAGTGGGCTTCGTCTCCACCTACTATGTATGGCAGGTACATTAGGGGTATGGAGAGGGGAATAAACCCTTTCCTCTCTTCACGTCGTGATTTGGATTTCCAGCTGCTCTTCTTTCTTGCTCCAGAGCAACTTTTACCGTGGGCTCCATCCTGCTGTGCCTTCTACCAGGGCCGGACCTTGCTCCAATAGCACCCTAGGCAAAAAGAAATGTGCCGCCGTTGCTACTGCTGGTGAATAAATGGAGGCAGCAGGCCCTTTTCACAGGTTAATCCATGACTGGCTAAAGTAAAGCAGCAGCTTGCCTCAGAACACACATTTTCGCACCTCCCCCAGCTCACCTTAATCATTCACAACTTAGCTCCCTCTGACGTGTTCCAAGTTGTTTGTTGGGAAGGGGAGAGGGGTGTTAATGTGTGGCAGCAGGGGGAGAGAGGTAGATGGGAGTGCAAGATAGTGGACTGATAGGTTGCTAAAAAATATTGATTGCAGTATGTTAAGAATGATTTAAAGCACTTTAGATGGAATTACTGGAACCAAGGTAGGCAGCATTGCTGTTTGCAGGACATTTATGCAAACAGTTCTTTTTGCCTCTCTGAAGATTGGCGCCCTGGGCCTGGGGCCCACATGCCAAAAGCCAGCCCTGCCAGTTGCTCTGTGGGCCTTATCTTTGCTCTCCAGACCCTGTGGACAGAAACTAAGCCTGCTGCAGCCTTGCACCCTTCCTGAGTCCTGCAGTTACTGTTTTATTGGATCGTGCTGTGAGGCAAAGTTTGATTGTATAGTTAAAATAAAGTAAGAACGTGTTGAGGGGGCATTGTTGCGTGGGGGGAGGGGGGGGGGGGAGGGCGTGCTGACACTTTTCCCACACAAGAATACTGACAATTTGTTCACGTTTTTGAGATTCTGCAAAGCATTGGACATGATCTAGAAATAGAACTTAATGTAAAATTGTTTCAATCTGGTCCTATGTGTAACTGTGAACACGTTTTAAATTGCGTTCATCTCATATTTATGGTTTAAATTATGAAAGGCGAAACAATCCTGGCCTTACGTGATTTGAAATTTTTGTACTGGCCTGAACATTAAAATTTCAGTTAGTCCTGTATAAAATCGGTGGGTTATAACACCCCCCAAATGGTTGAATATTGACCTGTAGGATATAGACTAAAGCAGTGATCTATTTTAGACGGATTGGATACTTTGGCTGGAGGCTAGGGTTGTTAGGATGCGGGTAGGACAGGTACCCTGGTAAGCAGAAGACAAGAGATGCCAGGGTGCAGCAGGTCCAGTGGCACCAGGGCACTGAGGCCAGAGGCGGACACTGAACCCTGATCATTGCAGTATTTCACAGTTCAAATAAGGGACTCATTTTCTTTCTTGCACTAGGGCCCATGCCACACTAGCTATACCACTGACAGTTGCCAGAGATAAATACTCTTGGAAGTGAGGCTTTATACATTTTTTTTTAAAGTTTAACATTATAGCTGGACACCAACTTCTTCTTCAACTATTGGAGGTCTTGTGACATCAGAACACAGTGCACCTTTCTCAGGACTGCAGTGGGGTCGGCAGACTTTTGTGGTCGGATCCCCTAGACCCAGATGGAGCCATATCATTCCCAGTGACATAATATTAAATGATGGGGCCCCCTGCAGAATGTGATGAGGGGCCATTGAGCCGTCCATATCTCACAGATACTCATTGGCCTTGGGATGAAGGGGGCCCTCTGAAGGGTTGAGGGGCCCTTAGAAGGTTGGGGGCACCCCTGCACCTTAAGGCTGCCTACACCCGAGCATTCTGTTCTAAGCTATAACCAGCATCAAAATTTGCAGAATTAAGGTGCTCTGGGACACCAGCTTTCAAATTTATATTACAAAAGGAAAATTGAAGTTTATCAATGAAATGTTTGACACCGTCTTAAGTAGAAAAGACATGTTTTAATCAGCATTTTTGGACTCGGATTGGTGGAAATGCACACATCATTTAACGCAGTATCACTGATCAACATTTGTATGTAATTGTTTATCAGGGTGGTCACTTGAATCTGGAAGGAGTGTAGGTCCTGCTTAGGGGCATCAGGTTTAATCTTCTGCAGTAAGTGGCAACCAACTCTTGTGAAAGAGGAAAAACACCCTAAAGTTGATGTAGGCCATTCTAAAAGCCAGTTGCAAGCCTGGTGCTATTGGCTCTACTCTACAGCAAGCATCACTGCAAAGTGTTTTGTGAAGTTGCACTAATAGACTAAAGGAGCGATTAACCCAGAGAGAGCTACCATGAATCCGATGCTGGTTCCCTACGCTTCCTGCAACCAGATTCCAGTCTGTCTGGGATGAAAGGTGGTGTCCCTTGAGGGGCCTCATCTTGAAATTATGATTTAATAGCATCCTGAATCTCATGGAATAGGAGCTCTTTGGAGGTAGGTCGTGGTTACTCTGGATTCACACACTTCTTTTGGACCCTCAACGTTTGATCTCAGGGATTTTCTTCTGCACATCTTTACTTCTGAGTCTCTGCTTTGCTACAAGTTCTTTTAGATTTCTGTTGTGTTAACCTACTCTTCCTTATCTTACTTACTCCTATTACTCAGTTGTCTGAGATGGTAGAAATGCAGTTTTACACTTCCACGTGACATGGTGTTCCCTAACTCCTGTGCAAAGGACGGGGGATTGCAGACACCGGAGAGTTGATCATTTCAATCTCAATTCCAGCAGTTCTGTCTAGGCCCTTCTATGCAACAGTAACCTAAGGTCAATTTATTACTACCCTGCCCTCTACATGCTCTGTATACACTCAGAATCTACCATTTGTATTGCGATGTCTGTTTGTAAGTACATATGATGTAATCTAGGGCTTGTAAGCTACCTCCAGAAGCGACAATTGGGCCTGCCGTGGCCCACCCGAATGCACCCTTGGCCCATCCAGATGACAATTCCTGGAGCCAGGCCAGCCTAGTAAGCATGGTTTCCAAAATCACACTACATCATCTACCACTTTGTGAACTGCACCTGCTCTAGCTGATCACGACATACACAATCATCCTGGTTCTAGCTGTTTTACTGTAAACCTCACCCCACTGATACACTAGCAAGTTGTCAGTCCAGCGGTTCCAAGACACCCAGAAACCCAAGACTCCAGACTTGGGTCACCCCCTCACTCAGGGTCATTATGTCTCAAGTTGTAGCATTTTCACCTCCAAATCATTCCTACTAAATATGTTGGTTAATTAGTTCAATGGAAGCAAAACAAGACGGCGTCACCCAGAATGCATTAGACTGTCACGCAAAATTCCAGGAGTGGAAACAGTGTGACGTGGAGGGAGGCGGTCCTCCAATTCCAGATGGGAGTGACTCGCATACATCAGCCTGCTGCTCAGTGCCACCAATCCTGCCTGCAATGCCCTACACTGCGGAGGACAAGCACCAATGCTGGCATCCGATGAACCTACAATCATGGCTAGGATTGGTGCACAGGTTGTAGCTCACGCCAGCTCTCTGTGGATTGGACCAGTCAAAAAAGGAGGCAGCACTCCGTGATCAGGAATGACATCTCAGAGGCAGATCGAACACGATTCTGAAGAGGCTGACAGCTGAGCAGATCACCTGATTTGTGTAACTAATGTTGACTCCTGTGGTGATTTATTGAAAATGTGTTAGTCTAACACATGATGTGTGACACTTGACAGGGCTGGATGAGAAAGTCCCACCCTACAGAACTTCCAAGAGCAGACCATGGGCCAAAGTCATTTTGGAATCTGCTCCTGTTTATGACCCTTAGGATTTGTTGTGCATCCAGACAAACTTGTACAATACTCTACACTGAAGTTGTAGACACCTCTGCTGCAGATGCTATCTTCTTGAAGTTTGAAAAAATACTGAGAACACAAGAACAACCAGAAGACCTGAAGACCAAGATGGATGGATTTCAGCAATTCCTTGCAGAAAAAGGGGGATCCAACATCGCCACATTACATTGGGATGGCCACAAGCTAGTGGTCAGGTCAAAGAGCCCCTGAGGACTCTCAAAATGAATCTAAGTGAAAACAGAACCTGGAGCTGGCAACACATTAGTTACAGTGGAAATACTGGAACATTCCCTCACACTGCTGATTAAGTGCTAGCAGTAATAACAACAATAGTAGTAAGTAGTCCTGGAGTTCACCAGCTCCAGCCACCACACTGGCCAACTCCCACATTCTTCACTTTCTTCTACCACACTTGCCACCTGTTGCAGCCACATGCACCACACACATTCTACAGTGGAAACATGCTCCAGCCATAAGTGGTACGATCCATCCTGTCCTACCACACTCTGCACCCGCTCCAGCAGCACCTGTCACACAGATATAGCCTACAGTGGAAACATGCTACAACCACAAGTGGTACGGTCCATCCTGTCCGACCACGCTGTGCACCCGCTCCAGCAGCACACGTCACATAGATGCACCCTACAGTGAAAACATGCTACAGCCACAAGTGGTACGGTCCATCCTGTCCTACCACGCTCCGCACCCGCTCCAGCAGCACACGACACACACACATCCTACAGTGGAAACATCCTACAGCCACAAGTGGTACAGTCCATCCTGTCCGACCGCACTCTGCATCCACTCCAGCAGCACACGTCACACAGGCCCAGCACAACAAGTGCAATATGTGTGTCTCCCAAAAGTGCCTGTTTCCGTCCCCTGCCAAGCTTTCAGCCCGTTCCAGACACACAAAAAAAGAAGCATATTCAATGCACTACCCTATTTCTCACCCTATACCTCTATCAATATCTTTAATATATCTTTAATCTACATATACTTACTTCCTTTTTGCATCTATAAACTTTCCATGTACTTATGGATCTATATATTTATTACTTTCTTCTAATTCAGCATATCCAATGCACTAACCTATTTCTCAACCTATACCTCTCTCAATATATCTTCTACCTCAACTCAGACTCATCTCAAACCTCTTTTTACAACTCTTTCCAATGCACTGCCCTATTTCTCACCCTATACCTCTATCAATATATCCTCTACATCCACTCTCTCATTCATCTCAAACCCCATACCACTACTATGACCCCCAAAATAGCCCTTTCTAGACTCTCCCCTACTCTACCCCTCCTTGCACCACCTGACACCTCTTTTGCTATACTGATCCCCCAAAACAAGCCTTTCTAAACTCTTCCCTCTGACTCTTCCCCTCCACATCCCTTTTTACTCATCCCAAGCCTCCCACTACTGCTATGACCTCCAAAAAAAAACAATAGTCTAAATCCTTCACTCTTCTATCCCTCCTCTATCCTTTTCAATCAAAATAACAGACTAACATGTCCACTTATCAAATTTCATATTTCACTATACTAATTCATCACTAATCCTTTATGGGTTTCAGAGTAGCGTGCTACTTGCCGAAAAAAGCGCTTCACCACCTCATTAGGGGTAGCAAGCACTATATAAATGCAAACCTTTTTCCCTCTTCTAGCCCTCCACTATCCTTCTCAATCCAAATAACTGACTAATATCCACCACTCAAATTACTTTCATATTTCACTATACTAATTCACCACTAATCCTTTATGGGTTCCGGAGTAGCGTGCTACTTGCCGAAAAAGCGCATCAACACCCCATGAGGGGTATCTGTCCCTCTTCTATCCCTCTGCTACCCTTCTCAATCCAAATAACTGACTAACCTATCCACCACTCAAATTACTTTCATATTTCACTATACTAATTCAACACTAATCCTTTATGGGTTCCGGAGTAGCGTGCTACCCGCCGAAAAAGCGCTTCGACACCTCATCAGGGGTAGTAAGCGCTATATAAATGGAATTCCAATTACATGCCACACTAGTCCCGGCAGAGACAATCCAGTCCCAAGACAGCTTTCTTCCTCTTCAGCCACACCTTCTACTCAGGACTCACACATCCCTTTCCCCTCACCATCCATATTTTAACCACACTGTCCCCAGTACTGCTCCATGTGTACCTCACACCTGCTCCAAAACCACACTCGTCCCAGTCCCAGCATGCACCGCCACTACCCAACCTACCCAAGGCCAACTTACTGCCCACCTCGGGCAAATGCAAGCACTTTGAATGTTACACCTTTTCCGTTGTTTTTGTACATGGTTCCCTTTAACATATCTGATGATGTTTTATAGGTTAAATAGCGACTTTTCGTAAAACTGGACCAAGTTAGCCTATCAGGGATTGTCCAAAATTGTAATTCCCACAGGATGTTGCCATTAAACGCCCAGATTAATGCTAGCATTTCCTTTCATCTCTATTCTGCTGTCTCTTTTTTTAGCATTTATTTTTATTGGCATATATAAAGGACTGAAAAAGAACAGCAAATACAGTGACATGCAAGTCTCGCATGGACCCGTATTGAGATGCAAAGGATGAGTCTCCCTCGGTGGGAGGTGAACGCCAGCTGAGGCTCCCGAGCCAGCTGTGAGACGACTTAAGCTGCACCGCACTGGCGAGACCCAACAAGACTGAAACTAGCCTCTGGGTGCTTGTGTTTAGATTCAGAAGGGGCCCAGCATGGCAGTTCACTCTTGGACATGCCCTTTGGGGTGTTGCCAACATTGATCTGCATAGGATTGATCCCAATAATCTGTAACTGCAAAAATGAGTCCAAAACAATGGAATGGAATGTGAAGAGAGAATTACAAGTGGTCAAATTAATTCAAGCATTTGTGTCCATCACGTTTTTGTTGTCTAAATCGCAGTACATTTTCATGGACTTTTGGGCACTGCGTCAGGACATATTGCAGTGTGCTCTGGTCAGGCAGCATGACGTTTCGGAATCTGATACGTGCATCTTTCCTACAGTAAGCAGTTCTTATGGGCAGTGCCCTGTCCCCCACCCTGCATGCCTCGCCCATGTCATGACCACACTCATGCAGGTGTATGAAAGACCCCATGCAAGCACCTACTTCCAGAAGGCTTCGCTGGCGCTCAGCTGCGTAGTGTTTGCAGTCACGTTCTGAAAAAGAAAAGAGATTCATGTTGTAGTAAACACCCTCTGAAGCCCTTTTGGAAAAGGTTTGCCACGAGAGAGCAATAGATTGGTTAAGGCCTGAATGGGGCAGAATTCCAGATTAATACTGTTGGGTGGATTCCTCTATCAGGAGACGAGTAAAAGGGGGAAACCAAGCAGGACAAGGAGCAGAGTACTCAGAGTACTCAAGATCTCCAGCTGATAATACCTGGGGGGAGATGCAAGCACCCCACTGCCTCTCCGCTCATTGCCTTTGTATGGGGCATCAATACACTTACTTACATACAACAGAACCAGCAACCACATATCTAACAGGTAAGGCCCACCACAGCCTGGTGCATCTCTAGCTCTGTCCAACGAGTAGACCCTCTGAAAGACAGTGACATGGTCAAGCAGATGGCCTCTCACACAGCTGCCCACACACTGTCAATGACATACAAGCTATCACAACAGCTACAGGCACAATGGATGAACTCGCAACGGCCCGGCTGGTCATATACACACTGTCACACAGTTCAACAAGACTTCCATGCATGTGCACATGGTCTCCGACACCATCACATAGCTGCATGAGTGTCACCAAACTGTCGTACATACAGAATCAGTGTCACAATGACGTGGTGTGATACAGGCACATACTACTGCAAAGATGCACACGCGCACACACACTCGCAGCCACATCTGCAGTAACACAGATATATACACACAGACACTCTGCCAGAGGTGAGAGGTGGCCTGAACTCTCCACCCGCAGACACGGCATGGAAATGCCCAGACAGGGGCATCTGAGAGGGTAACCTGTTGGTGATGCCACCTAACACCAGACCTCTGGGTGGACACTGTAACATATGGTAGGTAACTGGCCTAGCACAAAAGCCTGGGGACCGGTTGATGCCTCCATGGCAGCGGAGAACATTGGCTGCTACATGTAACCAACAAGAGTTTAAGGATGAAGATTAGAGACCAGTTCATTGAGAAAAACAGTAGATAAAAAAAACTACGGAGATTGTTGCCTACAGATGATCCCAGCTTGGATCCTGCTGTGAAAAAAGCCCAAAAACACTGGCAGACAGCATCTTGTATGAGAAAATTGATGGTGTGAGTCAAAAGTGACCATCATCATGAGGTGCAGAGTTGGCAAATGTAAATCTAAAGGCAAAACAAGAGAGTAAAGAAGGAGCAGGAGGAGTTTTGTTAGAATAGGGACAGTAGCTGCTTGAAGAGAGGAAGTAAATGTCATGGAAGGAATTTAAAAATGTTTCAGCGAGGTCACATACATGTTATAAATGTAACAAATGGGCATTATGCAACGGTGTGCCTGGGGAAGGAAGCGTAAACACCCTGATAAAATGTGGGAGCAGGGCGGAAGGGATTCAGGAAGAGAGCATGTAGTGGGAACACGTGGTTATGCATTGTATTAAAGGTATACGGGTAATGGCAGGTACAAGGTCTCCCTCTAACCTAGTTATAAAGGGCGAGTTTATTGAAAGGAACTCAATTGAGGGCTGAGATCGAGAGTTAAAATTGAAGGAAAAATCTTGCTCCATGGAAGCGAGGCACTAGAGGTGATGCAATGCTGAGATTTAGGAATAATGAGGGCATTGTGTATGCATTGAAGGATGAATATTGTAGTTTAATATAGAAGAAAAATCAATGTCATGTTGGATCCCAATCACCTGTATCAAGATCTATGAGGAAGGAAAGGTTTCTGAATCCACTTGGAGGAAAAATCCTGGATGTTATTAACAAATGCTGGGGAGTTTCAATAGTTCTGCCACAAGATCGTTCTGAAGGATGATGTCCGACCCTATGTAGGCAAAGTTCACAGAGTTCTGTTTGGGTTCAGAAAGAAGCTCAAGAGAGTTGAGGAGATTAGGTCACTTAGACACAAGTGAAGAAATCAAAATTTGGAGTGATTGGTGCCCATG
Organism: Calotriton arnoldi; assembly: GCA_963921515.1. NCBI lineage: Eukaryota > Metazoa > Chordata > Amphibia > Caudata > Salamandridae > Calotriton > Calotriton arnoldi. The sequence continues at coordinate 79,438 of CAWUFW010007902.1, forward strand.
GTCTAAATCATCGAGGATGGATGTGGGTTTGCGGTGCCTCAACATTTCAGTAGACCACGACCTGTTCTTGAATATAGCGGTGTTCTTTTAGGGGGGACTCCTTGTTTACAGCACTGGATACACCCTCATTGTTTCATCAGGGTGACCAACACAGGTAGTCATGACATTTGAGGGTGCGCTTTGGTATAAAAGAATGTGGTCAGCAAAGCGCGAGCATCTGTTCTCTTTCCAAAAGCCATGTATATCTAGGTCCAGTAAGTTACAAGAGCAGCATACTCTCAGGATGACATGCTTGGATTTAGGATGAGTGCGCACCAACATGAGGCATTGGAAAGGGTGTTCAGTGTCCCTGATAGTGAACTCCAAGAAGAGAGAAGTCTAAAAACCCAGTGTATGATGTGGAGTATTTGGGACACACGTGGTAAACAAGGATTGACGCCACTAGAGCATGGTAAATGCCATTAAAGAGGCTTTCAGACCAATTAACACAAATCAGTAGATTTCATTCTTGGGCCTAGCCAAATTCTTCTCTAGAATTGTATCACAAAAGACTGAACCCACATTTTTCTTACTTAAAAAGAATGAAAAGATTGTGTGGAGCAAAAAGTGTAAATGTTTTGGGTCGAGTTAAGGAGGATATAGTATGGTTAAAACCATTAAAAGCTTTTGAGGCAAGTGACAAAAGGATAATTATACAGGTCACTGGAGGCATATTGGGAGTATTACTACTGCAAACGACAGGGGGCTTGAAGAAGTTGCATCTATTGCTGCAGGAGCATGTTACTTTGTGTGAGTGAGAGGACCTAGCATGTTGGGAGTGCAGCACTGTGGGACCTGCCCGTGGGTAACAGAGTTTATCCTGCCTTCACTCATAGGCCATTCATAGACCTTTGGCGGGGGCTTGAGGATGCAGCAGAGAACACCCCAACATTTTCACCTGAATGTCTAAATCTCTGCAAGCAATATCCCAGGAGGAAGAGGGGTCTGGGAAAGCTTATTTACTTCAGGAAGCCATTTGCTTAGCTTTTGGAATGCTTGATGTCACCTTCTCTGTCCCACAGTTTCTTAGGAAGAGGCAGAGCTGGACTATATCACTCCAAATCAAAGATGGTAAATACACTGGATTGCTATGGCTGCTTCCCAATCAAAGATGATGCGCGTACTTCCTGCAAAGTCACTTCCTGTCTCTAGCAGGCTGCTGCTGAATTTTGGAAAAAGTCCACTGCAATGCATACAATAGTATTTTACGCTATTGTTCATCACGGTTTTCACCCTTTGCTCTATATGGTCGTTCCATTGTTTTCCTTGGATTCATGAGTCTTCTGCAAGTCTCTCCTGCTAGCGTCTCGATTCTTCGCATCAACTTCTGAACTGTTTTCCCAAGTACATCTTCCATCTGACACTGGAGTATGTTTTCCCCTTTGGTGCTCTTCCTCCCATGTGACCTTACTGGAAGGCACCCCCATTTCCATGCATTGTTTGCTCTGTGTAGGTGGTACTGGGTCTACAGAAAAGAATTGTTTGCGTCAGGCAGCACCAAAGTCAGGACAGAAGCCTCAGCACAGTCCAAAGCCTGACACCTTTTTAACACCAAAGGGGCTGGTTGCGTCACTCCAAGCTGGAAAAGTGGCATTGCAGTCTCTAAACTATTCATAGAATATTGAATATGTGGCAGGGTTCAGAAATGTCACATCCAATTGTGTCCCACTTACCGGTCCTTGATGTCACATATTAAGTTGCGAACAAGGAGACTGAAGAAAGAGTATTTTGTCAGCCAGGTGAACAAAGCTTTGAATGGAGCATTGAGGGACGAGACGAGGATGCAGAGTTCCAATACTGCTCATTCTATCCAGGGTTATCCATTACAACAACGAAGGTTTGCCTCTGACAGGTCAACAGGCCTTGGGTAAAGACGCCTATGTATGTGTAGAAGATGAATTAACGATGGATGGCAATTAGGCCAGACAGTTAGACCTGCGGGCGGCAATACTGGGATGAAGGAATAAGGCTTTGGAAATCGCTCATGAAGGTTGCATCAACACAAGAGCCATTGTACCATATGGTCAAGAAGACGTTTGGTGGTCTTCTCTTGACAGGGCGGTTGAGTGTTTTGTGAAGGATTTTTCAGCATCACCACAGGTCAGTACCAATGTGATACCTTTGTGTTGATGGGAGACAAGATTAGCGTTTTCTGTTTAAAAGAGGGTGGATGGGATGGTAGCTTTGGAATGCAGAAAAGCTGGAGGTTGCGTCTGATGTAAAACGCATGGCGCAAGATGAAGAAAAGAGGAAGTAAAGAGGCGGAGAGTGAATGATGGTGAAGCGAGTGTGCTGATATCAGGTTGGATACGGAAGGAGCACAAGCGATTTTGTGCGCTCAAAATGGTGTTGCAGTGAAGGAGGATGTGGTTGTGTTGGTGATTCCTCACGGAATGAGAGAAGAGATCTGTATGAGAAGGGGGAGAAATAACAGGGTTTTTGATAGCCAGACAGATCTGTTTAATCTTATGCCAGTACATGATAGTACTGTGAGAAGCAATCGCTGGCCCTTGACCTGAAGAATTAAGTTCGGACGTAAATGTTGTGTGGTATGACTGCACCGTTCTGTGCACCAAGTTTCCATGTTTTGAGGGTACAAGGGATGAGGAAGTGTTGGGACTTATAAGTGTGAAATAAAATAACCTATGTTCACTTTGGAGGAGGGGGGAGCTGTTCAGTGGCTGATGTCTTAAAGTTTCTGGACAGCAGGTCTAGGAAACTTGGTGATGTGTATATGTTCTCTGCCATTAAGAAGCCTGTACATTTCACTTCTTTTCAACAGTGAAGACAGATAAACAGAGCAAAACTAAAGCTAGTAAGAGACGATAATGCTCTAAATGTACATCGCTACAGTGTAGGAGGGCTATTTTAGCAGACATCCCTCTGGGACTTACAACGCCAGGAGATGTATAAGAATGTCATCATGTAAGCGAACAAACACTCATGCATCCAGGGGCTGCTGTTACTTCCAATGCTAACCCATTATTATAATCTGTTTCACCACCTGCGGCATATTGTCGTGCTCTGTGCTTTGCTGATTGACCACAGGTCTGCCACGTGAGAAACACAATGGTGTCAGCATGTTCACTGCCTCCATCTGTTGTTCAACTGAGCCCCTGAGCTAACAAGAAACTGAAGGGGGGTATTAATTTATCACAGGGTATTAAGTGGCGCTCGCCAAATAGCGTGGAGTTAGCACAGTTGCGGACAATGAATGCGGTGCTGTAGGTGAGGGAAAAACCCCTAAACCCTCAATTATGGACCAAGGTCCGTCAATGAACAACAATACCCGTGCACACTCATATGAGTGGAAAACAATACAGAAAGTTATCGTTTTAACAAGGATAAAGGACAAAGGTATTCTTTCTTGAAGTGTTGATTTTTATTGGTGTATTGATTCGCGAGCCAGCCAACACGTGTTTCGTCAGTGGGGTATGAAACCCTTGACTTCTCCAGGGCTGTAATTGAGTAGATTGAGAACTAGACCTTACAACTGGTGATAATTCCGACCCAGTGGGTCCTAAAGTCTGTCTGCGATGGGGAAATTTCTTCTATTCAAAGCTCTGTGTACCTTACTAATAAGGTGATGTAATTATATTCTGGACGGTGAGTCTCTATCCTGGTATTGCAAAAGTCACGTTATTTCTCTTTTCAAATTTCAATACGCCTCGTGTAGGCAAGACCGATTTAATACGGCACCATCTGCCGTAACCAAAGCTGGGGCGAGTACGCCTTGTTGCTCTTGTGTGTCCGGGACCTCGTCTGACCGGAAACAGTTTACCAGGATAGAGACTCACCGTCCAGAATATAATTACATCACCTTATTAGTAAATGTGTGTGAATGAATGGGTGTGTGAGTGAGGAGTATGTGTGCATGTGTACCCCCCTCAACTCCCTCCCTGGTAAAATTACCGGCCACCACTGAAGGGATACTGGCTTCATTTAGCTGCTGCATTAAGGACTTTGGGGTCAATGCATATCCCCAATAGTCCTGTTGTTTTCCTAACACTATTGTTGGAGGAAGGCAAAAACAAGAAGCTGACAAGAGATTCACAGTGTGTGCTAGCTGCACACCACTACCCTGCTACGGTAGGAAGAGTTGAGGTGGCTGCTGCAAAGTGCCAGAGGATTGTTTGGGGATTACTCCTTAAGATGAAGAAAGCCAACCTTTGAAAGCATTGGCAAAGACAGGAATGACATAGTAAATGCCATTTCAGGTCACAATGGATGGTACTGTTGAAAAGAAAACACATAGGCATGAGAAAATGGAAGATGCAGAGACAAAAGGTTTACAGGAGTCTCTCCCAGTTGGTAATATTTCAAACAGTAAGTATGTACTACATGATGTATTAACTATTTTTAGTACTCACTGTTTTCAGAACATTGTAATTCGTGTGTGTTGAAAGAGGCTGTTTTGGAGGTGCACTTCTACTCTGACACTATTGTGTGCCTTGGCTCTTTAAACTGCTAAACTCCTTATTAAGTGGGTTTGTTAAAGCACTGGCACATTTATTTTTGAAACACTGGAATTCCTGGATCCTTAATACTTCTGGAGTCAGACAAATCAGATTATTTTTACATGGTTGGCTAGCTCTCCTCTGGACCATCTGTATGCCTGCACTCCTGTTCCACACTGAAAACATACAATGTAGTACTGCAGTGAGATTCAGGGCCTGAAGCCACCCAGAAGACACTGGCATACTTCTTTGTCAACACCCACAAGCTCAGTCTGACGTCACTTCCTTTTCTGCAGGTTCCTAATTTTCAGTTTATGTTGGGCCATTGCTCTCTGGGTACTCTATATATAATTAAAGTTATTTTATCCTGGATCAATGATGTTGTAATCTGTGCCATAACCTCAGATGAAACTTCAATCTGGACAAATATTGTATTGTAGCATCTGTACAGCACTTCCTACCCCATTGTCAGATGCTAAAGTACTTACGAATGTGGATAGCAAGCTACACCGTGTACAGTGTGCGAGGGAAAATATGCTGTTTTTGTTTTGAGTGTATGCAGGAAGCGTTTTCAATATTGTGTTGGATGACCACCGAGGTGCGGATCTAGTGTTATGGGACACAGAGCCTGGCTGTGTGATGGGTGAGGGTAAGCGAGAGAGAGATGTGCAAATTATAACTGTAATACGGACTAACCACTTAGCCGTATGTGCTGCGGGATACCGTGTGCCTGTACACCAAACAGGGGGTCATCGGAGAAGGCCCTGTAACAAATATGGCAGAACGAACCAGGCAGACGTGCTGCTGAATGAGTAAAAGGATGCCAGAGGACCAAGAATGGGAATTGGTGGCCTAAGGAGTAGCCATGCATCATTTCACGTTATTTTTTGTTTGTCATTTTAAAAGGCAGAGCCGCTACCAACTGCTGAATAAATACACCCCATAAAGGAGGAAGGAAATTAAAGAGCAGTCAAGGCTGGCAACCTGAGCAGGAACTACACAAACTTTAAAAGGGCCAGACACCACTTACATCTGCTAGGAAGAAGGAAGAAACATTGGGCACAAGGGGTCCCACCCCCAGCCTCTCTCAAGCTCATGAAGGCCCCCAAATGTGAGTGAGCCAGTCCTCGTCGAGTTATGGCTCAGACCCCAGGCAGACTAGCTCCCTGCACATGCAAGGCTGGGAGACGAAGCGCTGGCTAGGTTGCTGCCCTGACAGTGCAAGAGAAATCCGCCTTTCTCGTGCTATCCTGCTCTCCTCACCCCTCCATGAGATACCAATACTCTTCTTAAATCCCAGAGACCCTTTGCCTTTCCAATTCATGTAAGGAGGCATCCTCCTGACCTTCTAGGATTTCCTACCAGACAACGTCCACTTACATTGTTAGTGGTGAATGCACTTTTAGGGCAAACAGGAGACGAGCTGGTGAAAGGAGAATTACCCGGTGTCTATTGTGTCAGCTAGGGCAGCAGCATGGCAGCTGTTTGGTGGTTCTCGGTTTGTTCTACCTTGGCCCAGCGCTTCTCTGATCTTCTATTAAAACCAGGGCCACTGGAATTATGCGATTGTGCGGTGATTTTCACATAACTTTAGATGTACTGCATTTGCCACATAATCCATCATGAGCCGCATAATCTGAAGATTTAAACAACAAAAAATATGTTGCTACTTGCTCAAATGGTTCAAAAGTTACTAAAAGAAAAGTGACACGCGTTGCCGCTCAGTGGAAGGCCCTTTGCAAAGCTGGACTGGTCACCTTTCTGTTGCTTATTGCTATAATTGGGTGTTAAACTGGTACTAATGAGATGCAACCAATGCCTAGAGAGTGTTAATAAGTGTAGAAATGTCACAATAAGTAATACTGTTACAATGTGCCACATTATGCCGCATAATTTGCCTATTCTTGCAGTATAATTTACTCAACCCTGCCATATAATTTTGCCCTCTCCTGCCGCATAATTCCAGTGGCCCGGATTCAAACCATGCTATAGGGTACCAGGGCACTTTTGCCCCCAACGAGTAAGTATCAAGTTGCTTCTGGTTCCAAGGTCTGGTTACACAATGTTCTCACTGGTAGCCTTTGCAGACACAGATTGGAGCAGCACTGTTTCTTAGAAAGATAGCTTGGCATTCAGAGCTTGGACTTCTGCCCATTTGAAGGGCATTTCTCCTGGTGTGTCTTACATGCCCTTTACACTGTTGTCAGGGATCACTCCTATGGACAACAGTATGACGTAACAAAAATACTGATGCAAGCACTGTGCAAAAACATCAATGTTGGTATTCTTTGCTAATGAGTTCTTAGAAGGAAACTCTATTCTGGCAAGGTGCAGTCTTATGCCCAGTGTCATAGAGTTTTGCCTCCTCTGAGGGCGTATGCGCCATGTGATGTGAGCATGGGCACACAGTAACTGAATTGTGTTAGCTTGTCATTTTCTGGAAAATTTACTGAATTTAGTATTATTCACCTCCATATAGACACTCTGAAGCATCAGTAGGGCACAGACAGACCGCACCCAGCTTGCGCTGCTGCCAGCATTGCTCATCTGATGATGGCTTCTGAAATGTCACTTCATCAGTACAAGGGTGCTAGCTCAGTTGTTTTTTTTGCAGTTTTATAAAGCGCAAACTCAACCCGAAGGTATTGGAGCGCTTCACATGAGCACCAGTTGCATTACACATGGGCACATTCATTTTTGGTAGGCGCGGGGAGATGGCGTGATTTGCCCAGGATCACATGACGTTGAGCCCATGTCGAGACTCAAACCTTGATCCCCAGCTCTGAAGTCAGCAGCTCTGGTGGTTGCGCCACGTCCTCTCCCCAGTTCTGCGGTGCCTTGGCCTCTTCAGGCAGCAGCGCATAGTCCGCACACTCACACCCTTATTTATAAATGCCCCCAAAGGTCCACGTCTCAAAGCACATGATCCGCTCATGCAGTCTCCACAAGAGGATAATCTTCACCGTATTTAATGTAAGCAGGGCCGGACTGGGAACCCAAAGCAGCCCTGGCAATTTTGTCTGACCTGCATCCCCCCTCGGGTATGGGGGGGTCGGGGGGGGGGGGGGAGTAGGGCAAGTGTGAAGCACTGCTACTTTTATTACTGGGGGACGAAATTGCAGCACTGCTGCAAAACCATCCCCCCAGGAACAAAACCGGCCCCCACCGCTCCAAAACCAGCCCCCACCCTTCTTGCCTCCCCGGCAAAGGCCCGATGGCCACTACGGCCAGTCCAGCCCTGAATGAAAGTCATATCTTGGCCCATAGAGGAGGGTAACTGGTAGTTGAGGGGGTCCACATATCGGTGCAGTTTGCGGACTGATTCTTCGACTGGTGCTAAGGGCCTGAATTCTGTGTTTACACATGTTCCTGCTTTGCGTTTGCAGAAAGAGGAGGTTTACCTTTGCTTCCTCCAAGGCGCACAGCATTTATTTCCTGTTGAGCTGTAACAGTCTTTGAAACTCCGTTCAATCCTATGACCAGATTGTATCAGAAATTGGGCTATTCATTTGGGAAGGGCCACAGAGCTTAATTTGAGCCGGTGGTGTTCCGGTGCTTGGCACTGGCATTTAATTGATAACACAGCTACTTATGAAGGTCTGCCACATGGTAGAACTGTTTGTCTAAATTAAAGATTAGCACACAACAGTTGTTTATTAATTAAATAAAACTTTTAAATACCTACTTTCCAAGCCATTCTCATAGCTTTGGGGGCCTGGAATAGTCTGAATTGTCACACTTGTAGGAGTGCAATGGTTAGTAGTTGTGCTGGTAGTGTCATTGCCAGCACTGGAAGGGGCAATGGGTGGTGCGAGCTGCAGTGGCCTCCCGAGGAGGGCCCTGGCACTTCGGTTAATTTACAAATTAAGAACTGGGGAGGCACATGAATCAATTCACTGAAATGCCATGGGTAGCAGAGGTGACATCACACACCCTTTGACCTCCACTTTCACTCACACACACATACATACAAATTCACAAAACACACTCTCACCCGCAAGCATGCACACACCATACAATTAAAATAATTTTTTACTCACCTCAGCTGTTCCTGGCACTGAATTTGCCACCGCTGAGTCCAGGGGTCGCATAGCCAGAGCTAGGGGTAGCAAACGGCAAGCCAGGGGTCTCAACTACGACCCCTGGACACCCCTAAATGACGTCCATGGGGAGGGGGACTGTGCTGACTTAATGAACACAGTCTTGTTATGACTACACACAGTTCTCAGAGAATCTTTGCTCAACCCCTAGTTTCATTGGCAAGAGCAGAATGCAAATCCCCAGAGAAATGTGGGCTAAGTTCAAGCCGACCTGTGAATACCAACTCGGGGCAGGCATTGATGACCGATCTCCCGCCCAGGGGGTTCGCTCGAGCACAAGCGCTTCCTTGCATGGCCGATGCGTGCACACGGCGTGTGCTTGTCACGCCACTTCATGTCTATCATGATGGTCACACTTTTACCTTCTTGGTAACCACTAGCACACAGACATCTGAGTCACTGTTCCACTCCGTGCCATTCCCATTTCACTCTTCTAGCCTATGGGAAAGGTCCGCTTGAGTCACCAGTGAGGGTTCAGCCCCATCTATGTTCCATCCGGCAACACATGGTCTGTCTATCCTCTGTGACACTCCGTCAGTGCTTACTGACTACCGAACATCACACAGTGCAGTGTGTACACCACCCGTTTGGGTCAGTTTTGCACATGGGTCTTCTTACAAAGTTGCGCTTACGATTGCTCATGCACTGTTGGGCTCGTCTACAATACTTTGAACAATTTCTCTTTTCCTTCTTCTTTACCTTAACGCCACCACCTTTTTCTATTAGGTTGGGTTGGAGTATGTACCTTTGGCTCAGAGCCCAGGACAGATGCAGTTAATTCCCTAACTTTTGAAGGTGAGTCTCGCATCTTTAAATCACTGATCATGTGTTAGTGATTTGACTACGTATAGTGATTCAACTGTAGTGGTTGTCTGTTGTGCTGTGGCACGACCATGTTTTCTCCTGTCAGAATATAAACGGCGCGAAACGTTGTCTCTTTGTTTCACCACAGGTTCCATCGGTGAATCTACTGAACTACAGGACCACTGGTTCATTATTATACACCGCCGCTTTTGTTACTTTCACACTTATTTATTGTTGCATTCATTCACTGTTTACAGTAGCTATTTGTTGATCCTGATGAAGGCCATGACACTTAGATAGGTCCCAAGGCCGAAACATGTTGATTATACTCTAATGCAGCTGTCTCTAATGTCGGCAGTTACATTACTATTTCTCTGTTTTTAATCCTGTCACAAGGTAACAGAATAAAGCTTGCCATAGCTAACCTTGTAGCCAGCTTTAACCACATTCACTCCAGCACTGCACCTCACTCACAACACACCACACAGGGTTTTAGAATAACCCTCCTTTCCACTAAAAAACATCCCTGAGCTCCTCCCTCGCAGCGAGGGGGTTGTAGCCCGCGCTAAGACTAGGCTCTTGACGCGAGGAGGCACCCCTATGATGAAGCATGACACCTCTGGTGTGTGAGGGGAACAGTCCTTAAAAGGGATCCCCCTCCTGAGCATGGTTGTCACAGTCCACATGCCCCTCAGACTTTTGCTCTGGACCCGTGGGCTCTTTATGTGATAGGTATTATGAGTGGGGAGTCTGCCCACGCAGGTCCTTAAATCTCCTCCTAGCCCCCCTTGTGTGTATTCCAAACACCTTTTCCATCACAAGAGTCTCACGCTCCCTTAAACTACTCCCTTATTTAGATGGTCACCTTCCTCCGTCAGCACTGAGAATTGTTTTTCCCCTCTGTGACTCGAGTCAGAGAATCTAGGAGCGTCCTGTGAATAAATGGGAACAGATTCTGTCAGTCCCATTTACAGTCTCCAAATCAAAAGAGGTAGCGTGAAGGCTGTCATTTGTTCTGTCATTTGTTAATGTACCCTTCACAGATGGCTAATCCCTGCTAAGTGGCTAGTTGTTGGCAACGCACCTGCCTTCCTGGGGCCAAGCCATAGTTCACCAGAGAGCAAGGTCATTAATACCAGCTAATAATATGTATTGAGCATCCAGTAGCCTACAAGTGACATAAGTGTCCCTGATGTGCCTCCATCTGCACAAAGTACATTTTTAAAAAGTTACTTTTTCACTGAAATTACCACTAATCATATTTCACCATTACATTGGATTTTGAAAACTGAGTGGAAAATACCTTTGAATCGTTTTCCTACTATTCTCCCAGACAAAGATACAAATTAGGGTTTTTATTTCTCCCGAGGTCTGTTCACAGAGAATATAGTGGAACCTACACTACAAAAATATCTTTAGGATATTTAGTTGTGGGAGTGACACAGTACATTAAATATGTAGTATGCCACTTTTTTTTTTAATTTTAAAACATTAAGCACCCAGCGCTGTGGACTTACAAAGCACACTTTAGGGTTGACATTAATAGATATATAGGTTTTCCTTCTTAGCAAAGGCACTTTTACTTTTCATATATCACTGCTGCATTTTTAAAACTGCAGCACAGAGCACTGTGGTGCTCCTGGCACCCATATATATTGTTTTAAATCATTTTTGGGTGTGGTAAATACAAACTGAGACCCATGCATTACATTTAACTTTCATACCATTGGTTAATTTTCAGTGTCATCTACCATGGCCTGACAGGAAAATTAAACAGACCAACTGATTGAAGCCAATTTGGACGGTACCATTTTAGGACGAAAGCGCACACACACAGTGGCACTTAATAGCAGTGTTAAAATGCAAAGCCCTAATACCAGCAAAAATAGGATCAAGAAGAGGTGAAAAATCCATGTAGAAAAAGCAGATTTCCTACAATAGTTTATTATTTTTATTTTGCTCCTTTTCCCCCACTTTATTAATAGCTCAATCAGTGTTTTTCAGCACATCACACATTTGATTCCCTTCCTCTCGAAGTAGAGCTAACTCTTTGAATGATACAGCATGCATCATGTCAAAATGCATTGCCAACCTTTCATTTTAAAACACAAGTTATTTCCAAGTTGCTTTTCTGAAAGCCCCAGATGAACACACCCAGTACCGAAATCCAGACGGTTTAAAAAATGCTGAAGCATGCCATGGTAGACACCTCATCATCTTCAAAAAGGAAAAGAGGAAAAAGGTTCTTAGAAACGGTTTTAAAGAACCACTCTCTCCCCTCAGGTTTTTTCGCACCTTTTCCAATCTTTGCGTTTTTAGTTCACATTTCACTGCCCTTATTTCGCCGCTGCAGACGGGGTTAAAATATGAGAACACGTGAAGGTCAAATGCTTTTTTCTGATATTTTCCCTCTTTATGCCACAATCGCAGCAAATATAAATGAGGGGTCACTGCCCACGCACAGGGCCGCGTGGGGCTCCAGAGCTGGGAACAAAGCCTTTAGTGTACAGTGGGGTTGGAAAAATACGAAAAATGGAGGGTGACACTAGTTAAAGGAGGGTACGTTTGGAGGAATGGAAATAAAAGAATGACCTTGCAGTTACTAGCGTGCGTTGCCCTCAACATCAGCATGAATGCATAAACACTTTACACACACACACACACACAAGCACACAACAGTCTAATATACAACAAGTATTAAACAAAACAAGCCACCTCCCAACAGTTCATCCATACTTAAATTTAATTCAGGACTTATGGATGATTTGGATATTTTTGTAGATGGCACAAATGGGAAGAGTGCAATGCTTGAATTAATCATAGCCACTAGTTACCGCTCAGGATTCCATTCCATCATTTTTAGCTTGTCTTAGCCATTATGGAAAGAGACCAGCTGTATGCAAATCAGTCTTGGCCCCACTCCACAAAGGATGGCCAGACCAAACTGCCAGGTCCCCTCTGAAATGGAACACAAATACCGCAAAACTAATGCACAATGAGGTGAGGACACGTTTGGCCACATTCCTATTTAGGGAGGTTCAATTCGCACAAAAAAGGGGATGGGTTGGAATGCAGCCCAGAGGAATTATGAATGGATGAGATGAATTCGAGCATTCCACTCATCTCTTTTTTCTCTGTCACACCCTGCTGGTGTGCTTTGTGCGATAGGACTCAAGCTGCACCTCACTGATGTGGTCCATCATGGTTGGCATGGATCTGGCTTGCTTGTGGTTGCGTTCAGACAGGGTGTGTGACCTTGTAGTTCAGGCAGGACGGTTCCTACTGGAGCAGGACCTGGGCTGATGTCTAAATAGTTGCTGTCTGTCTGGAGTGGTAGAGTGGGCACAAAAAAGGACTGTAAGGCAGTCAACAAGCTTACTTTAAATGCAAGCACTCCACCCATCACATTTTTGTTTTTTGGATATTTGTGTTGCACATTCCAAGTAAATTCACAATTTGGAGGCCAATTCAGGAAGGAAATGCCTTGCCCTTTGTGTATTGTAAGTAACTTTCATGCACAATGCTGTTCCCATGGCTGCGAGTGGTGCTGATAATGCATTTCACTTGTAAACACAATAAAAGGCGGTTACCTTGCAGAGGTGGGCATTCTGGGGAGCTTCGCAGGACCACGGCAGAGGGCTCTGGAAGGACATGCCCAGGTAGTAGAAGGTCCAGGCGATGATGACGTTGTAGTAAAGTGAAACCAGTGACGAGACCAACAACATCCCAATGCCGATGCCTGTGGAGCAAGGGAGGAAACACAGAGATCTGAGGTTAGAGACAGGTGTCCTCTACAACAGCTCTCCAGATGATGCACTACATGAAGAATAGCTGATTGAGTCCTCAGTCCCGTATGGCAGCGCTACAGTCACACATTAGATGAGAATAGAGGTCGAAGGTTAAAGTCATGTAGTGCCATAGAACAGCCCTACAAATTACACACTACACAGTGCGTAAATGTTGCTCGGGTCATGCACACCTTCTCGACTGATCAGGAACCACTGCATTAGGCTTGTGCTGAACCAGTGGTAGAAATGTCTACACCTCATCTACACAGCTCTAGCTCTGTAGTGCAGCGTAGTTCTGGAGTGCACTGGAGGTGGGTGAGAAGGACCAGGGACATAGAATAGTCACTCTTCCTGAATGGCACAATTTCAGAAGAGTTGAAACAAGAAACATTACCTGTATGGTCATTCTGAAACACCCAGCCCCCCTTCTGACTCCTTCACAACAGCACCACAATACTTGCATCTCCAAAAACCTTGGCCTCTTTAAAGAAATTTAAAGCTGTCCTTTGAACAGGTGCCTCTCAGAGGGATCAGACCTCTGCCTTGCGTTACTACCTACAATCTGCTTCAGTTACGCAGCATATGTCGTGAGGGTGTGGACATAAGGTACGAAGAAAGAATCAGGAGGGTCGAGCATCACCATGAAGGAAGGCTTCCTTACTCGGCAGGCTGCTTTCTCATCTTCCCTACAGTGTGGAATGGAATTCAATAGCCAAACCTCACAGGGAGTGGGAAAGCACATGTGAAGTCATACTGGATTTAGATTTGTGTTCATTTTGATCACCATGTGCTACACTGCCAAACTTAATTGTTTAAGTGCAGGTGCAACTAACAGGAATACAGAGCCACTGATACAAATGGGGGAGGGTCAGAAAAGTCATATATGGTAGCATTGAGCCATACAACTATGTAATAATTCAAGCAAAAAGAAATTCTTGTAAGGACTGTGAGAAGTTGGCCTGGCATATGCTGTCCACTAATTATAGTGGGCACCTTGCACCAGTCCAAATCGACTCTTATGGTAGGTAGGTTAAAGACAACCTTATTGAAAGCTATCCTAGTGGTAGCTATGGAGAGCAGCCTTCAGGCTAAGTCTTGAAGGAATGTAAAGCAGCTTGTTTTACCAGTCTATAATCTCTTGAGTGACCAAATGAAAGAGCACCACACCAGGTATATATTCAAAATATATGTATTTATTACTAAACACACCCCTCTAGTCTCTTTATGAGGCTAGAGTTCGAAGTACATAGGTTATAAGATCTTAAATCACAGTAATAGCACAAATACACGTTTGGGCCCTAGGGGCGTACCAAACCATATACCAATAAAGTGGTATGCGAACCACGACTGAACTAGACACTAGGCCTAGAGCCTCTAGAAGTGCTTGGACCACAAGGAACCACCCAAGGTAGTGACACAGGGGACCCACGGGAGACGCGTGCAGTGTAGATACACAACCGCGATACGCCGTTAACTTCTATAGAGAAAGTCGGGATCGGGAAAATAGAGGAAAGGGACACTTTAAAGAGGACTAGGACAAAACCCTTTGAGATCTAGGACTTTGAAGAGTCTCTACCCACGGGAGCACCGGAGTACTCGTGTTACCTCACCCAGGGAAGCCGGGTGCATAGGTGCCTTTCGGGGTCGGGTTTCGTCGTCGGTTCTTATGGCGATCTGCTGCAAAGTGCTGCTGGCGACCAGGAGAAAAGTGTCCGGGTGGATCCAAGAGTGGATCGGAGTTCTGAAGAACCTGAAAGCAGAGGGGACAGAGTCTGGGTCACTAGCCAGTGACCAGGGAGGCGATGGACAGATGCCCACCGCTGTCGAGTGCTTCAGGTGCGTTGACGGTCGTCTCGTTTCTGCAGCCACGAGGTCCAGGAGGCGTTGTCGGCGACCAGGAGCAGGATTCGGTCTGGTACACGATGTCTGTCGAGTGCTGCGGTGTCGGCGACCAGATTGGACCCAACAAGCCTTGGCAACGGCAAGTCTCGATGTAGCTGAAGATCGTCGATGGTGCAGACCAGCAAGGTCTGGGGAACTCACCCAGCAAGGGTAAGTGAGGGCAGGCCTGGAGCAACCAGACTGCCAAGTAAAGAAAAGATTGGCCTTCGGTAAGGGCTACTAGCCAACGGGCTAGCGACCGCGAAGGAGCCTCGTGACGCCGCACGTGGAGCTGGCTTACAGGACACTCGTGGAGTGGGGGCCAGTGATCTTCGGTGCAGGTGGTACTGGAGGCTAGGGCTACTCGGAGCCCAAAGCACGACTTCTTGGGAGACCCAGAAGATGGTGCACTTGCAAATGTGCTCGGTGTCCAGGGGTCACGGTCTCAAGTCACCCACGATAGCCACGGGCCTCAGCTTTGCTGGGGACTCAGGGTAGCCTCGGGGAAGTCTGAGAATCCACCTCTGGTGATGCGATGACTTCGGCGTCCGACGGGAGCTTCAGTGATGCGAACCGGACAGATGCTTCTTTGGTGCCTGCCAAGCAGGGGAGTCACTCCTTGACCCCAAGGGAGATTCTTCAGTCCTCTAATCTTGTCGTAGAGCGTCGAAGGTCCAGGATTCCGTGTCAGAGTTTCGTCCAGGTATAATCTAATCTTGCTGTGGCAAGGGTTCCCCATTTTAACTAGTAAAACAGGGAGGGACTAACTCTATGACCCCACCTATGGGAGGGTCAAGGGAGGGGGTGGCTACACCCACTTCCCTTTGTCCAGTTTCGTGCCAGAGCAGGGGCAGGTAGCCCCTGAGCTGGTTTGAACTGGCATATGCACAGAGGAGCCTTTGCTCCCCCAGTGCAGGACTTCAAAGCACTCTAAGAGTGCACCCACCCAGCCCCAATACACATTATCCTGTCTGGGGAGGTGGTCACACCTCCCTGCAACAGGAAACCTATTGTCCAGGCCTCCCCTGCCGGAGTTTCGTCCAGCAGCAGGAGGCCAGACTCGTGTCTGTGGCAGCAGCATCCATTTTGTGATGCCAGGGCTTCAGAAAGAAGTTACCGGGTAAGCCAGAGTTAACATGTCTTTCCCTCTAGAAGGGTGGAATGCTACCCCCGCCGCCAGGATTGGCGGGGGGTAGTATTCCAAGATGTTTGACACCAAACACGACATGTTTAGGTGCAGCCATTCCAAAGTTAGCATTTTACCGCGAGGATATAATGCGCTTAAGAGTATATGGTCAGGCTGCACTACAAACAGCATCAGAGATGGTCTCCGAACGCTGCAGAGGGGCCCTGCTCATGCCGGGGCACCCTCTCACATAGGAACCATGCACTCTGCCTTTAGGATTGATAAGGCCTGCCTTAGGAGCGACTTATAGGTTTCTAGGTGTGTATGTATTTCGTGATATAGGTAACCTATATCACAGTAAGGGGTGCATGCACCACCTTACCCAGGCTGCAGTAGCAGACCTGTGGTGTCAGTTTGGATGGCCTTCCAGGGGTGGCATAATACATGCTGCAGCCCCTGGCAGGCCTCTGAGGTACCTATGCCCTTGGTACATAGTATACCATATACTAGGGACTTATAAGGGCACTCCAGATCCCAATCAGAGATGTGCCTAAGGCACATGGAATCCATTTTACAGAGAAAGCAGATAGACTGGGGCCCTGAATAGCAGGATCCCAGTCCAACTAAGTCATAAACCAGCAAAACACCATAAAAAAAGTGGGGGCAACCATATAGTCAGATTCCACCTTCCTACAAGGACCTAGTATAAAGTGCTTTACAAAAAGGAAACAACAATTGTTGTGCTGTTCTGTGCAGGGGAAAAAGTGGGTAGAGGGAGGTGAAAAATATGTTTTACCATTTTATCTCCCATTTTTACACCAAATCTTGCATGAAAGTAGAACTTTACTCAGAAAGTCTGTTATCATTGGTTTGGTGTAAATCTGTTCAAGGGAGATAGAAGCGTTTTAAAAAGGTGCGGATGGTCTTTAAGAATGTTGTATACCTCTGCTGTTTAAAATCACAAAACCTGTCAATCACAAATAAGTTTTTTTTCTTAAATGTAACTGGCTGATGAAGAGCATCACATTTTTTGCTGCCATTTTGAAAATTGTGATTTTTGCGGAAAAATTGGATTTTTGCGCAGTGGTACATTTATTTCCAAAGTAATGGGAGGGGCACCAAGAGAGATGTCTGACTCCAGGGGAGGGCTGGGTGGCTCTGGAAAATGGTTAAAAAAACATTGAAAGAAAAAAGGTTTGCTGTGAAAAAAGAATGATTTCCATGAAAATCTAGATCATACATCTGCCAGTTTTGTTTACAAAATCATGATTATTATGAAGATTGAAATATTTTTCAAAAAGTATCCAGCGGAAAATTATACTTGCTGCACACAGCTGCCTATCCGTGTTTGGCAACTGGGGCAGGTTGGAATTAGGGCCTGGCATTGGGTAACCCCCCCACTGCACATGGTCTTTGGCGTGTTGGGCGCAGAGACTGGCCTAGGTCATGGCGTTTTATTGTAAAACTTTGTCTTCATACTTAAGTTTTTGTCTGTCTCTTTTAAAAAAGAAATTCACCGTGTGTGTTGTGTGGGGGGGAGAAGAGAGCGGTGGCAATTGCCATGCAAATGAAAAGCCTACCCGTAAATAATTATTTATTTAATCGGGCCGAAGAATCTCTCGTTCAAATGCGACGAGAGATCCCAAAGCGCTTTACCATGGTGTTTCAGTGGGTCCTATAGAATAGTGACATCATAAAAAAAATATATATGGCACAGATGACCTCACCTGGACTTAATGGGTGGCCCAAGAATGTGGGGCGCTGTGCCCCAAAGGTCACAGAAGGATAATCTGCTGGCTTTTTAAAACAGAGAAAATATTTTGCAAACACCATGAACAGCTGTGTGAGGATTTGCTGCCTTCTTGCAAAGTCCCTCGTGGTGAGGAACCCCTACTAGCCAACTAGGAGTAATGTCACAAAGGTCTATGGAAATTTCGCGATTTGCAACCAGTAGTACTGTGCCAAACTCATTGTGAAATACACTAAAAATAAATACACATCTGGCTGAAAAGATGCTGTGAGGAGAAAGCCCAGAGCCACTGGTGTCTCATTGTGGAGACTCCAGTTCAAGTGCCCCTGCAGATCGGAGAGGTGCTCAAGAAGTGTCCTATCAAAATGAAAGATGTGAAAAGCAGTGGTAGTGAAATTTGTAACCCCGTACAGTTGAACACCGCACAGTAAATGCCTCGTGGACCCTAATGCAAGGCATGAAAATGTGCTCTTTAAACACCTAGTGGGTAACACATTACAGCTATTATTGGGGGCAATCAATTCCTAAAGTCCTTGTACCCCGGTGCCACTGCACCTGCAGCACTACTAATAGCCTCGTCCCTACCAGTGCCCAAATAGAATCAAAGACCATTTGTGCACTGCATGGGTCTCCATGACCTCAAAGCGCTCACACACCTGTACTTAAAGCTGCTGTGTCTAAGCGGCCCATGTGGTCGACTGCGTTGGCGAGGGCTGGTACGAGAATGTTGGAAGGATCAAGGGATATCTAGAAAATTGAAAAAACCCCATCGTGAACCAGAGCTCTAAACACACCGAGCACATCAACTCTTTTTAGAAGACTTACCTTCACCCCATCATCATCCTTCCATCATATGAGCTATTAATCCATCCATCTGTTCATCCCTTCCCCTTTTCATCCACCCATCCACTCACTCAGCTATCCATCCATCCTTTCACCCAGGCACCCATCAATATACCCACTAACTCATTCAATCTACCACGTCTGTCATTCTTCTAACTTCTGTTCATTCACCATTTAACTTATTGCTCCTTTCACTCTTCAACCCATCCTTTCACTCTTCCACCCACCCATCCTTTCCCCTCTTTCCACCCTTCCAAACCTACCTTTCAACCTTTTTTGAATGTCTTTACTTTCAACCGTCCTTCTTTCCACCCTTCCTTTCTCCTCCTGTGATTTATTTCCTCTGTCTACCCGTTTTTCTCTCATCCTTACTTTATCTTTCTTACCTTTATCTCTCACACCCAACTCTCTCTTTTCCTCTCTTTCAGTTTTCCCCTATTTTCATCATTTCTCTCTCTCTCTGTTACTCAGTGTACATGTCGACCCTGGCCCCGCAACCCTTTGTTATCCAATTCCAATATATTTTATTTAGGAGCATTTTGTCTGCAGACTGCAAACCATTCATTTGCATTTAAGTGAGACACTGCATCCCAGCCCATGGGGCTGCTAGAGTGGGCTTCTTTAGTAACTGGAAACACTACTCTATTGGCCACACTGGTGACATATACCTTTATTTCCCAGGTTACCCTGACTTCTCACCACTAGATGGGGAATGGAGGGTGCGAGTTACAATTTCAACAGATGATTATGTTTGCTATATAAATTCTTAACACAAAAAATCCACATGTAATGTGAAACATCCCCTGGAGCAATGCTTGGCAGTACAGGGGACGGTCGCTTTTGGGACAGAGGCGATGGGAGCGGGACTATGGGAATGGGCCAGTACTCCAGCTAACCAGGAGGTTATGGAACCGTGGCGGTGATGATACCCAAATACACACAAAAGAAGGGGTGAGGGTACGGACTCACCTACCCCGAACCCCCTGTAAACACTTTATGCACCTGAAGGAGTAGGGAGTAATAAAATATGTAGCGTAATGGCACCTGCAATATATATTAATACTGCCCTCACTCACACAAATGTGTGACATGCTTCATCATTGGGCTGCTACAAAAAACACCCCTGCGTAGCCACGCCTGGGGTGGAGCAATAGGGTGGGGGAAGACAATACAACACAAAGAAAGACACAAATAAATTCTATAGTGACTGGGAACGTGTTAAGAACAAAACACAATAATGAACATTCTGCGCCATCTTGTCTGATGAAAGTTCCTACGTGCACATAAACTACAGTCATTCTGATTTACCACAGCCATTTTGTACTCTGTTGGTCACCTTCATTTCACCCTGTCCTCTAGCAGCCTTCTGACTCTCTGACCAAACCTGATATGTGTGCTGGGGGCTATAAACTATTTCCACGACAAACATCAACATCACCTGCTGCCTCAAACTCGTCTTTCCTCTCATCCCTGCACAAACGGGTTACAAATACCAAACAGACTCTTGCAAACATGGTTTATTGCACTACACACAGCAAGACTGGTTTTTTGCCAACAATGGGACCTGTTCTTATCAACAGAACGGACTCTTAGATCTGGCCGGTCTCACTCGTTTTTAGACCCTGAAGCAAGGTCCAGCTGCAATTAAATTGTCTGTTTTTGACCTGGGTGGGAGGAGAGTTAATGTTGGGCTTGTGTAACCATGTTGATAAAACAATGTCAGGCTTGTGTGACAACCTGCCCGGGCGGAGACTCCAAGCTTGTAACCATGATAAAAGAAACAAATACATTGTGTAAAACTGTATAAAAGGAAGAGTCAGAAGCATTGCCAGTAGAACACCTCCCTGAAGACATCCTGGTGTCAGCAGTTGACGTGGTCTCCTCTAAGAGTAATAAACCTTTTTCTTGCCTTCCAGCTTCCAGCGCCTGCCTCGTTATTTTAGATAGTGAATCCAAAGTGGATTAAAGGTGACTTTGCGCCGGGCAGCATTGGGGATCCCAGGAGACTCGCTGCTTTTCACAAATGACGGTAGTGAAAGTGCAGTAAGGTGAATTAAAACTAGCTCGGAAGTGTCGCTGTGCCTAAAACTTTATTCCTGGATCTTCCGGCCAGAATAAAAAGTGTGAAGGATGATGGTGAATGGGAGGTTCTATGTGCTCCTAACACCCCTCCTTAACTGCAAAGTGGTCAACATGTTTCGGCCGTTAGTGTCTGCCCCTCGTGTAGGGTCACGCCGGCCTTCCTCAGGACTCTACCTTTCCCAGTAAGCTATCCCTACCTCCAATTGAGATGAGAGGAAAATTAAAAGTCCGTTCCTTACGTGTTGAGGAATTTTCTCCAATGGATCATGTAATTACTAAGGAACCGACAAGAAAAGCAAAACAAAAGAAGGCAACCCATCAGGAATAGTAATCTCCTATAGGTCAACACTGTATTATGTTGAAAAATTAATACAAGCCATAGTATAAACCATGGTGTCATTCATACTACAAGGAATGACTGTTGTGTCTATCCCCTCTTATTATTACATGTGCCCAAGAAAATAAAATCAGTGATCATATCTACAATTAAAATAATTTATATAACTATATACATATTGATTGTGTATATATATATATATATATATATATGTATATGTTTTTCCAGCATCATAAACCATCTGGCATCCGTAAACACAACCCATGTCACTGACCAATAGGGGTCCGGTGTGCATCTTTACTCACCGAGTTTACCTTAAAGTCAAATTAGAACTGGCGGCGGGCAAGGGGAGACCCCCTATGGTCACACTCTTTACAAGAAGGGGATAAAAGCATGTGAGATCATTACAAACAAAATTTGAATCCATATTGCAAGACTTTTCTCTATATTTAGTATGTCCCTACAATTCTACGGAATCAAGGTTGCGACAGTAGAGGTAATTAAAACAGTGCAATTGGCATGTATTAGCGGATGGTTTTAGCTTCTGGTCCCCGAGAAGCCAAAAGAGGTTACGTATCACCGGTATGAGAACGAAGGAAGAAAGAGAAAACTACAGCCCTGGGTATATCGTTACATGCTGTCCTCTTACCTAGCGTTCAACGATGTTGTTATGAAATGTCAGCAACGTACCCCTCACATTCTGGTATTGAACCGACAGAGTCTCCGCCACTCAATCACCACCTGAGGTATTCTACAAAGTAGATGAAATCCACCCCACATATAACAGCCCATTGGACTCATACACACACACACACACACACACACACACACACACAAAATCCCTCCTTACTACGTCAAGGGTGGTTCTCCATTAGCACTGCTCGTCTCCGTCCGCCGTGTAGAGTGGCAGCGGAGTCGAGCGTGCGATGTTTTATCCCTCTCATGCGGAAGTTCACAGTTCCGGTCACCTGATGTACGTCATATACGTAATGCCAAACCCCTAGCGACCCTGTCTCAGCGCATCATCTAGAGCGCTCGCCCTCCACTCTAGTATATTACACGCTTGGTTCACGTGACCCACCGTGCAACGTGCACGTGGTGACGTCACCCGTAACAATATCTGTGCGTGTAGGGGATGGTACCCAAATTATACATACGGAAAGGGTGATCATAACCAGGTTGAATATATTCCAAAAATTAATTGATAAATGGGGGCAAGTCAAAACCATAACTTAATGAGACAAAAAGACAGGTATTAACATATACTGCTGCAAGGATAATACCCAATTTCAAATTGGGCATGAATTGAATACAACCCCCAATTTTAGTCCACCATAATAAAAGGCCATAGAGTGGATAGATCCTTGGAAGCCAGGATATAGTTCATCTACAGGGGTGATATGAATACACACAGGACGGAGAGAGCAGATATACTAGTAGTTGGTACTGAATATTAGCGATTAAGAGCATTCCATGGAATATCGTCATTGAGCCCCACTTCATGGCTCCGCAAGCGGTACACCTATTTTTGTTCCCTCAAAAGCAGGGCTCTAGTCTTATCCCCTGTATAGCTATCGACTCTCAGTTTCTCTATGACAGTCCATGTTAGCTCTTCAACAGTATGATTTTTTTCCAAATAGTGTGCTGTAAGTTTAGTGTTAGACCTCATACACCTTATAGTACTCCGGTGTTCCATGATGCGTGTCTTAACCCTCCGGTTAGTCATACCTACATACCGCATCTGGCATGGACAGGTAATGAGGTAAATAACACCCTCTGAGTTACAATTCGTCTGCGTCCTTTGTTCCCAGGGGTATGTGAGGCCAACATCAATAAATTTCGTATTGCTTGTGAGGTGGCAAACATTGCAACTTCCACATCTCGAATGACCCCGTACTGGAGGCAGCTGTCCTATAGTCAATATTCTACTCGATGGCAAGAGAATAGGTCTAGTGTGCACCAACATGTCTTTTAGATTGGCACTCCGCTTATAAGAGAATAAAGGCTTCTCAATCTTCAGTCCATTAGTATTAAGTATTTTCCAGTGTTTCAATATTAATCGTCTGATTTGATGCGACGCCGTATTGAAGGTAGTGACGCACACTGGTTTGTCCACATTGGGTCTGGTTGCTATCTCCAGGAGATTCTCTGTTAGTATTTGTGGCTCTCTTCCTAGCTTTCTTAATGGTACGTTCTGGATACCCCCTCTGGGAGAGTTTCTTAGAGAGGGCGGTGGCTTCTTCTTTAAAGCAAGATATCTCTGTGCAATTCCGTCTCAGGCGAAAGAATTGGCCCACTGGCAGGTTTTCTCTGAGAGATTTCGGATGGAAACTTGCAAAAGAGAGTAAGGCATTCTTATCGGTAGGTGTATGATAAACTTTCGTGTAATTCTTAACACAAAAAATCCACATCTAATGTGAAACATCCCCTGGAGCAATGCTTGGCAGTACAGGGGACGGTCGCTTTTGGGACAGAGGCGATGGGAGCGGGACTATGGGAATGGGCCAGTACTCCAGCTAACCAGGAGGTTATGGAACCGTGGAGGTGATGATACCCAGACAGGTAGGCGGCAAAGAGGCAAGGGTTTAGTAGAGGATTTAGGGGACCGTACTTTGGGCCATGGCATAGCCCTTGGCTGATAATTTGCCACCCGCGAAGGACATGTCTGAGATAGTTTGAACTAAATTGGTGAAGGATGTTCAAGCAGGATGCATGGTAGACTTGTTTCAGGAGGTCCTGATACAGGACCATGTCACATCACCTTTTCGTGTTGTCCCCAAGAAGGTGAAAGGACAGCACACACTGATTCATCACCTACTATGGCAAGAAGGTGAGTCCATAAAAACTATATTGACCAGAGTGAATGCGCAGGGTCTTACTCTAGCATTGACAAGGCAATTGCCCTAGTGAAACATGGTGTAAGAGCTGAAACGGGCAAAGTGGATGTCAACTCTGTGCTTCAGTTACGACCCGCTCACCTGGATAATTTTCCCCTCTTGAGGATTCAATTCGAAGGTTAAATATTTGTGGACCAGCCAATGCTGGTGGGCTGCTCGGTTGCATTTGTGTTCTTTGAGACCTTTAGTATCTTTTTGGAATGCTTGGTGAACATAGAGGAGGGGGGGGGGTCACAACAAGTGATGCACTCATTCAACAACTTTGTTGGTAGGTAGGAGAGAAGGGCACTGAGAATGCATCAGTTTGACGGGGGCATTGGAGAGCGTTGATGACAGGTTTGGCGTATCGATGGCCCCTGAAAAATAGAAGGACCGCCACAAAGATGACATTTCTGGGCACTGAACTTGAATCAGTAGGCATGGAGTCGCATTTAAGAGACCTAGTGCTAGAACTGGTTGAGAGAAAAATGCGAACTGTGAAAAATGCAGAAAGTTTTGATTCATCTGAACTTTGCCAGTAAGGTGGTTGCCCCGGATAGGTCATTTTGCAGACAGGGGGCCTTAGCCAATGAGTGGGACACTGAAACCACACCACAGGCTTAGGATCTTGAAAGGGATGAGGCAGGACATTTTGCCTTGGGATAGATACTTGGACAATTATACTGGAGTGACTCTGTGACTTTAGACAGACCAGGCCACCTGGACACTGGAGATCTTCTCTGATGTGTCAAAGGGTTGCGGTTTCTGCATTTACTGGAGATGGCAGTGGTGTGTGGAATGATAGAGAAAGTGCAATTATAGCATTGCCTTTTTAGAGTTCTTCCTCGTCTTGTGAGCAGTGAGGTTGTGAGGCAAGAACAGGAAGCTGAATTTCGTCATAGACATTGAGGTGGTAGTAGGGGTGATCCACGAACATCCTGCTACTGGGTCCTGCAGCTGCTAAGAGTAGTGTTAGAGTGTCTGCGATGGAATATTGTGCTCCGAGTGCTATATATCACAGGGTTAGATACTGGTATTGCTAATGCACTGTCTCGATTTCAGTGGTTGAGATTCCGTGGGCTGCCACCAGCCATGGACAGAAAAGGAGAAGCAATACCAGAAGAGATATGGAGCCCGGGACGGTCAGAGTCCTGTAGTTCGCTGAAGACTCGCTGTCCCGGTCCGCGAATCACATGCATCATTGGGCATGGGAGGGGTCTGTCAGTAGGAGCGCAGAGAAAAAAGGAAAGGATGAGGCGGGTATGGCATCTCGGAAAGACAACATAGTGAACTCTGTAATGATGACTGATGGACAGCTGTTGCCAGGGACCCTGGCATGAACAGCATTCTATGGCAAATGTTTCTATGGATATGAACCAAATGATGGTGAATTTCTGAAGCGCCTTGTAGGGGTGGGCTAGATACAGGATAGGAAGGAATGCAGAAAGAAGGCCTTAACAGAGGAATTATTAGAGGACATTAGGTTAAAAACACAAACCGTGTGCACATTTGCCTAGGAGCTTGGTCATACCGAGCTAATTTCTGCTATCCTGGTTTTCAGTGCCTTCTAGGTGTCTGAAGTGCTGGGGTAAAGAGTATGAGTGAAGGGGATGTCGTGTAATAGCCTTTTAAAATGTGCAAGTGCGTTAATATCGAGTGAAAATTATTTTTTAGAAAATGTACGATTTTAATGAAGCTTAGAGTCGTACTCGATGAATTTGGGATGTTGCACTTGAAACACATTTTCAAGGTTGCTTTGAAATGTAATTAATTTCATAAAGTAATGTCACATTTTCGTGAGATACCCCATTCATTTTAATATGCATGCAGCTTCCGATCTTCAGCTCATCCTGCTCCTGCTCATTCCCCCGCCCAGTCGGTGTCCTTCCTGCTGCAAACCATCTTCCCTCTTCTTTCAGCAGAGCATCAAGTGAATGAGTAAAAGATTAAAAACGAACTGCTGGGAAGTGTGCAATTTGAATGAAGCTTCCATCGTGCACCCAAATATCATATTCAAGGACTTTCGCTGTAAGTTGCATTGTAGAAATACTAATTCTATGAGCCATTGTTTAAGAAATGCTTCATTTTGAGCTGAACATCCGAGCGCAGTTACTGAGGGAGCAGGTGAAATATTTCTTACCATAAGAAATGGGTTAGTACAAATGATTTTAAAATATTACGTTGCGGTTTCTGATTTGCCAGTGCGACCCTAACTATGATCATCCCATCCTGAATTTGCAAAATCTATTAAAAGCTGGTGTGAACTCTGTAAAAAAAACTCTTGGGTTTTAGAAAAGGGGAGAGGGAGGCGGACTTCATTTTTCTCCCGAGACTGTGCCATTTTTGTCTGGATTTTTCTTATGGGATGCGGTCAGTACTCTTTATGAGTTTTGCTCTCTGGGTTTTGCTCAAATTTGACTAATTGGAGCTACATTTTATGACTTTGTATTTCTGTATTTGAGCCCAGTAGCAACTGCTACAGGGCAGTAGTGGTGGGGTGGGGGTGAGAGGGGGATGTGGGAGAGGGTTAAAAAAGGTAAAATCCCCTTACCTGCAAGCCGCCTCCTCTCCTTCATACGACGCAGGAAATCAGGAAACAGTAAGCCCACAGGCTCCCAGACTCCCTTAGCCAATCACAACACTGCTATCACCAGCAGCGTCATTTGGCGCTCAGACAGGGAGTGGGGGTCTGTGCATGTTCTCCACCCAGGCTGTGCAATACAGCCAGGTGGAGAACATGTTAAGTGCGCATGACTGTTTGGCCGGCCCAAGACGGCCGGCCAAACCATCATGCGCACTTAGAAAGTTCCCATCACGCCTCCCCCCTGCTTTGTGGGCAGCCCCGCCCCACACCTAAAGCAAGGATGGAAAAATAAAATGATAATAACATGGTGTTATCATTTTATTTTTCTGTGGGGTGATGCTTCTCTGCCTTAGCGGAGGAGCCGCCACTGTTTGAGCCTTCATAGCAATTCATGCAATTTTCTCTGTACCGATTTTGTTACTAATTCTGTAATAAATCATTATTTACCTATTTTGGATCTAGGACTCAGTTATTGATGCTTCCACATTTATTTTGTTATATTTTCTAATGAGGAGTGTAGTCTCTAACCTCTAGATCTATTGGAGCCAAATTGATTTGGTAAAATTCGGGGTGTTCGAAATATTGGGGTTCAGGTAATTAGTTGGGTTCATCTCACACAATAGTGACAGATGGGCTTGGGGTGGGCCTAGGACAGGAACTACAATGTGATGAGGAGAAACCGAAGAGGTTGGGCAAGTGGAGGTCAGCAAAGGTATGGGGGTATGTATGGCAAGGGAGGTCACGAAGAAGAGTGGAATGGTAAGGGGACTTGTCTCTTGACAGGATGAGGAGTTTGCTGAAAGCAGAGGTAAGGTGATCTTGATATGCAGGTACTCCACATCAATGTGCTCAGTGGAGCCAAAGTTAATCATATGGCCAATAGCTTTGGAATGACGAGAAGATGTCAGTGGTACGGCATGGATAGGGGGCATGTGTTGTGTTGCTAACGCTCTAGAAGATGGGAGAGATGAGACCCAGGCTGCAAGTATTGCTAATTCACCTGGGAGAAAATTACCTAGCAAAGCCTACAGGGGTGAAGTTATTAAGATAGATATAAAAAGACTTGAAGGATGTACAAGACAAGAGGGAGTAAAAGGACATTTTGTGGACTCAGTTTTTGCCCAAGAGGGACTGGAGGGGGGCTGCAAGTCAATAGCCATAAACAAGGCATGTAAGGAGGTAAACAGGGAGATAGCCAGATTTTGTAAGGCCAGAAAAATTGGAGTGCTTCGTTATGGGCACATGTATTAAAAATGACTGATGTTGTTAAGGTAGGATGGATACACCTGTCCTTCCCTGGATTTGAGTGGTCCTAGTTGATTTGATGGAGGTCCTGGAGAATTGGTGGAAGCAGAAGGCCTAAAGAGAAAAGGCAGACAAAAAAATAACTAAAGGGAGGGGTTTTCTGATGGCAAATGAGACAGCTCAGGTTAGGGCAAGGAGAGAGCAGGGAAGGTCTGAAACTTGAGAATAACAGGGCATGAACCTCAACAAGGAGGAAAATGGAGACAGGCTGGGCCTGGTGTGAGCAGCCTTGAAATGAAATCAACTGAGATTTAGGCTTTGGTAATAAGAGTTTGTCAGACATACCAGCAATAATGTTTAACACTAACAAAGAGGAGTGGTTAGACACTTAAGGGGAGATTAAATGTTTAGTGTGGGGGATGAGGTGGAGCACACGTATTAGTACAATGTTATGAACCTTCAGTGGGTATAATTGAACTATAGGATGGTACCATGTGCTCCGCTTACTTCCAAATAAAGGGGCTGTTTCCACTAAAATAATCAGCTTCGGAAGTTGTTCATTCCAGACTTGCAGTTTTGGAGCAGCTGACAGAGGTTCTCATGGGGCAGGTGTTTGGTGCTAAAAAAATGGGGAACTGAAATAAGTGCCTATTCGTTTTTACCCTTGCTGTCTTTGCACAGCATGCCAGGCCCAGTTAGTGGTAGGGGTCTGGAGTTCAACTTGGTTTAAAGGATTTGGTGAAAGGACCTCTAGGAGAACTCACACCAGATCCCCCATCCATGTGTGGATGGATATGCGTAATGTCAAGAATCAGTAGGCAAGCAGTTTGATTGTTACTGGATGCAACCCTTTGAGAGGGTCACAGGGCAAACAGGAGTTACTGCGCCCAATCGTGGAGGCGGAGGCCTTTTATTCCCTGATGTCCTGGGGCCCAACCTACTACGGGCTCTGAGTAACGGAGCCAAGGCCTGCACTTGACTCACACTGGTAGCATAGGTCGAGCAGTCCAAGACTTTTCTGGGGGGGATGTAGGTACAAGCTTTACATGGGTAGAAGTCTCAAAATACACACAGAAACCCCAATAAATTAATGCCCAGCCAGATACTTGCTTTTATTTTAAAAAGTAGGATTTATATACAATGAAAAAAGTAAAATGCAGCACACCACAAATAACACACACCACATTCCTAAGGCCAGCACAGTATCAAGGTACGTGAGCACTGGGGATGAGGTACAGACCATGGTCGCTACCCTAGTCTGCTCGCTAGTCAGTGGCGCAGCCATATATAGTGCCAGTGCTCGGTTTGTGGAAGTCTGAATTCTTCCCGCAATGCTGCAAAGGACTTGAGTTCACCCTGAGAGAGAAAGTGCAACAAGGTATGCATGCCCGCCGCGCACAAGGGAATCCAATCAAGCATGTCGCAGCCAATGCGGATGCCATGATTATGCCATATGGTTGCTTTGTCATGAAGGTAGACATCCACCGAGTGGAGCTTGTGGGCTCGCGCCCACGTTCTATACACTGCCTGGACCATTGGTTCAGTGCTCCTGTGCCAGCGGGGACGGGTAGGTAGAGGGGGAACAGCCCCGGCAAACCATGGACGAGCCAGTTTTCTATTGTCACCCATAATGGGGGATTTCGAACCCGGGTATGCATGAAAGCTAACTGCGCCAGGTGGAGAGCCATACAAATGTGCTCCACAGAGGAGGGGACCTATGGGTGATACGTTTCTTAATGGCCAATCGGGGTCTCGCTGACCCTATACGAGGCCTTGATGGCCTTGTCCATTTGTCAGAAATTCAAGAGAGGCATTAGCAGGGGGAGGGGTTGGGGCAAACCCAGTACGTAGGTGAAGCGGGGGGATGGTCACCATTTTCACCACTTGTGCGCGACCCCAGAGGGACAGGTTCAGGTGTGACCACTAATCAAGGTTGAGTCGCATGCGCTCTGTGAGTGGGCCGAGGTTGTCCTCTATCATGCGCTCCAGGCCCCTATTGACATAGATGCCCAGATATTTTAGGCGGGATGCGTTCCATTGAAATGGGAATCCGGCGACGGCAGTACAGGTGGTAACTCTTGAAAGTGGGAGGGCCTCGCTCTTACCCCAGTTGACTTTGTAACCAGATACGGCCGCTAATGCTTCAATGGTCTCCAGAACTGCTGGAATGGAAGAGGGCAGGACCGAGAGAGTAAGCAGAATATTGTCTGCATACAAGTATTAGTTTAGAAGGTCCACCGGGGGTAAGAATGCCTACAATCCGATCAAAGTGACACAAGGCCGCCGCCAGGGGCTCCATGGCAAGGAGGAAGAGCAGAGGGGATAAAGATGCATTTATTAAGTGCACAATAGAACTTGGCTCTCCCTTCCTCCAGTGTATGTGTGCAACCCAGCTGTCCGGAATGAAGGCAATCCACATATTTGCCTGGGATGGCTCCTTCACGTCTTTCCAATGCCCTGGGTTTCCAATAAGAAATCCACAGGCCTGCATATATTGTACCACACACAGGCACAAGTGCATTAAAGCATGCACATGCAAACACATGAGCGCTGCACAATGCAACATACTAACAGGATGTAGGCCAAGGGCGAGTTAAGTACACAGCAACTGAGTGGGGCAGTGTGCCTCGCTTCAGTGACACAAATAAAAAGGAGCTTTTACTCTGCTGTTCACTACTACAAAAACGGTATGCTGCCACCACCGTGCTCATGCTATTAACTCTTCGTAGGGCAGTAGCCTTTTACAGCTACGAGGGTAATGCATTGTGCACACCTCCTGATCTAAAAATTACAATCCTTGAGACAGGCCTAAGTCATTGCGCACACGCATGACCTATGTTTGCCCAGGACCAAAAATCAGTACCAAGCATCCAGATATCATTGCAGCTGGGGCACTCAGGGCAGGGGTGCACATCTGTCACCATGCAGGGGGCTTTTCCATCGCAAGAGTCAAATAATCAGACTTCGCGAAAGTTTTCTAACTTTTTTTTTTTTTTAAAGCTACTCATATATGTGAATTGGTTAGTATACAATAACTAATGGAAGTGACATTACATTTATTGCTTACGTGACAAAATCAAGTGCCCTCCAGGAGACCTCATTCTTGGAATACTCTGGGCCTCTGCTGGTTGCTGGTTACTGGGTATGGCTAGAGTAATTTTTTTAGCTACTCAGTGTTGGATATTTAAACCATTTTTGTAGTATGAAAAAACAACCAATAATTTGAGGTGAAAAAGTCCATTGGAACTTCTACAAGAAAACTAATAATTTACATCCTGACATTTCCAGATTAAAAATGTTGCAGGAAACAAACTTTCTCCTTAGGAACACATTGGAATGTCCTCTCAAAAGAAATAACATGTAGCACACAACCTACAGAGTACCTTCACTTCCTGAAGGGATCAATTCCAGAAAGCAGGGGCTCATCCTTGTTCAAGGTTGGATAAAATGAGGCCGGAGCCATGGACAGTACTCGGCATCAGGAGGTCACCCAGAAGACTGAGCTGGAGAGCGTCCTTCACATACCACGAGCCAGCCTGAGCCGGTCTACCAGGTCCTATAGATTTGTACTCCTAATCGTCTCTGTAATGGTAGAGAGGCAAAGGTTGAAAGGGGTAGTGCTACCTAGACCATGTCAAACTCTAGCCCTCACAATATGGATACGACATGGTGGCAGGGGCTTTAACGCGGACCTTGTGTGCACTTAGCTCCCATTTATCTTCAAGCATGAATACCACCCACAGGGTAAAATCTAGAGCCTTTAAGATCACCATTTAATACTCAAACACCTCTTGCTGTAGGCAGCTGCTGGTAATCTAACACTACCAAGAGTGACACTTACGGTTTAATGAGTTTGCCTCTATCATGTACCTTAGCCTCAGAGCTTGGCACCACTTCCTATGTAAACCAAGCGAGCTCACCTTTGTTCCAGAACTTAATGTACAATTAAATTGGTAACCCTAAAATGTAACAGCTGAACCAGTGAGAACCTGCTTGTACCGGACTCCAATCTGACAAAAAAAAGACTTGCACTTGCTGCACAGCACCCACTGCACACCACTGCATTCTGCAGGGCAAACCATGATGATACAGTGATGATAGCAATGAAAAGTAATCTGTCAGAAATAATGTATGAGCCTTGGACATCTGGCATACAGACATCAAGGATACATTAATTAAAAAAATCTGTGGAACACTAAATATAATTAGAACATTGGAATGTTGAGCGCTCCATTGAAGACAATGAAGTGCTCCAGGCTTCTAATGGCGGAGGGAAGCCGGAGCATTAACATCCCAATGTTTGTTCACAGCTGTTGCTGTGAACAAAGGCCTCATGGAGCCTGAGAAGATTTCAACCCCCTCTGGCTCTGTAACGCCTTTCTTTTACAAATTAGAGCATTCTGCCCCATGGGGGCGGAATGTTCTAATAGCCTTAGAGCCCTCTCTAGCGGCCTCTACCGGCCTTCGGCTCGGGCCCTTAACACTGAAGCGGGCCTTTAATGGCCAGTAGAGCCCGCTATGTCAGGCTCTAAGGATATAGTGAAACTCTTGCAGATGAAGAGAAAGTAGCACAATATCTGTGTCTGATAAAGAGTTAATCTTCAATATAAAAGTACCAATAAATTAAAGCTACAGTCCTGATGGTCTTGGGCCAGAGTTTTACATCATGTTTCAGAATCCTCTTGTCCGCAGGCCATCTTTGCTCAACAGCATCCATTTTTACACAAGCAGAAGAGGAGACCTTTGCTGGGATTCAAAACAGCCAAGGCCCCACTCTGTTCAATGTGTCTGATTCCAAAGTCTAAGTCAATTAGTTTTTGTCAAACATTAGAAGTTAAATGGCCAAAAACAAATTATGTGACAATATTTGTGCATTTACAGAAGTATGCTGAGGTTCGCTGAATCGCAGCCATAGATGACAAAATGGCCTCAACTGGTAGGATTGGCCTGATTTAATGCACGCACTGCAAAGCCATGGTTACTGTGTTGTTAACCAACTGAGTTTCTATGTGATGCACCCATTACCTTCTGTTACTGTAACCCATCATTTCTCATTTCTTATCATGCTTTCATTGTCTTGGGTTTGAGGCGAAGCAACCAACTAGTCTTTGCGGTGTAGCAGCACTACATAAAACTGATAAACCTATTGGGTAAAGCATTAGTTATTTATTATGGATCAAATACCTACATCACTTTCCTAGTCTTCACTGCTCGTTGAGGCAACCCTTCCTTGCATGTTACTCACGAAAGAGGGAACAGACAGAGGATGGCCTTTTCTTCTCTGCTTTTCTTTCTTGACTATCCTCTATTCAAGAATAGAGAAAACACTTACCCACGGTATTTAAATACAGAACTCCAATTTGCAAAGTCTGTCCATGCAAACAATATTCTTTCCAGTTCTGACCCAATTTGTTCGAACCTAGCACAGGGCCGGCTCTAGCGCGGTGCGATCGGTGCCACTGCACCGGGCGCAGACTTGGGTGGGGGCGTCATTTTTGCAAGTATATTATCATTTTAAAAACACCTGCTGCCTGCCGCGTTCCTGGCCTCCAGCAATTTTCAGGCATCAACTAAAATGTCAAGATAACTCTGGTGATTAATCGTCTTCACCAGAGGTTTGTCTAGTGGAAGTTTTGACTCATCCTAAGGTAGCGCAGAGGGTTAAAATGCCTGCTGCTAAGAACATGTACCTTGCAGATAAGAAAGTGCATGTAATGTAAATAGGTCAGTGGGTTACTGCTTCTGTAAGAGAGCTCCTTTTGTTACTTGTGGTTTAGAAGTCAAACTCCTAATATAGAACATTGAGCTATTAACTGTCATCAAAGAGCTGCATGCACACTGCAAGGTATATGTTAGAGCTATATGTTTCTTTGCCCAGTCTTTCATTATCCTAATCTTCCCAAAAGGGTTCATTTGAGTAGAAAACAATTCTTATTATTAAAGAGAACCCTTAACAATTATGTTATGTTTTAAATTCTGAATCTGAATAAGGACTCAAACTATATTGCCTACCAGTATCGATGACATGTCACTCCTACACTACACCTTGAAGTCCTGTCTGATGTAACATTTCTTATACACTGATTTACACACATATGATTGTCTCTGTGCAATGTGTGTGTCTTGTAAAGTGCTCCGACACCTTACACTTGTATGAGTGGTGCTATAAAACTAAATGAATCTGAGAGACAGTGGTTATGGAGACTTGGGCACTGTTAAAGGGTGCTAGTGAGGGAATCCGCGGCAGAGGTGGTCATTGGGTGGCACCAACAAACATTGTCGCACAGGGTGCCACCAGTGTTAAAGCCGGCCCTGTCCTAGCAACCCAGTCTAAAATTCCGACTAAGGCCTCAGTCGGAGTAATAAGCTCAACCAAGAAAAAACAAAACTTACCGCTAAGTACTTTTTGCTGCCAAGCAAATATATCGGATATAGAACTAGTCAGGAGCTCACCCGTGATGGAGGATTGGATTATTCAAGTCACAAATCAGATTGAGGTCTTCATCAAACCAACTGAAATGTGTAAACAGGATGATAAAAAGAAAACTGATTCCCTCTCTCCTCCCACACTCGTGCGGGGTGCACTTGACACCATTATAAAGACAATTGCCCTCTTATGCTTCACATCTTAACTGTGCTAACCTTTCTTTTAAGAACTTTGTTTCATAGTGAAATAAACAAGGTCTTATCAAATTCCTAAGGCCTGGAAACCCCCCACGCATCTCACGTTGACATTACCAAGATACTGAAAAATTGGGCGGGAAATCTCTGATTGCTTTTATTAAAGACCAAGCTGTGTAACCTGGCAGATAGGTATGGACAGGACACCCTTTCCCAGGCTCCAATTCTCGGGCCCCTTCCCAACCCGCCCTCCAATAGGTTGGTAGCCCTAGTGGTGATCTGAATGGCACTGTCGACTTATTGCTACATGGAAATGCCAGTGACTCCGGATTACATTCGGTGCCATTTCTAGCCCCAGCATTAGCTTCAGAGACATGAAGGTCATGGGTCAAGACCAACATAATGCCTGCCTGTCCAACCCATGGCTCCCAGAGTACCCTGTCCCATTCATCCTGTAAGGGTCTCTCCCAGGCTTGGGACACACCATCATGAAAATCTTTCAAGGGTGACTGACCAGAGTAAAGTTGTTTAGTTCAATTTCTCCCAATTACCGTTTTCTCTTAGTTATAGTAATAAAAGGTACATTTGAAAAAAACAGAAAGCAGCCATTTTTTTAGATTTTGGTTTTGAGAGCAACGCTGTCAAATAAACCTACTGATAAAAATATACAGAGAGGGGGCTTTGGGACCTTTTGCTAAAAATATACAAAGAGCAGCTTTGGGACCAAACCTTTCAAACACTGGCTCTCTTCAACCAACCACTTTCAGCCATTGGCTTGAGACTGTCGATAACATCCCAGCTCAGCCCTGTGGCTATTCAACTCTTACCTAATGCTATAGGCTGTTTGGGTGCATCTTTCTGCAACCATTCCAGTGCTTGCACTGAACTACAAGCGGGACTCCTTTAGAACTACAGCACTTCTTATTCTCGCTGCTGGCTCCCTCTTGCGTTTCTCACTCAAATGTAACAACGCTGCATGCAATATCACAATAAACCCAGATCTCTTGGCTTTGCCAATGCTTTTTCCAGTTGGGTGCTAGGACCTGGATCAAGAACACCCGACTCGTTTTAGATTCCTGTGAAAAACTGAAAGGGCAGAATGATTACTGGGCAAAATACAAGAAGATAGGATTACTGGCAACAAAAAATTGACAAGGGCATTATTTCTATCCCAACAGTTGCCTGATGACTAAACTGTGTATGATTTCTCTACTCTACAAAGTGGCATTTCATAGTATAAAGCGATGACAGAGTTTAATTGTCAATGTTGCATTAATAGATCAATGCCTTTGTCTTTATTCTCCTTACCCAATCATCGCCATCATCAGGGCCGTACCGAGCATCAGGCGTTTCCCCGGGAGGCTGGAAGGATGGGGGACGGTTTTACAGTGGTGTGCCCGGCTTTGTTAGTGGGGCCAGTTTTGCAACAGTGCTGCAAAGCTGACCCCCAGTAACAAAAGCAGCAAGCAAGCATTTCCAGCCTCCCTGGGCCAGGCAGTGTTTCCCCAGGGAGGATTGTCTGAGAAAATTGCCAGGGCTGTTTTGGGTTTCCAGTCCTGCCCCGGTCATCATCATCGTATGCTTTACTGTCCAAGGGTTCCCAAGAGAAGCGCATGGGATTTCATCTGAATTTTTAAACGATAATGTTTGAAAAGCTTTCGTGAATTGGAGTAAACCACTATAGAGCCCTAAGTTCGGGAGAAATCATTCCGTACAGAAGCCACTCTCCAAGGATATGATTAGATTTTGAATTAGGAGCTCTCTGGAGCTAGTTCCCCAATAGAGCGATATATGTGGTGTATGTCTTTGAGGTATTTGGGGGGCGGATCCATAAACTGCTTTATGAGCTAGCATAAGTGAATTAATGCTCTCTAGTGTAAGTGATTCTGGAACACATGTTAACTGTGAGCCAATGTAGCACCTTCGAAATGAGAGTAAATAGCTCCTGGAAGGAATATCCTCTCTGGCCCTTGCCACATGGCTCGGGAGTAGATTACGTTTCTGGATTTTGAAGTCTTGACATAAAAGCCATTACAGTGCTATAATTTATAAGCTTCCACAGTGCTACAAAGGGCCCGGATTCTGAACTGGAGGCTGCAAGGTGCTGAAAAACTGGGACCGGAATCAAAGATTGCCTTTGACCATGTACAGTGCTCCGCAGTCTTCTGGCTAGGTTCATACTAGGTTCATACTATGGAAATACCATATACATACATTCATTCCAGATACTAATTGCACCCCTGCACCATGCAATTGCAGGTTTTGGTGCCAGAATAGCAGACCCAGGAATACTGGGTCCTTTTCTGCATGGTTACACGGTCCCCTCCACTCCCCGACTATGGTGATATTTGCGTACCCACTCTTTCTGCAGTGAGCAGCTAGTATGTGGGAGTGGATCAAGGGTTGAGGGTGCCTAGGCTTTGGGCAGGCTGTTGCCAGAAGAGGGGGGGCCACTGCATGCCCCCTCCAATGGTTTTCGAAGGGGTCAGGTGGTGGGGTGGTCTGGCTCTTCCCCGAGGAGATTTTACCAGGTGCGTTTGTGCACCCTATGGAATTGGACCTGGTATTCATGCACCCGTTATTCGATGGTTCAGGAACGCTGAATGGAGCGGTATCTACCTCAGGGATACCACTGTGTGTGGCACCAAGTGCTGCTTCATGGAGTGGTGTCTGATGTACTTCAATAGTGTCAGAGGATTACTGATTGGCAAAATCACCACACACCGAACAAGTATAAAAATACATGTGTTGTAATTTGAAATGAAAAGGAAATAAATCAGTATTGCTAATACAAGTAGCCTATACATTATAACAGATGGATGGAAATAAACTAGAAGTTCAATATACAAATGTGTGTAAAAGGGTCAGAAAAAGTATACAACACTTATCTAGAATAATGACGAAGAAGCAGGATATATTTTAGGTAA
This sequence comes from Calotriton arnoldi, assembly GCA_963921515.1. Taxonomy (NCBI): domain Eukaryota; kingdom Metazoa; phylum Chordata; class Amphibia; order Caudata; family Salamandridae; genus Calotriton; species Calotriton arnoldi. The sequence goes on from CAWUFW010007902.1 coordinate 116,898, forward strand.
GGAATTAAAGAAAAAGAAAATTTTCTGTTTGCCCTACTCCCACAGTACCTTACCTTTAAGGATGGGACAGCACTTCCAGACGGTGATGGGTCCGGCGGCGCCATATTGGCCAAGGCTGAGCTCCATGAGGAAGAGAGGCAGGCCGGTGAAGAAGAGCATGATGCTGTATGGGATCAGGAAGGCTCCTGCATAGGAGAGGACAGGGAGGTGGGAGATGAAGCAACAAGTGAGATGGGGAGTGGAAGAAGAAGCAACAAGTGAGGAGGGGAGGTGGGAGAAGAAGCAACAAGTGAGGAGGGGGGTGGGAGAAGAAGCAACAAGTGAGGAGGGGAGGTGGGAGAAGAAGTAACACGTGAGGAAGGAGGAGTGGAAGAAGAAGCAACACGTGAGGAGGGGAGGTGGGAGAAGAAGCAACACGTGAGGAAGGAGGAGTGGAAGAAGAAGCAACAAGTGAGGAGGGGAGGTGGGAGAAGAAGCAACAAGTGAGGAGGGGAGGTGGGAGAAGAAGCAACAAGTGAGGAGGGGAGGTGGGAGAAGAAGCAACAAGTGAGGAGGGGAGGTGGGAGAAGAGGCAACAAGTGAGGAGGGGAGGTGGGAGAAGAAGCAACAAGTGAGGAGGGAGGTGGGAGAAGAAGCAACACGTGAGGAAGGAGGAGTGGAAGAAGAAGCAACAAGTGAGGAGGGGAGGTGGGAGAAGAAGCAACAAGTGAGGAAGGGGGGGTGGGAGAAGAAGCAACAAGTGAGGAAGGGGGGGTGGGAGAAGAAGCAACAAGTGAGGAGGGAAGGTGGGAGAAGAAGCAACAAGTGAGGAGGGGAGGTGGGAGAAGACGCAACAAGTGAGGAGGTGGGTGGGAGAAGAAGCAACAAGTGAGGAGGTGAGGTGGGAGAAGAAGCAACAAGTGAGGAGGGGAGGTGGGAGAAGACGCAACAAGTGAGGAGGTGGGTGGGAGAAGAAGCAACAAGTGAGGAGGTGGGTGGGAGAAGAAGCAACAAGTGAGGAAGGAGGAGTGGTAGAAGAAGCAACAAGTGAGGAGGGGAGGTGGGAGAAGAAGCAACAAGTGAGGAGGGGAGGTGGGAGAAGAAGCAACAAGTGAGGGGAGGTGGGAGAAGACGCAACAAGTGAGGAAGGGGGTTGGGAGAAGAAGCAACAAGTGAGGAGGTGGGTGGGAGAAGAAGCAACAAGTGAGGAAGGGGGTGGGAGAAGAAGCAACAAGTGAGGAGGGGAGGTGGGAGAAGAAGCAACAAGTGAGGAAGGGGGTGGGAGAAGAAGCAACAAGTGAGGAGGGGAGGTGGGAGAAGAAGCAACAAGTGAGGAGGGAGGAGTGGAAGAAGAAGCAACAAGTGAGGAGGGGAGGTGGGAGAAGAAGCAACAAGTGAGGAGGGGAGGTGGGAGAAGAAGCAACAAGTGAGGAGGGGAGGTGGGAGAAGAAGCAACAAGTGAGGAGGGGAGGTGGGAGAAGAAGCAACAAGTGAGGAGGGGAGGTGGGAGAAGACGCAACAAGTGAGGAGGGGAGGTGGGAGAAGAAGCAACAAGTGAGGAGGGGAGGTGGGAGAAGAAGCAACAAGTGAGGAGGGGAGGTGGGAGAAGAAGCAACAAGTGAGGAAGGGGGGTGGGAGAAGAAGCAACAAGTGAAGAGGTGGGTGGGAGAAGAAGCAACAAGTGAGGAGGTGGGTGGGAGAAGAAGCAACAAGTGAGGAGGGGAGGTGGGAGAAGAAGCAACAAGTGAGGAAGGGGGGGTGGGAGAAGAAGCAACAAGTGAGGAGGGGAGGTGGGAGAAGAAGCAACAAGTGAGGAGGTGGGTGGGAGAAGAAGCAACAAGTGAGGAGGGGAGGTGGGAGAAGAAGCAACAAGTGAGGAAGGGGGGGTGGGAGAAGAAGCAACAAGTGAGGAGGGGGGTGGAAGAAGAAGCAACAAGTGAGGAGGGGAGGTGGGAGAAGAAGCAACAAGTGAGGAGGGGAGGTGGGAGAAGAAGCAACAAGTGAGGAGGGGAGGTGGAAGAAGAAGCAACAAGTGAGGAGGGGAGGTGGGAGAAGAAGCAACAAGTGAGGAAGGGGGGTGGAAGAAGCAACAAGTGTAGGCAACAGGGTTAACATGGAGGGAAAGGGGGTAGAGGAACGGAAGGTGGAAGAAAAGAGAAATACATAATATTTGTCAACTCTGATGGTCAGAGAAATACTTCATAGAAGAGGGGCATCCAGCAAAGGCCTAGGAGGCAGAATCCATAAACTGCATCAATCAGTTCCATTGTATGTTAATTTACCGTGTGTGGACAGCAAGAAAATCTGGCATGTATCCAGTTGTATCTACTTACCTTGACCACCCCAGACCTACAAGGCATCAGAACTGATGGATTTCCATTTAACTGTCCCTTCATTGTGCCAACCCAGCCCCATTATGCGTGGTTTGGCCCACGCTGTTCTGCCATTTCACACTGGCACGAGGCAGAAAAGACCCAGTGGTATGCTGGCCATATCCAACCTTGGCACAGATGTGTTAAATTGATGGCATGTTGTTCAGTCCAGCCAGTTTCCAGCAATGGGCATCTCCCTGCAGAGCACAAGACACCCATGTTAGTGACCCCACCCCCGCTGGACAGGCTTATGGCAGTGGTTCATGTACAGAGCACGCGAGGTTGTAGAAGATTATAAATATTTCAAGTGCTGCAGATCTTTATGTTCACGTGCACATCACTCACAAGAGTACAATTGTATCAGAGTTAAAATGTAGGCAGTTAACCGGGGACGTAATCCTCATTTTCCAGTGGATCCACATGGGTTCAGTAAGTCCTTTTAGTTTCTAGTGTCACAAAATGAGTTGTATTTACAACCAGCGCATTAAACACACAGTGTTCCAATTTAGTATCTGCAGTTGCTCTAGCATAAATGCACTGCATTGGTGCCCTATAAGCTGGGTCTGAAAAAAGCCTATAAGGACAAAGTAAATTGTGGACCGTAACATTTGAGGGAGTCAACCAGACAACTGTTAGTGCACGCTTTAAGGAACCATGACTTTTGGGGTGGGCAGGAGGTTACCTAACAAAGGAGCCCTCTTCTCTAGGATCACGTGATGATGATCTTGTGCCTGTGCAGGAAAATAGAACTGAACAATCAGGCCACTCTCAGCTCTTTTCAGAACATCCACGGTGAACGATAGCTTGATTGAAGGCTTCGGGAATAAGCGCAGATCAATCTTTGCGCCAGTTTCTAACTTGTGGGAGTCTCAGATGAGGAACCAATCAGCTTGTATTTGTCAGAATCTCTTAAATTTGGGCCCAATCAGTATATAAACTGCTGGAGAGAACTCTAGGGAGCACTCTGCTTGCCTTGAGGGAGTATCAAGGAACAGTCAGCTGCAGAGGAAGTCACCTTTAAGCATGCACATACCAGATTCATCAGGGCTCTTCATCAAAACTCAAGCATTCCCAGCACTGTATGTGCTGCACAAAAAGGACCAACACATGGCAACTCTGACACCGGTGGGCATCGCCTTAAATGCAAGGTAGTACTTGTGGTCTCCTACCACTTTCCTGTCTGATCAGCTGTCTGGACAAGTCACCATGGAGGCTCGTATGAAGACTTTATTATGCCTAATAACATATGTATCGAAAGTTAAAAAAATCACTGGCCTCTTTTTGATGGTTCTATCAAGTGGTCTAGTAAGATGAAATTTGGTCCTAGAGCAATCATGGAAATGGACCCCTCTCCTGCATGGTTGGATAGTAAGTCAGCCATATTCGTCATGAGGGGGCAGACGCGACTGAAGCCATGAATCCCTCACAACCCTGGTGCAGCTGCACACATGATAGCTATTACATCCAACCAAAGCATGTGGCCGAGAAGTTGACTTTGTTTGGACATGCAAATTACTCCAAATGTATGAATTTAAAAAAAAACACACGTAGGTATATTATCAGTAGACCCATCTCCTGAACTGGGTTAATGGACGGACTTTATTATCTGCTTCTCAAACATATTTTAGAGAGTATCTTTCACTAACCACAGTTGCACGGTTCTTGCTACTTTGCCTACACTAGCTCTGCTGAAGACGGTGCTTAATTTGTGAAACAAGAAGTGCCAGAGCCATTTTCAGGAGGCCACTGAAGCGTGCATCACCATTGACTCTGCAAGCGTGGCCAATGAAAGTACCAACACAACTACTAACCATCACACTCCTACAAGTGTAAAATGTGCACTATTCCAGGGCCCCAAAAGCCATAAAAATGGTTTGGATGCCAGGTATTTAATTTTTTTATGTACATTTAGTTAATAAACAACTGTTCTTGTGCTCATTTGTAAATCAGACAAGCAGCGCCACCATGCGGTAGACTGCCATAAGTGCCGGTGTTGACAATTAGGTGCAGGTGCCGAGCGCCGGAAACCACCGGCTCAAATTAAGCACTGGCTGGAGATCTTCCTCGCATTGTTTTGTTGCGTTGTGGATTTCAAACCTGCATTTGACCTAGTCACTAGGCAAACATCAGGGAACAAGTTAAATAAATTCAAAAATTCCACATGGGTCACTGGCTGCAATCTAAACTCTACACAAATAACTGGATCTCAGTGTGGCTGTGTGATAGTAGGAAGTGTACATCCGACATTCCTTGATACAGAAGAGCCAAATAAGGGTGCACCTTGGCATCCTTATTCTTCAATCTGTGTTTGGCAGAGCTGGATGTTCATCTGCTTGGAAGTAAAGCCACCCTAAGCACTGAACTGCATCCCCGCAATAGATCACGTTGACGATATTGTACTAGATAAGTGTTTAGACAGAATATCGGAAAAAGAAATATCGTGGGACAAAATAGTGTGTCAAGAATATTGAGTACAAAAATATTGTGAAGGTAAGTTTCTATAGATAAGCAAAGTTTTACTATATATAACTCCACATATGTACCTTGATGAGATATATATATATATACACACACACATACACACACACACACACACACACACACACACACACACACACACACACACACACACACACACACACACATATACACACACACACATATATATATATATATATACACAGGAACCTCCAGCGAAGCAGAAGGAAGGGGCCACACGGGGTTTTCACAAGAGAAAGCCTTTAATTGGAAAAACGGATTTGGGCATAATGCATTTCGACAGAATCGTCTTCCTCAGATGCCGCCGCCACACTGAAACAAGCCCCACGCCTCCGTTTATAAATCAGTCTGCAGTCCTCCCTTAATTGGAAGGTCACACCTCCCCTGTCATGTGCTCGTTCACCTGCTGCATAACGATAAGTCCTACAGCTCCCAGAATGCATCTTCTCTGGGCCGATGGTACGAGGGGAAGCTAGAAAATAAAATCCATGTGGAAATAGTGTGCTGCAGAACAGGGCGCGCTGTCTCTTGTGTAAATAATTTCCTCCGGCCTCCTCAAGTCCCCGCAAACGCTCCAACCTCAGTGGCACAGCTCAGCCGGGTCATGGGCTGACTTCAATGAACCCAACCACCTCGTGAAATCACGAGCTGCCTGCTGACAGTGTCCCTTGCTTGGCCAGTGCTTAGAGAGGTGGGCTGGAGCAATCCGATACCTCGGGAAAGAAACCAAAACTGCTTGCGCAGACACCAGTGAAGTCTCCAGCCAACTTTGTAGAGCGGGGCCCCTTAACGCGTCTCTGGTTGACGCGAAAATATACACAGGAACCTCCAGCGAAGCAGAAGGAAGGGGCCACACGGGGTTTTCACAAGAGAAAGCCTTTAATTGGAAAAACGGATTTGGGCATAATGCATTTCGACAGAATCGTCTTCCTCAGATGCCGCCGCCACACTGAAACAAGCCCCACGCCTCCGTTTATAAATCAGTCTGCAGTCCTCCCTTAATTGGAAGGTCACACCTCCCCTGTCATGTGCTCGTTCACCTGCTGCATAACGATAAGTCCTACAGCTCCCAGAATGCATCTTCTCTGGGCCGATGGTACGAGGGGAAGCTAGAAAATAAAATCCATGTGGAAATAGTGTGCTGCAGAACAGGGCGCGCTGTCTCTTGTGTAAATAATTTCCTCCGGCCTCCTCAAGTCCCCGCAAACGCTCCAACCTCAGTGGCACAGCTCAGCCGGGTCATGGGCTGACTTCAATGAACCCAACCACCTCGTGAAATCACGAGCTGCCTGCTGACAGTGTCCCTTGCTTGGCCAGTGCTTAGAGAGGTGGGCTGGAGCAATCCGATACCTCGGGAAAGAAACCAAAACTGCTTGCGCAGACACCAGTGAAGTCTCCAGCCAACTTTGTAGAGCGGGGCCCCTTAACGCGTCTCTGGTTGACGCGAAAATATACACAGGAACCTCCAGCGAAGCAGAAGGAAGGGGCCACACGGGGTTTTCACAAGAGAAAGCCTTTAATTGGAAAAACGGATTTGGGCATAATGCATTTCGACAGAATCGTCTTCCTCAGATGCCGCCGCCACACTGAAACAAGCCCCACGCCTCCGTTTATAAATCAGTCTGCAGTCCTCCCTTAATTGGAAGGTCACACCTCCCTGTCATGTGCTCGTTCACCTGCTGCATAACGATAAGTCCTACAGCTCCCAGAATGCATCTTCTCTGGGCCGATGGTACGAGGGGAAGCTAGAAAATAAAATCCATGTGGAAATAGTGTGCTGCAGAACAGGGCGCGCTGTCTCTTGTGTAAATAATTTCCTCCGGCCTCCTCAAGTCCCCGCAAACGCTCCAACCTCAGTGGCACAGCTCAGCCGGGTCATGGGCTGACTTCAATGAACCCAACCACCTCGTGAAATCACGAGCTGCCTGCTGACAGTGTCCCTTGCTTGGCCAGTGCTTAGAGAGGTGGGCTGGAGCAATCCGATACCTCGGGAAAGAAACCAAAACTGCTTGCGCAGACACCAGTGAAGTCTCCAGCCAACTTTGTAGAGCGGGGCCCTTAACGCGTCTCTGGTTGACGCGAAAATATACACAGGAACCTCCAGCGAAGCAGAAGGAAGGGGCCACACGGGGTTTTCACAAGAGAAAGCCTTTAATTGGAAAAACGGATTTGGGCATAATGCATTTCGACAGAATCGTCTTCCTCAGATGCCGCCGCCACACTGAAACAAGCCCCACGCCTCCGTTTATAAATCAGTCTGCAGTCCTCCCTTAATTGGAAGGTCACACCTCCCCTGTCATGTGCTCGTTCACCTGCTGCATAACGATAAGTCCTACAGCTCCCAGAATGCATCTTCTCTGGGCCGATGGTACGAGGGGAATATATATATACACACACACACACACACACACACACACACACACACCTTCAAGGTAAGTAGATGTGGAGTTAAGAATAGTAAATCTACACTTACCTATTTGCTCTTACCTTCACGATATTTCGGTCCTCGATATTTCTGACATAATAGTCTGTCCACACAATTTTTTTGTTTTCAATATTCTGTCAGTGATCCGGGTCACATCCAAGCTGGAGTGCAGAGAGGTCTTGACCATGTGTCTATTATTGTTTTATTCATAAAGGTTAGGAAGACAAAGTGCAAGATTTGTGCATCCTTGGAAAATTCAAGGGTATGTACTGCAGTGGTACCAGGCTTGTACTGGTTCTGAGTTACAAATACTAAGGCCTTCTGTTACTGAAAGGCTGTAGAAGAATGATTATGAAACCCTGAAATGGAGGATTAAAACCGTTACAAATTCCTTCACCAATTTAATAGGATATATAGAGGCTTTTCCTTACAAATTTTAAAGTTAGTGTATTAAGCAAAAGTTGCCCCCACAGGCCTCGAAAAATCTACTCGCCCACTTGCAATTGCAAGTCGAGCTATCTGTTAGCACCTACTAGTCCCTTGAGTAAACTCAGGCTGGAAAGGAACAGGTTTTCTTTTCTTTCAGAAAATGAATGAGCATTAAAGATGCCATTAAATCTTGTTTTCATCTTGACACATTTGCTGTCTGTTCAAGGAAAGAGGTCATATGTCAGTTTGTCTTTTAACTAATTGCTGCTTGGAAAATTAGGTTTATTTTTCTCTCTCTTACTAGAATTAGAGGTTTTTGTCGAGTGAGCTGTCTGAAGAGGTCTGTTATTTTTCTCTAACACATAACATTTAAATAAATAGCCTGTAAATTAATATTACAAATATACCGGAATTAGAAAAGTAATTTTTTTGTAATTAAGTGTGATGCAAACAAAGAGTTAAATAGGAGCAAAACAAACCAGAACACTTTACTTGGTGATGTGCAAGTGACACATATTTGCAGAGAATCTATTTCCAAACATTGTTTGTACACTATATAGTTTTATCAGTAAAGCTGCATGTCAGTGGGAAAGTTTGTGGCCATTTTAATGTACAATCTGCTGATTAAAAATGACAGTGTGCTACCACTTTATGTTTAGTTATGTATTTATTAAAAGTGATAGTTTTTAAACATGATTTGAGAAACATTCCTGCCCCCGCCCTAATGAAAATGCTGTAAATGAACTAAGAGGCAAGACAGGGGTCATGTGTATCCAATATGTGCCTAGATTTGTATTATATATGGAAAGTGTAGTCCATTAAATCAAACAATAGAGTTTTTTGTACAGCAGGCATGCTGAACTCGCACATTTAAGGGGCTCTCATATGTGATAAAGAAGAAAATGGCGGCTCAATGAGTTGAATTATTTGCCCACGATCACATCATTTGAAACCAGTTTATGGGTCAAGAGCATTACAAATAGGTCAAGTAGATTATTTAAATCACTAGACCTGCAGGTCTAGTAACATTTTTATGATTTTTCGAGGCCTGACCCATTCTGATGTCAGGACAATGGTGTGGCGGAAAGAAGCCAACTCTAAGTTCAACAAAGTAGAAGCCAAATTTGGAAGGTGACTGTTAAGATGCACAAATTGATGTCAAAGGGCCCGATTACAATCTTGGCGGACAGGGTTACTATACCACAAACGTGACAGATATCCCGTCCACCAAATTACAATTCAATTCTGACCTATGGAACTTGTAATACGGTGTGGGATATCCATTACATTTGTGACAGAGTATCCCATCCACCAATATCGTAATTAGGCCCAAAGTTTTGAAACGTAAGCTTCAGGGTTGATTAAGTCACGCAATGGCATGACAAAACCTTTTGACTGGTACAGTTTCATCAAAAAGCAGTGGCAAAGCCAATGGGTCCCAAAGGCGAGACCTATTCTATTTGCCAATGCTGGTTATTTTCTTGTACTGTGCTAAAATGATGATACTTTGAAATGAAATAAAAAGATAAGCCCATACAAAGTCATTTGCCCACTAGCTGTTTTAGAATATGTTCTTATTTTGTTTGCTTACTATGGTATTCGTCGTCTTTTCTCATATGCTTTTCAGTTTTAATTTCCAAGCAGCACTTTCTCCAGGGATCTTATTCACACTTTTTAAGACATTCAATCTACATAAATATGAGACGAGAAATAAAATATGTGCCCCGCAGCATGGGTCTTAGGAGGTGTGACTACTTGGAGCACGGCAAGCTCCTTTTCCAGGTACTGAGCCTTGCCCAAGCACGCTCAATCTTGCGACTATGCCAGCACAGGCTGACTCAGCTTGAAGCCATCCATTCCCTGAATCCCCTGCTGCCGGGCTGCAGGCTGACTCATGGAAGGAATCCATTCCTGGACTCCCCCGCTGCCTGGCTGCAGGTTGACTCTGCTGGAAGCGATCCATTCCTGGACTCCCCCGCTGCCTGGCTGCAGGTTGACCCTGCTGGAAGCGATCAATTCCTGGACTCCCCCCGCTGCCTGGCTGCAGGCTGACTCAGATGAAAGCGATCCATTCCTGGACTCCCCCGATGCCTGGATGCAGGTGACTATGCCAGAAGCGATCCATTCCTGGACTCCCCCGCTGCCTGGCTGCAAGGGACTCTTGTAAGCGCTCCATTCCTTGACTCCTCGCTGCCTGGCTGATAATTGATACACAGAAGACATGACAGGCAGCCTGCCAAGTGCCTTTGTTGGGTCCCAGTTGGTGACATGGCTAGAAAACAGTTATTCATTTGGGGATGGCAGGTCCATAGAGACACGCCCACAGGAAGCGGGTGCGGCGTACACACACATTCACACACTTAAGGGAGCAGGCAAATAGCATCTTGCATTCTTCTCTGCCACATCCCCATTATTCCTAGAACTATTTCAACTCTACAGTTTTTTTCCAGCAAGCCATTCTATGAAAAATTTAAAGTTCCCTGCAAGCTCCCAAGTCTTTTTCTCCAGATTCTGTGGCAGTCAATGGTGAATGGACGACGTCCATGGTGAGTGTTGTTATTCACCTCTGGGGTCTCAGATACTATTTAATTTCAATTGGATAGCCAAGTTACTCAGACCATGTCCCTTAAAATGAGACCCTTTAGGGCTCATAAGAGGCTGCATTATCCTTGCTATCTCTGGTCTGCATCACTTCCAGAGGACCAGACGGTCATCATACCCCAGCCATCAGGCAGGCGTGTAGGGCTGGGGCTTCTGTTACACAGGAATGAGCAAATTGTACATGTGGGTTTATGATGGACCCTTTCAGGGGTACTGGTAGAAAGACTTCTAAATCTTCACAATACAATCAGCCACCTTTCATCAACTTTCTGTATGGCTGTTGGTGCGTAATGCGCACAAAACAGCCATCTTGGATAAATCAGCACTATATAAAAATGTTACATAAATAAACCCAGCCTCCCAATAGTTTGGTGTGTCAGCGGTAGTCATCATCCCCTGGGGTGGGGGTACACATTGGGTGTACCTTAGCACAAAAGAGCCTGTACTCTGCTGGGGGAGCAACAAAATATGGAGCACCCTCAGCGGACCCATAGACCGTGCAATCCAAAGAGAAACAGCAACACGGCAGGAACAAAGCGGATCAGGGCAAGTCAAGACAAGAGAAAAGGTTACTTTTACAATTTGGGACCCAAAACCTAAAGGCATTTTGGAAGCTCAAGCTTGCAGTTGCCAAATGTAACATACTAAGGCTGGGGGGGACAGGAAGTAGACAAAGCATCTTAAAACTGGCACTTATCGGGCATGCTCTTCCTTTTCCAACACCACCATTCATACAGTTTCCTGCTGTTTATTTCAACAAGATGGAGTCTTTGGTTTAACAGCAGATGGGGAACAAGCCTTTTATGGATTACTAACTAACATAACCAATGAAAGGCTCTCTCCTCTCTGCTTGTGAATGTGCACAGATACGTGAACCCTTCTGACAACAGACATTACCTGCACTTAGCAGTGTTTTCTCATCACTAGGGGTGTCTGAATTGTCCTCTCAAAGCCAATTGGGGGATATCTGCTCTTGACGTATGCATATGGAATACGATTGGCTACCCACCGGTACACTGATGATCTAAACCTTCAACTCATCTTCCATTACAAACCAAGAGCTGAATCAAAATATGATCGTTTGTAAACTAGTTCAGGGTACAACTGTGCTTCAGAGTGTTCACCTACGAGTCAGAGAAGGTGGGTAAGACATGTTTGTCACGTTTTGGATTGTTTGACTAATGAAGGCAGCTGAACAAAGGTATGCGGAGGAAGATTCATGCATACAAGATGGAACCAATGATGGAGGAATCAGCGATCCACCGGACACCGGGTGCGTATCTCGGAGTGGACATCAATTAATGGAGTAGGCCTGCTCCCAAGAGGCTTGACAAACACACTCAGTCTTCGCCCTGGCTGCAGCCCGAAGAAGTGCCAGCAGTGGAGAAGGTCTGAGAGTAGGGTTGTCAACTTTAAGAACGCTTGGGTGCTCGTCCATCCCTTGGTCGGCTCTGGACCTGGAGTCCTCAGGCTATCCCTTGGTTGGCTCCGAACCTGGAGTCAGCAGGCCATCCCTTGGTTGGCTCCGAACCTGGAGTCAGCAGGCCATCCCTTGGTTGGCTCCGAACCTTTCGGAGTCAGCAGGCCATCCCTTGGTCATCTCTGGACCGGGAGTCTGCGGGCCATCCCTTGGTCGTCTCTGGACCTGGAGTCAGCGGGCCATCCCTTGGTCGTCTCTGGACCTGGAGTCAGCGGGCCATCCCTTGGTCGCCTCTGGACCTGGAGTCAGCGGGCCATCCCTTGGTCGCCTCTGGACCTGGAGTCAGCAGGCCATCCCTTGGTCAGCTCTGTGCCTGGAGTCAGCAGGCCATCCCTTGGTCAGCTCTGTGCCTGGAGTCAGCAGGCCATCCCTTGGTCAGCTCTGTGCCTGGAGTCAGCAGGCCATCCCTTGGTCAGCTCTGTGCCTGGAGTCAGCAGGCCATCCCTTGGTCGGCTCTGTGCCTGGAGTCAGCAGGCCATCCCTTGGTCGGCTCTGTGCCTGGAGTCAGCAGGCCATCCCTTGGTCGGCTCTGGACCTGAAGTCAGGAGGCCATCCCTTGGTTGGCTCGGGAGTCAGCAGGCCATCCCTTGGTTGGCTCTGGACCTGGAGTCAGCAGGCCATCCCTTGGTTGGCTCTGGACCTGGAGTCAGCAGGCCATCCCTTGGTTGGCTCTGGAGTCAGCAGGCCATCCCTTGGTTGGCTCTGGAGTCAGCAGGCCATCCCTTGGTTGGCTCTGGAGTCAGCAGGCCATCCCTTGGTTGGCTCGGGAGTCAGCAGGCCATCCTTGGCTGGCTCGGGAGTCAGCAGGCCATCCCTTGGTTGGCTCGGGAGTCAGCAGGCCATCCCTTGGTTGGCTCGGGAGTCAGCAGGCCATCCCTTGGTTGGCTCGGGAGTCAGCAGGCCATCCCTTGGTTGGCTCGGGAGTCAGCAGGCCATCCCTTGGTTGGCTCGGGAGTCAGCAGGCCATCCCTTGGTTGGCTCGGGAGTCAGCAGGCCATCCCTTGGTTGGCTCGGGAGTCAGCAGGCCATCCCTTGGTTGGCTCGGGAGTCAGCAGGCCATCCCTTGGTTGGCTCGGGAGTCAGCAGGCCATCCCTTGGTTGGCTCGGGAGTCAGCAGGCCATCCCTTGGTTGGCTCGGGAGTCAGCAGGCCATCCCTTGGTTGGCTCTGTGCCTGGAGTCAGCACCATCCCTTGGTTGGCTCTGTGCCTGGAGTCAGCACCATCCCTTGGTTGGCTCTGTGCCTGGAGTCAGCACCATCCCTTGGTCAGCTCTGGACCTGGAGTCAGCAGGCCATCCCTTGGTCGGCTCTGGACCTGGAGTTAGCAGGCCATCCCTTGGTTGGCTCGGGAGTCAGCAGGCCATCCCTTGGTTGGCTCTGTGCCTGGAGTCAGCACCATCCCTTGGTCGGCTCTGGACCTGGAGTCAGCACCATCCCTTGGTCGGCTCTGGACCTGGAGTCAGCACCATCCCTTGGTCGGCTCTGGACCTGGAGTCAGCACCATCCCTTGGTCGGCTCTGGACCTGGAGTCAGCACCATCCCTTGGTCGGCTCTGGACCTGGAGTCAGCACCATCCCTTGGTCGGCTCTGGACCTGGAGTCAGCACCATCCCTTGGTCGGCTCTGGACCTGGAGTCAGCACCATCCCTTGGTCGGCTCTGGACCTGGAGTCAGCACCATCCCTTGGTCGGCTCTGGACCTGGAGTCAGCACCATCCCTTGGTCGGCTCTGGACCTGGAGTCAGCACCATCCCTTGGTCGGCTCTGGACCTGGAGTCAGCACCATCCCTTGGTCGGCTCTGGACCTGGAGTCAGCACCATCCCTTGGTCGGCTCTGGACCTGGAGTCAGCACCATCCCTTGGTCGGCTCTGGACCTGGAGTCAGCACCATCCCTTGGTCGGCTCTGGACCTGGAGTCAGCACCATCCCTTGGTCGGCTCTGGACCTGGAGTCAGCACCATCCCTTGGTCGGCTCTGTGCCTGGAGTCAGCAGGCCATCCCTTGGTTGGCTCTGTGCCTGGAGTCAGCAGGCCATCCCTTGGTTGGCTCTGGACCTGGAGTTAGCACCATCCCTTGGTCAGCTCTGTGCCTGGAGTCAGCAGGCCATCCCTTGGTCGGCTCTGGACCTGGAGTCAGCAGGCCATCCCTTGGTCGGCTCTGTGCCTGGAGTCAGCACCATCCCTTGGTCGGCTCTGTGCCTGGAGTCAGCACCATCCCTTGGTCGGCTCTGTGCCTGGAGTCAGCACCATCCCTTGGTCGGCTCTGTGCCTGGAGTCAGCACCATCCCTTGGTCGGCTCTGTGCCTGGAGTCAGCACCATCCCTTGGTCGGCTCTGTGCCTGGAGTCAGCACCATCCCTTGGTCGGCTCTGTGCCTGGAGTCAGCACCATCCCTTGGTCGGCTCTGTGCCTGGAGTCAGCACCATCCCTTGGTCGGCTCTGTGCCTGGAGTCAGCACCATCCCTTGGTCGGCTCTGTGCCTGGAGTCAGCACCATCCCTTGGTCGGCTCTGTGCCTGGAGTCAGCACCATCCCTTGGTCGGCTCTGTGCCTGGAGTCAGCACCATCCCTTGGTTGGCTCTGTGCCTGGAGTCAGCACCATCCCTTGGTTGGCTCTGTGCCTGGAGTCAGCACCATCCCTTGGTTGGCTCTGTGCCTGGAGTCAGCACCATCCCTTGGTTGGCTCTGTGCCTGGAGTCAGCACCATCCCTTGGTCGGCTCTGGACCTGGAGTTAGCAGGCCATCCCTTGGTTAGCTCGGGAGTCAGCAGGCCATCCCTTGGTTAGCTCTGTGCCTGGAGTCAGCACCATCCCTTGGTCGGCTCTGGACCTGGAGTCAGCAGGCCAGGTTTGTGCATCAGTGCATCTGGATCTTACTAGAATGGCTGGATCCCATTCCGGGAGGACCTTGAGCAGTGGAGTCTCTAGAAAGGTTTACCGGGGGTGGGGATAGGCACACAAGGGGATATAACTGATGGGACCATCTATCAATGGTAATTGTGAAGTGTGTGGGCCTTGCCCTTTATGACGTCACCACAACCCCACAATGGCAACATAGGACCATATTACACAGTTACCTCTTATTTATCCTCTACACATGTACACGCCTGTACATACACGTATGAAGGTCTATACACTGCAAAACTCCACTCATCTCAAACTAGATATGCATTACCTCTTCACAGATTTAATTGTAATTCTGATGCAGGTGAACACAGGCGTTTCTGCCTTTTTTAGAATCACAAGTTGTACTTTTGAAAATCCATTCCGTTTTTCTTTCCCATGCATGTTTCACAGGTGAAACCGACCAGAATGTGCAGGTGGAAAAGGCCGAGAAAAGAGTGAAAAGCACTGCAACCTCTTTCTTTTTTGCATCTCAATTCTTTATTACATTTTTCTTTTTTAAAATAAGACAAATAATGATCAGTAGTCAAATACCATCGCAGAAACATCAAGCACGGATGATGCATAAACGTATTGGCAGAACAATAACAGAAGAAAAATTCTCCAAGTACCACATGGACATACATAAAAAACCAGTCGTCTGAATGATCTATAGATATATGCAACAAAACAAAAGAGATTAGTAAACATAAGTCTCCTGGCCTCCCTGGCAGGCCTTCCTCTGATCTTTCCTTCCATTCTTGTACAGATCTCTTACTCGCTTCCATTATGCTTTCGATCCAGATTTTCCTTCATCTTCAATTGTTTTGTCTCTTTGGTAAATGCATAAATACAAAAAGATGTACCAATCCCTTTCCTTTTCCTAACAATCTTAATATTAATTTTTCTTCTTTCCATCTCCGTTTCCTCTTTTTTCATTTCACTTCCACTTCAGTTCTTTTCCTCTACTCATTTTCTTTTCGTTTTGCTATACATATTTTCAATATATCTCCTTTTTAGGTCGAGCCTACAAGACAGCGCAAGCGGTCTGAGTGCAAAATGCTACATGGATGTCATTTGGGGGTCGGCAGGGGTCTCAACTGAAGCCCCTTGCACTGCCCGTGCAACCCCTGGCACTGCCCTTGCGACCACTAGCCTAAAAGGAGGCAAAAGCAGCACTAGGAACCAGTGCTTAGTTTGTAAAATAATAAGTGCCAGGGCCCTGACCAGGAGGCCACTGCAGCTTGCACCACCCGCTAAGCCTGTCATTACTACCAGATGGAACCAAAACAGCTGCAAACCATCTCTCTCACCTGCAAGTGCGACAGTTCAGATTATTCCAGGTCCCCAAAGCTAATGGAACGGCTGGGGGAGGCAGGTATTAGTAAATTTAAATGCATATTGTATTAATAAATAACCGTCATTCTGCTCATCTCTAAATTTGATGAGCAGCGCCACAATGTGGCAGACTGTCATAAGTGCAGGTAAGTGTGTTGTCAATTAAGTGCCGGAGCCGAGCACCGGAAACCACAAGCTCAAATTAAGCACCGCTAGGAACAGAGGCAAAAGAGCATTTGGGTGTGAAAAATGCTCAGAGGCTCTGTGGCAGCCTCAAGAATGTAACAGTTGCAACTTGGAATTGTTACAATTCTGATTGATTCAGCTGAAGTGTAGCAGAGCAACACACTTACGATGCCCCAGGAAGCCCCAAGCAGGCTTGGAGGTTTTCAATATTATGGTGCTATCCCAGACTGGACAGCACAGGAGAAGTTGTCTTTAAATTTAGGCCACTTTTACTGTTCTACTATGCAAACTATCGAGATGGCACCCATTTTTAAAGAGTTACAATAAGTGCTTTTATTTAGCTTTTTTTTATTCGTACTTTTTTTTATTCATACCAGTGCACGTGTAGTTTACCTTCAGGTCTACGTTTTAAAAGCAGTCTATTTCAGGCATTTTCTTTTGGTTTTCATTCAAGTTTCTGTGAGAGAGAAAGTGAGTTTTCACAGACCACAGAATTTAAGTGGGGGCTGCAGATCAAGTTTGATGTGTATGTATAGAGTAGTATGTATGGGATATGACAGAGGCTCTGCCAAGTGTCATACATCTGGAGTTATAATTGGGTATCTCGCTATAATCCCTGCAGCACAGCTCGGATTGCAGATTGTCACCCAATCAGCTCAGCAAATAGGCTGAGTGGTGTGTTTCTCCCCTTCATGGTCACCTGGTGCGGATTAATTTCTCTTCAGCTAAGCTCTGGCCACAGTCAGTCACACTGAGTGCAGGGTTGCTGCAGCCAATCACACACATGGGCTCAGCTTTCACCCTTATTGAACTCTTCTGTGGTTGCCCAGGTAACTGGGCTGGCCTCCATTGGCTAACTAATTGCCTCACTTAAGGTACCCTGCTCAGCACAACCCACCCAAGTCTGCCACGGCTTTGTCCAGCTGCCCTCAGGCACATGCATTTCAAAATTGGGTGCAGAGCCACTTGGAGCAGAGAAGCCATGGGCGACCGGAGGAGGTATGGAACCGGTAGGGACAGTCCTGCTTCCACTATTTTTCCTGAATTGAGACACTTCCGCTACCCCTGGTATTTTGGTGAATCGATGCCCATGAAATGCTTATTGTGGGTTTATGAAGAATGGACATGGGTCTTCAGCCTGCCCATAGCTTACCTACTTCCACGCTTAGTTTTGCTGCCTCCCTCGTGTTGCAAAATCTCCCTTGAATCCTTCTCCCCCGCTAAAATACATCCTTCCCCCTTACTGTGCTGACTTCTCCTTTGTGTGCCGGTTATCTTCTTTCTCTCCCACCCACTCCCCATTCCTTTCAGGGACAGCTCCTCCGCTTTGGCGGAGGAGCGTCGCCTCACTGCTTGCAGAGCAGATAAAAAATAAAATGAGAGTAACCTTGTTAGTATCATTTAACTTTTCTTTGCTACGGGGCTGGGTTAGTGCGGTGCTAGGGTCACAGGGGGAGGAGTGGTTTGCACACTCCAAGTGGGCATGACTGTTTGGCCGGCCGTCAGGGGCTGGCCAAAAAGTCATGCGCACTTTGCCTCTTCCCTACCAGGCTATAAGGCACAGCCTGGTGAGGAACATGCACAGGCTCCCTGTCCCAGTCTGAGCGCCGAACTACAGCGCTCAGACCAATCACAACGCTGCAGTGCAGCGTTGTGATTGGCTATGGGGAGCCTGGGTGCTTCCTGGTTCGGACCACGCCGAGAAGAGCGGCAACACGACGGAGAGACAGCGGCCGTTTGAAAGGTAAGTGTTTTTTTTCAAGCTCCCTCCCCGCCCGCCACCCCGGTTCCCTGCCAGCCGCCACAGATTCCTTTCCATCACCTACTCCTCTTTTGCCCCGCATGCCCAGTCTTCTTTTAAATAACTTTTTTATTTTTATTTGAGGAGTGGGCATGGAGGGCAAGTTAGGACCAAAGTTTCCACAGGAAAAGCGATTTTTGTTTTGCCAATAACTTTGTCGCAGCTGGACTAATCCCCACGAAATTTTCACAAAACTTCCCCTTTTGGTTCAGCTGTTGTGTTGAAAGTTTCAGGGTGATCTGTCAAGCGGGGACCGAGAAACAATGGGGGGTCGTAAAACACGTTTTCCCCATGTTATGTCTATGGGGATTTTATTTTTTGAACACGACTACAGCCCGAACTGCTAAACGGAATTACACCAAATTTAGCAGAAAGCTAGATGTTGGTCAAGAAAGCCTGTTTTTTGTGATTAGGTGTAAATAGGTTCAGTAGTTTGAGATATCCAACTTAAAAAAACATAGATATCTGGGCACAGAAGTCCTAGCAGTGGATTCGCAGATCCTACTAAAATTTGATTGGCTGCCAACACTTCAACCAGGAAGAGTTGGCAGCCATCTTGGGACTCGGCTTGAAACGGAGTCCCACAAACAAAGTAAAAAATAAAGAAAAGGAGGCAGGGTGGGAATACCCGGATCCCCCAGTTATGGTCGCCGGGGGTAAAAAAACATTTTTTTTTATTTTGCCTCAGACTCGTGAGTGGATGGATCCGCGCCAAAATGAAAAATGAGATGTCATCAGTGATGTCACTTACCATGTCATGAGTGATGTAATATGTGAGGTCATAAGTAGTGCATTGCTGGGGGCATGAGTTATAGTTAGCTCAGCTAACTAGAACTACTGAATTTCACTGGTTTTGTACGAGTGAAACCTGAGCCTAACTATAACATCCCTGTAACCTTTGGTTTTTTCAACGAATTTCTAAGGCTTTTTTTAATTCCATTTCTTAACTATAACGTCCCTGTAACCTTTGCTTTTTTTCCAGTGAATATATATATATATATATATATATATATATATATATATATATATATATATATATATATATATATATATACATACATATACACACACACACACACACACAAAATATATTCATTCATCTCGGATCGGTAAATAAATAACAATAGCACCAGCGTCAATTTGTTGCCATGCATGAGTAATCATGCATACATGGGAGCACACATCACCAGTATTTGATGGCGTTTTTTTTCTTTTTGTATGCTGTACGACATTTTGGCATTGCCAACAGGTTCCACCAGAGAGACCCATTGGCTTTGCCAAAGCTGGTTTATAACTGATTTTGCTAATTTCCTTCACTCTGTAGTTTATCTGTTAATCCTTCTGTTCCCTGCTTTTCCTTTTATGATCACGTTTTTCTTTTGCACTCTTTTACAGCTTCTATTTATACTTTTCCCACCTGTGCTATTCCTGGTTACATCCCATTCTCTTATCTACTTTACCCTCCCTTCTTTTTCTTTGTCGTCATTATTTGTTAATCTCTGCCATTAGCCCTTTGTTCATTATCAGCGCATACCCATCAGCCAGGTAGGGCCGGTTTCTTACCTACGCTAGACTACGGCACCATGGAAATAACTCCAGCACTTGGAAAATGATGCCATAGCAGAAAGGGAGCAACAAAACAAGTCTGTCTCCCAAGGTAGGTGGCGTACACGTGGCAGCAGTCCAACCTTCAATCACACACAAAAAAGGTACTGCTCAGGAGGGATTGAAAGCTTTATGCACAACAGGTATGGACAAGTAGCAGTGCCCGCTTGGAGCAGTGCAAGCTTGGCCATCTTCAACAGGCATAACACACAAAGAAGCAATGGAAGCCTGGCCAGCTTCAACAGGTACAACACACAGATAAGCAATGCAAGCGTGCCCAACACAAAACAGCCATAGTGAGATGCAGTGAAAGCTTGGCTAGCTTCACCAGGCACAACAATCAGACGCAATGAGAGCTTGGCTAGCTTCAAAATGAACATGCGGAGAAGCAATGCAAGCTGGGCCAGCTTGCATTGCAATGCAAGCATGGCAAACGTCAACAGGCATAACACACGGAGAAGCAGGGCAAGCTTGGCCAGCTTCAACAGGCACAACACACGGAGAAGCAATGCAAGCTTGGCCAGCTTCAACAGGCACAACACACGGAGAAGCAATGCAAGCTTGGCCAGCTTCAACAGGCACAACACACGGAGAAGCAAAGCAAGCTTGGCCAGCTTCAACAGGCACAACACACGGAGAAGCAGTGCAAGCGTGCCTAACACAAAACAGCCATAGTGAGACGCAGTGAAAGCTTGACTAGCTTTAACAGGCACAACAATCAGAACTAATGCGAACTTGGCTAACTTCAAAACAAACATGCGGAGAAGCAATGCAAGCTGGGTCAGTTTCAACAGGCACCAACACAAACAGAGAAGCAGTGTGTGTCCAACACAAAACAGTCACACGCTCAGAGCATGTGAGGAAAGCTGTGGAAGCTTACTTCATATACAGGAATGAATTATGTGTAAGAAAGGGAAAATACATGAGGCACCAGGATAACTCTTGGTCAGCCAAGATCCTCAGGATATCATGCTGCGAAGTCGGGGCTCCCCTCCATCAAAGTACGGAGCACACCTAACATACAGGTCCTGTGAACATCTTTACTTCAATGCTTTCCACTTTCAGGCAAAAAGTCCTGCCCCGGCGTGAAAATGATAGAAGCACCAGAGAAAGCGAATCCAACTACTGCTGGTGCACAGCTCTGAAATGGACTCTCCTTTAGGTGGGATCCTGAGCTCCTCTCCCACCTCTTAGGGGGACTGTAAGTTATCCTAAACAAGTGCTTTTATTAATGAAGGGAAATCCAGCCTGACCTCCATTCTTGCATTTATGGACCTCTTTTATATAGTGCATACTGCAACCAACATGGTTTTAAAGCGGCGTACCTAAGGTGAGTGGGGAAACACGAGGCAGGAGTCACCTTATGATGACTGGAGACCCAAAACAAATATCATTTACAACATGGTTGTTTGACCCCCGAAAAGGCTATCAAAGACGGGAGGTGGAGAAATCAAAATGGAAAATCTAAAGTGTGCCACGGAAAAAGCAAATGATGTACATATGTTTTGGCAGTGCCCTCTGATCCAGGTTTTCTGGCAATAAGTCGGTAAGGCCATCTCTGAAATTTTGGGAAAAGATATTCAGGTAAGCCTTGCTTTGGTGATTTTTGGGGTTCCCATCAGGGGACGGGCCACAGATAAAACAAACAAAAAAAAGGCATGCACATTTGCGGTTTGTTTTAATATTATTGGTGAGAAGGGAAATTTGTTAAAACTGGGTGTCCTGTGCGTCACCAGAATATAAGGACTGGGTAAAGTCCATTAACAGAGTAAACAGTCTGAGCCGCTGCTGCCTATCGAAACAGAGAGCAGGAATTTGGGAGGCATGGGAGGATTGGGTAAATAACACTTTTCAGATAACATCCTTATAAGGTCCAATGATTATGAAACCGGTGAAAATCATGGCAAAGACGAGGAAGAAACATTCAGGTCCTCAAAAATCCTCAGCCTGCCTGGTTTATCTGAGGCGCATACTCAGGAACTAAGGAGAGAATCTCTGGAACCCTTTGAACCAAAATATAACTTCTTCTCCTTTGGTGTTTAACCTGAGCTCATACCTCTTAAACCTTTTTCATGATTGAGGACGAAAAAAAAACATGGTTGTTTGAGAATTTTAGAGGATTTCAGTACAATGACGTATAAGATGGCCAACAATGCATGACATTTTATAAAAGTGCAGTGCCTTAGAATTAAAAAGGATTACAATTCAAAGGTGTAACAATTAGGTAACTGTGCAGTAATAAGCAGTTTGAAGTATGCAAGTTTAATAGAACTTATAGAGCAGCCTAAATTCCCAAAACAAACCACAAGTACAAACAAAGGAATAACTACGCATTAAGAACAAAACAGCGATTTGCAGGAGGCAACATTGGTCGTAGTAGAGTTTATGAGCAAGAGGACTGGGTTGCATATCCTATTTTAGGTTTAAAAGTAGGATAATTGATAAAACCCCACTTAAAGCGAAATAGCCCTCCTCAGTGTAAACGTATAAACACTGATAAACACCTGCACAACCACAAACTAAAATGCCATCCACAGAAAGGAAAGTAAGAGAGAATTAGTAATTTTTATTTCTTCCTGAAAGGGCCAACACAATGCAACTTTGTTATACAAGGTAGTAGAAAAAAAGGCTAGTCCAAGACTATTTTTCTTCAGTTTTGATTTTTATAGCGGTCAAAATATTGTTTCTTCTTCCTTTTGTTTTTCAGTTTTGTGTACTTGAGGTAAAGGTGCAAGGTTGAGAACCATGGTTTAAGTCTGATCTAATTATTTTATACACTGCAGAGAGTCTGGGATTAATCACAAAATATATGATCATTTGGTGCTGTTTAAATCTTTCACTGATTGGTGGAATGGCTGGCTCATAAGAATCTTGGCCGATATGTACTAGCACATTTACCCACAGGCACAGAATCCTTTGATACATCAGCCCCTTATCTAACGAGTCCGGTTTGATAGCAGGTCAACTGCCAAACACGCCAGGCTTTAAACAATCAATACAAGGTGTAGTGGCAGGTACCTGTAAAAAGAGTGCTGTCACCATGCACATGGGATAGTTATTAAAACATGATGCAAAACTTTGTACATACCAACAAAATTCATAGCTGCAAGGCATCCCAATTTTTATGTGCGATACCTCCACCTAATCATGGATGTTTACCCAACTGCACTCCACTGCTGGAGTTTTTGAGCCCATTGTTACAATGTTAACTGCAAAATTGTGTACAGGAATGTATTTATGAAATCATTTGAATATAGCACTGTTACTTTTTAGATCCATTAACCCCTTCTATGCTCATGACGGAATGGTTCCGTCATGAGCACAAGTTCTAGTGTGCTCATGACGGAACCATTCCGTCATGAGCACATGCTCAAGAAATCCCTCTGCTGTAGACAGCAGAGGGATTTCCCTTTTTTTATTTTTGCCTGGGGAGGTGGGGAAGAGCTTCCCCAACCTCCCCAGGCATATTTTAGAATTTCATTGCAATGACTATCGCGCGCATGGCGCGCAATTGTCACTGCAACGAAATCGAAACTGAAACTTAGTTTCAGTTTCTCAGTTTCGGTGCTTGTGGGGCTATCTTAGCCCCCCGAGCACCGAAAAAGATGGGAGAGGTATCGTTGGAAAGGGGAGAATCTCCCCTTTCCAATAGTACCCTTCCCTAGTGGATCCCTGCTTGGGGATCACCCCAGGAGGGCGATCCCCAAGCAGGGATCCACCCACTAACACCAGGGAGAGGGGAGCGGCCCCTTGGGCAAGGGCCTTTGCTCCCCCCATATTAGTTTGGTCGCAACAGTCTTTCTGCCCCCCCGGGGGGGCAGAAAGCCCACTAGGAACCAGGGATTTTTTTTTTTTTTATTGATGTTGGGGTGGGGGCTGCCCAAAAAGGGCATGGCAATGCCCCCCCCCCCCCAAGAGAAATGTAAGTCTTTCTGCCCCCCCGGGGGGGCGGAAATCCCACTAGAAACCAGGGATTTTTTTATTGACGTTGGGGTAGGGGCTGCCCAAAAAGGGCATGGCAATCCCACTAGAAACCAGGGATTATTTTTTTTTATTTGACGTTGGGGTGGGGGCTGCCCAAAATGCCCCAACCCCCCCCCGAAAAATGCAACAGTCTTTCTGCTCCCCCAGGGGCAGAGGCCCCTGATCTGCCCCCGGGGGGCAAAAAGCCCACTAGGCACCAGGGATTAGTTTTTTTACATTGTAGGGGTGGGGCTGCCCAGAATGGGCATGATAATGCCCCCAACCCCAAAAACAATTACCATAGTCTTTCTGCCCCTCCCCGGAGGCATATTGGGGCAATAACCCCTTATCTGCCCCCCCCGAGGGGGGGGGGCAGGTAGAAAGCCCTCTAGGCCTCAGGATTTTTTATTTTTTATTTTTTTTATTCAGGGTTGAGGTCAGCCCAGAATGGGCATGCAAATGCCCACACCGCCCCCAAAAAATGCCCCATCTTTCTGCCCCACCCCCCGAGGGGCAGATGACCCACTAGGCGCCAGCGATTACGCTGGCTTTTTTTATGCATGGGGTGGGGGCTGCCCAGAATGGGCATACCAATGCCTCCACCCCCCAAAAACATAGCCACAGTCTTTCTGAACTTTCCCACACAGAAATTTGAGAAAAAAGTGATTTTTTTCAGCGAAATTTGAGGTTTGCAGGGGATTCTGGGTAGGAGAATGTTGGGGGACCCACGCAAGTTTCCAGAAATGTGTGGGTTTGGTAGGTTTCCCTAGATGGCCGCCGAGCTGCGGGCCAAAAACTCATGGGACCCCCCTTGCAAAACCAGGTTGGTTTGTGATAGGTAATTTTGATGTCGCCTCAATAGGTTTTGGGCCTTTGCCTGTCGCGGGTACTTGACCCACCCACGCAAGTAAGGTACCATTTTTCTCGAAAGACTTTGGGGAACGCAGGGTGGGTGGAATTTTGTGAATCCACGCAGATTCCAGAACTTTCCACCACAGAAATGTGAGGAAAAAGTGTTTTTTTTGACAATTTTATAGGTTTGCAAGGGTTTCTGGGTAACAGAACCTGGTGAGAGCCAGTCACGTCACCCCATCCTGGTTTCCCCTGGGTGTCTAGTTTTAAAAATATATAGGTTTGCTAGGTTTCCCTAGGTGCCGGCAGAGCTAGGGTTCAAAAACTACAGCTAGGCACTTTGCAAAAAAGGGTCATTTTTCATTGCGAAAATGTGGCGTGTCCACTTTGCGTTTTGAGCCGTTTCCTGTCGTGGGCACTAGGCCTACCCACACAAGTGAGGTACCATTTTTATCAGGAGACTTAGGGTAACACAGAATTGTAGAGCAACTGTTATTACCTATTGACTTTTGAGGCATTTCTGCCTTCCAAATGAAAGACAATGTGTAAAAAAGAAGTCATTTTGAAAAATGACCTATAATTCTCATGCTAGTATGGGTACTCCCAATTTCGGAAATGTGCAAATATCTACTGTTTCTAAACTCTATATTTTGTTCCCATTTCAGAAATACATAGGTGTCTTTCATACCGATTTTTCCATGTATACATTTTTCCAAAATAATTGCTATATACCCGGTACATAATAAAAAACCATTGCAAGACGCTGCTCAGTTATTGGCTCTGGGTTAGTCGGGTTCTTGGTGAACCTACAAGTCCTATATATCCCCACAACCAGAAAGATCTAATGGATGTAACGGTATATTGCTTTCAAACAGCTGTCATAATTAGAAGAAGTTACAGGTGAAAACGTTGACACAAATGGCTGTTTTTTTCAACTAATTTTCAATTTTGCCTATATTTAACTGTTAGTTTCTATAAAGAAACCTTGAAGGATCTACACAAATGACCCCTTGCTGAATTCAGAATTTTGTCTACTTTTCTAAAATGTATAGCTTTCCAGGATCCATTATTGCTTTCATACCCATTTCTACCATTAACTGGAAGGAGGTTGAAAGCACAAAAAAAGCAAAAATGGGCTATGTCCCAGAAAAATGCCAAAACTGTGTAAAACATTTTGGTTTTCTGACAAAAGTCTGCTTGTCCCTGAAAGCTGGGAAGATGGTTATTTCAGCACCACAACCCCTTTTTTGATAACATTTGCAGGGAAAACCAGACGCTTTCATCTGTAGCCCTTTTTTCCC
Organism: Calotriton arnoldi; assembly: GCA_963921515.1. Taxonomy (NCBI): domain Eukaryota; kingdom Metazoa; phylum Chordata; class Amphibia; order Caudata; family Salamandridae; genus Calotriton; species Calotriton arnoldi. The sequence continues at coordinate 142,605 of CAWUFW010007902.1, forward strand.
ATTTTTCAAAAAAAAACAAAAAAAACATTTAGCTGTATTTTGGCTAATTTCTGGGTCCCTCCAGGGGAATCCACAAACCCTGGGTACCTTTAGAATCCCCATGATGTTGGAAAAAAAGGACGCAAATTTGGCGTGGATACCTTATGTGGTCAAAACGTTACAGGGGCATAAGCACGAACTACCCCAAATAGCCAAAAAAAGGCTTAGCACAGGGGGGGAAAAGGCCTAGCAGCGAAGTGGTTAACAGTCCTGTAAACCAGTGAATGTGAGAGGCAATGCTTAGAAGCGAGGGCGAGGATATGTCAGTGAGGGTGCAATACACAGACTTTCCATGCTTGAAACAGTCTAAAATAAGTTCACTGGATACACTGCAAATGGGAAGACTACATAGCTTCCATTACTTCTTCTTTAAATTAAATTTACTTTTTAACAATCAATGCAAAACAAAAACAACAGGTTTTGCAAATACTGGAAAACACACAGTTTTTGTCTATTTTGAGGGTTAGGCAGCTGAATAAACACTGATAAGCACTGATTTTAAATGGTTTGGAAAACACTAAGATCACTGAAATCCACAAAAAATAAACACTGAGAACTGAATAGACTGCATATAATCAGAGTTCAAGTGAAAACCCACAAGAGGAAGTATGAGGATAGAATAATGGAGCACTTTGCACAAGCCACCATTGATCATACAGGTAGGAACATACGAGCAACAGAGGCCTCGGAAGGTAAAAGATACAAGTAAGAGACTGGAAGTGGAAAATCGTAAAACATAGGAGTTGGGTAGCATGGGAGGTTTAAAGACGCCATACATCAACAAGAGTTGGGAATGAAGGTAAATAATTTGGTAAATGTACACAATGTATTAGGCATCTAAAGTAACATAGGTCACAGCTAGAAGGTGATCCAGAGCTTTAAAGGTAAGGCAGGCAGTTGTCGTAGTGCCGCATGCCTCCCTGAGGAGCTATTTTAACACACAAGTGCAGGGGTAACGTAATTCAATTTTTTGTATTAGTGAGGAATCTTGCTGAAGCATGTTGCAGTGTTCTGAGAATGCCTAATCTATTTATAGTAGGTGGGTAGGTAGCCTACCAAAACAAGGGTTTACCAAAGATTCTACTACCAGCTTCATACCATGAAAGGAGAGAATGTGTTTGAACTTAGGTTTGTGAAGGTGGAACCTGGCAGATTTAACCAAAGCTTTGCTATCGCTTTTAAGGTTTGGGATGGAGTCGGGAAGAAATACCAGATACTTTGCAGTGGTGGCCAGATGACGGGTGATGTCCACGGATTTTAGTGATTCAAGCCAGATCAGGTCTTTGGTAGGGTTAGGAGGAAAAAGTAAGTCTTCAAGGGATCACATTTGAGATGCTTTTTCTCCATCCATTTCTGGATGCGCCCGTATTATTAGCATATTATTGGAAGGAGACACAGATTCTGGAGACTTCACCAGATAATTTCACCAGATAATTCACCAGATTATTAAAAATAATTGGCAGTAGGATGGGCACAGCATGAAGTGCAGGAGGGAACAGAAATGTTTTTACCAATTTTGACCATTTGTGAATGTTTTGAAAAACAGGAGTGGAAACACCGTAAGACCGCTCTCCCAACTCCCATCTTGTATTTCTAAGTGTCCAGCATATTTTGATGATCATCTGTATCCAAGGCTGTTCTTGGATCTAGGAGGAGGGAGCTGGGATGCCCTTTATTTCATCATCTGCGGAGATATGCTTTATCAGCTGAAAAGATACACATTTCATAATAAGCATAGCCAAAAAAAGGCAGACCTTGGATAGTTTGGGAATGTTCCACATTCGAGGGATCACTGCTGATTTTTAAGAGGGATTTTACACGTGGTGAGTGCAAGCCAATGTAGAAGGGTCTGAGTAAGCTCCCAAGCCCCAGCGGAAGGGAATGGATCTGCCAAGAAAGAGAAATGTTTGAGATCTGATACATCTGAGAGAAGGTTTTCTTCCGAAATCAGGGAGAAAGAAATCCAAGGAGAGATTGGCTTATTGTTTGAATGGGGGGTATAATCAGAACGGGAATGTCAGAGTTGAGGGAGAGAGCTGTTTGAAAGTTCCACTTTGATCCACGAGATTCTATTAGAGATGGAGAGGATGTGGCCCTACGGCTAGAGCGGTCGACCACAAAGCTGAGGAACCGGGCTCGAGTCTCTGCAGGGACGCTCAACATACATATTGCGCGACCTCCTCTGATGTGTCTATAAAACGTAACTTTTGTTGCCAATTTTTGTTCTGAATTTTGACCTGTCCTGAATTTTTGTCCTGAATTTTGACCCTTCGTCCTGAATTTTTAAAATGAATGTGGCAGTCTGTAACGCAACTGGTGCTCATTAGGTTTAAATCTTTTTATTTTCATTTCAAAAACAAAGGTCAGCAATGCGATACATGTATATTCTCCAATGCAAGTCAGATTTACCATCAATGCTATGCTACTGTGAGAGAAAGCCAACAATGTTACACGTTCAATTGAACTGGTGCTCATTAAAAGCGCTCGGATACCTTTTGGGTCGAGTTCACGCTATATAAAACTCCCCCCCCAAAAAAAGTTCCTGTCTGATTTTGTTAATTTGATCAATGAAGAATTCATTGCATCTGGAAACATCAGGTCTGGAAGGGGAGGATGAAATTTTTGCAGAGTGAAGAATTTCAAAAGTTTCTCAAATCTTTTGTTGAAGAGATTGTTTTGAGAGTTAAGGCATCAAGCTTTAGCAGAAAGTGTGGATAATTTGTAAACTCTCCTTTTGTGTTTGAGCTAGCAGAGTGACAGAGGAGTTTCTTTGTTCTCCATAGTATTTTGGCTCTTCTTTCAGGGCGTTTATTGAGACTGAGGCTGGATGAAATCAAACTACAGGTCTTGGTTTTGAGCAATGTTTTCCTGGCAAGAGAGGTGATTTTATCAACAATTACTTTAATTGCAGAATTACAATCATCAAAGAGGAGATTAGTGTCACTGGAGGCAGGTGGAGGCAAGAGGGTGATGAAGATAGTATGGCAGGTTCTATCTAATAGTGTATATCTGTGGTATCAAGTCTAGTCACGCTTATGTTTCTGACCCGCTGGCGGTGAGGGAGATGGAGACGGCACATAAGGAACTGGTCTGCCCATTATAATTAGCTCTAGAGCATGGACATGTTTTTTGTAGTTTATGTCTAGGATGGATCCTAGCAGTGCATACAGGTATGAAGGTAGGTGCCTGCCTTCTGGGAGTGCAAAGAGGTGAGAATGAGTTGGAAGATTTGAATTACTTGAGCCTGAAGAGTACTGGGAGGGAGAGTCTGGAGAGCATTACCCCCAGGGCAGCTCTCTAGGGTACCTGCACTGCGCACCCAAGCATAAGAGGAAGAGGGTCTGAGCATGAAGATAGGGTGGACTAGGCCCAGGAGTTGGACAGTCTAGCACACGGCTAGTGTCAAGTCACTAGTATGTAGATTCCTTGAAGCCACCCTGGACAAGAGTCCATCTTCACCAGGCACGCAGGTGCAGAGAACAAAGATGAGTTAAGTGAGCCCTAAGCTAGCAAGTCGTTAGTGAAAGAAGGTGGGTAACTAGCTGCAGGTCACCACTTGTTCAGTTTGTCAACTCTGGTCATCGATGTATGGCAAGAGTTGGGACTCTGCTATTTCTGGAGGGTCGGTCTTGCTCCAGATGTGGTCCTAAGTTAAGCCACAGCCGCACTTTGGTGGGATCACATGTCCTTGCTTCCTCTCACTACCTACTGATCATTAACCCTGGGGATGGTCTGGGGCACTCTTGGGTTACTGAGAAGGAGGGCAGAGGTTGTCCCTGTCCTGAAGAGATGAGCAGAGACATCAGTAAGAGACTCGACGTGTGTGAGAGAACCACAAGGCCACTATTGTGTGAGGTTTGGTCTATTTTCTGAGAATGACTGAGATATGCAACCTATTTGTGTCCCATAAACTATCAAAGTGATTGTACAAAGTAATGAAAGATCAAAGGCTCCAAAATCGAGCATCAAGATGTGTCTTAGTTCATGTAGAGATGGCCATGTACAACTGGATCTGAAAGAGCTCCTCTAGCTCCCACTGAATGCTGGCATTCAGTTCAAGTCACTCTGCACCATCCAAGGGTAATGCTGGAACAAACATATGGGCAAAACATCAAATCCCTCATAATAATGTATGGTCAGCATCATCGCATCTGATTCCTCCATGGCCCTTGAGCTGTCTGAAACACATAGGATGCTTAAGGGTGGAAACTATGGAATGCCCTGGACCCCAAACTCAGAGCTGAGCCCAAGCACATCCGGTTCAGATAACATATGAAAAACTAACTGTTTAAGGAAGCTTTTGGCTAAAACTACTCCGGTTCTGCCATAAAAGAATGTCAGAAGTGATGCCACATAACCTGACATGACTTTAATGGTCTGGTTATTCTCCTCTCTTTATTGTATATACTAGCTCCCTTTGTTGCGTGTGTTCCAGCGCCCTGAAGTTATGGAACGATGACAATATACGCTTTACAAAATGCCAACATCGCCAGATCAACATTATGTCACCATATTATCAAAACACTTAGTTTTAATGTCCATTTGTCCAAGAATGTGTTTTGAGGTTATCAATAAATGTTATCGATCTGTTCTAGACATCAAGAAAATTGCTACTAAATAGACCAATACACATGGGACCAAATTTGAATTTTGCGTCAAATTCTAAGTAATGTTGTTCAAGTCAGGACCAGTACTTTAAGCACGGAGGAAAGAGGAACGAACCCTAAAAATCAACGTGCTGTTTTCTGAAACCTTTGGCCACACTCTTGCTAGTACCAATCTCACCGGAAGCGCCCTGTGACTTCCAAGACTAATCTTTACAAATCAAGGATGTTAGCTATATTTTTTCTATTTGTCGGTTTAAGTTTTGCCTTTCCGCATGGACATGGTTTACTTCTTCGCTTATAGTGCCTGGCACCAAGTCCTGAATCGTACGAGGTGCTACACTCCAAGGCCAGAGTACAAACAGAACATAACTTTCTAGAGTGGACTTAAAGGCAGTGGCGTGGCCAGTGTGTCATGACCCCTAGAGCAAGGAAGGAAGTGGCGTCCCCCACTACCCCACGGCCACTGTTTGAAATGTGAAATACAACAATTATCAGGGTTCAGTGGGCCCCGGTGCCACTGCACCTGCTGCACCACTGGAAGTTACGCCCACGCTCGAAAGCCAAAGCCACCATGAGAGTTCTTCAGCCAGCCCAGAGGTCACTCACAGCCCTGCCAAGTATCACGCATCAGGCGTTAGACTAACGCATTTCAGTGTGGTGGTCCGCATCACCACACTGAAATGCATTGTCACGCATATAGCGCCTCCTCAGCTTTCAAGCCGAGCGCTGCTTAAGTACCTGGCAGACAGTGAAAATTTGGTATTATCACTCAGGCAGCCCACGTTGCTGTAGAAGGCTTGGGGGCTGGCTCAGGCAGCTTGCTCTGGCCAGGGTGGCTACAATGTTTCAATTACTGCACCACGCGGCAAAGTTACTGACCTCACGGTCACGTTGAGACGGGGGAAATTCATTTGTCCAATCCACATCCTGACTAGGGCCCGGGCAGGGCCACGTTTGCAGCTAGCACAGCCAGGAGTCTGCAACTGCAGCGGAGCTCGCACCGCGTGGCTACCTGCTGGCGCATAAAAGATTTGCTCCGAGTGGACCTCACCTGTGCGGCCGCTGCGGTGTTAAGAACAAAACACAATAATGAACATTCTGCGCCATCTTGTCTGATGAAAGTTCCTACGTGCACATAAACTACAGTCATTCTGATTTACCACAGCCATTTTGTACTCTGTTGGTCACCTTCATTTCACCCTGTCCTCTAGCAGCCTTCTGACTCTCTGACCAAACCTGATATGTGTGCTGGGGGCTATAAACTATTTCCACGACAAACATCAACATCACCTGCTGCCTCAAACTCGTCTTTCCTCTCATCCCTGCACAAACGGGTTACAAATACCAAACAGACTCTTGCAAACATGGTTTATTGCACTACACACAGCAAGACTGGTTTTTGCCAACAATGGGACCTGTTCTTATCAACAGAACGGACTCTTAGATCTGGCCGGTCTCACTCGTTTTTAGACCCTGAAGCAAGGTCCAGCTGCAATTAAATAGTCTGTTTTTGACCTGGGTGGGAGGAGAGTTAATGTTGGGCTTGTGTAACCATGTTGATAAAACAATGTCAGGCTTGTGTGACAACCTGCCCGGGGCGGAGACTCCAAGCTTGTAACCATGATAAAAGAAACAAATACATTGTGTAAAACTGTATAAAAGGAAGAGTCAGAAGCATTGCCAGTAGAACACCTCCCTGAAGACATCCTGGTGTCAGCAGTTGACGTGGTCTCCTCTAAGAGTAATAAACCTTTTTCTTGCCTTCCAGCTTCCAGCACCTGCCTCGTTATTTTAGATAGTGAATCCAAAGTGGATTAAAGGTGACTTTGCGCCGGGCAGCATTGGGGATCCCAGGAGACTCGCTGCTTTTCACAGCGGGAGAGTTGTGGTGCAGCCATAAATGGAATAACAGCCCTGGGCCGCAGAGCTGCTCACACCGGCGGAACGGACGTAGCGGCGCAAGCGGAAACTAAGTAAGTGTCACAACATTATACTCTTGACCTGTTCCTATGCTGTAGAGGCCGGAGTGAACTCAGCGGCCTTGTGCTGCCAGGGGGGCTGCGTGAATGTCGGCAGAGCCAAGGACTCGAGCCTTGCACTGAGGGCTCAACACGTCGTGTCAGGGAGGTGAGAGACCATAGACTCTCTTGTGTTGTGACGGGGCCCTTGCCTTGCTGCCTCTTCTCCAGCACTGACTGCTGCCCCACACCGCTGCCTGCTGCGTTACTGTGCAGCTGACGCCCTGCTATGGGGGCCTGACTTTGCCGGTTGGGATCCCTGAGTGCAGTGCACAGAGTATGTGATGATTTGGGGCCTTTCACTTCGGTACTAGTGACCGGCACCGCCAGCTACCTAGGCCAGTGTATACTACTAACCGCCACATAGCGGCCTGAATATTAGCTGCACTTCCTGCTGGCGTCTCTCTCTGGGCATCAGAACTCCTCCATAGACTCTTCTTCCCATTGTGGGTCACGTTGAATGAAGCCGATTCAATGTGTTTTCTGAGGGGTGTGCATCTGCTGAACGGCGTTAGTTCAAGTGGATCCTGCTTCAACTTTCATACTCTCCGCCAAATACTAGTTTCTGAACGGGCCCCTCTGGTTAGGTCCGACTTTTATCAGTTGCAATATTGTGCGTGCTGCAGCCATTTCACTGCAAACTTCGAGGCAGAGAACCCTGCATCCTTATTTTACCTGGCCTATGGTTCACTAGTAATATTAGCTGCATAACACCTCAACCACATACCCTAACCGCTATGTTTGGCTGTGCTGTCTGTTTCCACAGAAACTCTCTCTCCTCTTGTCTGAGCAATTATTGTCCAGTATGGTGATCAGGACAGTTACACGCTACGTATTTGAAACTGGCTGCATCGGACAAGCACCGCCCTGCCCAGTGCCACGTGTTAGACTCAGAGTAGTTTTTGAAATGTAACACTACAGAGCTCTGGCTGCCAGCTATAACCTATGTGGGACCGTGTGCCCCTCAACTCGAGGCTTGCCCAGTGCCCGGAGCTTGTCTGCGAGTCAGCTGACGGGGTTTGGCTCTTAATTAGGCAGCTGAGAAGAGATGTAAATGTTGGGGCCTCACATCCTTCTGTTGTGGGCCTGGTCCCACTTGTGACAGAAAGGCCCTGGAGCCCCCACTGATGCTCTGCATTCTGATCCGATTGATGCTGGCAGCAGGGGGATCCCGGGGACCCAGTGTGGGCAAAGGCTGGCTAAGGCATCTGTGTATTAGTAGTTCAGCTAACTTGCTATGGCTGTTATTAATAAATGAAATGAATGCTTCAATCATTCTGAGCTGCCTGAAGCCTGAGAACTGTGCACTCTCGCAGTCTGACTCTGCCCTGCTTTCAGCTGCCTGCTGTTAGTGCACTGTAGTTCAATTACTTCTTAGAGTTTCTTGTTGCTCAAATGGGTGTAATATTTCTGATATTTATAGGTTTCCCTCATCTTCATTGCTTGATTTTTCTTGCGAGAAAGTGTCACTCATATTTGTTGAAATGTCACTCATAATTAGACTGAAATTATGAAAATGTCACGCATAGCATCCTGAAACCTTGGCAGCTATGCACTCAATGGCTGGAAGGAGATGTATGAGGGTACCAAGCGACACTCACCTCCGCCGTTCCGGTAGCACAGGTAGGGGAAGCGCCAGACGTTGCCCAGCCCCACGCAGTAGCCGATGCAGGAGAGCAGGAACTCGTATTTGCCGCCCCAGGTCTGCCTGGGGGGGATGGAGGAGGAGGGCTGGGTCTCGCCTGGAGACTGCGGGCCGCTGTGCTGCTGGGAGGCATCGTACCCGAAGACGACTCCGTTGAGGTGTACTGGGCTACCCTGCAAATAAGAACACTTATGAACTTCCGGGTCACGGGGGTCATTTTAAGAGAAACTCAAAACCGTGCAACACAAACACATGAAAACAATAGAACATATTCACATTTGTAGACACACCCAAGATGAAGAGAAGATTGGGAGTGTAAGTAATATAAAGCAATAGGAAAAACGTGGGTCGAGGGTTGGAAAACAGAGGAACGGCTGCAGAGAAGAGAAACTGTGCGGTACTCACATTGCATGCAGAGGTGTGCACAGAAGAAAAATATGGAATACAGCGGAGAAGAGGTGGCTATGGCAGCAGGTAAAGCTGTAAGAACCCAGACGCAGGCCGATGTAGAGTTCACCGGTGATGGAAAGGCTTCCTATTTCCAGAGGAAGTGCTCAGTCCAGAGGAGAGATAAGTGAGTCCCTACAGTGAAGGCAGCTCTATACTCTTCCGGGCTGAGCTCTTCCTGCAGAAGTCAGACTTCCCCATCATCAGCCCCTCCGAGCCAGGCCCGGAATTAGATGGAGAAGAGTTCCTTTAGTGTGTGGCCAGGTATTACAGGAGGGCGGCTCGGTGAGCTGAATGTTCACCGCTGACAAATACGGTGTCCTGGAGGTCATGAATTGGAATACCACAAAAAGCAGACTCTGCCTTCTATCCAGCCAACTGGGGTACATTGAACATGAAAGAAATTAGGGTTGTTAGGGTGAATCACTAAAGTCACTAAGTTAGCCTGAGCTCAACCCCCTGGTATCAACGGCAGAGAGCAGGAACAGAGCAGGCAGAGAGCAGGAACAGAGCAGGAACAGAGCAGGAACAGAGCAGGCAGAGAGCAGGAACAGAGCAGGCAGAGAGCAGGAACAGAGCAGGCACAGAGCAGGCACAGAGCAGGCACAGAGCAGGCGGACTTAACTTGGAGGCAATCATGTGCACGTGTTGCTGTTAAAGCAGCTCGTAACTTTAACTCACTACTTTACAGCACTCGGGTGAGTCACCACAGGCTTAAACTCTAAGTCACAACAGAGCGTTACATTACAAACGCCTCTTTAAACAGAGCGGTCTTAGAGGCCACTTAACACCACCATTGAAGGATTTTTGGAAGTCCACCTAACAATAGAATCTGTGACGCAAGTCAAAGGGGGGGGGGGGCTTGCCTCCCTCCTGTAGATTTCCTTTGTCCAGAGACGGGTGTAGATAGCCTGTGGGCCAGCAGAGCAGTAAAACTGGACTGAGGTCACACTGGTCATTACACTGACATGGGTCAGTACACAGAATATTCCAGGCTTGCCAGAGACCCCAGAATGTTGATCGCTTTAAGTGGAGTCCCCCACGTGGTTCTGAAAACTCAACAAATATATTAATGATGTCATTACAAAGCTTTATTATATGCTAACCTGGCGCGTAATATAAATGAAAAACTATTAGCACAGCTGAGCATTCGAAATGAAAAAAATTAAACATTTTAATTGGAGACTAACAAAACCTGATGTTGGGCCAGATGTATCAAAGGGTTTTACCCATTCTGTGTCTATGGGAAAATGTGTTCGTACATATGGCCCATTGTGCTCTGTTGATATGTGAAAATGTACTCATCCCCCTCAAGGTCTTTCCTGAGGGATGGCCCTTCCAGGGAGCCATACTGCCCAGGGTCAGTCAAAGACAAGGGGCCACATGTATCAAAGGGTTTTACCCATTTTGTGTCTACGGAAAATGTTTTAGTACATATGGGCCGGAGTCTGTCACAGTTCCCCAGCATGGATCCTCCTCTCTCCAGAGGAAGAAACATGGTGGTTTTACACACTATTAACCAGATACAACAACGGCGGACCTTCTGTGCCGCACCTCGTGCCAGTTCCTATAAATAAGTTCGCCGTGCAATCAACCCCTGCGTCAGCCGTTGAATGACGTCACTGTGCTCCAGATCAGAGAATATTATAACAAGTGGGGGTGCGCAGCTCAAAAAATCCCAATAGACCAAGGAATTAAAAAATTATTTCTTCTTTATTCAAAAAATGTATTTTTCTTAAAATCATCAAATATAGAAAATCCAGCCTACGCGTTTCATTCCCACATAGGGAACTTCATCAGGGCTCTGTATCCACTGTGTGTCCTAAACAATTTCCAATAATTCAAGAGGTTTTACACACTGTTGCACTCACTAAAACAACCTGCGAGCGGTCTAGTCTTCCTTCCCAGGACGGTCACAAGATCGAGGCGGGTAAAATGAGCATGTGTAGGCCAATGAGAAGACAACGATTAAACTGTACGTTGTAAGGCACAATATTATACACAATTCAGCTAAACAAGGGCATTAGTAATAATCACTCATAAAGACACACATCAGCTAAACAAAAAACCAATCAAGAAGGAACAAAATACCACAATATAAAAAATACTGAAAAAACTTGCGACATGTGACCGTACTAAAGGTTAAATGTCATGTAATCCTCCATTATAAAAAAAGTTAAATCCGGCACACCCGAGCCCCCAGCAGAGAAACACCAATAACTCTTCCATGACTTTCTTCTTTCAAGAAGTTCTGCAAGGCTGTCCTAGGCCGCTCTGACACCGCCACCCCGCGAGGTGGATTTCAACGCCAGGCACCTGAGGCCGGAAGGGTTCATAAAGTAGGTCAGGTGTGTCTAGTTTCCCTTGCTCCTTCACTACTACAGAGGGTTACTATGCTGAACTGTACCCAATCTGTGGCAGATCAGAAACCACAGCATGGCAAGGAGCCAAGCCCCACAAAAGGTTCTTGTACCCAGCATACGGCAGGGAATATCAGGAATTCCCTTGGAAAACCCACTTTAGAATACTTTTTTTTTCAAATTCTTTTTATTAATTTTCAACATAAAGTGACAACACAAGCAAGAAATAAAAGACAGCAGCAGGCAGAAGACAGGCAAGACATGTAGTTCTCGAGATTAAGTCAGTTATTTTGACACTTTGGGACCGTGGATATAATGAATCAGTCCCCGCCGGATGTCTCTGTTTAAGTGGTTGTTTCGGGCTCCCCCCTTTTATCCATGTCCCATCTGAGGGCCCTCCATGGGGACCATATCTTCTCCCATTTTTTTGGGCAACCCCTGCTTTGGTAGATTGTCTTTTCGGCAAGGATGCACCAGTCCATGTCGTGCTTCCAGTCTCGTAGGACTGGTGGTTCCGCAGCCCCCCACTTATGTGCTACATTTTGCTTAACTACCCCTAGGCCCAGGTTTACCCACAGCCTGTTATACTTCGGAGGCGGATCATTCCCATGTGTTCAATATGCAGCATTTGGCTGTGAGGAGGAGATGCAGTGGAGTATAAACTCAACATGATGGCGCACACAATGAGGTGTGGGCTTTGTAGGCTGAAGGACACAGTAGGGTGGGCTTCAGAGGCAGGAGTTGGATGATGAAGATCATATAAGGCAGAGTGGAAAGAAATGAATTGATTTGTTACTTGCATGGCCTAATGGGATCCTATGGCCCACGCACCCACGGCCGCCGCCAAAGACCTGAAATCCTGCGCCACCCTGGCAGTGCTTTTAGGTCTTTGTAGATGATCATGGTTCTAGCTTCCTGTTCCTTCCCTCTTGCCTTTTGTATCGCCAAATTCCTTACCAAGCTGTGTCTCTCCCTCTTCCTTCCTCTTCTCCACTCGATGTACCCCTCGTTTCAGTCCCCTTTTCACTCCTGCTCTTTTCATTCTTTCCCTCTCTCCCCTTTCTTATACTTTCCATCTTTAAATCTGACCCTTCTTCCCAATCGCATTCTCTTTACTACTCGTTCCCCTCACTCGTTCGTCTCTTCTGCTCTTCCGTGCATCTTCTTGGAACATTTTCTTGAGTTCCTAGGGTTACCTTTGCACGTCGAAGCCTTACAAACAGCGCAGCTGTCTGGCAGCGAAAGACATGCGGATACGTCTATAGTTGACCTGGAAAGCAACTCCGCCCACTACTTTCAATTGGCTTTTTGTTTTGTCACTCTTATTTTCTTGCTTTCTGTTCAATGGTTTCATTTGTTTAAGCCCATCCATCTAGGCTTTGTCCCTCTTGTCGGTTTACCATCTCTCCGATTGGCTTCTTTTATCCTTCCACAAGTGTCTGCTTTTTGGAAACTTTTTAATACATTTCTGAAAGCACTCCATGAGTATCCCCCATTCTCTGTGTGTTCCCACTTCTCCCAGCACATTTCTTTTCATAAAAAAATTCTACTTTCAACACCTTTTTCCTTTGAGCTGTTCTCAGTGTCTTCACAGTTTCATACATATTCTCCCTACCACTTGCACCATCAGTTTTAAACTATTTCATCAATGGGCCTTTACTATACTTCTACGTGCACATTTCATTTCTTACAGTTAACATAATGCTAATTAAAATTTTTAAAAACTTAAATCGTGCTTTTATGAAGCATTCCATGAGACTCCACGTGTTTTTACCATTCAGCGTAAGGGCCTGCTTATCTTGGCACATTTCTTTTCAAAAATTATAAAAAATGTCCCTTTAATACAGCGTCGTCCTTTGAGCTGCTTTTTTGGGCGCCTTACCTCCACGTTACTAGCTCTCTTGTTCAGTTGCTTCCATCCTCCCACGTTGCCCTGTCTCCTTTTGCTTCCCTTGCTGCACCATCCATGTTGCTTGCCTCCCTCCCTGTGCCCTCCGTGTTGCTTCCCCCACCCGCGTCCTCAGTGTTGCTTGCCCCCTGTGCCCTCAGTATTGCTTGCCCCCCTGAGCCCTCAGTGTTGCTTCCCCCATCTGCGCCCTCAGTGTTGCTTCCCCACCCGCGTCCTGTGTTGCTTGCCCCCCTGTGCCCTCAGTGTTGCTTGCCCCCGTGCCCTCAGTGTTGCTTCCCCCACCCGCGTCCTCAGTGTTGCTTGCCCCCTGTGCCCTCAGTGTTGCTTGCCCCCCTGTGCCCTCAGTGTTGCTTCCCCCACCCGTGTCCTCAGTGTTGCTTGCCCCCCTGTGCCCTCAGTGTTGCTTGCCCCCTGTGCCCTCAGTGTTGCTTGCCCCCCTGTGCCCTCAGTTTTGCTTCCCCCACCCGCGTCCTCAGTTTTGCTTCCCCCACCCGCGTCCTCAGTGTTGCTTCCCCCACCTGCGCCCTCAGTGTTGCTTGCCCCCCTGTGCCCTCAGTGTTGCTTGCCCCCCTGTGCCCTCAGTGTTGCTTGCCCCCCTGTGCCCTCAGTGTTGCTTGCCCCCTGTGCCCTCAGTGTTGCTTGCCCCCTGTGCCCTCAGTGTTGTTGCTTGCCCCACCCGCGTCCTCAGTGTTACATTTGTTGGACCTGTGTTGCTTCCCCCACAAGCTGTGCTGCCCCCACCTGCGTTCTTTCCCCCACCTGCTTGCGTTACTTTTTTTTTCTATTTATCGATCCATCTTGGATTTGGCTAAAACCATTGGCAAAACCAATAGGCCCCAAAGGGGAGACCTATTTTTTTTTTTTTAAACCTTTATTTAAAGTTTTTTCCTTCAAAGACAGTTAGTCAACCATAACGTTACGATTCGTTTAATCGTTTTCCCTGAGTACATACAATGTGGGGCAAAATGGGGGGGGGCCTATTTGCTATTTACTTTATTATTCAATTCTCATCTCGCGCTATCCATTCTTTGAGCACTTGCTCAATTTATCTCCCTTCCTTTTGACTCCCTGCTCCTCACTTCTATTCTTTTTCATCTCCTGCAACTTAATTGTTTTTTCAAAGTGCGCACTAGAAAGCAGCCGAGGTACAAGAACATGACGTGATGTGCCCAGGAGCACACATTTTAACCAGCAGGGATTAAAACCCAGGTCTTTCAGTTCCCAGATCTGCAACTTAGCCACTTACTCCCAAACATTTACTAGTCTGAGTTCTCTGGTAGTTAATGCACTAGTTAGTATCCCTTTGAAAATTCACAGAATGACAGCTGCAAAAGTCGAATCTGCAATTTCTTTACAAAATGTTTAAGGTTTGATAATCTATTTAATGCTAAACCTCCGAGGAGGCACATTAGCACGTTTTCATCACAAAAGCCTTCGTAGCAATAGTAAAGTCTTAAATAAAAAAATAAAATAAAAAAAAGACCTCACAGTGTGCTGTGTTAGAGTTTCATGGCAATTCAACAGGAGTACATTTTTTACATAATCAGCGCAGGGCCGACTTTAGCGCTGATGGCGCCCGGGGCGACAATCTTTTTTTGGCGCACCCCTTCATGACCTCCTCCTTGGATTCCCTCACTACCACCTGGCAAATGCATCCCTCATCTCTCCATAGCCCCTTCCTCACATACATTTCATTTCTTTTAAAGCGCAGGCAAAGGCTGGCTTTACTAATCCACATTAAATACAGATCTGTTCTTTGCAGCAGGCGTATTAACCCTCTGCGCTACTTTATGGGAGTCAAAACTACCCCTAGACAAAACTCTGATCTCTGTAGCAGGAACATTAATCACAAGAGTTATCTTGACATTTTTATTGGTGCCTGAAAGCTGGATACACATGGAACTCTGCAGCAGGTGTTTTTAAATTGGAAGTTATTGCTAAACACAGCGCCCCCTGAGGTCAGTGCCCCCCCCCACCCCCTCCAAGTCAGAGCCTAGTGCGGCCGCACCGCTGGCACCTCCCTAAAGTCAGCCCTGAATCAACATATCCTGTGTTGATTAGGATTCTCGCAATAGATTCTTTATAATCAAAGAACCGGCCTTAGTTTAACGGTTGTTTGAAATTCTTAAAGTGAATGCTCGGTGGTCTGCTGTGGAGGACCCTGCAGCAGAGCTGCTGAGATCTGTAGTAATAAATAGACGCCTCTTTTGGTCTTCTGCAGGCAGGCCGCAGTTTACCAAGCTGAGGGCATACGCACCAGGAGAAGTGTCCTCAGACCTAGTGTAATAAAAAAAAAAAAAAAAAAAAATACAAACATGCCCTACTAGTGGGAGGGTCACATAACAAGCACTAGTGGCGCCCCCTGGCTGTATGTTGCACAACCGTAATCCAGAGAGAGGGTAAGGCGCGGGAAGGAAGACCATAAACTTACAGACTAGTGAGGGTAGAAGACATTAAACTGCAGGATTGGAGAGGGGAAAGACTATGGACAGAAACAGTTTCCAGGAAGGGCTCTGTTGACTGAAGAAGCATTGGAGGAGAAGGAAACAGCCTGAAGGACTTGAAATGGAGAAGGCTCCAGAGCAGGGATGTCCATGGTAAGTCCAAAAGGGTCAGTGTCATGCCAGATATACAGGATTAGCACTACAGAAAAGAGTTCCATTTAAATTCATTGTATGACAGCAGTCGAAGTGCATTAAAAAAAAAAGTATGGGAACTGTGATCATGAGTGTAATGGGGCGGGGTCAGTGAACGTAGTGGCAGGATCAAAGGCGTGGCTAAAAAGAGCAAAAAATTCTGCAACTATTTTGCTGGACTTTCACCTTGAGGTAACTGCATATAAAATAAAGCATGCCATAAATGAAAAATAAATGCAAGTTAAACTAATCAGTGAGAGATGCACTATGTTACGTTATAAAACCTCAGTTGGTAAAAGGGATCAATGCACATGTTTGTGCGTGTAACAGATCCACAGAATTGAATTCTGGTTGGTGCAGGGGGGCATAGTGACTTGTGTGTTTTTAGTGTTATGGGTTCCCAGCCTGTGAGAAACTAATGTGAATATGCAAGTCATTATTTTAAGCTTATATTACACACAATACAAGATGCCACAAAATGCACAAAAAAAGATTTAGGTATAAAAGTGAAAAAGTAATTCCAAAATATATATTTTAGTAATACTCAGACGGAACCCAGTGCAAACATGTTTTATAACTGTCTAATAAAAGCATGCACTCCACAGGTTAGTTGGTAACACCCTTGCAATACGGCTCAAAAGGAATAAATCTTTGCCCTCAAGAAGCTGCAAGTAAACTCCAGCAATTAAAGCCAGCGGCACTTTCAAGCAGCCATTACATTTGCAGAGTAAGCGATTGCACGCATTACATTTCTTTCAGGCAGCAGACACCACTGCAACAAGGTAGGTTTCTTGTTTAGCGGTCTGTCCCTCCCTCGGCTTCACAGCACAGGAGACTCCCTCCAGTTCACTTTAGCCGAGACCTCTTAGCTTTCAGAATTAACCGTCCCGGGTTGGTTGTCTTGGGAAAAAGTTGGGGAACTGTTTTTGTCAAATTAAAAAAGTATGGGTACGTCGTACCCCCTCAGATCCTGTCCACTTCGACCTCTGGTATGGAAATGTATTTTACTTGGATATCATGAAAATCTGGGCTGGTGCGACCTTCCTGAACCTTTTCTGGACACCCCTGTTTCAAAAGGTACAAGATCAGTGAGTGGGTGGAAGACGAATAATGCACCACTGACTATAAAGGATAAGAAGTGTAGGTTGCATAACTTTGAGTTGACCAGTGCCAGCTGCTCCCAGGTAGTAGTAATGGGGTTAAAAAAAAAAAAAATCACTTACCTGCTGTCCCGGCCGCCGCCTCTCCTTCTGTGAGCCGGAAGCACCAGGCTCCCAGACTTCCTTAGCCAATCACAACGCTGCTGTCACCAGCATGACAGCAGTGTCGTGATTGGTCTGTGTGCTGTGGTTCGGTGCTCAGACAGCGAGTGGGACCCTGTGCATGTTCTCAACCCACGCTGTGCAATACAGCCGGGTTAAGAACATGCTAAGTGTGCATGACTGGTTGGCCGGCCCAATGCGGCCGGCCAAATAGCCATGTGCACTTAAGTGCACTCATCACTCCTCCCCCTGGTGGCTGTGATGACAGCCAAGCCACCGCCCCACGCCAAAATTGGCTTCAGCAGGGAAAAAACAAATGATAATAACATTGTGTTATTAGCATTTTGTTTTTCCCATTTTTACACTGCTGAAAAGCAGGCGGCGACGCTCCTCCGCCTTAGTGGAGTTGACCTATGGGAGTAAGTATTGTGTTTAAAGGCATTCGAAGGGGCTGAAGCGCTGGAGATTATGAAGGAAGAGAAGCATGGAGAAACTATCGAAGTGGGATTGATAGCAAGTGCTCTGAACCATGCGTGTTCCAAGCTACATTTACCCCAGCTAGAAAGCGACAGAGGGGAAGTCAGGGAGAATATACCTCACTAACACTCATTCCTGCTGGGCTGATCCTCATTGAGAATTTTGCTGGGGGGAGAAGTGGGGCGAGAATCTACAAGCAAGAAGACATTTTTGGAAAACTGGTGGTGTGCCAGAAACCCCAAACAGCCATTAACAAAAGTAACTGAGCCCCACTGCTTGGGATCTGCATCGGTTTCCAAAGGTTAAGGTAGGTCCCCTCACTTACGCTGGTTCATCAGTGGGGATGGAAGTTCACAATGTTCAATGATTGCGTCATACAGTCTTAGAGAACAGGCTCTCCATCAGAATTTTAAGGTGTAGCTTCAAGCTGGTCAATAGCAAAAATTAACAAAACAAATTTGCTTATGTAAGTAACTGTTCTTACGTAAAGCGCTCCCACACCCATGGAGTCAAGTTAGCACTATATACACCTGCAAAATACATCAATAAATTCAGAAAACAGAGCTCTTGCTCCTGTTCAGAAAGCATGCTCCACAAGGTGGTATGCGCTGGCATATGAAGGATAGTGCTTGAGGTAGAAAGCACAAAAAAAATGCAAAAAAAACAAAGATAACTTTAGAATTTACAGATTGTTTTTGGAAGAGGGGGGTTCATAATCGCATTTCGTTTTCAAAGAATATTTCAGGATATAACCTTAAGCATTGGCAAGTCATTATTTTTTATTATTTATTCCAAGATATACAAAGAATGGCAAACAAACAAAAAAAATCAAAATAAATGCGTGGATAAGCACCGCAGGCCCACCAGTTCTGCGCCGAAGCACACTCCTCTTCAGGTGGCTCTGCACATTTGAATAGACAAAATGGCACCACTCACAGTACAAGACAGCCAATGGATGTAGTAGGAGTACCCCCCGCCTCATTCTGTATGTTGATATGGGTGAAAGCAAAATGTGAATGACACTTGAACAGACCAATGGTAGAAAGGCTGACAGAAAGCACTTGTAAGTATCTACGTCTGTATGTATTTTTATTTTGAATTATTTTGAATATATGAGGCTGACACACCAGCTAAATGTGTCTCTAGGCCAGACCTAGAAAGTAGATGGAACCTTCATATAACCTCCCCTTCCCCATCTCATGTTACGGCGTCACTTCCGGGGCTCAGACCTCTGCAGCCTGCTCGGCCTTAATCCTGGTAAAACTCTGCTCAATCCAGCCCTTACTAGCCCTGGCGGGCTGAAGAACAGGAGATTGCAAGACCAAATAGTTCTAACTGAGATTGTGTTTATACAGAAAACAAGGGATTTCAGTTTTATTAGATTTGTTGGCTTTATAGAAACTTAACTAGAACTTGCATTTACAACTACAAATATTTTGCCTCTTCTCACGAGATCCACGGATAATTTGTGGTCAGATGAAAATGAGAACCAATTCGGCATAAAAGATAATTTGACAGAGACAGCCTAAATCTTTATGAACTTGCTTTACAGCTCCAGTGAAGTTTGTTCCCATTCCATCTCAGCAAGAGGAATTAAAAAAGAAAAATCACAGCATATGTTCTTTAAAAAGAAATGACTACCCCGGTATCTCCTGGACACTGAGAACCGTGTTGAGAATGATACACGGGGCATTATTTGGACCACCAGGGCAGTGGTCGAAGTGAGGGAATAAAAGTAGGGGGACTGTGGGCGGAGAATCAGAGGGTGGGAATAACCCGTGGATTGGGTCAGTGGGCGTAGTCAGAGGTGTGGCAGAAAGTGCAAAATATCCCAATTTTTAGTATTTGTTTCCCATTTCACTAACCGGTTACAGCTTATTACGTTATTTAATTTAACCAATGGATACACGTTTAAGGTTTAATATGAGTTATTTACATTAAAATACATTCACAAAGTGGGATACGTTTCCAATCATAGAATGTCCCAAATATCCTTAAAAGTGGAATCGAAAGCCATTTGTCTCCCAGCCATGGAGTTTCTGTCTTCAGCACTTGTCCTCCCTTTTTCCACAAGAGCAGTTCAAACATGAATGGCAAAATATCCTAGTTTGCAAATGTTTTCCACATAATTATGGCTCTGCCATATTTGCCACATAATACATTATCTGTTGCATAATCTGATGATTTTAACTAATAAATTGTTTATAGCTCAAACGGATCAAAAGTTACTAAAAAATTTGACTTGTGCTGCTGTGAAGTGGAGAGCCCTTTGCAAAGGTTGACTGGTCACCTTTCTCACTGCTGAAGTTGTATGTTCCACTGGTACTAATAAGGAAAAATCTTTGCATAGACTGTTAGCGTGTGTAAAAATGTCAAAATAATAAAGTATCAGAAAATTTACAGCACCACTAATAGCAGTGTAGGGTATCAGAGCACTTTACATCACACATATTACACAGAGACAATCAATCATACGTGTGTAAATCACGGTATAGGAAATGTTACATAAGACAAAGGACTACAAGGTGTAGGAGTCACATGACAATACTAGTAGGCAGCATAGTTAATAGTGATTGGTCTGGAGAAACAAAAACTCAGAATTTAAAACGTAATACCATGGTTGGGGGTTCTCTTTAATAATCAGAATTGATTTCTACCCTAATGAACCCTTTTTTGCAACAGTAGGATAATCAAAGACTGGGGAAAAAACCATAACGCTCTAATTTATACCTTGCAGTTTGCATGCAGCTCTTACATGACAGTTAATAGCTCACTGTTCTATGTTAAGATTTTAACTTATTAACTGCAAGTAACAATAGGGTCTCTCTGACAAAAGCAGTAACCCACTGACCTATTTACATTATATGCACTTTGTGATCTGCATGGTACATGTTCTTAGCAGCAGGCACATTAACCCTCTGCGCTTCCTTTCCATGAGTCAAAACGTCCACTAGACAAAATACCATCTCTCTCTACTGAGAACATTAATCACTGGAGTTATGACATTTTTTATTGTCGCCGAAAATTGTTGTGGGCCAGGAAGGAGGCAGCAAGTGCTGTTAAAACCATATTATACTTGCAAACACGACCCCCCACCTGAAGTCAGCACCAGCCGCGGTCCGTGCAGGTAACAGCGTTGGAGAGGTGGGGACGCGTAAGGGGGGGGATTTCGAGGGACGATGCCGAGGGAAAATTAACTATTTATTTAATTTTCCCTCTGCATCGTCCCTCGAAATCCCCCCTTACCCGGCCCCTCTGCCCCACCGCTGTTACCTGCACCGACCGCGGCTGGTCAGCGCCTGGTGCGGTCGCACTGCCCTAGAGCCACCCTGCTCGAGGGTCCTGTGACCTCCGTGAGAGAGTCACTGTCACTCTATGGTGTGCTGCTTCATAGGCCTGCCTGCAAGTCTGGAGTTGAACTTCAGAATGAATTGTGGCGGACAGGCCTTCATGGTTAACCCACACTTGCCACTGCTAGGGTCCACCTGCTGGTGCTAAGACACCAAGGCTTTTAAGATCTTGCGGGGCCTTCTAAGGTCTAGCATGGGAATGTGCTCCCTCAGGGGGGGTGGTCTGGAGGACTGGTCATGAAGGCTGAACTGGTTCCCCAGTTCCAAATTCAGCAGCTTTGACCATAATGTCACATCCTCTCCCCCACTGAACATCACACTGCCCCACTGAGAGAAACTTGCACTGCGCTGACCCGCTATAAACAACTGGATGTGACTCAATTCAAACTACGCACTAGACAAGAGCAATATGCTACCTAAAAAAAAATTAGCAACATTCTATAAAAAGCAAACACTCATAGAGAATGCAAGATTAAGTAAAGCATGTGAAATGTAAGCAGGAAGAACATGGTTACCTTTTTCTTTTTACACTCATTAGTCAGAAATTAGTGAGTGCTTTTGCCTGAAAAGTTAAGGCCATGACTACAGGGCCCAGAAAGGATCTGTTTCAATGCCCATTGCTTATATCCTTACAAAACGTAAGCAGGATGGTTTAAAAAGACCACATTCGTGAACACACTGCCGCTGTACACATTTTGGGCCAGATGTACGACGGAAAATTCCATGCGCCAAAGGGTTTGCGACCCGTTTGCGCATGCAATTTTCCTCTGGGCCATGTACTAACACGATTTTGCGAGTCGCAAATAATTTGAGACTCACAATATAGTGTTTTGCGACTCGCTATTAGGAAGGGGCGTTCCCTTCCTAATAGCGCCTCACAAGCCATGTACGAATGTTTTGCAACCGTAATTGCGGTTGCATAACACTCGCAATTTACCGCCCTCTTCAAGAGGATGGCAATGCAATCGCAAAAGGGAAGGGGTCCCCAGGGGACCCCTTCTCCTTTGAAAATGCAGGGCAAAATATTTTTTAGGGGCAGGCAGCGGTCCCACAGACCACTACCTGCCCTTAAAAAAATGTATCGAAAAACGTTTTGTTTTTTTAAATGCATCCCGTTTTCCTTTAAGGAAACAGGCTGCATTTAAAAAAAAAAACTGCTATATTTAAAAGCAGTCCCAGACATGGAGGTCTGCTGGGCCCAGCAGGCCACCATCCCTGGGAGGGCCTGTCATTCCCAATGAGTACGCAAATTGTGAGTGCCTCATGAATATTCATGAGGCTCGCATTTTGCAACCCCCATTGGGAATCGCAATCAGTGTCTCAGACACTGTTGTACATTTGAAATTGCGACTCACAATCGAGCGCAATTTGCGAGTCGCAATATCAAATGGTCGCACATCTGGCCCTTTATCTTCCAATTCACCCATCAAGCAGGTATTTCAGTACCTCCAGGAATAGTGCACTTTCCAGCCCAGGGAAAACGATTTTGTTCAAAGAGAGACGAGAAAACAAAAGTAGCGCTTCACTGGCAAACACTGTGTGGCGCTAATGTGTTTAGGTGTGAATAAATCAATCTGGCCACCTTGCAACCACTGTCTTGCTTTAGTTAGTTAGTTAGTTTTCATATTTTGAATGTTTTATTCCTCTCCACCCCGAGGCTGCACTTAGAAATTGAAAAATGTCAGAAAAAGGCGACGTTTCCAGCAAAAGTGTTTTTCTTTTTTGGATCCATTTCACAGGGGAGCAAATAAAGGAAAGGAGGAGGTAATACCCATTTCTTGACGTGTCGGTTTTCACTAAATGAGGAGCGAGACCGAAAGAGAGGGAAGAGGGGGAACAAAGAGGGGGGGGGGGGGCAGCTGCCAGCGGCAGGAGAACTGGACACTGCTTGTCTTCTCTGGGCACTAAGGAAAAAGACAGAGTCCTTCCTTCTCTGCCCGTTCCGCACGTCCCCAAAAGCCGAGCCTTAACTATCGGCCTTGGCGATTTCTGCCGTCCGGGAGGCATGTTTAAAATAAGAAAGTAGGGGAACAGACTCTATGAAATAGAAGTAGCGGCACGCCGTGCCCTGCCGATCCCGTCCACTTCGACCGCTGCACCAGAGCCTGCAGTATGGAGGCCCCAATCTCCGTCACCATCTATATAACTGCACGCCTAAGTCTTGAGGCGATTTTCAGATGAATCACCTCGCGAGATTTCGACCCCCCACCCCCAAGGGAGTAGAGACAGGGGCGCATTTATGCACTACTTTGACATCTGCCCCCCTCGTGCAAAAAGCTGGACCCCAACAACGGTTTATGTTTAAGATGCTCGCGCCCCTCCCCCACCCACCCCCAACCCCGATATCAGTGGCAGCACCCTGGCTTATAGCCAGCACGGTCTATTATCAGCACTCTTGTGACTATCCGATACCCCACTGGCATCGGCAGAATGGCCCAATCAGTTGAACGCTTGCTGCTGAAACATGTGGTGATCACCACATCACAAGTGTGAAGCCTGACAAAGACAACCCAACCATTCGTCCACCCGAGGTCTGTTCATTGAGCAGTAGTAAATTAAATTGATTACCATTATATTGAATTGCTATATAAAGCGCTTAGAAATGGGGGTGTGGTCTGAAGAGCTACATGATATACAAGCTATTTGTGTACAAAAGCATTAATTCTGATGGCATTGCATTTTATGCCACAAGAATTTCAAAGAAATTTTCACTTGCAAAACATTAACTATATTTACCTAAACATATCACAGTTAAAAACTGAGTTTTGTTTCTGCCTCAAAAGCATAAAAACACTGAAATGCCCCAGTTATATATATTAACACAAACGGACAACATAACTCACGCTTGTCTGCTAGGTTGTTCTCTTGATTATTGTTTTGTGTTTCAGTGCCATTGGCAACTAGGTGCTTTGTGCATGGCGGACAACCAGGAGTTATGTTGTATGTGTTAATAAACATAACTGGCAAATAACACAACCAGGTCCCGTGCCCAACTCGCCATGACAGCGCACCCCATATTTATTTTTAGAACCATCATCGCGACAAGGTAGTGGTCTTCAGACGATTCAATTCCCCAGACAAATGCCTTCTCCTGGGTACGTTGTTTATGGTGGCCCGGGAACTGCACAGTCCTGGAGCAAGGAATCCTGAAAGACTGGAACATGTGTTTCATTGCTGATTAATGTTATTCAAACATAGAAGTATTAGACTGGAATTGATAGAATAGTGATGAACTGCTCTGCATAACTGAATAGTCTGGAAGCCACTATTGTGTCCTGATGATGATCCTAAAAAGAAATCACAGGTGGGCCGAAACATTGACACTCCCTCGGAGTCATGTCCCAGCTGGTGGGAGTGTGGGATCTGGGCCCAGTAAGGTAGCACGTGAGAAGAGATTTTGGATGTCGTAGACCCTTTACATGGTGCCCTGACTGGCACATACTGGCCAGGTAGAATGTTTCCCCAGTAAACACAGGTATTGGCTTGCAATTCAGCATCGTTCTAATTTTTTGGTTGAAAGCATGGCACATAATGGGGGGGAAAAAAAATCTGATTGTGCACTCCGTATCTGCTTTCATATGGCAAGTCTGATATCAGGAGTCCTGTGGCAGAAAGGACAGTTATTGAGCGTTAAGCACAACTCTTGTTAACAGTATGTACACAACAAGCAAGGCCAGGGAGGAGAAACACCTGGGAGAGAGTTAACCGAAGCCAAAACTCTGCTAACTAGCACACATGTCGAAACCGAAAGATGCTCGGAGGTCTTCAGGGGGGCAGTTAGAAGTTGTCTTCCAGACACAAAAAAACACAAGAACTGTATCTAAAGACACTGTTTACGATGAAGAAAAGGACATGAGGTTTCAGAGGCGGGAGACAAATTCCCGAAGCCTGTGTTGGCAGATGAAACTAGCCCTATTTCTCAATGAATGCCGAATAGATTCCTATCGAATGACCAGGGACGACGATTGGCAGCACCCATGATGAAGACTTGCTTGGTTGAAAGGAGGAGTCCGTTGATGTGATTTAAGGGGCATGAGGAAGAGATCCAACTTGGCCCTTGGTCACATGGGGCCTAAGAGCAAATTCCTATTATAGGATGCCAATGATTTCTGTGTTCTCAGTTGGGTAACTGGTCTGGCTGGACTCTTTTAGACTATATTCAAATGTCAAAACCTGCTTTCAGGTAACGCCTAAATGGTGATGTTGTCCAAGCAAGACGTGCTCGATCACTGCTAAACAGGTCCCCGGTGATGCAAGCTGATCCTTAGAGGCAACCTGGGCGTCAGCCTTCATCCACAAAACTGGACCTAGGAGTGCGGATTCTGGTAGGCTGGAGAGTGCACTCAGAAGGGAATCAGCTAACAGAAGGCACAAGTTCTGCAGATTACCACAGGGAGCTGGGCAATAGGTGCTTTTCCCAGTCACTTAATCTGGATACATCTGAACAGAACTGAAGCCAAGTTTCATTAGAGAGTTTCTAGCCCAGTTACAAGAAGCAAGGGGCCCATAGAGTTCTTCTGCCTGGTGGGGGATTCCCGTCAGGATGGAAGTGGAGCAGACTTGGGAAAAAAAAGACCAAAATTTGGTTAAAAGGTAGTGGGCAGAATCAGGGTAGAAGCGTAAGGTAGTGAAACATTCCATGTGTACTGAGGTACTCATCATACTGCTTAGGAAAGGCTTACTGGGTAGTTTATAAAACCCAGTTAGTGAACGGACCCGCCCTGCCCCACCTAGTGTCTATTGAGCCTTCGCTGATGCTTCACACAGCAGCACTCCGAGGCCAGCTACGCTATATACCGGACCCACCGATACATCCAGTTTGGACTGGAATAGCCGAATTGGATCCAGCGGAACCGTCTTGGGGATACATGGTCACAGAGCAGCCCTGCACCGCACTGACATGAGAATACCAGCTTCGCCTCACACTGCCACCGCCATGACACCCAACTCTCTCCGACCCCACCACAAACAATCTGGTGTAATGCAGGTAAGAGTTTCGACACGACTAAACGCACCAACCAAAAACAACTAACCGTGGGTCCAGAGTAGCAGCTACTCACCATAAAGTGCTTCAGCGCCTCGTAAGGGGTAGGAAGTGCTATGCAAATGAAATTACAATACAATTCCAGACTCCAATTCCAAGTCTTTAGTGGCTCCTCCTTGCCTTTCAGTAGCCAAGGCCTGTACGCCACTTTATCCTTTCATATAGTTCCCATGGGTCTTTCCTAACTGGACATTGCCATCTGTAATGCAGCCATATAACAACTCTCTGTCTCACTGAGTTAATGTACAAAGCTGAATATCCATGGCAGGGTGAGAAAGGTTTATGAACTGCTGCAAGCAGAGCGCCCCCTTGAGGTCCCACAAGTGGCCGAGTAGGGCTCCCATCAGAGGGCTGATGAGAAGGGCAACCTCTAGGCTGTGGGGCAGCTGAATTTCCACAGATTAGGCTGGCATGCAGTTGGTCATTTTTAAGACTATAACCAGGGCCACTGGAATAATGTGATTGTGCGGCCGCTGTGTTTTTCGCATAATTATAGATTTGCCGCATTTGCCACACAATCCATCATCTGCTGCATAATCTTCTGATTTTAACAAAAATGTGTTTCTAGCTCAAACGCTTCAAAAATTATTAAAAATGCAGCGACATGTGTTGCTGCAGAGTGGAAGGCCCTTTGCAAAGGTTGACTGGTCACCCTTCTGTTGCTTATTGCTATATTTGGGTGTTAAATTGGTACTAATGAGGTGCAACCAATGCCCAGACAATGTCAAAAAGTGTAAAAACGACAAAATAATGAACTAATATCCCAAAAAGCCACATTACGCCGCATAATTTGCCTTTTTTTTCTGCATAATTTACTCAACCCTGCCACATAATTTGTCCGTCCCCTGCCATATAATTTCAGTGGCCCGACTAGAACAGGTAGCCCAACACCCCCTCTCCTACTGACCCACAAAATGCAAAGACCAATTGTTAATCCACTGGGACTCGAACGAGATATTGAGGGAATCCTCACTTGTAATTGATTCCCGTGTAGTCATGGATTACAAATCTATCTCATGTAGGTATCTTGAAAATAAGGCTTGGCTCGGCCCTCGCAGACCAGAATTGGAGAGGGACTAAAGGTGTGTTCGGGCAGACTGTGCGCGTGCTGGTTCAGTGGAGGCTGAACAGGAGAGCCGAAACCAGGAAGAATCTGGATTGTCCACACCTGTACACCTGTGCTCCACGGCACGACGTTTTCCATTCTGCGGTGCAGACTTGGAGGGCAAGTAAAGTTTAAATGCCAAGCACATTGTGACGTAGCCGAGGATCCGGTGGAGCAGGCCCTGCTACCACCCAAGCTGTGATTGAGCAATGGGTGGACGGCTCACTGAGGACACAACGAAGGGAAGGGGCGAAGCCTCTGCCTGGAAGGGCTGTACAGCAGTTCTTAATTACAGGTAAGGTGACTTTGATGACCGTAAACATTATGACTCAATTAACCTGCTAATCACTGCCTCAGCCCTCAAAGGTAAACACTGGCTCCCCTTCCTAGCAGGCTGGAGACCGTCCAATCAGATCGGGGATACAGATACCACTCAGACTTGGCTCAGGTGTCCCTCCTCAGTGGCACAGACTGCTTCGGAGTTAGCAGCCTCCACTTCCTCCAAAGGCGGGGTTGCAATTGAGATTCCTACCTTCATCAATGCCCAGGAGGAGCCGATGGACAAGGCGGACGCTCAGACCCGAGCTGGGGACCTTCACAGGGTGAGGCTGGTTATAAAAGGGAATCACCAGACCTGGGGCAGTGGAAGACTGGGGGGCAGTGGAAGATTGGGGGGCAGTGGAAGACTGGGGTGCACCACGTCCAGTGTACAAAGGGCTTATCAGAAGGTGGCCCTGCGGATGCTCTTTCAACAAGAACCGTCACAAAATACTGATTTAAGTCTAGGCCATTGTAAACACCGATCGGGATGGTGTTCTAACAAAATATCGAGGTTTTTTTTTTTTCCATACCGACTGCACTGACATTGACTGCACATATCGGCTGAAATATATCCTCAAGGTAAGTATTTAAAGAACAATAAATCTATACTTTCTTATGAATGTTTACCATGACAATAGGTTGGTAGTCGATATTCTGCAGTGGATTTCAGTGCAGGTGGGAAGTAGGGGCCTCAATATATTCACATACAGCTCTTAGGACCAGCCACAGAAGAACAGGCTCCACAGCTCCCAAATCCGAAGGCCTGGACGCTGTAAAGCAGGCCTGTGAAGGCTGAGAGGAGTCTGACAGTAACACTAAGTCACGTGACCGCGCCATGGCCCTCAGGGGAAGGGGCGCGCGGACAGCAGGCTGCAGATATCAGAGCATCATTAGGAGGTGAGGGAAGCGCTCCCCATGCAAGAAGCGCCGGGCAACGCAGCATCAGGGCATTGCTGGCCCTGCCCTTTGCCTTGAAGCACATCCGGGTCAGACCCCGCCTTTCTAGTCAATGAGATCAAGATGGCGGCCTCGGTGGAAAGCAGGATTCTGGAGGTTTAAAGTTTGGGACGAAAGGTGAACTAGATGCAGTCTCTTATCACTACAGCGCTATAGGGGGCATTTCTCGTCTGCCTGGAACAGAGTCTTTTAGGGCTGGGGCTGTGACCCTAAGAGTGAGGCCAAGTACCAGTGAAAAGACCATTCAGGTACAGAGTGAGGCCATGCGCAGCAGGTAAGTTAGTTTGCACAAACATTTTTATGCTCACATCAATATGTGGCGGCTGCGAAACTCCTTAGAATAAATGAGGTTCGCTTCTGTGTCCCACCGAACCTTATTCTGGACGGGAACGCAGGCAGAAAAAGAGGCTAGTGTGCGGGGCAGCCGAGATTCATTCAGACATATGACGGCTTTACAAGTCTGCCAGGAAAGGAAGGCAGGTCCAGGCAGTTGTGGATTTAAAACTAGTGCAGATTACTGGGCTTGAGTAGATTCGGGCAATGCAAGTGCAATTTGGCATGCTATGAGAGGAGGTGGCCGGGGTACAAGGAGCATGGTCTGACTCTGTGTCACTATGTAGGCGAAGGGGCGGTAAGGAGGCCAGAGCAATCAATAGAGCGAGACAAGGCAGGTGGGAACCAGAGACCATAAAAAAAAAAAAAAAGACTCTTGTTCATGACCTCCTGCTTGTGACAACTCCACGTTTGTGGGGCAGGTGAAATACAGCCATCTATTAAGGGCATTGATGTTTTATTAACTCGTTTTCAAGAGGACTATTATTTGGAGGTGTCTGGCAGAAATAGAAGCTGTGCTTAGGAAACATCACACTCACATTATCAGAGGGAAACGGGCTTACCTTCAAGAGAGTGGTTAAGGCAGCCTGCTCATCTAAGATAGGATCCCTGGAAGGAGGCAGCAGGGAAGGAGACCTTCTCTAGCTGATGGGGCGGTCAGTGACTACTGGGCTGCATCCGCCTTGGGTTCTGTCATTTACCACTCGTGTGTCAGGGCCACAAGTTCCATTGAAATTCGACTGGGTGGTTACATTACTTCCTTTGTGCATCAGAGTCTTGGAAAGAGAGGGTCATCGTCACAGATTACTCCGGGAGGTGGTGGCGGGTTTGGGAGTCTGATGCAGTAGTACACAGTCATAACATACAACCTCAATGTACACTCAGAGGTATATTTTATAAAGATAGGTCTTTGGCAGGTAGGAAAAGTTCAGCTGTGTCAATGAAGCACAGCAAAGAAAGAGTAGGCCCGAGCACATTCTGGAGCAGAGATAAGTGAGAAGAAAGGCTTCTAATGCTTAGAAAATCTAACCTCGAGTGCTAAAAGTGAAGCTAAAAGAGATATGACATTGTCTAAGGGTCACCATCAGCGAGGGCTTACTACAGTCCAGTAGTCTGTGTTTGCGGACGGTTTCAGATGTTCGACTTCCTGGAATGTTACAATTTACCTTCCTGTGCCATGGTATTTTTGGGGGATGTTAACAGTTTTCACCCTTCAGCTCTAGAAACAAACTGTACTTTAGAGACTGTGATCCCAAAACTCAATAGCCCACCACCCCAAGATGAATTGGACCCCAGTCTGCAAGTTTAGGTGTTTGGAGAAAAGTGTGAACTAGGCAGTCTCAAGTCCAGGGGTGTCTGGCTAATGAGGGTCCAGTGGTCGATGAAAGAGGAGGATCAGGACAGTGAGGTACATCCGCCTCTGCCCTAATCAATGCCCTCTAATGCGATAGCTCCCACAGAGGGCTTCCTAGACACACATACCTTGTAAATGACTGGTTGCGGTCATCACTTTCCAGTAGCAGGAACACCCTGGTGACCTGTGCCACACTATGTCTCCCACCAGCAACTTGGAGAAGCACTGGTTTAGGATTAAAGTCTACTTCACCTTTAACCCCACATCATCTTTCGAAAAATGGGTAGTAGAGAAATTGGTCAAATTTTTCCAGAATCAGCCAATGAGATAAGCCGAGTACCCAGGGAGAAAGGAAAACCCTGGTTCACAAACGCTCCTTGGGCTCAGACCAAGCCAGCTGGGCGGCAGGACTTCAGGGCTCACAGGTAGTTCTTGCCCCTCAGACCTCCTCCATGTAGGGTTCGGTTCAGCCGAGCCTGCATCCTACTGTCAGTCACACAACTCCTTTCCCAGTCTTAGAAGAAGGTTTCTCAATCTCTTAGGTTTCTTGACAGCTTCCTGGCAACACAGTCCTGGTCTGATTCCTCCTCTCAGAGGATGCTGAGGGCTTTCTTAGGGAGTTGAGGCAAATCCAAGGAACAGCCCATGTCTGGCTAGTTCTTCGCCAGTTCAGGGGGCACAGACAGGCCGTCGGGTCAATCACCAGGTGAGTAATTTTCAAAAAAGCATATTTCAGCCACTGTAGTGCAGGACACTTCTTGCTCACTGGAGTGGACATAGCAACATTCACTTAGAGGCTTTGGACTACAGCAACACAGAATAGGCTTCCAGAGAAGGGCCCCAACTGTTTCCAGGCATGGCCAGTCGCCCTGCAAAGAAGTGGCCTCAGAGCTGTAGGTTTGGCCGGGCACAGTCCAGATATCCAATGCCAGGGGAAGCAGTTGCTGAGCAAATCTGGGAGAGGGCTGGAAAGGGGCCAAAACTGGTTTTGGTCAATCCTTCGTTCTCGAGCAGCACTCTGGCCTGGGGGAGCGTGAATGGACGTTCCCCCAACCCTGCCAGATAGGATTTAGGGCTGGCGAAGGGATCGGAAGGGAAACTCTATACAGGATATCACAGTGATGAACCCAACCTGAAGGGGAATCAACCATCCTGTGCTTCAATCACTATACCCTCATATGCGGTCCCGCTCTCATGGTACACCCGGTGACATACATGCAGGGGCAAATGAAAGACCCCAGTCATAGGAGACTGTTGTTCTCTCATGAGGTGTAAAATCCACTCAGTCAGCTCCTGCTATTCCTGGGGGCACTTTAGGGGTCCCCCAAGTAAATAATTTGGGTCACCCAGAAGATCACAAACAAGGTGTGGAGCAAAGATGTTGCACTGACTGCAAAAAAGCACAGTGTCCTTGAAAAGCAAAACTATGAGGCCATGGGGTTCACAAATTGCGCCTCAGTGCGAGGACTTCATCCCCACAAGCGATGCCATTAGCTTCAAATTCCCGGACCCCGAAGGTCATCAGGCTTTCTCCTGGACCCAAGGAATGGAATGAACTAGTATACTTACAGTGCTTGCCTTCGCTTGAAAGCAACGTGGCGCTAGAACCAACAACCAACTGCAGGATCTCCGTGGAAGAGATGAGTTTTAAGAGTTCTTCTAAACACCAGATGATGAGGAAGAGTGCGAAAGAGATGAAGGGGGGGGGGTCCCTGAACACAGCATCTGACCCAAAAGGAAGGCAATCGGGCTCAGAGGAACTTTTTGACGATGTAGTGATTGTGGAATTGTGCCAGCTGTTTCCATTGACAAACAAAAATGATGAAAGTGATTGCATTTCTTGTTAGTACGCTGAAAGAGGAAGTCTGGGTGACCCCAGAATCTCACGTTTGCTTTTCAAATGTTTCCCTGTAGACATCTGAAAGCCTCAGTTCACACTGAACGACGCGCCATGGCTGCATTGGGCCTGGACTTGACCACCAGGGTTGTATTATAGCCAGTACTCCATCTGAGCCGGTGGTTGCACGTGGGGCCCACCGGTACACATTTTTGGGGCCCAGGAATTATTTTTCCCCAAACAGACTTTGGTCCCAAGCAAGAGAGAATAACACAAAAGGGGTAAAGGAGGAGGAAGAACCAGACAGAAAAAGAGTAACAAAGAGAGAAAACCGGAGTAAAAAAGAACCTGCAATAGTGAGATAAAGAGGCAGGAAGTGTCTGGAGGTGGAAGGAGGAGGAGTCAAGACTACGCAGCCTTGATATTCGGCACGCTGATCTTTGATCACACCGGCCGCACACTTCTGAGGCAAGCGCATTTAAACATTTTTTTTTTTTTTTTTTACAAATTAAGCACTGAAATTCCCTCCTGCTCTGCGTCTTCTATGCTCTCCAACTCAATGGATTTAGGTGCGGAAATGACCGGGGGGAAAAAAACACCCTTTCTCCTAGCATTGCCTGCACGTGGCGGCATCTCTTTCCTCCACAAATGAGCTTGCAGCTACTGCGCGCGTGCAGCCACTGCCAGAGCGGACCCTTCTAGCACGCTGGCACGAGGCCCGCCACTTTCACCTGCCTTTTTACCCTCCCTTTCAAGTTGACTGAACTCAGCCATTCTATTTTGAGGCAAAGATTAGTGTGGCAATTTTCTCCACCCCAAATTAGTTAATTTTGGCAGTTTATAGCAAAGTGCCAGATCATTTGGTATAAATAAAGGGAAGGTTTGAAGTTAACTCTTCAGCCTATAGTAGGGGGGGGGGTCCTTGGAAGCGGGGGCATCTGTGCGAACATTGGTGGGTTGGTGACTAGGGGTAGGGAGGTTTGTTAAGAGTACACAATCTATTGGTTACTGAGTAAGTAATTGGAGGCAGAAAATGTATCCTGCAATTTAAAGGGGCCATCCTCTGAGGAAAAAGAACAGCTCTCTTTGCCCAGTCCTGCATCACTAACAATCACCAATAGCAATGCTGCTTCGTTCGATGACGTCAGCTCGGCTTTTGAGCTGAACTGTGACATCACTAACTGGGTGGACCCTTAAATAAATATAGACTTAGAAGCGGTTTTTGTGTCGCCGTGGCGCCCTGCGTCCTCAGGCTGGCTCTAGCCCATAGCCCAGCTCTGCCCTCGGGCTCAGTGTCACAATTTCAAGGGAGAAGAGAAAAACAGGAACCCCCCTGTCTGACGCACCGCTGGGCGAGTTGGGTAATGATAGGTGTTTGGAAATGTACCTTATGCTTCACCACAATCTTACATCACTCAATGCAGAACACATGCAGGGAAACCACAACAGGCCGCACCGCCTGCTGCATTCCCTTTGTCTAGGGATACAAAAGTACCAGTGCACTGGCTGGAATTAGGAGAGTTGGTTAGCTCAGTGGGTTGGCTCAAGAACTGCAAGCCATGCGCGTAGGGCTTGCTTGAACGCTCCCTTTTTAGGTCGAGCGCTGCTCTGCGAGGCTTCTTGTAGCTACTCCGTGTGGGTCTGACTCCTCCCACACATTTGATTGGCTTTTGCGTGTCTTTCTATAATGCAAGCACGCAAATGGCTAAAGGTGGGTGCATGTCCCACCTCTTTTGAAATGTTCACTCCCACGGCGTTTTGCCTCGAGAGCGAGCAGCGGCGCGCAGGGCGGCAACTGAAGTGCCTCCTTGTTTATTTATTTATTTAGGCTCGTCTTTAGATTGCCTCTGCTTGTGTTTGGAATGTCACTCCTTTTTAGGTCGAGCCTAGAGTAGCGCGCAAGCGCTACTTCTGGCGAAGACTTTAAGTAAGGGGTTTCAGAAGCAGTCCAAACGCTAGTGCGTCGTGGCTGGCCTTTTTCGGATGGTTACGCGCGGCAGACATGTGTTTCCAATTATCGTGCCCAGACGCGGGCGCGATAATTGTAAACACATGCCGGCAAAAGGCCATGACGCACGAGCGTCTGGTCAGCTGAGCAGGCTGCCGCGCTCGCTCGCCTCGCCCCCGCTCCTCTCGTTAGAACTGCCGGTCTGAGTACAGAGTGCAGGCAAGCGTGGTAAAACTAGCGAACACCGCTAACTTTAAACCAAGAGGCTTTCCTCGTATTCCAAATGCTCGGGTACATGGCGCAAAGTTGGTTTTCAAACAATACAGCGAACGTGAAGCTTGGCTCGCGCTACACGCAAGCGAGATGACAGTCCATTTCTTTACGTATAAAGTGCAGGCAAGCGTGGTGGAACTAGCGAACACCGCTAACTTTAAACCAAGAGGCTTACCTTATATTTTAAATGCTCGGGTGCATGGCGCAAAGACGTTTTTCAAACAACACAGCGAGCTCGTGACACATGCGAGCGAGATGAAAGTCGATTTCAGCATACATGGAGCAACTGAGCAATGTCTTTTGCATTCAGAGGAGAACAAGCGGCGCACCAATTATGTTTAGTGCTACCAGCAACAACATCTACCAAATGATTGTGCCTCACCAGTAATAACAGATTCAAACAAGGCTTTATTTGTCCCTTCATCCAGGGACTATCTGAGACTGAAACATTGTGCGCCCTCCCACCCAAAAAGGCTCAAAATACAAGGTACTTTGTAAATATACGCCTTCAGAAGCGAAAACAACACTAATGGACACAGTGGGCTGACCAAGTTTTCCTATGCCCCCTTCTTTCTTTCAGTCTTCCAAACACAAGAGCGTCTTCGATCATAAGTGATATCACACAAAACAAGCATTGGCATAGCCAATAGGTCTCGCCTTTGGGACCTTATAAGTGTTTAGCCATGCAACAGTTGATGTTGTTGCATCAAGGATATTGTGCTGCATAACTAAATACTTATAAGGTCCCAAAAGCGAGACCTATTGGCTATGCCAATGCTTGTTCCCCTTCCCTCGGTCTCTCTCCCCGAGCAGATGGAGATCCGCAGAAACACAGCTGCTCGCGCCGCCTTTCTGCACTAGAGGCTTCTGATTACTTTCAACAAGCCACGCTTTTCTTAAACGTTTTCTGTGGCTCCAACGGCTTCGGAGAGTAAGGGGCCACGACAGGCTGCTTCCTGGAAACGGTCAGCTCGGATTGAAGAATATTACTACCAGGCCAAGGACCTGGTGCCCGCAGGAAAACACAGAAATGCCTATCTGTGGCCCAGAGTCAGTCAGGCCCATCGCCGTGCCACACGAATACCACATAAACACCAGCGCGTGCATCACTGTGTGGCGGGAAATAATTAAACTCGCAATTCTGTGTAGCGCGTGATATCGTATTTTTCTTTTAAGTATGGATGTACTGCGGTACACGGGTGTTATTTTCACCCAGTTTTAAGCCTTTCCGTTTATCATATTGGGAAGGATGAACGGTAGATCTGGCCCTGCTGAAATTATGGCCTGGTACCTTTAGATAACATATAGCTCTAGGAAATTAATATTTTTGAGCGCGCTACTCTACCGGCGAATAGTTATAGGAATAATACAGAAGTACTGGTCCTTGGACCACAGCGTGCCCGATCCGGAGTATTACCACAGGAATACCACAGAAATACCATACTTTTAACCGCTTTACGTTAAGTGTGTACCACGCCAGTGTCTTAATTTTAATTATTGTATGCCACTGCATTACCATATGTATACAACACAAATATTACAACCATCATGTACCACATTCCCAGCATTACGGTAGGAATACCACACAAATACCGCACCGTGAGCCGCTGTGTGCCTCATCCAGAGGATTACCAACAGAATACCACAAAAATACAACGTCTTGGAAAATAGTGGCAAGATCTGAATAATTTCAATATCACGGGCACAGTATCATCAGGCCACAGTGACACAGTTCAGATCACAACCATTGGAAATACTGTACCAGACTTGGGCCATTATGTACCAGAGCACCAGCATAGGGGCGCCACAGAAATACTAGAGATATGGCACAGCATGTAAAATTCAAAGTACCACCGTAGAAATACTGTGCCATGCTATCAAACAAAGTAAGCCAGATGCAGAGCATTACCGTTCAATTCACCTCATATTAGGAGCCCGTGGACTACCGCAGACCAGAGAGGGTACATCACTTCTCCACTCCAGAATTACCGCTATCAGAGGTCCCGATAATTGCATTTATATTTCTGAATTTACACGTTTTGGGGAAATATTATGCGGCAATCGGACTTACTGTGTCGATTTCGCCATATTTTCCCAGGTATTAAACCTGTATACCTTGACTAACTGCAGCAGGTGAAATCTCGGATGAAAGATCATGGAGCTGCGTTGTTTCCGCAAAATGTACAATCCTGATGGGCCCATCACCCCTCCCCCATTGGAATTAATGGGCCACTCGTGATGGAGGCCCACGTGCCATATGCAGGCCATCAAAACATTAATTGATTGATTTTCCTATTCATATTTTATATTATGCCACATTTAAAAGGTCTAATTACCAACGGCAAAAGGGATTATAACAGATGTGTTTTAAACGTTTTTTTTGTTGCTGCAGTTTTATATAGTGCGATCTCGTCCCAAGAGCATGGAGCGCTCTACATGAGCATCAAATTGCATTATAAAAGGTGAGATTTTTTTGCCGCAGGGAGATTCATTGATTTGCCCAGAATCACAGGATGTGGAGCGGATGCTGGACTCGAACCTGGTTCCGCAGCTCCAAAGTTGCCAGCTCTGGCCTTTAGGGCACCTCTCCTCCTTTTTTCCAAAACTCATGAGGGTTGTATTGTTGGAAAGGTCAGAAAGGAGGCTATTCCAGGTATAACTGGTCTGGGCTGAGAAACTCTGTTCTTCTTTCCAGGATGGTAATATTTCTCAGCTGAGGATCACAAATAAGCAGGAGTCAGATAA
Organism: Calotriton arnoldi; assembly: GCA_963921515.1. Taxonomy (NCBI): domain Eukaryota; kingdom Metazoa; phylum Chordata; class Amphibia; order Caudata; family Salamandridae; genus Calotriton; species Calotriton arnoldi. Next base: position 179,272 of record CAWUFW010007902.1, read on the forward strand.
TTAGCGGCCTCCCTTTTAATGCCTCAGTAATGCAGGCCGTAATTGTCCCTTGGACTTCCCAGTAGAGGGGGGCACTGCTAATTCCGGGATGTGGGAATACCATAATTTACCACCCTTATTGGAATTAAAAGGGAGCTTGTAATGAGGTCTCCAAAGGCTGGGGCATAGCCAATAGGTCTCACCTTTGAGACCTTATAAGTATTTGCCATGCAGCACGTATGTATGTATGTATGTGTGTGTGTGTATATATATATATACATATATATATACATACATATATACATACATATATACACACATATATACACATACATATATACACACACACATACACATACATATATACACACATATATACACACACACATATACACACATATATATATATACACATATACACATATATATACACATACACATATATATATACATATATACACATATATATACATATATACACATATATATATACATACACACACATATACACATATATATATACATACACACACATATACACATATATATATATATATACACATATATATATATATACACATATATATATATATATACACATATATATATATATATACACATATATATATATATATACACATATATATACACACATACACATATATATATACACACACACACACACACACACACACACACACACACACACACACACACACACACACACACACACACACACATACACATACACATATACATATACATAAAATAAGGACCTCTAGAAAACAGACGGCAGGCAGAGAGAATGCCAAACATGTAGCAGAGATCAAACACAAGCTAAAAAGTTTGAGTTTAAAACATAAATAAAAGGCATTGTCATTTACAATGCCAATAGCTTAAACTCGCGTAAAAGCGAGACCTATTGCATTGCAAATGCTTGTTGCTGGATAGTCCTCACTGCTGGGTAATCTGGCAATAGGAGTCTGTGTAAATCTAAACTCCAGGCCGCTTTGTACCTAGCGCCTAGTATCAGCGACGTTCTAAATGCTTGAAATCTCAACAGAGAAAGAACATTGTGAAAGGGATGTGAGCCAGGGTCACTCAATTTTAGTCAAATTGGTAAATTGGGATTAAAAGATTCCATGGTTCCACCTTCCCAATTAGTTGGCAGAGACCTTGCGTGGCAAAAGGTGCCCAATAAATTGGCAACACATAAAAGTACCCCTTCATCTTTTAAAAGACAAAACAAATGAGTGGGTGCATTGCATCAGCCTGCAATTGCAGGACAGATGGAAGGTGGGAGGTAGAAACCCAGTCTGGAGGAGTGTGTGGCTTGCGGTCAAATAGTTTAATGGCTGCGAGTTCATCATGTATGCATCTTCGAAAGCTCCTCAAAAATTCTTTGTCAAATGCAAATACTGGCGCACTCTTGTTGCTCTATTCTACAGGGCTAAAAGTGACTTGCCCAGGATAACACAGTTTTGATGAAATGGAGAAGCAGCTGGGATAAAACGTGTTCTGACTCAAAAAGATGAATGGATGTCCCTAGAGGCTCCTCCCATCATCAAGACCCGCTTCATCACCTACAAGGGTCGGTGAGTCTTTGACCTTAGCTAAGAAAAACTGCAAGGTCCCAGAATGTGCTGGGACACGCTCCTATGAGCCCCCAGCTAAAATACGCTACAGAGAGGCTATCAAGGCATATCACAAACAAATTTGGAAGTCGAGAGCCGAATATTTTGTGGACTATATAAAAACAGTAATAACCCCTCTACAATCATTTTCTCCCTCCTGAAGGGCTTGAGGAAACCCTCACTGACAGCTGATCCCATCATTTCCCCTTATATCCAATGCGAAAAATTAGCCAAATATTTTATTAGGCAACTAGAACAGATCTATGAGAATTTCGGCTCGGACAGTAAGCACTACCTCTCAGAGCTGCCCAATAGCCATCCTCCCACACTCCTACATGCCTTACCCCTTCTGTCCTTTGAAGATCTCATCCTCTGCAATGAAGTAAAATCCGGTTCTCCCGACGACCCGCTTAGGCCCGACCTTTTTCTAAAATTTCAGGACTGTCTGCTCCCTGCCGGTCTGGAATTGATTAATCTGTCACTATTGTCAGCCTCAGGACCAGCGATGCGGAAACATGCTAAAGTTATTCCTTTACTAAAAAAGCCTGCACTCCAAGCCTGAAAATGTCCGCCCCATCTCTCTTCTACCCTTTCTGGCCAAAATCACTGAATCACATATTAATGCTATTCTAGCTAATTTTCTGGAGGCTAATCTGATCTTGGACTTCTCTCAAAATGTCTTCAGACCTCAACACAGCACCACATCTGCACTGCTAGCGGTCACGGAGCACCTGTGCGACACCTTGGACAAGGGCGAATCCTCCGCCTTGATTATGCTTGAGCCGAGTGCCGCATTTGACACAGTTTCACATGAGATCCTGCTGTGTCGACTTCAGAAAATCAGCATTGGGGGGAGCGGAACTGACTTGGTTCACCTCTTTTTTAACTGATGGATCTTTCAAGATTATTTCCTCTCCCGATCAGTCTCAGATTCAAAAGCTATGCCATGGGGTCCTCCAGGGCTCCGCCTTGAGTCCTACCCTATTCAATATCTATATTCTCCCTTTAGCCCAGATGGCAAAATCAGGCAATATAACGTTAGTATCCTATGCCGATGATACGCAATTTGTGGTCTCCTTCGCTAATAACTCCACGCAGAACTTAGTCAAATTCCAAGAGGACATGATGGCCATTGCCGAGTGGATGGCTGCCAATTGCCTTCAGCTCAATTCCAGCAAATCTGAAATCCTTCTCTTAGGGAGAGATTCCCGTATGTGGAGCGATCACTGGTGGCCTCAGGCACTAGGTTTACTTCCGCAGCCCAAAATAGCGGTAAAGAATCTTGGTGTCTGGGTCGACAATGCTCGGTCTTTTGAAGCCCAAGCAAAATCGGTGGTAGGCGTCTGCTTTGGACTCCTACGTGGTTTAAAACCCATTCTGGGATTTTTTGACTCCCACACTCGCTAGATGATTGTCCAGTCTACCATACGCTCTAGGCTGGATTACTGCAATGTGCTGTTTTTGGGTTCCAATAAGACAGTGATCAAAAGGCTTCAGATAGCCGAGAATGCTGCGGCTCGGCTTTTATTCGCCCTTCCTAAAATCATCTTCTATCTCTGGCTTTATCCATAGGTTGAACTGGCTCCCGGCGGAACAAAGAATTCTTTTTAAAACCTTATGTTTCACCCATAAAATTCTTACTCATCAGGGTCCCCCCATTCTAGCCAATCTGCTCAGTCCTTATGTCCTCCCCCCACCCAGAGCTTTGCGGTCTGCTAAGCTACATTTAGCTCATATCCCTCGGGTGATAAGCGCGAGGGCAGGAGGTCGCTCTTTCTCTGCAAAAGTCCTGGCTCAGTGCAATACGCTGCAGCCTCTGTCTATTAGGACTATTCCTAATCACTGGGCTTTCGGAAGGGCAGTGAAGATTTGGTTGTTCTCGATCTAATCCTCTGCTCCTTTTGCCGTGTCATCTCCCTAGACTAACACTGGGACGCCCCGTTGCTGGGGCAGCCATGCGCTTTACAAATATTTTAAAATAATATAACATAACAAGGCAGTGTCAACCACTGAGCCAAATGACCCGATGGAAGAGCTCACCCTCTCAGAAGACCAACTTAACATGCAAAAATCAGAACATCTCCGGAATTGAAATCAAAAAGTGCAAAGAGGAAAATTGGGGTCTTCTCAAGATACACTCAGGGTCTGGAGCAACATCCCAACACAGATCAAATGCAACCATCCACCTGTGATAGAAGCTGAACCTTAATCTCGTCTCTTCCTGCCCCTTCTGTCCTCCAGGACCATACCCTTTCCCTCCTGCTTCCCACCAGCATTGGTACACAATGTCCTATTGCTTCCTAACACCTCTCCTATGTGCATAGCTCTGTTAGTTTACCTCATAAGCTGTCCAACCCACTAGATCACATCTGCTCATCTTGTGACACACCAAAGAACATTGAGTGATACTGATTGCACCAGCATCCGCCTGGGGGCCTGCATTTCCTCCTTGCAGTAATCATGCTCAGTGACGAAGGCGCAGGTCTCAGGGTTTCCATCAAGTCACGCTACCCTTGATTTGCAGACTTTTAAAATCAACTTTGAGATTCATCTGGCAGCTTGTGTAGAGCCAAAACTTGTTGTTACGATATGTCTCCTGTGTCACCAAGGAAATCCTCTTGCAAGCCCAGTTTTCCTCCAATGAAACACTCATCTAGAACTTGTGTTCAGTTATGGTGAACCAGAGTTGAAAGACCCAGAATGCTTGGAGGATGGTAAAAGGAAACACATGGGAAGACCATGCGTATCGTATGACGCGGTTGTATTATCTCAACAACACAAATCATGCCTGTAAGAAACACAAAACTTCACCCTACATAGACTACACCCCTTGAAATACCATGCGATTCGTTTAGAGGAGATTTAAATCTTTCAAAACCGGGATTTTATGAATGCACATTACAACAAAATGCAGCAAGAACCAGCCCACACGAGTGTATTATCTAAATAGAAAACCAACATTTCCTGGCCTGTTGGAGGGATGTAATGAAGTCACTGGAGATGCCTGACCCTCGAAGTCTGCATTTGAGATTGCAGTTTATTGGATAAAAGCTAATTTCCAGATATCTGAGGAATGGGAAACACTGTGCAGGAGGGGTATGGGTAATCGGTGAAGTGCCCAAGAAAGTCATATGCTAGGGTCAGTGGCACCTGGGTATCTTTGAGGATGGTTGGACAAAAAGAACAGCATTCAGCAAGTAGCACCGCACGCTAGCCCGACAACCTCAACAGGAATTTGGAGGATTGCTGCCTGGGAAGAATTTATAAAAACAAGCACTGGCAAAGCCAATTGATCTTATTTTGCCGTTGCTGGTATTTGTTTTGCCAATGCAGAGCAAGCATTGCCAAAGCCCATAGAAATGCTGTGCTGGCCACCTTGGAATGTTACTTTCTATACTTCCAAAATGTCTACCACATTGCGTTTTTACACAGTGTAGCAGCCAGTTATTGGCTTTGCCAATGCTTGCTAAACTGCAATGCAAATATTGGGAAAGCCAATAATCTTGACTGGTCATCTTAGAATGTTATTTTTGATACTTTCAAGATAGCCTTCACATTGAATCTACACACACACACACAAAGTGAAGGCCATCTTGGAAGAATAAAAAACAACATTCCAAGATGGGCAGTTACCAGTATAGGCTTTGGCCCATTCTACAAGCATTGTGAAAACCGTTAACAGTGAACAGCTGGCAGCAAGAAACAGAGGTGGGGGGAGGGGAGACCGAGAGACACCGGCAGTGAAAGTGTTATGTGGCGGAGGAAGAGCCATAATGAGGCAGTGGGGAGTACAGCGGAAGTGACAATTACAGAGTGGGGGAGGGGTAGAAGGTTAAAGGAAGAAGGAAGAGAGTCAAAGAGAGGGAAAACGGCGAGTAAGTAATAATCCCAGGGAGCACTGCATCACAAATGTCACAAAAAAACTGAAAGAAAACTAATTCTAACCTCAGGGGTGAAGGGATACACTTAACTAATCAAAAATCAGGGTGTATTCTAAATTCTCCGGGGGTGGAACAAAAACAAAAATAAGCCAGGGAATCTGAAGCAGGGAGTTGAAATGGACAAGAAAGCCATCCAATGGTGAGCAAGGGGCGGACCCAAAGCCCTCTCTAGGTATATGTTAAAGTATTGGTTACAGTGTTGTCTGCACAGACGTATAAAGCTTTCTGTAGTGACGCAGGAAATAACGGGAATCAAATGGCGTACTTTACAGCACAATGTTCAGATAAATTTAGTAAAAACGCTACAGGTTTGATAAGCAGCTCTGTAAGGGCGATCGTAAAAAGTTACATTTTCATTGTGTGCCAAGCAAGTCAGACTTTCCTGAGGATTGTTTGAGAACATCATGTATCAGGAAATATATGAAGAAAAAGGGGAGGAGAGTTGTGTATTTTAGCATAATTGGTATAAGTAATGGGGTGTGCACTTTGACATGGTCTTCAAATGTTTTCCAAAATGTATGCAGCACATTACTTTTAATTTTATATCTTGCCCCTTCCGGGCAGATTTTCAGTCGCGGACTAAGAATAGTCTTAAAAAGATCAACGGGGAAATGTAAAGTTACCTGGATCTTACAGTTCAGACCCCGGCAGCAGCAGAACAATACACAGGACTCACAGATTCGGGTAACAGAGCTGCTTCCCAAGTGATGGAGGGTTCACAGGCCCAGACAGCAGAAACACACCCTTAGTGACACCAGTTTTACGCTTTCCTGCCTCCAACGGAGAACTAATGGTTATAATTATGTGCCATAAGAAAGCTATCATTATAGATAATGAAATGCCTCCACGAGTCACAAAATATGTCACACCAGTGACAAGAGGTGGGCGTGCCACTGAGACCTCGAGCCAGGCTTGGCCAGATGCCTGGCTCTGGCTCAGCTCGCGGTCATCTTGGAACCGCAATGCATGTTTTCCGGAGGAAAGGGGGGGGGGGGGGAAAGACGTAGGCTCCTGGCGACAGCAGCTAATCGTGTATCCTCGGGAGCTGGTATTGAGGCTGCCCGCGGCCCATTCACAAGGGCGGCCACCTTAGTGCCACATTAGGCACATCATCATGTTCCAGTCCTGGGGACCCTCGCGGAGTTCCCAAAGTACGGCGCCAATTCCGCATCACTTCCGGTGCCGGAGGGTCGAGGCGAGGTACTTACACCTGCCCCGCCCATCTGGCCTTCCTCTTTGTTCCTCATGGTCACGCCGTCTCCCTCCCTACTGCATACCCAGCGTGTTGGCTGGAGGGCTCGGCCAGGTAGGGAACATGTTAACTTGTTAATTTGTGTTGCAGGCGGAGTTGCAGGGCGATCCGGAGGCTGAATGGTACATAGGGGTACCCTCTTCAGGAGCACCATATGGGTGCCTACGCAAAACCCCAGGAGTCTTTACAGCAGGACCCTGGATGGAAAAGACGGCGTCCCGCTAGTCCTTCAGGCGGTTGTAAGCCTGAGCAACCGGGGGCTTGCCTTGCAACGCTCCGCCCCTAAAAAGGTGTGAGTAAAGAGATGGTCTGGTGGTCCACGGTATTTAAGGGGGATAATCCCCACATAAATGGTAGCACAGATTGCGTTGTCCATGGTGCAGTTGGCTCATCAGGCGGGCAGGGCAGCTTAGGTTAGTCACCGCTGCCTGCCCTTGGATCGCCCGTAAGTTAACCCACCACGTTGGCATACTTCTTGTATGAAATAATCCTGCAGCAAACTGTTTTCCAGCAAACCCGTTTTGTGTGATTATTTATTGCATTGCATGCTATGTTCATCTTGCGGGGGGAGGTTGCCTATATCGGCACTAATAATCGTGGCCTCAGTTTAGCATCCTGTGAATCCTGGCGAAATCCCAGCAAAGCTCCCTGTGCCGAAAACAAAAAGTGTAACATAGTCTGTGTCTCCTATGAAGTGCTCTAATGACCTTGGGCAAGGTTAGCTCTATGTAAAACTGCTAAAACATAAAATGTGGCTTTTGCCTGTTACCCACGCGTTATTCTTATCCACTGAGAATGAATGACACCGCACTAAACTTTAATGTCAGAAAGAGATATCTAGTGGCTGAATTGCACAATGTGAAAGTGGAAAACCTGGGATTAACCCTGGCTTCTCTACTTGACCAAATTGTATGATCCTAGGCAAATACTCTATTTCACTGAGCCTTCTGTTTGTTCATTATCACACGAGAGCACCTTCAAATACCCGAGTTCAGGATTGCTCTGTACAAAAAACAGGTCTTATGTTTGATTTACTAGCGTATAATTTTGCTACACCTACAAGAAGAAGCTAGGCAACATTTAACATATACATGGCAGCTGACTGCCTTAGTTTCCTAACAGTATTGTCATCAGGAAGGCGCAGGAACGTTAATCCATTAAAAAAACTCAATTTTAATAAATACTCTTAAATCATCTGATGTACTAAGGTGAAACGCTTTGCGTGCTAAATAAATATACTTTCTTGAATTTTGAAAACACCTTATAATACTGTAACACGATGTTTGTAGCACGAATATTTTCAGGGCTCGGCTTATGCGTGAGCTGTTACAGCTAGAGTCCAAAGCAAACACAAGGAGATGATGGACGGAGTGCTGAAACTTTTCAGACAATCACCCCCAGTCACAGATCTGGGTTGAATCCATCATCGTTCTTTAGCTCACTTCACCACCTCAGTTCAGACCCAGCTATATGCAAATCAGTCTTGACCCTGTGCCTCATGGGAACTGTCCAGCCCGAACTGCCAAGCCATGTCTTCCCTGGACCGGGAACAAGCATCCTGGGACTGGTTTCGGGGTACAGCCTTGGCTCGGCTCTCCCTGTTACTCACCTGGTGATTGACCAGTGATCTATATAACATACGCAGTGTCCTCAGCTATGCATACTTTATCACTCAAATAGCAGCTTTAAATATATTTTAGAAACACTTTCACTTTGCCCCAAATACTAGCCTGTCATTTTATGAAAATTCACAGATTTTCACCTACTAGTTTTGAATTTTTTGGTAAATTAAACCCATTTTCACCCCAACTATCAACTTGCCATTTTCTGAAAACACTTTTTGGCCCCCAAATACTACTTTTTTTTTACCGAACATACACAATTTTGGTGCTCAAAGAGGTGTAAAAATCACAAGGGCTGCCAGTCACAGTCTTAGGGTGCATACCAGATGTCAGGGATACCCACCTGAAACCCCACATGCCCACCTTTGACCGAAGGTGGCCACCATAAGTTGTGGACATTCACTTCAGGCCTGCAAGGTTCATCAGATGCCAACTGATGGTGCCACCAATGTGCCATGGATGAGCATCAGATGTTGGTTCAGCCCACCATGTGCCAAGGATTGTCAGCCCGACTCTGGTCAAGATTTGAAGGAACATTTCACTCTTCTCAGTCGTATGGTCGGCATGCTCTCATCTGGACCAGTCGAGGGGAGATTCCGCTTCTCTGCAGAACTCCTCTGACTAAAACCATTCAGACCACACTCGAGAACTTTCGCGCGCGGAGGAGTGGACCTCTTTTATTTTTGTTCTTCTCTTTTTGGGCTCCATGTGCTCTAACTGTTGAGTGGTAGCACAGGAGAGTGCTTGTTGTGGTCTCTTATTGTTTCAATCGACAGTCACTGTGTAAATACAAATGGGAAAGGAGAAGGCTGCTGATGTAGCCAATGAACTCCCCCCCCGCCCCTGCAAAGAAAGGCCCCAGAACAGCAGGAGGAAATTGTGCCATGGACAGAATAGATGGCTTGCTGGAAGAAGTAGAAGGGATATTAAACCCGCCTGTCGACCCGGATTTAATTGCCCCACCCCCCAAACTGGATCTTTCCCCCCGTCGTTCATCCCAAAATGCCCCTAGATATAGATCGACTAGTGAAAATGATTGAGGGACGAGGTTTTGGATCGGAAATTGCTTTTGAAAAGTCTCGAAGGGAAAAACAGTGAGGCTATGGTCCAAAGATTGTCCGGCCTGCTGAGTTCCACGGGGAGAATAAGACCCTATCACCCTATACACCCCCTCTAGTGCAGATGGCCATGCCTCCAGGACCACTTGCTCTTCCTCCAACACAGGGCCCTGCAGTCCGCCCACTTCCCCCACACAACAACAGTACAAGAATAGAGGAGTCATCACTCGCGCAGCTCTCTCGGTTGAAAGGAAGGGGGAGGATGGACAGACCATTATGGCCCAAACGAAGGTTCCCCAGGAAGTCCATTATATCCAGTGGGGTACTTAATGAGGATTGTATTGCAGATGATAAATCTACACGTTCTTGCTACCACTCAAGGGGAGGGCTGGAACCCATAGGACCGCAGTCTTGTAGACCCCCACCATCAAACCAGGGCCAGATTATCCTGTCCCAAGTTCCCAAAGTTACTCAGGGCCGTAAGGAATATCAGATTTCCCTTACCAATAAAGTTATCAACTGGCTCTGGAATGTGAAGAAGTGCTGTTCAATTATTAACAGCGATATCTGGAGCAATATCTTGAGAGTTGAGCGAATTGAGACCCCGGGCAATTCCTGTGACGTGGTGAGAGTGGTTTTGAGGGACCAGGCACTGATTAACGGTCTGTTGGCCATGGATGCTTGCAGAATATGTAGTGCTAACACCTAAATTCAGATCAAAATTGGGGATGGATTAGAACCTCAATTAGCCCAGGGACCGACCCAACACTGAGGGCTGGGAGACTTCGACTGACTAAGCAAATCCACCGCTTAGGGAGAGCCTGTAGGAAGCCAGCCCTGGAGGTGGGTAATAAAGTAACAGAGTTTTGGGATGGAGCAAGCCCTCGGGCGGCAGAAGAACGGTATAGCACACTTAGAGTATGAGAAACCTGTATCTTGGAGGACAGTGGCAAGGATAGCACCCCGCTGCCCCCTGATAAGCCATCTAGACTATGTTCACTGGAAGGGGCACCTTCTCGTATTTATAACAAAACCTGCTCAAAGTGGGCTGCCCCTGCTATTGATATTTACAATGTGAAGGCTCTGGGAGCCGTCTTGTACACCTCCGAGATTTGGGGTCATGCGAATTGTAGCATTTTAACAAGAGCAGAAAATAAGTTCCTCAGGTCCATCTTTGCTTTCCCTAAGAGCTAGCCTATGACCCAGCTGCATCTTGATATGGCATTTAGGAAAATTTCCAAGACGACGGAGTATAGGCCTTTGCTTTATTCGCATAGACTATGGTCTTCGCCGATACTGGGAGCGTATAGAGAAGCCTTAAGGGACCTTTTGATCACACCTGGTGCACTCAAAGTCTCATGGCTCAAGTACATTAGAACTACTCTAAGGAACCTGGGTCTGGAGATGCTCTGGGTGAGGCCAGAGGAGTCGAATACAGTTTCTAAAAGGGACTTTAAATTGGCCTACTGGGAGTATGCCGCCACAGAAATTATTTGCAGTAGTAGAGGCACGCTAACTACAGAATTCATCAATCACAAAATGCTCCCAGCATATGAAAAGACTACTGATGAAATTACGCCCCCTTGGCGAGGAAACTGTTCTTACAATTTAGGTACCAGTCTCTTCCCACTAGAGCCTTCTGTACTAAGTAGACCGATGCACACGCATGATGCTTGCTCGGTGAGTAGAGGGTCTTCGGAGAACATTTCTCTCAGGACGGACTGCTCTAGGATGGTGGTATTTGCTGTATCGAGGTATCTTCTGGCTGCCTGGATTTGACGTTCAAAGTGTATCCGAGCAAGTGAACAGGATGTTTTTTTTAGTTAATCATGCAGAAGGTCTCGGTTAAGTCGGTTACTGTTCATATTAAATGGTGCTACATTGTTTTGCAGACAATCCACCTTGTAACATTTTTCATCTATGGTATTGTGATTGTGTTGTTACTAGAGACCTTAATTTCCAATTCAAACTTTATAATTGTGTTTTAATCCAAATCCAGTGGAAGTGAGTCATGCTCGACGAAGAGTCAAATCAGGAGCTGCACTTTACTCTCTAGGGGTTCGCTGCTACATGAAGATTCTAAACGGAAATGCACTTTAATCCCTAGGGATTCACTGTTATTTTGCACATCGTTTCGAGTTCAAAAGGCAAAACAACCTGCGGCTTTAAGTGGCCATTTATGTTATCGTGTCTGTATTTTTATTAAAGGTTTTACATTTTTTAACTATAAAAAAGTTTCCACCTGTGTTTAACTTAAACTTATTATTAGGCGTTGGGTCTTAAATCCCACGAAGAGTCTAAATGAAAAACTGTACCTTAATATACTAGATCTTCTACTCTCCTTGAACAGCTATACTGCACTGGGAACAGTCGAGCCTAGGCCTACTAGGATATGTTGCATATGGCGAACCCTGGCGCCACGTTGCACCGCCTTTTTGGATGGATAATTTATTCATACATCTTAAGTCTAGCCAATGTTAAATGTAGTAGACATTGTTTTATTGTGTTATGGGGTGGAGGGGATTGCATATGATGCTCTGAATGAAATGCCTCAGTTCAAAGCATGTAATATTTGCCCGCAACTTTTTGCTTTTACGACACCTATGGATATCGATCAGGATGTTTAAATGTTTTTTTATTGTACTTTTATGATCCTTGATTGATCGAAATAAAGTTTATGACTGACTGACAGAAAAAGCGGACCCAATTTGACGCTTTGGTGGGTCAATGAGTGCCCCGGTAGCAGGAACCAACTGACCTAGAGGTTACTAGTGAAATGCTTCTACAACTGAAGCAGAATAAACTGTAAGTAACAAGCTCTCACTTGTAGAATCCAAGCAGATCTCATTCAGTGATCATCATAAACCAACCAGGATAATACAGCCACTGTTCAATGCAGTTAAGGCTACCTTCCCTGCAGTTGCCAGGTTCACTGAAGTTTTGGTACTTTGCAATGTCTAGATATTCAGGGATTTACAGAATACATTTTGTGTGATATCCTGCAGACTTCAGGAAATAAACGTCTATAGCTTTAACGGATCAAAAGTTACAAAAAGAAAACTGCATGCAAAACTAAATACATCAACTGACTATATACAGAAGTATTCTCAGCTTCCATCTATTCAGCCTTCAATAAGGCAGGAAACCTTGTCAAATGGTATTAACAGCCCTAATATTGTTCATGATGTATTAGGGCGCGAGAGGGCAGGTTTTCCATTTATTTTATATAGCACTTCTTAACACGTTTCAGCCCTTTCTTCGAGTTATACATTGTAGGTCTTACAATTTACCAACCTCTGAAGGATGGAAGGCTCATTTGCTCTTAACACCATTCAAAGTCACGGCCTTCAGATTACAGCAGTGGATAACTTCTTGAGCACTTAACTCTCTGTAACAACTTGCTGGTATTTACAGGGTAAAAAAGGTGCAGCCCGTGAGCTCATCCTAACCAACACAATCAGTCAGATTCAAAACCAGATTTAATTACATGATGCAAGTCATTAATCTCCATGAAGCACGTCAGCTGGCATTCCACCTAAACTGCCCTGTGCTCATCAAGATCCCACGCATCCATGCTCCACAGCTCATGTTGGCCACGACCATGTCCCCAACTTTCTCTAGGGAACTTGCACACTATAATGGTTTAAAAAAAATAATCACCGTTTTCTTTAAAAAGCATGCATCACTACGTAACTCTGTCTAAAGTAAGGCACACTTTCATGCATGTTGGGCAGACAGAGCCAGCTGACTGCCTTAGGGGGGCGTGCCTCCTGCCCAAACTTGTGCGAGCTTACCTCATCTATACGAGAGGCAAAGTCGCATCTTAAATTGTAGGATTATGGAGGAGACAAGGTATTGCAGGATAGAATGCAGCATTTATTTTGTTTTAGGTTTGTTTCTTCTGCCTGAGGGGATTACGACTGTGCATACACCTTAACAATTATACTTGTTATGTTCGGGAATTTTTAAAGTGCGCGTGTACCTGAAGGGGTCTTGGCGCTATCTGTGAGAGCGGGCTAGAAACAGTTTCAGAGGTTAAATAGCCAAGTTTTTATCTCCTTCCTAAATACTTCTTTCTCGAGCTGCTCAACTCCTGGCAAATGGAGACATGCAGTGCAGACACTTGCACTGCAGCAAATACGGTCAATATTTCACACTGCATATTGGCATAACTAGTATTATAGAATTTATTTTGTCCTGAACTAATAAAGTAGTATCCGTACCAGTCACAGCATAAGCACTCCCGCCCTTTAGCTGCGTGCTTTATAGCTGCAATCTGTACCTCGAAAGTTACCCAGACTACTGGCTCACAGCCCTGATCTTGCGGCCACTATGTAAGCCGGACTTTGTCTTGTTCACCGAAAGCTGGATTCTCAGCTTTTGGTACTCCCAGCTCCTGCTTGTGGCCCTTCGCGGTTTGAAGGCATAAAATGGCTGCCAGACTCGTGTGAAAGCTGCATGGAGCGCATCTGAGCCCCGCCCATTCATATTCAGGTGGATCATAGACCACTCTGTATCAATTATTATTAGAGGTGTGGTGCATTTGTTTGTGAACTTCAGAAACAATTAAAAAATTTAAAGCGCCCCCTGCCGTGCTTTCACTTTAATGGTGGCTGCGCCCCTTTATTTAGACGCAGCTCCCTGTAACCTGAATAAGGCGAGCAGCGTCTAAAGAAAGGGGCGCGGCCACCATGAAAGTGGTCTCGCATTTGCGAGAGTTTGAGCTATCAGCATTAGAAATGACAATACCTTTTATAGATGCGTTGGTTTTCAACACAAACGGCATTGTCATTTACAATGCCAATAGCTTAATGCGAGACCTATTGCATTGCAAATGCTTGTTTAAATGTGCCACTGTTTGGCGTTCATATTCAGTTAAGAGTAAGGGACAGCAATGGCTCACAGCCATAAAGGCTTTTCAATAGAACCACTATTAGCACCTTAACACTTTCTTCCAGAAACCGGGCGCTGTATCAAGAAGAAAGGAGGGATACAGTTTTTTTTTTTTTCACTCTTTGGCTCCTGCCGCCCCAGGACCATGCCATGGTGTGCCAGGTTAAGGGGCCAGCGGAGCCTGCAGGCCCTCTACCGTCACCCGCCCACTGTCCTTAAGAGAAAAGCTTTGGAAAGCCAAGTGTTGGCCCACCTACCCTAGCACTGAAGCGCACTTCTTTGTAGGTGTATGTGCACTTACTACCAGGCAATATGGCTTTCATCACACTGCAAGAGAGCCAGTGGCAGAAGCGGGCGGACTCATTCTGTGGTGTATGCTGTGGTGGCTGGAAGCAAAACAGGTTTGATGAAGAGGCCAATGGATGAAGAGGGCTGTCCGAAAGCCCCTCGCTGTACGTACTTTTAATTCATTATTATTTATTTTCTGTTACAGGAGGCAGATTAAACAACCGAACCTTCTCTAGACTAGACCTCAAAATACTTGCTGCCTGGTGTGTAGAATGCGACTATGCCACAGAGATCACTGAACCCAGGAAACTTGGCAAGTTGAGCCCATATTTATGGAATGTCATGCAAACTACAACACTGAGGCAATTCCTTCCATAAGAAAGGGGCTCCCATCTGGGGGCTGACGGGATGGGCGATGCTCCATTTTATTTATTTTTTTAAATTTGTTTTTATTGTTTTAATCACATAAACCAAATACAATCGATTGCATCACAACTCAGTCCGGTCTGCCATTAGTCTGCACAGGTGACCCACAAATACAAGGTACCTTTGTTATCCAGCAGCTGTACTTCGCTGAAACGAATGATTATCATAATAACTTATAGTGCCTGAGGCCACTAATACAATGTTAGTCATCTGGTGGTACAGGTGTTCTTCTGCTTGCCATGATAAAACATCACTTCAAACCTCATAAGCACCCAGCAATTAATACACACTCAAATTCCCCCTCTTATTCCACCCCCTCCCCCTTGGCACAACCTCTATGCACAAGCAATAATGGCAACAAGACAACTGCATGGAGGATGAAATATCAAAATACAGGGCAGCAAACAGGGCGATGGCTTCCCAACGCCAAGGGCAGGGCACATAGAATAAAAGGCTCAATGCGGCGAAGCTACAAACAAGACAATCTCTTTCTTCCAGACATTATTAGGCTGCTTCCTCTATTTCCTCGTCAGCCTCATTTTTGGGCGATGCTCCATGGTGCACATTTTAGATGGTGGCAGCAGCGATATACAGCAACTACTAACCAAATTAACTCCAGATATAGACATTAATCTCTTTACAGAGGGGGTAATTGTAATAAGGAGTCTAGAACTGCATCCCTCACTAGTTTCCCCAAGTCCATCCGTGATGTGTTGCTCCAGTCCACATTTTTTATTTGAATTCTGGGACTTGTAGTCTTGTTTATTCCATTATAAAACAGGACTTCAGGTCCCAGATTCAATGGAAAAAACTTGGACTGGAGCAGCACATCACACATGGACCTGGGAAACTTGAGAGCTATGACTTTGGAACAATTACATGTTCTACTAGAAAACCCTAACCTGGACAGCCTTACTGTCCTTATTGCTGGAGATCTGAATCACATGTTTGAAGCCTTATCCCCCCGTTTAGTGACCTCATTAACGAGGGAGGAGTCCTCGGCGATTCCAGAGGCATATGGGGAACCCCTATGAAAAACCATCTCCTTGTCATTGCAAGTAGCTTCCCTTACAGTAGGACAGTCTTCTTTCTTGAGGTAGGTGCATTGAACCAGACATTCCCCTATAACCCACCTTTAATAATGGAAGATGGGCTGACCATATAGGTAATGTTTTATTACGTCAGCTGTTGGCCTTTTATTAAATAGTTTGAGATTATACCAATGGTAGAGAATGATCACGAACTACAGGATCTTAAGTTGAGGAGGAATCTTTCCATTAAATCCTCTGGCCGCTCACTGATCACTACAACCAGTCTAATGAGAAAGAAGTTGATTCTGTAGGAAATATTAGGAGATGTATATAGCGTCAGGAACTGTGTGCTGTGAACTCCAAAAATAACAAAGTTTCGAGTATCCACTGCCAGCTGTGCAGAATCCATGAAAGTGTTTCTTTCAAGGAAAATAAAACTGTCAAGAAGCTACAAAGCAAATCCACATCCCTGGCAGGTCAAGGATGGCAAATTCAAAAATACACAACTCATAGTGAAATTGGAGTGGGGGGGGAGAAGAGGCTGGAAGTAATTAAGGCCAAGGGAAGATACAAGAAACCTCTTCAAAGAACAAAAGGAAAATTGGAAGAACAGTGGGTGTCCCTACTGGCGGCATAGAAAAATCAACGATATGCATACCTTTCGGCATATATTTACCAATGGCTTCTTGACCTTTATAGCGACACAGGAGATCCATTCTAAAGTCTGGGTAGGCAATTTTAAAAATATGTATTGCTCACCATTAGAGGCCCAGTTTCATTATATCCCTTTACTGACCTTCTCTCAAAAGAGATCCCTGTACAATTTGCTGGTGAGGAAGTCCTTGATGCTATTAAACTTTTAAAACAGAAAAGGCACCACGAATAGACTGAATTGAGCGGGAGAGAAGCAGGGATTAAAATTTGGGTTCCATATTTTCACATTGTTTTCAATGCAAATAGCTGCAGGAACCCCCAACCCCATATTCTTGGCTGGGAGCCAAAGAGTTCCAATATACAAATATGGCAAGTTATCACGTCTGAATGACGCTAGGCCCTTTAGCCTTATTGACAATTTACAGATGATTTTTGCCAGATTGATTTTGGATAGGCTTAAAGATTGGTTAAAGGATAAAGATATTCTATCCCACTGCCAAGTGGGTTTTCAGGATAACAGGCATGATTAATCAGATATTCAGGTTCTTATTGCTTATATGGTAGGTTGCAATTTTAGGAAAAAGCACCCCTATTTGTGGCTTTTGTGGACTTAAAATCTGTGTTTGATACAGCACCAAGATCGAAGCTATGGAAAGCATTGAATAAAATTGATCTTCTGAAATTGATTGTCTACACAGTGATAACTTTGCCACTGTATGATACGAGCGGGCAAGACTAAATCACAATTCGCCATTAATAATTCAGGAATCATGGCAGGCTGACCATATGGAAGATTTTGAAACGTACAACACGGAGGCAATTCCTTCTATAAGAAAAGGGCTCCTTCTTGGGGCCTTACGGGATTGTTTAGGGTGGGCATGGCACAAACGGTAAAAGTATTAGATAGTGAAGACATTAGATGGCAAAATAATATATATATGTTTACTCTGACAACGATACCCACCTAATGTCTAAAACAGTGAGTGGACCTCAGAACTTGCTCGATTATTTTTCAGAATGACGGGCTTAGAAATTAATGCTGGCAAAACAAGAATGATTATTTTTAATCCTCCCCGCACTCCACACACAATTCAAACATGGAACGATAGCTAACACAATAACGGAGTGTAAATGAATTGGACTATCTGCAGCTATATCTGACCAATGCTTCTAAATGGAATCACCAAATTAATAAAAGTACAGTAATCATAAAACATAGAATCAATACCATGCTTGATTTTGCTGAATGCTTTGGGTTGAATGTCATCACTCCACCAGTTTAAATGGTTGCACTTTATGGTGCTGAACTTTGGGGCTTTGTTAATTTGAGGCAGATGGAGAGAACGGAGACTAATTTTCTAAAACACATTGCTAAACATACCAAGGAGCACCCTTAATATTCCAATCCTACTTGATTTAGGGTTCAGAAGCACTGGAGATCTTGCCAAATTGAGACCCTTACTCTACCGGTGCAGGATCTGGTCTAATGAAGGCTTGTATCACCTTTGGAAAGCCCTCAGGGAAATTGCTTCCTTGAAGGCAGTCACTGGTTTATCATGGCTGACATATGCCAAAAAATCCCTGAGTAAGCTAGGGTGATCACAGTACTGGACTGACCCGGAATCCATTACACCAACAAGTATGAAGGTCCTTAAAAGAATTCATTGGGCTGTCCTCGATCACAGAACGTTGCTAAAAGAAATGGCCTTCTAAGGGTTCTTTTTAGAGCACAACACATATTGAAATTTGAGTCTTTCAGATGAAACTTATCCATTGAAGGCTAAAATTCTTTTATGAACTTTAGATAACAAATTTTGCCACCGGCGCACTTCACTGCAAACTAGACAAACAACGTGGAACGATCATCATACTGTTGTTTTGCATTTTATATTATAATCACAGAAAGAAGTGGATGATACCCGTTGTCAGAAATCTTGAAGTATGAAATCAGGCGATAGCATTTAGATTACTATGGACTTCCAAAGGATCTGTATTCAGTTTTGCTGTTTGGAAGTTCTTGCTTGGAGTAAAAGGAGAAGCTATATCAATCTTCTGCAATGATGTATAATCCACTGACAATGCACAAAATAAATTTCTTCTTACTTTTAAACTTCATCTGAAAATATTCTTCCAGATGTAATAAGTGTATGTTTTTCTTCTAAGGCTTTTTTGTTATTCCATGCTTTTTCACATGTAGTGATGTTTTATGGTTAATAATACGCGTAATAAACTTGGAAATGTATTGAAGACAACATGATCCATTTTTTTTATTTCCATCACAAGTAAGTAGAAGTGAAAAAGAACACACTGTGTCCCACTTGTGAAATTTGCAGTTTTTGAATACAATTCTGGCCAAATTTGTTAACTTCGCAATCTGTATGGTTTTATGTATGCGCAATTTAGAGGCAGTGCGTTTACTTTGGCTGGATACATTAGGCAACATTTGCAAAATATAAATAATAATATGCACACACAGATATAGAATCCCCAGTATTCACAACTCCACAGTTACACCAATCAACAGAACTACCTCGCAGGGAGCCTCAAACAAAAGTTGGAAAAACAGTGCCAGCACATAGGTGCAAGTTAAACATTGTCTCTTTTTAAAGTATGAAAACACCCGTGTACAGCCAGTTATTATAAAAGTATCCTACAATTTGATAGCATGTGTAGGAGGCTGGCTCAACATATAGTGTCCACCTATGGTGAGCACTGCGCACTGAGTCCAGACAACCCTTAATGATAATGTTTAGGTCCCTGAAAACCAAAGCTCTGATGGGGTAGCTTTGGAGAGCAGCTATTGCTTATCCAGGAGGGGTGTAAAGCAGTTGCATGTACCACTATAGTCGATCAGTAAGCTTTTCACACAAAAAAGAACCACACCAGGTAAGTAGAAAAATACTTTATATTTATTACTACACACTAGACACTAACTTGGTATATGTATCAATTACACACAAGGAATACTTAGAAAAGAGGCAAGTAGCATAGAAAAACACATAGGGCCCACCGGGGAACAAAACCATTTACTAAAGTAGTGGAATGCTAAATGATTACCAAAACGGGACTAGTACTCAAGGTTGGAGGACGCCAGGGGAAGCAGGGAACCACCCAAGTTGAGTAGCCAGGAACACCAAGGCGCCTGGGTGCAGAGTGGTTACACCAGGTCAGCGTCCATAGGACAACACAGGGTAAGTTGCGGTTGGAAAATTAGAGTTCTAGGACCCTTCCCAAAAGGACCCTGAAGGAACCGCTTGCATCAAGGAAGGTTGGAGAGCTACCCCACCCGTGGATACCCAGAAGCTATGGATACCTGCACCAGAGAGCCTGGGTGCATAGGGGTGAAGTGGTGTCAGAAACCTCCGTAGACACCAATGGAATGACGTGGAAGTTCAGCAGCTACAGCGTCTCGTGGGCCAGGCCAGTGGAACCAGGTCAAAGCATCCAGTCGAGAAGATGCCTGAAAGCAGAGGAGACAGAGTCCAAGCCACCTGAAGGTGACCAGAAGGCACAGGAGCACAATACCAGCCCTGATTGCAGGTTCTTGCTGCAGCACGTTGAAGAGAAGACCACAGCTGTGGAGACCAGGCAGCGTTGCAGAAGCCCAGGAGTCTTTCACGAGCTGTCCCACGCCGGTCGATGAGTGCAAGGTCAGTGGCCGCCAGAATCACTAACAAGCCTTCGAAAATGCAAACAATGGTTCGCGGGACAAGATGCTTGGTTGAAGACCAGCAAGGTCTATGGGACTAACCCAGCAAGGTTAAGTCAGGGTCGGCCCTCAGCATGCAGGAATCAATGGAGCCCCCTCGAAGACCCTCTGGCAGCAGGCACAGGAGGTCACAAGGAAGCCCCAGCAGCACACAGGAGATGAAGGCCCACGATGCAGAAGATGCAGGCAGGACGACGTACTTGGAGCTGTGCAGTGGTGGAGGCAGTGGCTACTTGGAGCTTGAAGAAGATCTTCGGTGAAGAGAGTCAACAAGCCTTGGTGACGACAAGCAGATGCGGTGCACAGGGAGGTAGTCTACATTGGCTGGTTGGCTGCACAGCCTCTCAACTTGGAGAGAAGACTGGTCAGGCCTCTGGAGAACCAGAAAACCACAACCTGTGTTGCAGAGCTGGGCGATGTTTTGGGACAACAGGATCAGCAAACCAGTCGTCAAGGTGTCTGAGGATACAGGGAAGTGACTCCTTCACATCATGGGAGATTCCTTCAGACAGTGATGCAGGCTGAGTCCTTGGTGACTCGGAGGATACACAACCATGGAGTTGCAGATCTTTGGAAAAGCAAAGGGACGAAGATGCAGCAGGACTCTTCCTACCAGGAGCATTCTTGTTGTGGGTCATGGCTTGAAGAACAGCAGAGTTCCAGTGTTCACCAGTAGAAGAGTCTTTGAACACTCTTCAGACGACAGGCAGTCGGTTCCAGGAGTTGTTTTCGGGACGAATCTAAGGACCCACACTCAGGGGAGCCCTAAAGTAACCCTAAAAAAGGGAAGGACTTCTTCTCTGGTGACCCACCTATCAGAGGGGGTCAGGGAAGCTACTCAGATGTCCTAGCCAGTCAGATGCTGCCAGGGGCTAAGATTCAACATGGCAGAATAAAGTGGCCACCTGGAGGAGCTCTGGGGCACCTACCTAGGGTGGTCGTCACTCCCCTGTCCTTTGTGTAGTTTTGAACCAGAGCAGAAGCCAAGGGCTGCTGAACTGAGCAAAACTGGGTTATGCATGGAGGGCACCAAATATCCCATTCAATGCAGTCTGGTGGCGCTCTGAAGCGCCCCCACCCTACCTAATTCTAAAGTAGAGGTGGTCACACCTCTCCTTCGCAGGAAATCCTTTGTTCAGCTTCCCCTGCCCGAGTGAAGTTCATCAGCAGCGGGGGCAGAACACTGTCTAAGGTCAACAGCAGTGCAGGATGGCAGTCAGACCCTGTAAGGCTACGCAGGTAGGTATTGGGGGGTCCTCTAAAGAGCCCCCCAGTACATTGTATCATGCAACTAACACTGGAATCAGTGTAGTTGTACAATTCCAACATGTTTGATACCAAACATGACCAGGTTTGGGGCAGCCATTACGTAGTTAAAAATCTTGACTTCCCAGTGTCCAGTACATACCTTATAATGTCTGTCCCGCACTTACAAAGCCCAGAAAATGGTGTCCGGGGTTTTAAGGGGTATCTCTGCTCATGCAGGGGTACCCACACACTTAGAACCTTGCACTCTGCCCTTTAACTGAAGGGCCTACCTTAGAGATGACTTATAGGTCTTAAGTGCAGTGACCGGGATAGAAGGGAAACCTATCAGAAGCGAAGGGTGCATGCACCCTGTCACGCATATTGCAATGGCAGCTCTGCAGACACAGTTTGCATGGGCTTCTATGGGTGGCATAATACATGCTTGCAGCCCATAGGAAACCCCTGGTGTACCAATGCCCTGGGTACCTCAGTACCATATACTAGGGACTTATAATGGTACCCCTGTATGCCAATTGTGGGGTTTACAAAGTACTTACCAGTAAATTTAGAGGAGAGAGCACTGGGGTCCTGGTTAGCAGGATCCCAGTGAACTTAAGTCAAAACACACGGACACCAGGCAAAAAGTGGGGGCATCTATGCCAGAAAGATCCTACTTTCCTACAGTGTGCACTGAAAGCATTCAAGAAACCTCTTGATGTCAGTGACCTAAAAAGAAATTAGGGCCGGAGGTATCAAAGGGTTTTACCCACTCTTTGTCCATGGGGAAACGCGTTAGTACAGTGGTTCTTAACCTATGGTTCAGGGGTTTGCAACTGCTTAGAAAATTAAATATAAACAGATTAATAAAGTGTATATACATAAAGAAGCAAAATTAAAAACTTTTAAAATGTTCTGCAAATGTGAAGGAATTTGAAATTGGAGGCTAAAATGAAGTTACTATCCTTAGACTGATTTGCACAAGTAGCGCAGGTGCATCAAACTGTGTATAGCATGGACGAATTGAATTTAGAAAGGCTCCAACCTTCCCATTAAAATAAAACATTCTGTTTTTTTTTTTTTTAATTGGCTTGTGAATTAAATTAAATATTTCATAATTTGTGTACTTGTTTGATGAATGCTGGCTTCTGCATACTTTGTATGTTGTTCAAATCATTGAAAATGCCCGGCTTCCAGTAATGACACAGTGGGGGTCCCCGGACTCCTATAATAATAACTTGGGGTGGGGGAGGTGTTCAGTAATGTTTAATTGGGGGATCCACAGAAGTCAAAAGGTTAAGAACCACAGTGTTAGTGCATGAAGGCTGTAATCACCAACAGAGAGGGCCTAGGTGCGGGGAGTCCAGCATAGGTCCAGAAGGGGCAGCATCATGTCACACATTCAGACTATTCACCAGCTAGGCAAAGGACTCCCATTCGAAACTACTGTATTCTGGAACTCATGGGGATATATTGAACCGGCCCTCCCGACCCATTGCTGACCACACGTGCGCACCTCGGAAGAGCAGTGGAGAACATTCTGCCCATCAGCTCAGTATCAGTTCTGTGTTGTTGTTTTTGTGGAAACGTGTGGAACTTGTTTATCTTCACGGTGCACAGCAGCCAAGGATAAACCTCACACCCACGTCACATCCGTGCATGTACGTATTACTTAGCCATCATCAAATATTAATGAGACAACAGGTGCGTCAAGTCAGCCATGGCCTGAACTGAAGGGCGCCCGCGTGGCTCTACACCTTGCAGCGCTGCATGGTCAGCTTCTCCCCGCCCTCAGTTTCTCTACGGTCCTCTCTTTAATTACAGCTGCGCCGTTCTCCGCCTCCCCCACCCCCTGGAGGAAGGTGCTGCTCCCCACCAGTGGGAAGGAGGGGCGGGGCCTGCTTGGAGACTATTTTCTGCTTTAGTCTCAGGTCACGGAGCCGGTTTCAGGTTCTAATAGGTAAATAGGCGCACACACGCGTCTCATATCAGCGCCCTGAAGACTGATGCTGAAGCAATGAGGCGCTGAGGCTCACGTGACACAGGTCCTCGCCTGTCACAAGCTGGATGATGTACCACTAAAGTGATAATTACAGACGGCTGCTGCACCCTTCAACTGTCTCAGCCCACAGCCCCGGCTGGCATCTCGCGCCCGCCCATCCTCGCGGAGGAATGCTCCACTCCCTCGGCCGGGGGCGCAATAAACGCCCAGTCCGGCCTTTCCATCACCATCCAAGGCCGCTTCTTGGTCTGCTTAAGACCTGGGCGCCCCTTCTGGTCTCCACCGGCTCTATAGCTGGGTAGGTCAGTTCAAAATGTAGTCTTCCCCTGGAAAGGACTTTCTCAGTGCCCAGGGAAGTTGGCGTGAGCAGTTCCGGATTACCAAATAGGCAAAGTAGGCACCGGCCCCACTCCTTTTAGGGGCCTCCCGACAACGGGTCAAAATGATATTTATCTGATCTTGAAAGAAAATTACAACCAAGCTTTCTTAAATTGTTTCCAAAAGATAGTAAAAAATGAATCAACTCAAAGAAACGAAAACTTTACATTAAAGACGCTGTAGAGAAAATATGTATCTGTGTAATGTACCCATTGAATAGTTAAAGTTTTGTTGGTTTTTTAAAAGTAAAAAAAAAAATGTTTAATAACATTAAAAATCGTTGATGCTTAGTTTTGTGTAATAAAATTGATTTATTAAAATTGTTGGTTGGTAAAATTCAAAAACTGTATGCGGAGATAATTTGCTTTGGCTGGTTAGGGGCCTCCACAGGATTTAATCCGGCACTGGGCACGATCCCTGATGCAAGTAGGACAGTAGCCCCCCCATTCCCCGATTGCTCAGTCTGTCCTAGTCCATCACCCCCTGAGGTAAGAGTACCTACCAGACGGCTCCACGTCAGCAGGAACACCAAGTTACAGCATCCATTCACAATTTCCAAATCACTGTTTTCAAGTACGTTAGTCCAATGGGTTGAATTGATGTAAACCAGACATACAACAGGGTGGCAGAGGAGAGTTTGCGCTGATGGGACCATCTGGTAAATTTACTAGGAGGCTGTGAGGGAGACCCAACAGCCAACCTTGGAGGGGTGTTTTTCAGGCGTGATCAGGGCCATTGAGTGGCCCAGCTGTGGCACCTCATCTACTGTATCTAGGGTGCCCTACACCGAGCACACTATCCCCGTTTCTCATCTGACTCACACAGAAGGCACCCGGTATTTGTGGATTTGCTGCAGGCAGTGGATTTCCCAAGATGATGTAGTTTGCAAGTCACCACCAAGCAGACCTTATCCTCCATACATCAGCTGACACAGTTGGCAACAAGTTTATTTTAATAATCCTAACCGGTTCAGCCACAGACAATTACAATCAATGGACAGATCTGATAGAGTGTAAAACTGGCATTCTCCCCGGTGCAGCGCGTGCAGATCAAGTATCGAGGTTTCATAATATCCAGGGCGGCGGCACAGACTCCTATTTTTAACCTTAATAACAGCTTGTGTCTCCCAAAAGTGCTATAACCTGGGTGTACTCCTTTTGGCTCGCCATTGGAGCCGAGCCATATCCAACACAGACCTTCTAATGTACATCTTAAAAATAAAAAAATGATTATATATATATTTGTGAGATTGTACATTGTATACATTTGAAATGTCTTTTTCTTCTTTGAGACATTTGCCCTCTCTCCCACTATCTTTTGTCTCCTCTTCTTTCTCTCTATTTATCTCTCTTCACCTTTGTTTTCCTTTTTCCCCCCATCCACAAAGATACATTTTTGATGGAATTTGGAGAGAACAACAATTGCACTTTACAGTAATTTGCATATTACTGTTTTCTGAAACAAAACAGGCAAACATATAGAATGGATAAAAAGAATGCAGGAATGATCCAATTCTGTATATGTTTTTAAATAGAGCACATGTGATAATGGTGAGGGTTCCTTTAAAAAGACAGTCTGTACACACAAGTCTCAATGACCCAGTTGAAGACTACGGCCGAAACGTGTCGGTCAGTTATTGTCCTGTCTTTAATGAAAAAGAATTAATAAAAGATATCACGCAACTCACGGAAGCTGTGCTCCGTGTTTTTTGGACTTTAGTGTCAGAGCATACAGAGACGTGGTCCAAGAGCGCATTGGTAGGGAAAAAAAAACCAAAACATACACACACACCATAAGCTTCTCTAGTGCTATGTACACACCGTACACCTCTAGGACATACACACCAGCAGCAACACCGCCACCACCTGTAGAGGACCTCATGCATCACAACCAACTCTTCCCACATTAGGTCATAGTACAACCACACATTTCTACAACCAAGTCATGTTGGCTTGTAATCATGCCACTCAGTTATAGTGCCGTTATGACACACTAATGGCGGTTGTGAGCTATACAAATGCTGGGTAATATTACATGAGGAAGAGAAGGAGAAGAGACAGTGAGCAGGAAAGTGGGGCTTGAAGCCGTGGCAAGCAGTGAAGTGGGGCGCAAAGAAGAAAGCATTCTGAGGAAGTAATACCACACCTACTGACCAGTAATCCTACTTACTCGTCACCGTCCATTGAGACCACATTCGGTTCTAAGCACAAAAAAACAGAAAGAACTTGACATGTTGGTGGCTCTAATCGTATGCCAACCTAGGGGCCGATTCCGATCTCGGCCGGTAGGGCTCCGAATCGGATTCGGCTTTACCGGATCCGATTCGGAGCCCTATTTCCCGACCGAATCGTACGTGCGTCCGGGCGAGCTAGTACGATGCGTGCGCTCGCGAAATCTCCGACCGACTCGTACGCAGCACCCGACCGCTCCGACCGACTCGCACGGGGACAACTCGCACCGCGCAATGGAGACGTTCCCCGGCCGGGTAAGTACGATGCGCATCGCGACCGCTCCGACCGACTCGCGCAGTCCGGCTCCAAGGAGCTGTCGGAGCCGCACTTTGGGGGTCCGTGTCAAACCCCCCTGGAAGCGTAGGCGTGCGAGTCGCACACAGGGGGGACCCATGGGTCCCCCCTACACGTGCATGTACGGTGCGACCCGCATCGACGCGAACCCGCTGTAGGGGGCGCCCTTGTTCGCGTCGTGCCCATTGAGTCAATGGGAGCCCGTGTACGCGTCGTACGACTGGCTCCCATTGACTTCAATGGGAGTCCGACCGAATCGAGTCCGATAGCATACGTGCGCATCGTACTCGTTCGGTCGGACTGCTAGAGTCCGATTCGGTCGGAAATCTCTCCGGGTCCGGCTCGGTCGGAGAGATTTCCGGCCCGAATCGGACCCTTAGAGTTCATTAAAAATATATATACACATTTTCTTTGCCCCATATAGGCTTCGGTAGTGGGGTATCTGTCTTCAAGGTTTGAACACTGGAGAGATGCGACAAAGATCAGACATGCAGAGGAAGTCACATGTTTTGAGAGTACTAAAACAGGCTGATTTGTTCCAGTCAACATGTAAGGAGTGGCTGCCTTAAATGGAGTAAAGTTCTTCTACTCTAAGAGGAAAAGCAGGCGACTTCCTTCATACAGCGAGAACAGATTATTTATACTATGACTCGTCTAGGACACGTCTAAATGATGTGATGATAGAAAAGATAAATATTTCCATTCTGGAAATGCTCACCGGGGCGAGAAGCATTCTTACTTTACTACAGTAGAGCCTAAAGCTGCCCTAGGACAGTGGAAGGCAGGCAAGACCATCTTACTCCTGCTCCACGTCTCCATCCGATTCTCTGTGAATCCAGTGATAGGACAGAGGACGGCTTTAACCAGACCACCCCCCCCTTCCCAAAGTGCACTGCCTAATAGTCTCTCCTATAAAACACAAAGAAATGATGGTCGGAATGTAGAACAAATCAAACATTCACCTCCAGTCACAGATCTGGGTTAAATCCATCGTGTTTTTGCTCGCCCCACCACCCCAGTTTGGACTCAGTCATATGCAAATCAGTCTTGACCCTGCTCCCCAGGGAACAGGCCAGGACCCCCCTATAGTCTGTCCTAGCACCCACCCTCCAAATGGTTGGGAAGCTGGGATCCAGTTCTTTTTATTTCTCATTCTTTCTCAGATCGAGCAGACTGTGGAACAAGACTCTTGTTTAAATGCGCGCTTGTCCTCTCTCCCACCATTTGCAATAACTGACCCTCCCACCCCTACCTGCGCAATAGTCATCCAATGACCATATGTGCTTTATGTAATACCATGGGAAAGAGGGCCCTCCAGGACAGGCTGGTGTGCAAAGGTGGCCCTAGCCCAACAAAGGTGATGTATTCCATAACTGCGGATATGTCACGATCCCATCCAGGCGCGGGATGCGAGGGGGGTGAGTAGGGGGAAGACTACACCTCCCAGCATGCACTTGGGCAGGCACCGGTTCTTCCTTGGAGGTTGGGCTGCTATATAGCTCACCTACAGGGGGATCCAGTGCTTGTCACCCGTTCCCTACGGATTACACCTGGTTTTCGTAATTACAGCTCTTGGAGTCGGCGTCCTACGCAGCACGGACTATCGCTGCAGCTTCTCGTCTTTGGCCCGAGTCTAGCCGCATCCAGCCTGTGACGGCGTCCGAGTACCTGATCCTGTACCACAGGATTCACAGCGCTCAGGAGGGTGACCGTGAGGAGGGTTTCTCGCGGCGCGCTCTCCCAACCAGGAACCCGGTTGCAACCTTGGAATCAGGAGCAGCGCGGTTTCCTTTTCTTTGTGTGACATTGCGCAGGCTCTCAGGGAGAGAGTTTTTCCGCGCCGCTTTCTTTTACTTTCGTGTCTTTGCGCAGGCTCTCAGGGAGAGAGTTTTTCCGCGCCGCTTTCTTTTACTTTCGTGACTTTGCGCAGGCTCTCAGGGAGAGAGTTTTGCGCGCTAACGCTATTTAAACTTTCCCATATGCTCCCCTGCGGTTTTTGGCTGCCTGCTTTCTTAGGAGGGTACCCTTGGGAGTTCCTTATACAGTGAGGTCCCGTAGGATCTACCCTGCTGCTGGTCTACGCCTAGCAGCCCCGGAACCAGGGATCCCCTAGGAAGAAGGCAACGGACCGTTCTTTTCCATTGCTCCTTGTTTATTTTCCCCTATTCCTGGTGTACTACAGTGCAGGGTGGAGTGTTTGACCTCCCCCTGTGGAGTAGTGCAAAGGGGCTCTGGGATCTGTGCATCGCCCCCGCTGGATCTGTCTGAGAAGGTGAGTGTCCTCTTGCGTAACCTGACCGAGTGACAAGCCCAAGACGACCATCCAGCCTGGGCGATGGATGTAAACACCGTGCTTACCTCACTGTTAGAGACCATGTCCGTCCTACAGGTAGAAGTTAACGCGTTTCGTACTGAAACGCAAGAACTGAGGAACGAGATGGGCACCATGCGTCGAGAAGTGGCTGGGCTAAGCAGAAAGGCCCCTGATCCTCCCGGGAGGGGGTATATCAAGGAATGGACACTGCCACCTCCACAGTCCAGGACAACGGAGCCGCCTGCAGGTCAAGTGGGAGGGGGTGCTACCAGCACAGGGTTCTTTCTACCCTCTCGCTCTCCCTTAGTTGGTACGGGCGAGACCACCCTTGTGCACGTGGTCCATTCTCAGCAGATACCCCTAGCGGCCCCTGAACGCTTTTATGGTGACCCAAAGAAGTTTGGGATTTTTATCAGCCAGTGTAGGCTGCACTTTCTGTGCAAACCGACCCTCTTTCACGACGAGCAGGCGAAGACCTCCTTTGTCATGTCGTATTTGGGGGGGGACGCAGCCAGTTGGTCCATCCCATTGATAGAACGGGATGACCCGGTGTTGTATAACTTTAATGAGTTCTACACGGAGATGTGCAAGTTGTTCGATCGTAAATCGCACCTTCTGACTTCTGACAGAGAGCTGCTTACCCTCAGACAAGGGACCCAGGACCTCCTTTCCTACATCACCACGTTCAACCGGCTTGTGGTGGAAACCGACTGGCCTCCGAATAAGAGAACCTCCTTATTTTACCAGGGACTTAGGGGAGAGCTGAAGGATGTTCTTGCTCAGGTAATTAATTTACACCCCAGACGTGTGAGGAGCTAATCGATCTGACTGTGCAATTGGACCATCGGATGCAAGAGAGAAAAACCGATAAGACCAAGGGTGACCTCAAGAACTATGCCCCTCGGGGTCGTCCAGCTTCCGGAGACGGAGTCCAAAGCTCGGAGGGTCCGGAACCGATGCAAATAGGAGGAACTCGCGTACCACTGACCTCAGAAGAACGGGAGAAGAGACGGAAACAACGTCTTTGCCTCTACTGTGGGAAGGCCGGACACTTCATTCGGGACTGCAAGGCCCGATCAAAACAACCAGAAAGGAAGCCTCCGTCCAAGACACAAGCCGTGGCCCATGGGTCTTGGAACCTCGCAGACGAGTCGGGAAACGATTAGCCCCGAGCCGATGTGAGACCTCCAGCTCGGGGCGTACTGATAATGCAGTGTCTCCAGTGATCGCTAACACCTTACAACATACCGTTCCTCATCTCAACGTGTGCGTTTCTCTGTGGTTGGAGGACGGAGTTCTCAAGCTAATACCAGCCTTGGTGGATTCCGGGGCCACTGGCAACTTCATAGATCGGAAGTACGCGGAGGATTTAGGGGTGCCCCTGCAGAAGAAAACCATACCCGAACCAGTGAAAGCAGTAGACGGAACTGCGCTGACGTCTGGCCTAGTCAGATACCATACCCAGCCCATCCTCATGCAATTTGGAGAGGATCATTACGAAACGATACAGTTCGACCTAATCGACGCACCGCATTTCCGTTTGATCCTGGGTATGCCGTGGTTGACACTCCACGACCCCACGGTAGGATGGGCGAGCATGTCCGTGGTGATGGATTCACTGTACTGTAAGGAACATTGCACCAAACAGCACGTGTTGGGTGGTGATCAGGGGGACACACAAGCCTTGTTCTTAGCTGCGGGTTGTACCGACTGCATACTGGGTTGTGTGTCCACGATTCCTCCCGAGTACCGGCAGTTCTCCTCCGTCTTCAACAAGACCAAAGCTAACCAACTCCCGCCTCACAGGGACTTTGACTGCCGGATCGACCTGGTTCCTGGAGCGGCGATTCCTTGTAGTAGGGTCTACGCGTTGACCGAACCCGAAACCAGGCATCTGAGGGAGTATCTGGATGAGAACCTGGCCAATGGGTTCGTACGTCATTCGTCTTCCCCCGCCTCCTCTCCTTTTTTTTTATCCCGAAGAAGGAAGGCGATTTACGAACGTGCATTGACTTCAGAGCCCTCAACAGAGTCACGATAAAGAACCGGTACCCTCTCCCCCTGATATCGGTGCTGCTGGACCAACTAAAAGGAGCCACCGTATTCACAAAGTTGGACCTAAGAGGAGCCTACCACCTGGTGAGAAGGGGGATGAGTGGAAGACGGCCTTCCGTACGACGTTTGGGCTTTTCAAGTACCAAGTCATGCCGTTCGGACTCTGCAATGCCCCAGCGGCATTTCAGTACTTCATGGACGAAGTTCTGCGGGGCCTACTGGACGTGATGTGCATGGTGTACATTGACGATATCCTGATCTATTCCACCACTGTCGCAGAGCACGTCACGCACGTAACACAGGTCCTGGAACGGCTGCAACAGCATTCCTTGTACGCCAAACCAGAGAAGTGCCTTTTTCATGCATCCGAGGTGGAGTTTTTGGGGTACGTCATCAGCGCCAGTGGGATCTGCATGGATTCAAAGAAAGTGGAGGCAATTACTCAGTGGAAGTCCCCGATGAACCAGAAGGCGTTACAGAGCTTCATCGGCTTTGCTAACTTTTATCGGCGCTTTGTGAAGAACTTCTCACAGATAATACAGCCCCTTACCTTCCTGCTCAAGAAGGGAGCAACGTTCGTATGGACCGAACCGGCGGAAGCCGCCTTCCGGACGTTAAAGACCTGTTTCACGACTGCGCCTATCTTAAGACACCCTGACGTGCTTCTGCCCTTTATCTTGGAAACCGATGCCTCGTATTATGCCGTAGGAGGAATCCTCTCCCAAAGACATCCCGAAACAGGACAGCTACATCCAGTGGCCTTCTACTCAAAAAAGTTGTCGCAGTGCGAGGTCAACTACAGCATCTCAGACAAAGTTGTTGGCAGTGAAGAGGGCATGTGAGGAATGGAGGCATCATCTGATGGGGGCTCAACATACCGTTGAGATCTTCACGGACCATCGCAATCTGTTATTCTTGAAGACGGCTAGAGCCCTTACGCCCAGACAGCTGCGATGGTCTCTTTTTTGCGGACTACGATTTTGTGATAAAATACAGGCCAGGGAGCAAACACGGCAAGGCAGATGCTTTGTCAAGGCCGAACGAACCCGCTAAAGAAGACCATTCCCTCACGACTCCTCCCCCTATTTTAAGCAAAGCTGCATTCCCTAGTACAGAGATCGCCATAGTGACCGAAGAAGGATTCCTGGTCGACTTAAGGATCGAGCTGGAGGGCGTAGATACACAAGCATGGGTGGAGGAAAAACCTGGAAACAGAAGCGAGAAGGAGGGCTTGCTTTTCCACCACCACGCCTTGTTCCTACCCAAAGCCCATTTGCAGGAACGAGCGATTCGATGGGCTCATGACACGTCCTTGGGGGGTCACATGGGGTTCCACAAGACCATAGCCCTCGTGGAACGGCATTTCTGGTGGACAGGATTGCGAGACAACGTACATCATGGGGTGCGCCGTCTGCGCCCAAGGCAAGACCCAGCATACCAAACCGGTGGGGTTACTGCATCCTATCCCCATTCCAGACGCTCCATGGCACACCGTCTCAATGGACTTTATAGTCGAGATGCCTCCCAGTAACGAGCACACCGTCATTCTAGTCGTGGTGGACCACCTGACCAAGATGGGGCATTTCGTACCGCTGAAGGCTATGCCTTCTTCCCCTGAGTTAGCCATCGTATTCCTACAACATGTGGTAAGAGCGCACAGCATTCCAGCAGTCCTCATCACTGATCGAGGTTCGCAGTTCACGTCCCACTTCTGGCAAGAACTTTGTACCATCATGAAAATAGACGCACGGCTGTCAACCAGTTACATGGGACGGAAAGACCGAGAGGCTTAACCAGACGTTGGAGCAATATCTGAGATGTTTTTTATTGCACCATGAGGCTGAGTGGAGTACCTTGCTCTGGACGGCGGAGTTTGCCTACAACAACAGCAACCATACCACGTTGGGTTGCTCCCCGTTCTACTGTTTATACGGATACCATCCCAACATGCTTCCCTTTGATTGGCCCATAACGTCTAAACACCCCTCTATACAAACTCACCACGCGCATCTCCGTGCATACTCCTAGAGGCCAAAGGCCATTTGTTGAAGGCCCAGGAAGCCACCAAAGGGTTCGCCGACAGAAGGCGTTCCCCGGGGCCCCTATACGGAATAGGGGATAGGGGATAAGGTGTGGCTATCTACGAAGAATCTGCAAATGAAAGGTTCTAATAGGCTTAAACCCAAGTTTGTAGGGCCCTATGCCATAACACAAGTGATAAACCCCGTAGCCGTGAAACTGCAACTTCCAAGGAGTTGGAACATTCACCCCGTTTTCCATATTTCACTTTTGCGTCCATGCTTGCCCCACACTCGCCTGTTGGTAGGTCCCGATCCTGTGGTAGTGGAAGGGGAAGAGGAATACGAGGTACAGAGCATCCTGGACTCCAAAAGAACCAGAGGAAGGATCTATTACCTCATACACTGGAAAGGGTATGGTCCAGAGGAACGCACATGGGAACCGGTGGAGACCCTGCATTGTTCCCTGCTTCTCAGACTGTTCCATGCGCTTCACCCTACTAAACCTGGTAGTCCGCCGGGACGGCGGTCGTTGCGGAGGGTACTGTCACGATCCCATCCAGGCGCGGGATGCGAGGGGGTGAGTAGGGGAAGACTACACCTCCCAGCATGCACTTGGGCAGGCACCGGTTCTTCCTTGGAGGTTGGGCTGCTATATAGCTCACCTACAGGGGGATCCGGTGCTTGTCACCTGTTCCCTACGGATTACACCTGGTTTTCGTAATTACAGCTCTTGGAGTCGGCGTCCTACGCAGCACGGACTATCGCTGCAGCTTCTCGTCTTTGGCCCGAGTCTAGCCGCATCCAGCCTGTGACGGCGTCCGAGTACCTGATCCTGTACCACAGGATTCACAGCGCTCAGGAGGGTGACCGTGAGGAGGGTTTCTCGCGGCGCGCTCTCCCAACCGGGAACCCGGTTGCAACCTTGGAATCAGGAGCAGCGCTGTTTCCTTTTCTTTGTGTGACATTGCGCAGGCTCTCAGGGAGAGAGTTTTTCCGCGCCGTTTTCTTTTTCTTTCGTGTCTTTGCGCAGGCTCTCAAGGAGAGAGTTTTTCCGCGCCGTTTTCTTTTTCTTTCGTGTCTTTGCGCAGGCTCTCAAGGAGAGAGTTTTTCCGCGCCGTTTTCTTTCGTGTCTTGCGCAGGCTCTCAGGGAGAGAGTTTTTCCGCGCCGCTTTCTTTTACTTTCGTGACTTTGCGCAGGCTCTCAGGGAGAGAGTTTTGCGCGCTGACGCTATTTAAACTTTCCCATATGCTCCCCTGCGGTTTTTGGCTGCCTGCTTTCTTAGGAGGGTACCCTTGGGAGTTCCTTATACAGTGAGGTCCCGTAGGATCTACCCTGCTGCTGGTCTACGCCTAGCAGCCCCGGAACCAGGGATCCCCTAGGAAGAAGGCAACGGACCGTTCTTTTCCATTGCTCCTTGTTTATTTTCCCCTATTCCTGGTGTACTACAGTGCAGGGTGGAGTGTTTGACCTCCCCCTGTGGAGTAGTGCAAAGGGGCTCTGGGATCTGTGCATCGCCCCCGCTGGATCTGTCTGAGAAGGTGAGTGTCCTCTTGCGTAACCTGACAGGATAGGAGCCAGCGGATAAGTATAAGGGCTCAGAAACTAGGCCTGAGATTGAGTATGTTGACATCAGTGAACTAACAAGGATGCCTGGCTAGGAACACGCCCTCCTCCCATGTGACACTGTCGCTGCCCCATTGACAGAAGGTGTTAGTAACTAGTTGGGAAGTCAGAAGTACCTGTTTGGTCAATCATTGCAGTCTCAGAGTAACAAGTGATGGGAACCCAAAGACATTTTCATCTTTGTCAGGCGTAAGGCCCTGATCAATTCGTGGTGCATCTTCCCGGAATGGCAAAAGGCTGTCCTCCCACGTGGACAAGGGGAAATAGAATTTTCAAGGAACTCTCAGTCTGGTGGCGTCCTCTTCAGGAAAGCCAACACCAGTAGCATCATGGCGAGCTATGACCCACACCGTTGGCAAGACCTTAGGCATTATGCCATGCCGCTCCTTTACCGTGACCAGAAGGAGTATATGTTTATGATCGCTATGGGCATAGGAGCACCTGGACAAAAGCTGACGTTGTCCTAAGGCTTCACCAGTACTGGTGCCAGGAGCCCCAACGCTGGTCTGTCCGTGCGCTGGGTAGCATAGTAGAAATCTGAAGGTGTGAAGCTAGGGGATAGGCAAACATCATGAAACTGTTATTCGGTAATAAGAATCTCTTTAATCACCTTTATTGAAAACGTATTCCAACAGTATGAAATGGGCATTATCAAAGCCAAATTTCTGGGTGCCAATCAGGTGATACGGGCCAGATCCCATTCTTTTTTGATGATGTATTTCCACACTTTCAAGGCCCGGGGCACTTTCTCCCAGGGATCCATGGTCATCCGGTGGGGGATGCTTCAACTCAAATAATCTTGTCCAGGTCCTGGTAGCCATGCAGAACAAGTAAAGCTTTTCTTAGTTAGCCAAAGGCTGCTCACTTTTGTGCAGCTGTCCTGCCGCAGTACAGAAAGCCCAACCCTGCCACTTCATGGTGGTGAACCAGAACTACTAGTACAGATGCCATTCATCCTTAAAGCGATGATGGATTCAACCCAGATCTGTGACTGGGGGCGAGAGTCTGAAAAGTTTCAGCACTCCATCCATCATCTCCTTGTGTTTGCTTTGTTTGCCCCAAGTTGGCAGGGTATGCCCAGACGTGGATCCCTTGCTCACTTTGCCATCGGATTCAAGACCGCCTGGATGATGATGGGTGTTACCCCGAAACCAGTCCCAGGATGCTCGTTTCTGGTCCAGAGAAGACCTGGCTTGGCAGTTCAGGCTGGACTGTTCCCATGGGGAGCTGGGTCAAGGCTGATTTGCATATTGCTGGGTCTGAACTGGGGTGGTGAAGTGAGCTAAATAACAATGATGGATTCAACCCAGATCGGTGTCTGAAAAGTTTCAGCGCTCCGTCCATCACCTCCTTGTGCTTGATTTATCCTTAAAGCAGCACATTAAGTCGTAACAAAGGTCGTAACTCGTCTGGCTGCCTTTCTGCAGCACACCTCCAGTTTCCCCGATTTAGATGATTGCCTTGAGTGGCCTTCATGAAGAGTGCTAGATGTGTCACATCTGTTCCTTGTCCTTCCTACACTCACCAGGCGTTACTTCGCAGTCAGCTATAGCAATCCACACTGCTTTCATCACAAGCGGTATGGATTCGCTGGGCTAATATGGAATTCAGAATCCCAAAAGGTCTTTCCTTCCCAGGAGAAAATTTCTTAAGGACAGACAGTGGATCCACTTCTGGAACATTCCACAGTGACAGCACTGTGGGCCTAGTCATAGACACCTTTGAGGCCCACCTGAACTCTAAAAGTGAAGGTTTGATTCTGGGATGGGCAAGGTTCCCGCATCAACGGACAGTGGATAGATATTGAATACAACAGGTAGGTACCGTTATGCCGGTCCTCAAACTCCTCAGACAAGTAGCCTGCACACAGAGTTTAACACTGAGAAACTCACAAAACATTCAGCCTCACTTGCCTAGGTGATAAACATGCACTTACACCGAGAACTTACCCAGATACCTAGACATGAATCAGTTTGCAGTACATGCTATAAAAGGCTCATATGAAAAATGTAACTGCAGAAACATCTGTGGCTAAATGAAATACTGCTAGGCAACAGGGACACATATGCCATGCAACAAGAGGCAAAACGTGTGAAATGTTAACGGGGGTACATTGCCGACTTTGATTACCTTATGGGTTCTTGCACACATTGTTGAGAAAGAGAGGAGTATTTTTACGTGCAATGTTATGGACTTAAATATACCACCCAGTAGGAACCCATTCTAAGGTCTATTTTTAGGTCAAACCTGCGTGAGGATGCGCTCTCACTGGCAAGACTTTTGTGTTCACTAAGGGGCTTAGAACCCACCTATTGCTTACATTCGTTGGCATCACCAGACACCCAACTCCGAAACCACTTCCTGCTCCAGAAACACCATCCAGCCCACCATCTCCTCCTGGGCCCCAGTCACCACCGAAGACACCACTTCGACCATGAAAGGCATCCAGTCAGGGGCCCCCACGGACCCCCGCACATTTTCCACAGAGCCGCCATCGTTCCCGAACTACGACACACCATCAACACCAACTTCAAGACCGGCATCTTTTCTGACGACTGGAAACGTGCAGAAGTCAGACCCTTGCTCAAGAAGACCTCAGCAGACCCCACCGACCTCAAGAACTACCGACCTGTCTCTCTCCTCCCCTTCGCGGCCAAAGTCACCGGGAAGACCGTCAATGCACAACTAACCAAATTCATCGAAGAAAACTCCATTCTCGACCCCTCCCAATCTGGATTCCGCAGCAACCACAGCACCAAAACCGCTCTACTCGCCGCCACCGATGACATCCGCAACCTCCTCGACCAAGGAGACACAGCGGCCCTGATCCTACTTGACCTCTCTGCAGCGTTCGACACCATCTCCCACTGCACACTCACCACCAGACTCCACGACGCCGGCATACAAGGAACCGCCCTCGACTGGATCCGCTCGTTCCTCACCGGCAGACCCAAAATATCAGACTACCACCTTTCCTCTTCGAACCCACAGAGATCAACTGCGGAGTGCCCCAAGGATCATCGCTCAGCCCCACGCTCTTCAACATCTACATGGCCCTCCTCGCCGCCATCGTCAGACAGCACGGACTCAGCATAGTATCCTACGCCGACGACACCCAGCTCATCCTCTTCCTCACCAAGGACCCAATCACCACCAGACTCAACTTCCAGGAAGGAATGAAGGACGTTGCATCCTGGATGAGCAGAAACTGCCTGAAGCTCAACTCGGAGAAGACAGAAGTCCTCATCCTCGGACCCTCCCCCTCGGCATGGGACAACACCTGGTGGCCTATCGCCCTCGGCAGCTCCCCCACACCCACGAACCACGCCCGAAACCTCGGCATCGTACTAGACTCCTCCCTCTCCATGACACGACAGGTCAACGCCGTCACCTCCAGCTGTTTCAACACCCTCAGAATCCTCTGAAAGACCTTCAAGTGGATCCCCTCCGAATCAAGGAAGGCCGTCACCCACGCACTCATAACCAGCAGACTGGACTACGGAAACGCCCTCTACGCCGGGATCAACAAGTCTCTGCTCCGCAAGCTCCAGACCATACAGAACACCGCAGCCAGACTCGTCCTCGGCATTCCTCGACACAAACGCACCACCCAACACCTACGGAACCTCCACTGGCTCCCCGTTGAGAAGAGAGTCACTTTCAAGATACTCACCCACGCCTACAAATGCCTCCACAACACCGGACCCTAATACCTCAACGAGAGAATCTCCTTCCAAATACCCAAGAGAAACCGCCGATCCGCTGACCTCGCCCAAACCCCGCCCATCCGCAGAGCCATAACAGGTGGAAGAACCTTCTTCTACATCGCAGCCAAGACCTAGAATGAGCTCCCGCTCATCAGACGCGCCCCCTCCCTGAACATCTTCAGGAAGACGCTCAAGACCTGGCTTTTCGACTGAACGGAGCTGCTTACCCCCACCCCCCCAGCGCCTTGAGACCCTCACCGGTGAGTAGCGTGCTTACAATTCCCCTGATTGATTGATTGATCACTGTCACTCTTCTGTGCTGCCTTCTAAGTGGGCAGTGCTTGTCTGAAGTCACTTCCTTTTCTGTCTGTGGCGCATGGACCAAGCACAGATCAATGTAGTGTAATTGGTATCCCTCTGCACTCCATCCACTGTTGCGCTGTGATTCAGGTACTATTTCTTCTCCCACCCCCCCCCCCACTCTTAGTGTGCAGCTGTGTGCTTAAGACAGTGACACTGAGCACGCCCACTACGTTTCCCTCAGTATGACATTTCTCCTTTGGTTTACATATGCTTGATTTTTTAGCATGATGTAAATAAACAGCACTTGGCACTGCAGGAATGTAAAGGGGGCACTTAACAACCCAACCGCTATTGTTAGTTTCCATGGTCCCAGGCCTGTGTGCTGGGCTCCCTGGCGGAAAGGTCTTGAGCTCAGCTGCAAATCCTGGCACTTGCAGGGTGTGCTTATGTCTTTGGTATTGAGTGATCTTTCTTAGGTAATTCCAAGTAAGAATTTTTAGAGGGGGTTTGGCTTTGGTCACTCTTTGCAGCACTTCTGAAACATTTGGTCCAATTTCATACCCATGAATGCAGAAAAATGTTAAATATTTGGATTTAGCAAGAAAAAAGGCTTTAATTGACTTGTAAAACGAAACATTGCGCTCCGTTCGTTTTGGTTTTCGTCCACTCCTTGCTGATGCAGTCACACGTCCGTTTTAACATAGTGCCATCCTCGGTTGGCCTAAAATAAAAAATGTTTTTATTCTTTTCTTCCTCCCCAAAAAAAGAAAATATTTAGACTTTTTATGGTCTGGTTCCACTAAGCACCGTAAATGTTTTATGGGAATATTTCCGAGGTCCTATAGTCTCTAAAGCTACTTGTAAGAGTTTCCACTGACATTTTTTGTAAATATTTTCCGTGGTTCCTTGTTTATTACGGCACCCCCCCTCCCACCCCATTTTGTTCCTTCCCTCGTCTGCTCTCAAACTTCTACAGCCGTTATGTCCTCCTCCCACAGCTCCCTGCTCTTTTCCTTCCCTCTCCTGCTATCTATCACCCACACTGCCTATGCTGTGTGTTACTCCCAGTGGGTGGGATCTGAGGGGCCTGACGTAACCATACTTTTTTAATTTAACAAAAACGGCTCCCCTACTTTTTTTTTGAAAAGACAACACTTTCCGGACTGTTAATTCCGAGAGCTGAAATGCTTCAGCTTTCTTGCAGGGTGCCTGCCTGCCTGAAAGAAATGTGAAAGCACACAACCGGTGTAGAGATTGCTTGGAAGCCGGTATAGTCTTTAATTGATGGAATCACTTCAAGCTTCCTGATGACACAGATTTGTGTTTTTTAGAGTGGTATTGCAATGTAGTTACCAGCCGAGTTGTGAATGTGTGCTTTTAAAGGACAGTTATAAAAACAAGCATTTGCAATGCAATCGGTCTCGCCTTTGGGACCTTATATGTATTTAGCAATGCAGCACATTAGCCTGGGTGCTGAAACATTTACTCTTCTTTAACATGGAGGGACAGTAAGCACCAAACTGCTTGACACGCCAGGTATGGGAACACATGGAGAGAAATATTGCCTTTGAGCTGGAAATGGTATAGTCAAAAGCACTGTTTTTAATATAAAAGCAGGACCTTCGGTGGTCATATCACTGAAAATACAAGATTTGAAAAAAATATTATTGTCTACGGGTGCTCGTGGAAGACAATTTCTTTGGACTGACAGGACGATTCATCTGAAAGGTCCGCAGGCGTGACGTGTGGCTGGATTTACCCCCACCCCTAAATACTTGCCTTACAAAAACAACGTCCTATCACAATATATCCTGATATTCGTACAGGGCAGAGAGCACTCTGTAGCATAGCTGCCAAGTTGCCCAGGTCCATGCGTGATGCGCTGCGCCAGTCCAGGTTTTTTCGTTGCATTCTGGGACTTGTGGACTTGTTTACTCCATTATAAAACTGGACTACAAGTCCCAGAATTCAAGGAAAAAACAGAATTCAAGGAAAAAACCGGGCCTGGCGCTGCGCATCACGCATGGACCTGGGCAACTTGGCAGCTATGCTGTAGCACTGACCATGAACATATGCATCCCTCCGTGTTTTCTTCCCCCAAGTAAAAATCCCCTTCCTGAATTCTCTGGCCCAGGGCAGCACGGCGTGTTTACATACCCTGACTTCTCTCGGTGGACCGTGGATGGCTAGCAGTGCCTGCACAATATCTGATGCCCTTCTCCCGCCTGAAGCAGGCACAAAATCAAGACAGGTATACAGATACACGGACATAAAACATGCATACAGGCACAGTGGAAACACAGGCTCGTGTGCATTAGAGGTGCATACGGATGCACAGATTTAAGACATGCAACAGACACACAAACCAGAAATGAGTGCAGAGGCACACACATAGACCATGCATACAAAACCATGAAATACATGCAGGCACAGAGACATAAGGCATGCATACGGAGACACAAACTCGAGATATATACAGAGGCATATAACAGACTACCATTAGGCCAGAAGCAAGTTATGCATACAGAAGACACACAGGAACAAACAAAGGCAAGATATGGACACCAAAGAGCAAACATAACACATGCAAAGAGATACAAAGACATAAAAGAAGCATACAGACACCACAACAAAACATGCAGACCGACGAATACACAAAACAATGTACCCACGGAGAATGTCGACACAAAGTATACACACAGACAGCACCAACATACGCATATACACAATGTACACAGGCACAGAGACAACACTTATACACGGAGAACGTGCAGTCAGACGTTATACAAAGAGACACCATAGACTGATACACAAACACACAGGCACACAAACATAAGATAAGCACACAGACGCACACAAACATAACACATTACGACACTGGGTACATAAACAGACGCTCAGACCTGGGATATACGAATACATAGTCAAACATACATCAAACGAGGAGCACAGAGGTGAGCACAGAAATGCCAACAGACAACATATACAGAGCACACAGAGACCTGTGACAGTGGCAGGGAGTACTCGAGTCGAAGACACACGTTACTCACTCATTCAGCGCTCCTGGGCAGTCTCCATCGAGGCACAGCTCCTGAACGTGAGCCTTCATTCTTGCTGATAACAGAAACCTGCACAGCACATCCGGAGACACCGATAGGAACACGGTGTGACCGAAACACCATATGTGCGAACGCCACTAACAAGATGTACTGAGACAGTTAGGACGAGCATTGGACAGACACAGAGACAGCGCTAACGTACATGTACACACAGCAGGCTACGGTTCATCTTCTGGCTCCCCCACTGATTGACTGTCAAATCTGGGTCCCACACTGATTGCTGTCCTCCCAGTATCTTGAAAGAAATATTCACTGCCCTCCCCAGTCCAGCCCTCAATCTCTTAAATGAGTCGCTGTCCCGGGGCACCGTCCCTGCAACTTTCAAGGAGGCAAT
Organism: Calotriton arnoldi; assembly: GCA_963921515.1. Taxonomy (NCBI): domain Eukaryota; kingdom Metazoa; phylum Chordata; class Amphibia; order Caudata; family Salamandridae; genus Calotriton; species Calotriton arnoldi. Next base: position 221,386 of record CAWUFW010007902.1, read on the forward strand.
CGTTGTTCCCCTTTTGAAGAAGGTGGGCACTGATCCTTTAATTTTAACAAACTATCGCCCAATCTCTCTTCTTCCTTATCTAGCTAAGGTCTTGGAAGCCTACGTTACGAAATGCCTTACTGACTTCCTGGAGGAATCTGAATTTCTTGATCCCCACCAAGCGGGTTTCCGCCCAGCTCATTCCACTGAGGCGGTGATCCTTACAGTGTTGGATACTCTTCGTAGTGAGGTCGACAATGGCTCCTCGCAGGCTCTTGTCTTGCTTGATCTTTCCGCGGCCTTTGACACGGTCGACCATAATCTTTTGGTCGATCGTGTGAGGGACGCGGGAATCTCAGGACCCGCTCTGGGCTTGATCAGCTCCTTTTTGGAAAATCGCTCCCAGGCAGTCTGCACGGCCCAGTTTACTGCCCCCAGATTCAGAAAGTCCCACAGGGCTCCTCACTTTCCCCCCTGTTGTTTAATCTTTACCTCCTCCCTCTTGTCCGAGCCCTGAAAGAGCGTCAAGTCTGTACATTTAATTATGCTGATGATTTTCAACTTATTTTTTCCATCAGCAATTCCCCGGAATCGGTCCATGCCTTTCAGTCTACCATGCTGTTCATTAGTCAATGGATGAACAGCAACCATTTAAAACTTAATCCGGATACGACGGAGTTGGTTTAACAGGTGGTATCTCTAAAAATCCCTGGGGCCCTCACTTCTGGCCCAGGGAGCTGGGCCAGTCCCCCTTCTCCTTCCAGCTCGGCCAGGAGCCTTGGGGTAATAATCAGTCAAGACCTCACCATGAAGTCTCAGATTGGGTCTGTGATCTCCACCTGTTTTTTTCAACTCAGGAAAATAAAAAAGATCTGCAGATTCCTTACCCATGAAGCTCGTTTTCAGGTGATCATTGCCATGGTTATGTCCCATGTCGACTATGCCAATTCGCTATACTTTGGCATCCCCCTTATCTATCCAAACTTCTGCAGATGGTACAAAACCAGGCTGCTAGTCTGATTCTTCATCAACCTAGGCACTACCATGTCACTCTTCTAAGGAAACTACATTGGCTCCCAGTTGTTCAACGCTGTGCCTTCAAGGTTGGGTGTCTCATTTTTAAATCACTCAATGGAAGAAGCCCTAAATTTGTGAACAACTTGATTAACAAGCATGCCCCCATACGCAATCTCCGCTCAGCCCATAAGCAACTTCTGTCCATCCCCCCTTTTAAATTGAAGCGCACTTTTGGTGCCAGGTTCGCTATTTTGGCCCCCACGTTTTGGAACTCCCTCCCCTCTGAAATTCGCTTCTGCACCAATCTTCTTGGTTTTAGGAGCCTCAAGACCTGGCTATTCCGAAAGGCTTTTGAATAATTTTCCAGGACTTGGGTATCAATCAAAGTAGCGCCATGAAACCACCCCGGTGTACGTGCGCTTTACAAATTCATTTTAACATAACATCTTTCCATATCGTGGCCATATGAAAACACATTCGACTACTATACTCTAATGACAGAGGCTACCCATCACACATCCTGTGTGACACTGGCCATGGGCACAGGCTTACACGCTCCATGACACAGCACGCCTATAGGACTCGAGGTACCCACAGTAGACCAATGGGGTGTCGGTTGCCATCTCTTGCCCTGCACGGGTCCTTCAGGGTAACTCTCAGACACAGGCACACTGCACAGATGCACAATAGTCAGCGGTGTATGAGGGCATCGGTGCCTTCCTCGAGGTGTGGAGCTTCGGGGTGTGGGGCTGTGCCAACCACATGAGCAGAAAGCACCCCCGTACCCTTGACCACCACTAGCCACATCCCAGGAGGCCCCATGCAGGTGTTTCTGTACACATTCACCATCAGCCAAGAAGACACCGTTGATAGGGGTACGGGTTATATCCTATTCAACAGACCCTGCTCCCTGGGCACTCATCAGGGTCGTGAAGATCCTAGAGACGGTTGTGAGAAGTTGGCCTGGTATATGCGGTCCACTAATTAAAGTGGGCACCTTGCACCAGTCCAAATGACATTTATTGATGATTAGGTTAAAGACAACCTTTATAGAAAGCTATCCTAGTGGTAGCAGTGGAGAGCAGCCTTCAGGCTAAGTCTTGAAGGAACGTAAAGCAGCTTGTTTTACCAGTATATAACCTCTTGAATGACCAAATGAAAGGAGAACCACACCAGGTATATATAAAATATATGTATTTATTACTAAACACTCTCTACTAACCTCTTTATGAGATTAGAGAACAAGGCACACAATATTACAGTACTGGAACGACAGTAAATAGCACAATACACAGTGGGCTCCAGGGGGGAGACCAAACCATATATTAAGAAAGTGGTATGACTAGACACAGTGCCGAGAGCACGTAGAATCGCTGGGACTCCAAGGAACCACCCAAGGTAGTGACACAGGGGACCCACGGAGGACGGGTGCAGTGTGGGAACACAGACGCGAGCTCTGTACAACTCTATGGGAAAGTCGCGGTTGGCATTTTAAAGATTAAGGACACTTAGGAGAGGACTTCAAGCAAACCCAGCTAAACATAGAAGGTTCTAAGGCCAGCACCCTTGAGAGTACCGAGGTACCCGTGTTACCTATCCCAGAGGAGCCGGGTGCATAGGGGTCAAGTGGTGTCGGAAACCCTCGTCGTTTTCAATGGCGTGATGCGAGAAAGTACTGCTGCCGTGGAGAAGAAAAGTGTCCGGTGTGATCCAAGCCTGGATCGGAGATGTGAAGAACCTAAAAGCAGAGGGGACAAAATCTGGGTCACTTCACGTGACCAGGAACGGAGCAATCGAATGCCCACCGATGTCGGGTGCTTCAGGTGCGAAGAGGTGAAGCTTAACTCTGCAGCCCCGGGGACCAGCAGACGTCGACCAGATTCCGCAGGCGAGCTGTCCCACGAAGGATGTCGAGTGCTGTGGGATCAGTTTCCGGATTGGAGACCAACAAGCCTTGGCAACTGCAATCCACGCGGTCAGAGAAAAGATGCTTCTGTGAGGACCAGCAAGGTCCTGGGGACTCCCCATGCGATGGAGAGTCAGGGCACGTCTGGAGCAACCAGGGAAGCCCACTGAAAGTTAAAGTTGCCTTCTCAGGGACCCACAGGTCAACGGACCAGGGATCGCGAAGGGACCTCGAGAGGAATCACACAATACCAGCCCACGGAACACTTGTGGAGTGTAGGCCAGTAATCTTCAGTGGAAACACTGCTCGGGGCTTGGACTACAAGTAGCCCAAAGCACAGCCTCAGGGATCGCCTAAAAGCATATGCTGCTGCAAATGTGCACGGTGTCCAGGGGTTCGGGTTGCACGGTCCTCACGAGGGCTGCGGGTCTCAGGTTTGCTGAGAGCACTAGTCGGCCTCGGGGAAGCTTTGGCACCCACCGCCTGTGCTGCAAAATCTTCAGAGTCCGTCGGGAGCTGCGTAGATGCAAACCGGTCAGATGCGTTGAGGTGCCTGCATTGCAGGGGAGTAACTCCTTTACTCCAAGAGAGATTCTTCAGTCGTCCAGCAAAGCGTAGATCGTCGAAGGTTACTTGGTTTCTGTAGCAGAGTTTAGTCCAGGTAATATCTAAAGTCCTGTAGTCGGGGTTCCTACTTTATACCCAAGGAAGGGGTGGGACAAACTCTGGGGACCCACCTATGGGAGGGTCAGGACAGAGGGGTGGCTACACCCATGTCCTTTGTCCAGTTTCGCGCCAGAGCAGGGGCTGGTAGCCCCTGCAACCGGTTTGAGCTGGACTATGCATAGGGACACCAAATGTGCCCCCAGTGCAGACATCAAAGCACTCTGAGAGTGCACCCACCCAGCCCCAATACACTAAAGACTGTCAAGGAGGTGGTCACACCTCCCTGTGACAGGAAACCTATTGTCAAGCCTTCCCCTGCCGGAGTTTCGTCCAGCAGCAGGAGGGCAGACTCGTGTCTGTGGCTGGCAGCATCCATTTTGTGATGCCAGGGTTCTGTGAAGCTGGTACCGGGTGTACCGGTGCTGTCATATTTCTCCCTCTAGGAGGGAGGAATCATACCTCCACACCAGTTACTGGTGTGGAGGTATGATTCCAAGGTGTTTGACACCAAACAAAACATAATTCCTTGCAGCCATTTTAAAGTTAGCATTTACCGCGAGGTTATAATGCACTTAAGAGTATATGGTTGGCTGCATCACAGACAACCCCGGAATAGTGGTTCTGAAGGCTGCAGAGGGGCTCTGCTCATGCATGGGCACCCGCTCACATAAAACCCAGCACCCTGCCTTCAGGATTGATAAGGCCTGCCACAGGGGTGACCGATAGGCTTATTTGTGCAGTGATTAGGTTAGATATAGTGAACCTATATCTAAGGAAGGGGTGCATGCACCACCTTACACAGGCTGCAGTAGCAGACCTGTTGTGTCATTTTGAATGGCCTCTCAGGGGTGGCATAATACATGCTGCAGCCCCTGGGAGGCCTCTGGGGTACCTATGCCCTGGGTACATAGTATACCATATACTAGGGACTTATAAGGGTACCCCAGAATCCAATCTGGAGTGTACCTAAAGCACATGCAATCAATTTAGAGGAGAAAGCAGATAGTCTGACTGGGATCCTGCTATTCAGGACCCCAGTCGAAGTCGAAAACAGTGAAACATCAGCAAAAAGTGGGGGTAACTATAAGAAGCAGATCCTACTCTCCTACACAACACCCCCCCCCCAAACGTCAGGGCATTAAACTAACCTTGACCAGTTGAGTCTTCATGTTCTAAGTGGAAATATCTGGAGAGTCCATCTGCATTGGCATGGTTACTCCCAGGTCTATGGTCCACTGTATAGTCCATCCCCTGTAGGGGAATGGACCACCTCAAAAGTTTGGGGTTTTCACCCTTCATCTGTTTTAGCCATAAGAGGGGCTTGTGGTCTGTCTGAACAATGAAGTGAGTGCCAAACAAGTATGGCCTCAGCTTCTTCAAGGCCCAAACCACAGCAAAGGCTTCCCTCTCAATGGCTGACCAACGTTTCTCTCTGGGGGTCAACCTTCTGCTAATAAAAGCTACTGGCTGATCCTGACCTTCATCATTCAATTGTGATAACACAGCCCCTACCCCCAACTCAGATGCATCTGTTTGGACAATGAATTGTTTGGAGTAGTCAGGACTTTGCAGAATGGGAGCTGTGCACATGGCCTGCTTCAGGTCATCAAATGCCTTTGGACAGCTGACTGTCCACTGAACTTTCTTTGGCATTCTCTTGGAGGTTAAGTCATTCAAAGGGGTCACTATGGATCCATATCCTTTGACAAACCTCCTATAGTACCCAGTTAGGCCCAAGAAAGCTCTGACCTGAGTCTGGGTGGTTGGAGCAACCCAGTCCATGATGGTCTGGATTTTGCTCTGCAAGGGTTGAACCTGGCCTCCACCCACAAGGTGGCCCAGGTATACAACTTGGCTCTGCCCTATCTGGCACTTGGTGGCCTTGATAGTGAGGCCTGCTTTCTGCAGGGCCTCCAAAACATTTCTCAGGTGGACCAGGTGATCCTCCCAGGTGGAGCTAAAGACAGCAATATCATCTAGATATGCTGCACTATAGGCTTCCAGGCCTGTAAGGACTTTGTTCACCAACCTTTGAAAAGTGGCAGGTGCATTCTTCAAACCAAAGGGCATCACCACAAATTGGTAGTGCCCACTAGGGGTTGAGAATGCTGTTTTGGCTTTTGCATCCTCAGCTAGTCTGATTTGCCAATAGTCAGCTGTCAGGTCAAATGTGCTGAGAAACTTGGCTGAGGCCAAAGTGTCTATAAGCTCATCTGCCCTAGGGATTGGATGGGCATCAGTCCTAGTGACTGCATTGAGACCTCTGTAGTCCACACAAAACCTCATCTCTCTCTTACCACCCTGGGTGTGAGGTTTAGGTACCAAGACTACTGGACTAGCCCAAGGGCTATCTGAGGGTTCAATCACACCCAAATCCAACATCTTCTGGACTTCAGTCCTGATGCAGTCCCTGACATGGTCAGGTTGCCTGTAAATCTTATTTTTAACAGGCAGACTGTCCCCAGTGTCCACTTCATGAGTGCACCAGGTAGTCTGACTTGGAGTCAGTGAGAACATATGTCTAAACTGGTTGAGAACTTTTCTGCAATCAGTTTGCTGCTGGTCAGTGAGGCTGCCTGCTAAGGCTACACCATCTACTGAACCATCATCAGGGTTCTGTGAAAGCAGGTCAGGGAGTGGATCACTCTCTTCCTACTGTCCCTCATCAGTAGCCATGAGCAAGCCCATGTCTGCCCTGTCAACATATGGTTTGAGACTGTTGACATGGAGCACCCTATGGGGGCTCCTGGGAGTTCCAAGGTCCACCAGGTAGGTAACCTCTCCCTTTTGCTCAATAATTGTATGAGGGCCACTCCACTTGTCTTGGAGGGCTGCTGGGGCCACAGGCTCCAACACCCATACTTTCTGTCCTGGCTGATAAACAGTCAACACAGCCTTTTGGTCATGCCAGGCCTTTTGCAATTCCTGGCTAGCCTCAAGGTTTCTAGTTGCCTTCTTCATATACTCAGCCATCCTGGAGCGGAGACCAAGTACATAGTCCACAATATCCTGTTTAGGGGGTTTGAGAGGTAACTCCCATCCCTCCTTCACTAGACACAATGGACCCCTAACTGGATGTCCAAACAGAAGCTCAAATGGGCTGTAACCAACCCCTTCTGTGGAACCTCTCTGTAGGCAAAGAGAAGGCAGGGCAAAAGTATGTCCCATCTGCGCCTAAGCTTTTCTGGGAGACCTTTAATCATGCCCTTTAAGGTTTTGTTGAACCTTTCAACTAAACCATTGCATTGTGGGTGATAAGGGGTGGTAAATTTGTAATTTACACCACACTCCTTCCACATAGCAGTTAAGTAACTAGGCATGAAGTTGGCATCTCTGTCTGATACTACCTCCTTAGGAAAACCCACCCTGGAAAAGATTCCCAGGAGGGCCCTTGCCACCACAGGAGCTGTGGTGGTTCTAGGGGAATTGCCTCTGGATACCTAGTGGCATGGTCCACCACCAGTATAAACTGTGCCCAGATGCAGTTTGAGGATCTAGGGGACCAACAATGTCAATCCCTACCCTCTCAAAGGGAACCCCCACCACAGGTAGTGGTATCAGGGGGGCCTTTGTAGTGCTACCTGCCTTACCACTGGCTTGACAGGTGACACAGGAGCGACAAAACTCATTGGTGTCTTCAGACATATGAGGCAAATGAAAGTGAGGGACAATTCTGTCCCAAGTCTTGTTTTGGCCTAGGTGACCTGCTAATGGGATATCATGTGCTAGGGTCAATAGGAAGCTCCTAAACTTCAGAGGTATAACCAACCTCCTGGTGGCTCCAGGCTTGGGGTCTCTACACTCTGAGTAAAGGAGTCCATCATCCCAGTAGATCCTATGGGACCCACTAGCACTCCCAGCAGCAGCTTGCTGTCTGAGGGGTTCAAGAGAGGGGCAGCTCAGTTGCTCCTGGCTCAGATCTGCCCTGGAAGGGCCCCCTGTCCCCAAGAACTCAACATGATCAGGTTCAAGCTCATCTGGGACAGTTCCTTCTTCAGGACTAAGATCAGCTCCCTCAAGAGACTGATCTGGATTCTGAGGCAGGGGGGGGAAGACACTGCCTTAACCCTACTGCTACTCCTCTTGGAGGGTGCCTGGTCCATTTTTCCAGGATCCAGGACCTGTTCAGTGTTAGACATTTGTGCCTGTGACCTGGTCATAGCAAACACATGGGCAGGGATACCCAACATTTCTGCATGAGTCCTGAGTTCCACTTCAGTCCAAGCTGAAGTTTCTAAATCATTGCCCAACAAGCATTCAACAGGGAGGTCTGCACTTACCACAACCTTTTTAGGGCCAGTTACCCCTCCCCAGGAGAAATTAACAACTGCCAAGGAATGGTCTGTCCTGACATTGGTCACTTGGTACATCTCACCAAGTATGATTTGCTCAGGAGCCACAATATCTTTTGACACCATTGTGACACTTGCTCCTGTGTCCCTGAATGCCAAGGCCTCCTTTCCATTGATTATAGGCTGTTGTCTGTATTTGCCCAGATTACTGGGGCTTACTAATAAGGAGGCCATATCCATGCCTCCATCACAGATCAACATAGCCTGAGTTGGAACTCTGACTAGGCCAGAGTCCATCTCAGATCCCAGGGTTAACCCTACTACACCCTTATTGTAGTGTAGGAACACCACCACTTGGAGCTGAACTAGGGGGGGAACACTTGCCTTAGGGGCAGTGGTGGTTGGAGTGGAGTCCTTGGACTTGTTACAATCACTTATCCAATGGGTCTTCTGTTTACAGATTTCACACCATGGCTTCTTCTTGCCTTTACCTTTGTTGGTTTGTGACTCCCCACCAGATGCAGATTTTTGGGGCCCTCGAGAAGACTTCTGGTCTTTACCCTTCTCCCCACCCTTATCAAGTTTTTAGAATCCTGCTTCTTGGAGTCACCACCTTGGTTCTGAACCTTCTGCCTCACCCTGGTTCTGACCCATTTGTCTGCCTTCTGGCCCAATTCTTGGGGAGAGGTCAGATCAGAGTCCACCAGGTACTGATGCAACAGTTGATTTTGACAGTTATGAAGGATCTGCTCTCTCATGATTAAATTATACAATCCTTTGAAATCACACACCTTACTGCCAAGTACCAGCCTTCCAGAGCCTTAGTAGCACAATCAACGAAGTCAACCCAGTCCTGAGTCTGTGCCTTTTGGGTGTCTCTGAACTTTAACCTGTATTGTTCAGTGGTTACGCCAAACCCATCAATCAGAGCACTCTTCAGGACTTTGTAATTATCAGCATCCTCTTCTCTTACAGTGAGGAGCTTGTCTCTACCTTTGTCTGCAAAGGAGAGCCACAAGATTGCTGCCCATTGCTCCCGAGGGACCCTCTGTACCTTACAGGCCCTCTCAAGTGCAGTTATCCATTTGTGGATGTCATCCCCACTCTGGTAGGGAGGGACAATCTTGTTCAGGTTCCTATAGTCATGAGTATTAATCTCTACCTCTAGGGACACTGTGGCTGCCACCATGGGGCTCTAGCCCCAACTTCTGAGAAGCTCTCTGAAGCTCCAGGAATTCCCTATCTAAGGCCAATTGCTCTCTCTTGATTCTGAGCTTAGCTCTCTCAAACTCAAGCAGTTGGCATTTCTTCTCATAAGAGGATTCCCTTTTATGAGAAGCAGAGGTCCCTACAGAAGTACCAGAATGATCAGATTCCTGAGAAGGAGATCTTGATCTTCTTGGTAGACTGTTAACCCTTCCTGGGGGAGTGAAGAGGGGGCCACTGAGGCCTTCCTCACCTGAAGGAAGAATTGGATTGTCCAGGTTAGAATCATCTTGATCCCCCTGGTCAGCATTGGAGTCCAGGTCAGAGAAGTTTTCACTTCCTGGCCTTTCTTCCTCTGCTGCCCCACCCAACTTACCTGCCTCATCAGACCCTGGGGTCTTTCTGAGGTCATCTAACAGCAAAGCCTCTATGAGGCGTTGAGTGCTTGCATGTCTCCCTGTCTTCAGTTTCCTAGATGTACACATATTTCTCAATTCTTGGAATGTGAGATTGTCATACCTAGTTGGCAAGGAGTCACTGACTTCAGGCCTTGAAGACATTCTAGTGTAATGTATGTGTGAGAAGTTGGCCTGGCATATGCTGTCCACTAGTTATAGTGGGCACCTTGCACCAGTCCAAACAACCCCTTATTGGAGATAGGTTAAAGACAACCTTTATTGAAAGCTATCCTAGTGGTAGCTATGGAGAGCAGCCTTCAGGCTAAGTCTTGAAGGAGTGTAAAGCAGCTTGGTTTACCAGATTATAACCTCTTGAATGACCAAATGAAAGGAGAACCACACCAGGTATATATAAAATAGATGTATTTATTTCTAAACACTCACTACTAATCTCTTTATGAGATTAGAGTCCAAGATACACAATATCACAGTATTAAAACGACAGTAAATAGCACAATATACAATGGGCCCCGGGGGGGGGGGACCAAACCATATATTAAGAAAGTGGTATAAGAACCACGACTTGACTAGACACAGTGCCTAGAGCACGTAGAATCGCTGGGACTCCAAGGAACCACCCAAGGTAGTGACACAGGAGACCCACGGGGGACGTGTGCAGTGGGGGAAACACAGCCGCGAGCGCCGTAGGATTCTATGAGGAAAGTCGCGGTTGGAATTTTAAAGATTAAGGACACTTAGGAGAGGACTTTGAGCAAACCCCTTTAGACTTAAGAGGTTCTAGGGCCAACACCCATGGGAGCACCGTAGTACTCGAGTTACCTCACCCAGGGAAGCCGGGTGCACAGGTGTCAAATGGTGTCGGGAATCGTCGTTGATTTCAATGGCGATCTGCTGCAAAGTGCTGCTGCCGTGAAGAAGAAAAGTGTGCGGGATGATCCAAGCCTGGATCGAAGATGTGAAGAACCTGAAAGCAGAGGGGACAAAGTCTGGGTCACCTCACGTGACCAGGAGCGGAGCAATCAACTGCCCACTGATGTCGGGTGCTTCAGGTGCGAAGAGGTGAAGCTTGACTCTGCAGCCACGGGGTCCAGGAGACGTCGAGGACGACCAGGAGCCGGATTCAAGCTGTCCCACGAAGGATGTCGAGTGCTGGGGTGTCGGTGCTCAGATTGAACCCAACAAGCCTTGGCAACAGCAACCCACACAGGAAGAGTAAAGATGCTTTAGTGCGGACCTGCAAGGTCCGGGGGACTCCCCAAGCGATGGAGAGTCAGGGCACGTCTGGAGCAACCAGGGTAGCCAAATTAATCTTAGTGTTGCCTTCACAGGGACCCACCAGTCGACGGACCAGGGATCGCGAAGGGACCTCGAGAGAAAACACAAAGGGCTAGCTCACGGAACACTCGTGGAGTGTAGGCTGGCAATCTTTGGTGGAATTGCTGCTCGGGGTCAGTGATACAAGTAACCCAAAGCTCCGCCTCAGAGGTCACCTCAAAGCTGATGCTTCTGCAAATGGTCGCGGTGTCCAGGGGTTCGGGTTGCACGGTCTCCACGAGGGATACAGGCCTCAGACTTGCTGAGCACACAGATCGACCTCAGAGACCACGGGAACCCACCTCCTGTGTGGCAATATTCTTCGGAGTCCTCAGGAGCTTCGGAGATGCCAACCGGACAGATGCGTCTTTGGTGCCTGCCAAGCAGGGGAGTAACTCCTTTACTCCAAGGGAGATTCTTCGGTCATCCAACGTCGTGTAGATAGTTGAAGTTCTGGGATTCTGTAGCAGAGTTTCGTCCAGGTAAATCTAAAGTCCTGTAGTCAGGGCTTCCTACTTTATACCCAAGGAAGGGGTGGGACAAACTCTGGGGACCCACCTATGGGAGGGTCAGGAAAGAGGGGTGGCTACACCCATTTCCTTTGTCCAGTTTCGTGCCAGAGCAGGGGCTGGTAGCCCCTGCAACCGGTTTGAACTGGACTATGCACAGGGACACCAAATGTGCCCCCAGTGCAGACTTCAAAGCACTCTTGGAGTGCACCCACCCAGCCCCAATACACTAAAGCCTGACTGGGAGGTGGTCACACCTCCCTGTGACAGGAAACCTATTGTCCAGGCCTCCCCTGCCGGAGTTTCGTCCAGCAGCAGGAGGGCAGACTCGTGTCTGTGGCTGCAGCATCCATTTTGTGATGCCAGGGTTCTGTTAAGCTGGTACCGGGTGTACCGGTGGTGCCATGTTTCTCCCTCTAGTAGGGTGGAATCATACCTCCCACCCCAGTTACTGGGGTGGAGGTATGATTCCAAGGTGTTTGACACCAAACACGACATAATTCCTTGCAGCCATTCTCAAGTTAGAATTTACCGCGAGGTTATAATGCACTTAAGAGTATATGGTTGGCTGCATCACAGATAACCCCGGAATGAAGATTCCGAAAGCTGCAGAGGGGCCCTGCTCATGCATGGGCACCCTCTCACATGAAACCCAGCACCCCGCCTTCAGGATTGTTAAGGCCTGCCATAGGGGTGACTGATAGGTTTACATGTGCAGTGATATGGAGGGATATAGGGAACCTATATCTCAGTAAGGGGTGCATACACCACCTTACACAGGCTGCTGTAGCAGACCGGTTGTGTCATTTTGGATGGCCTCTCAGGGGTGGCATAATACATGCTGCAGCCCCTGGGAGGTCTCTGGGGTACCTATGTCCTGGGTACATAGTATACCATATACTAGGGACTTATAAGGGTACCCCAGAATCAATCTGGAGTGTACCTAAAGTACATGCAATCAATTTAGAGGAGAAAGCAGATAGTTTGGCTGGGATCCTGCTATTCAGGACCCCAGCCTAAGTTGAAAACCAGCAAAACACCAGGAAGAAAGTGGGGGCAACCATGCAGTCAGATTCCACCTTCCTACATAACCCCCCCCCAAACAAAAGGAGATAAGGCTAACCTTGCCCAGTTGAGCCTTTATTGACTAAGTGGCCATATAAGGAAGAACCTGCACTAGCATGGTTACCCCCTGTCTTATGGTCCACTAAGCAATTCCTAACACCAAGGGTATTGGAGGATCTCCACCATTTGGAATTACTACCTGTAGTGTGTTTTGGCAAAGTAAAAGGCTGTTGGGGTGTCTGAGTGGAGAAGTGAGGCCCTAATAAAGTTGGTCTCAGCTTCCTCAGATCACTGGTCACCATGGAGGCCTTTCTTTCCATGACTGAGTTGTATCTGGCCCTAAGGGTCAACCTCTGGCTGCCTACAGCTGGGGGTTGGGTCCCTTTGGTTGGAACAATGGAGGGACATGGTAGGTTTGGAACCACTTGGTCCCAGGTTTGCCTTTGCCCAACAGAGTCCATCTGGGGGAGGTCCCTACACAATGGTAAGAGGGATCCCTCAGTGTGCTGAGGAATTTTCACCTGGCTAGGGCTACTAAACTGGGTGCCCCTAATCTGTGGATGAGGGGGTTCCTCTGGACAGGGAGCCCTTACGGGTCCACTGACCTCCCTGACCTCTGCAGCCCTGGGCTGACAGAGAGGGTAGAGAGGGGCGGGTTACCTGCTCCAGACTGGGTACCACCTTGGAAGGGTCCCCTGCCATCAGGGGTGTTGCCAGGCCTGACCACCTCTGGGGCAGTTCCTTCACTAGGGGTAGGATCAGTTCCCCGAGGAAGCTGACCCTTACCTATAGTCTGGGGGGAAGAAGACTTTTCTTCAACCCTTCTGCTCTCTTGGGGAGTAGAGTGGGCCATTCTTTCAGGCTCCACTTCTCCAAAATTTCCCTGAGATGGGGCTGAGGCCCTAACAGCCCCACCAACCTTCTCAGAGAGGCCCAACATTTTTAAATGGGCCTGGTATTCAACTTCAGCCCAGGCTGAAACCTCCAGATCATTGCCCAACAGGCAAACTACAGGCAAGTTCGGGGACACTGCCACTCTCTTTGGGCCAGTGACCCCTCCCCAGCTGAGATTGACTATGGCCATGGGATGATCTGTTCTGATACCATCAATGTTGGTCACCTGGTACTTGAACTCAGGTAAAAGCCGTTGGAGGGGGGGGGGGGAACTAGTTTCCCTGTCACCATGGTGACACAAGCCCCGGTGTCCCTGAATGCCAACGCCTTCTGACCATTGATTAGGGGCTCCTGTCTGTACTTGCCCAAAGTATTGGGACTCATAGTAAAAGTGGCAAATCCCATGCCACCATCACAGACTAAGGAGGCCTGTGAGGAGGACCTTGATAAGCTGGGGTCCACCCCAGTTCCCCATACCAACCCACCTAACATTTTGGGGGCATTACTACCACCTGGGGGATTACTACTTGTAGTACCAGGAGGAGTGGTAGTATTGCTGGGAGGAACATTTTCCTTATTGCCAGCCATGGAGCAACTGGGGTCATTTTTCCAGTGGCCAGGCTTCTTACAGTTATGGCAATAAGGTTTCTTTTCAGGGAGGAAGGAGTTTGGGACCCACCCCCAGGAGAGGACTTTGGGGCCCTGTAGGGGATTTGTCTTTTGATTTATCCCCACCTTTCTCTTGGTTTCTGGAAGAATCTTTCTTCTGGTCACCACCCTGATTCTTTGGCTTTACTCTGGTTCTGACCCATTTGTCTGCCTTCTTTCCCAATTCTTGGGGAGAAGTCAGATCAGAGTCCACCAGGTGCTGGTGTAAAAGCTGGTTTTGACAATTATTAAAGATCTGCTCCCTCATAATCAAATTGTAAAATCCTAAAAAGTCATGCACCTTGCTGCCATGTATCCAACCTTCCAGAGCCTTAGTAGCACAATCTACAAAGTCAACCCAGTCCTGAGTCTGTGGTTTTTGGGTGTCTCTGAACTTTAACCTGTATTGTTCAGTGGTTAGGCCAAACCCATCAATCAGAGCACTCTTCAGGACTTTGTAATTATCAGCATCCTCTTCTCTTACAGTGAGGAGCTTGTCTCTACCTTTGTCTGCAAAGGAGAGCCACAAGATTGATGCCCACTGCTCCTGAGGGACCCTCTGTACCTTACAGGCCCTCTCAAGTACAGTTATCCATTTGTGGATGTCATCCCCACTCTGGTAGGGAGGGACAATCTTGTTCAGGTTCCTATGGGGATATCTTCTCTACTCCTAGGGACACTGTTGCTGCCACCATGGGGCTCTAGCCCCAACTTCTGAGAAGCTTTCGGAAGCTCCAGGGATTCCCCGTCTAAGGCCAATTGCTCTCTCGATCCTGAGCTTAGCTCTCTCAAACTCAAGCAGTTGGCACTTCTTCTCATAAGAGGACTCCCTTTTATGAGAAGAAGTCCTATGAGAAACAGAGCTCCCTACAGATGTACCAGAACGATTAGATTCCACAGAAGGAGATCTAGATCTTCTTGGTAAACTGTTAACCCTTCCAGGTGGGGTAAAGAGAACCCCACTGGGGTCTCCTTCCTCACCTTCAGGAAGAATTGGATTTTCCAGGTTAGAATCATTTTGATCCTCCTGGCCAGCCTCAGAGTCTGGGTCATAGTAGTGTTCACTACCTGGCCTTTCCTCTTCTGCTGTCCCACCCACTCTGCCAACCTCATCAGACCCTGGGGTCTTTCTGAGGTCATCTGCAAGCAACAACTTTATGAGATGTTGTGTGGTTGGGCTCTTCCCAGTCTTCAATTTCCTAGAGGCACACAGTCCTCAATTCTTGGTATGAGACCTGGTCATACTTAGTTGGGAGAAGCCCACTGGCTTCTGCCCTTGAAGACATGACTAGTGTGGTGTGGTGTATGCACCTACCTACTCTAGTGGGGCCTACTAAACTCTCTTGAGTTGTAGAAAGGGTGTGCTAAGCCCTTGACACACAACTCTAAGTTCAGTAGAACTTACTGTATTCTAGACTTGATTTATATGTACCTATAGTGGTTTTCAGCTAGTCACTCAAAGAGATTATCTGGTAAAGCAATAGCAAGCTTGAATCCAACCGCTGCACACCAATGTGAGAAGTTGGCCTGGCATATGATGTCCACTAGTTATAGTGGGCACCTTGCACCAGTCCAAACGACCCTTATTGATGATAGGTTTAAAGACAACCTTTATTGAAAGCTATCCTAGTGGTAGCTATGGAGAGCAGCCTTCAGGCTAAGTCTTGGAGTGTAAAGCAGCTTGGTTTACCAGATTATAACCTCTTGAATGACCAAATGAAAG
This sequence comes from Calotriton arnoldi, assembly GCA_963921515.1. Classification (NCBI taxonomy): domain Eukaryota; kingdom Metazoa; phylum Chordata; class Amphibia; order Caudata; family Salamandridae; genus Calotriton; species Calotriton arnoldi. Next base: position 237,024 of record CAWUFW010007902.1, read on the forward strand.
GAGAACCACACCAGGTATATATAAAATATATGTATTTATTTCTAAACACTCACTACTAATCTCTTTATGAGATTAGAGTCCAAGATGCACAATATCACAGTATTAAAACGACAGTAAATAGCACAATATACAATGGGCCCCAGGGGGGGGACCAAACCATATATTAAGAAAGTGGTATAAGAACCACGACTTGACTAGACACAGTGCCTAGAGCACGTAGAATCGCTGGGAACCCAAGGAACCACCCAAGGTAGTGACACAGGAGACCCACGGGGGAAGTGTGCAGTGGGGGAACACAGCCGCGAGCGCCGTAGGATTCTATGAGGAAAGTCGCGGTTGGAATTTTAAAGATAAAGGACACTTAGGAGAGGACTTTGAGCAAACCCCTTTAGACTTAAGAGGTTCTAGGGCCAACACCCACGGGAGCACCGTAGTACTCGAGTTACCTCACCCAGGGAAGCCGGGTGCATAGGTGTCAAATGGTGTCGGGAATCGTCGTTGATTTCAATGGCGATCTGATGCAAAGTGCTGCTGCCGTGAAGAAGAAAAGTGTCCGGTGTGATCCAAGCCTGGATTGGAGATGTGAAGAACCTGAAAGCAGAGGGGACAAAGTCTGGGTCACTTCACGTGACCAGGAGCGGAGCAATCGAATGCCCACCGATGTCGGGTGCTTCAGGTGCGAAGAGGTGAAGCTTGACTCTGCAGCCACGGGGTCCAGGAGACGTCGAGAACAACCATATTCCGCAGGCGAGCTGTCCCACGAAGGATGTCGAGTGCTGTGGGATCAGTTTCCGGATTGGAGACCAACAAGCCTTGGCAACTGCAACCCACGCGGTCAGAGAAAAGATGCTTCTGTGAGGACCAGCAAGGTCCTGGGGACTCCCCAAGTGATGGAGAGTCAGGGCACGTCTGGAGCAACCAGGGAAGCCCACTGAAAGTTAAAGTTGCCTTCTCAGGGACCCACAGGTCAACGGACCAGGGATCGCGAAGGGACCTCGAGAGGAATCACACAATACCAGCCCACGGAACACTCGTGGAGTGTAGGCCAGTAATCTTCGGTGGAAACACTGCTCAGGGCTTGGACTACAAGTAGCCCAAAGCACAGCCTCAGGGATCGCCTAAAAGCATATGCTGCTGCAAATGTGCACGGTGTCCAGGGGTTCGGGTTGCACGGTCCCCACGAGGGCTGCGGGTCTCAGGTTTGCTGAGAGCACTAGTCGGCCTCGGGGAAGCTTGGGCACCCACCGCCTGTGTTGCAAAATCTTCAGAGTCTGTCGGGAGCTGCGTAGATGCAAACCGGTCAGATGCGTTGAGGTGCCTGCGTTGCAGGGGAGTAACTCCTTTACTCCAAGGGAGATTCTTCAGTCGTCCAGCAAAGCGTAGATAATCGAAGGTTACTTGGTTTCTGTAGCAGAGTTTAGTCCAGGTAATATCTAAATTCCTGTAGTCAGGGTTCCTACTTTATACCCAAGGAAGGGGTGGGACAAACTCTGGGGACCCACCTATGGGAGGGTCAGGACAGAGGGGTGGCTACACCCATGTCCTTTGTCCAGTTTCGCGCCAAAGCAGGGGCTGGTAGCCCCTGCAACCGGTTTGAGCTGGACTATGCACAGGGACACCAAATGTGCCCCCAGTGCAGACATCGAAGAACTCTGAGAGTGCACCCACCCAGCCCCAATACACTAAAGTCTGTCTGGGAGGTGGTCACACCTCCCTGTGACAGGAAACCTATTGTCAAGCCTTCCCCTGCCGGAGTTTCGTCCAGCAGCAGGAGGGCAGACTCGTGTCTGTGGCTGGCAGCATCCATTTTGTGATGCCAGGGTTCTGTGAAGCTGGTACCGGGTGTACCAGTGCTGTCATATTTCTCCCTCTAGGAGGGAGGAATCATACCTCCCACACCAGTTACTGGTGTGGAGGTATGATTCCAAGGTGTTTGATACCAAACACGACATAATTCCTTGCAGCCATTTTAAAGTTAGCATTTACCGCGAGGTTATAATGCACTTAAGAGTATATGGTTGGCTGCATCACAGACAACCCCGGAATAGTGGTTCCGAAGGCTGCAGAGGGGCTCTGCTCATGCATGGGCACCCTCTCACAGAAAACCCAGCACCCTGCCTTCAGGATTGATAAGGCCTGCCATAGGGGTGACTGATAGGCTTATATGTGCAGTGATTAGGATAGATATAGTGAACCTATATCTAAGGAAGGGTGCATGCACCACCTTACACAGGCTGCAGTAGCAGACCTGTTGTGTCATTTTGAATGGCCTCTCAGGGGTGGCATAATACATGCTGCAGCCCCTGGGAGGCCTCTGAAGTACCTATGCCCTGGGTACATAGTATACCATATACTAGGTACTTATAAGGGTACCCCAGAATCCGATCTGGAGTGTACCTAAAGTACATGCAATCAATTTAGAGGAGAAAGCAGATAGACTGGGGTCCTGAATAGCAGGATCCCAGTCAGACTAAGTCGAAAACAGTGAAACATCAGCAAAAAGTGGGGGTAACTATAAGAAGCAGATCCTACTCTCCTACAACGGTGACCCCTTCCCCCATGGGATCTGCAACCCTAAATAACCAAGCATGCACTTCTTACCCCAGGAGCATCTGTGGACCTGGTGGTACTACTTCTCACACCAACAACCGAGAGGATCAGAACACTGCAGTCTATTGTGCCGCTGCCCCCGGCAGGTGACAGCGGACCCCCGGCTCTTAACCCTTCACCGGGATCTTTTCTGCATTGCCCACGCCCCCCAACACACACATATACCCGTCCCCGCCCGCCAGCCAGGGCGCCTCTACTTTATTGAGCCTATCTGTGTTATGGCATGACTCCATCAAGACCACCAAAGAGATGCTGCTAACCACAGCAAACTAAGGATGCCAAAACTTAAGAAACAATGACACCAGAATCAGCCAGGAGTACCACATCAAAGAGGTATTCTTCTACTTCCTAAGTGACCTTATACAGCATGAACTACCTAATTTTTAAGAGAAGGCCAAAAGCAAGGAAATCAGTCTCTTAAGTGTGAAGAAGATGCAGAATATTTGAGATTTCCAGCCAAATACGCTTCACTAGCCAAACCATTTAAAAGCAGATATTCCACTTGTCCCTTGCTGCAGGTTGAGGAATAAGCCACTATAATTGCTGCACAATCTACTTCAGCATTATTTGGCGACCTGACAGTTTGAAGAAGCTGGAAATATGTAATAAATTATACGAGATAGGGGGCTCCAAAATATGTCTTGCCCTGGGTACCCAAAATTCTTAAAGCCACACTGGAGGATAATACTTATGAATGGGAAAGGGCTATAGGAAGGGTATGCCAGTGGTCATATTGCAGTTGTTGACATGTGTGGGAAGGCAGAACACCAAGAAACCCTGAAAGAAAAGGCTGGATAACAGCTTTGTCATGCAGTGGTGGGAAAAGATGAAGCACCTGTGAAAGTCTCTATCTGTTCCCATCATATTTACCATCAAAGAAGCGTAAAAGGGATGTTGAATATGCCCCTGATAGGACAATATGCGAGTCCAAACTTCACAAAGTGTTAAGTGTTAGAGAACAGGAGACAGATTTCTTGGTAGTACCACGGACCTTACAAACTCGGCTCAGCTGATTCACACATTATTATTATTTCCAATAAAATCAAATGTGTTACCCTCAATACATCCTCGTGTCTTGCAGGACATACAGATGAGAGTGACAGCATGCTCCGATTGCTGTGGATATGAGTGAAAGGATCGACGACTGTCAATAAAGTCTTGATCATTCAAGCTTGTAATGCCAGAAGATTGTGGTTCCAGAATCAGCCAGCGAGGCACTCTAGGACCAGCCAGCCACATTAGGGAAGAGAACATCACATTAAGTAAACAGAACCTGGGCTATTCTGGCAGATTGGACAGTTTCATCAAACGGAACCCTTCCTCCCAAACTGACCACATTTCTTTGGCCATGCCAACCAAGAAAAACGAAGAACTCAAAATCGAAAACAATGAAAACAAGGAACAGTTCAACGGCATAGAAAAAGGACAAGGGAGTCATCAATGTAGTCAATGGAATCCGGCAGACATGTTGATATGGGAACGCCTCCTAGGGAAACTAATGTGTATAGAATGTATAGATACCTAGTTTGACTCGAAAAAGTAATGCATTTTCCTATCAGGCATTGTTAACGCGATGGCTCTTAAAATTAAACAATTTAGTTCTAAAAGTACCTCGCAAGGGTTTACGCGTAGGTGATAATTTAATTTTCAATTCAAACATGTGTATCAAAAGAATACAAAATCGTCATAATTAGAAAAATACGTTTTTACGTAACTTGGAAACGATTTAAATCCAAGCGGACAGAGGTTCAGTGATGCTTTCTTTTATGTTGCTTTTGATTATCTTCTTTTTCACTCCTGTTAGGCAAAGTGAGAGGATGTGGTCTGACGGCTAGATTGCCGACTTTGGTGCTGGAAACCAAGGTTCGAGCCTCGGGGTCGCGTCCACATCCTGTGAATCTGCATTAAAAAAAAACAAGCACTCGAACAAAAACAAAAAAAGCAAGCTCTTTAAGAAACCAGCGAGACGCAAGTGCGAACAGAGGCATGCCGGGATATGCAATCCACCTCGTACGTCACAGAAAGGACTTTATAAGCAAGCATTGAAAATGCAATAGGACTCGCATTTACGCGAGACCTATTGCATTAGAATCGGAAGTGCGGGTGGGAAGAAGGCACGAACGGGAGTGGGGGGGCTGGTGTGGTCTGAGAAGTCACGGACTGCGGGAGGGGAGGGGGGAGGCAGGGGAAGAAAAATACTGTTGGAAGTAAAGGGGCCGGTAGCCGTGGAAGGATACGAATGAGGAGGGACTAACAAGCCTCAACCCAATCGGAAGGCAGCATTTAAGACAAAAGCCAATGGGCAGAGAGTGGGCGGAGCTTCCACGATACAGTATATACTGCATGCCTCGCAAAGCGATGGCAGCGCATTCGCGCTGCAACGCTAGGCGAGACCTAAAAAGTTGCATTATGTACAATCTGGGTATCACTAAAATCTATATTTTGTAAGCACTTTTTATCTTAAATCTTTGTGCGCATTTTGTAGCAGCCTATCATACTATGTGTAATGCACGTTTAAAATAATGACTTACATATTCACAGTGCTTTCTGTCACAGTCTGGGTCCTCATTGCGCTAAACATACACAAGTCCCTATTCCCCATTACACCTACCAGGATTCAGTTTTGGCTCCCCAATTACAGGCACAGACCTCTGCAGTGCATTAACAAATAAGGGTTTCATAATGTACGATAGTGAATTTCCCACTGATTAACTTAAGTTGCATTTATTTTTTATTTAAGCTGAGCCTTATAGTTCCCTGAAGGTGAAAGACCAAAATAGTTACAGAATATTTTTTTTTTTTTTTTTTAGACACGCCTTTGACCCCGCCCCTACACTCACTCTGCCCCCTTTGTGCACATCATCACAATTCCCATGCTTTTTTAATGCACTTCGACCACTGGTTACTTCCCTTCCCCTCACCGGTCCTCGGTGGCTTTGATAATGTGTTGCTCCTTCATCAAAATTATACCAAATCCATGTACTGTAATTGCATTTATATAGCGTTTACTACCCCTGACGAGGCGTCGAAGCGCTTTTTCGTCGAGTAGCACACTACTCCGGAACCCAAGAAGGATTAGTGTTGAATTAGTATAGTGAAATATGAAAGTAATTTGAGCGGTGGATAGGTTAGTCAGTTATTTGGATTCAGAAAGATAGCGGAGGGATAGAAAAGGTTTGCATTTATATAGCGCTTGTTACCCCTGATGGGGTGTTGAAACGCTTTTTTTGGCAAATAGCACGCTACTCTGGAACCCATAAAGGATTAGTGGTGAATTAGTATAGTGAAATATGAAAGTAATTTGAGTGGTGGATATTAGTCAGTTATTTGGATTGAGAATGATAGTAGAGGGAAAAAAAAAATTGCATTTATATGGCGCTTGTTACCCCTAAAGGGGTGTTGAAGCACTTTCTTGATGAGTAGCACGCTACTCCGGAACCCATAAGGATTAGTGGTGAATGTATTTCGTGTGTTTCATGTATTTCACGTGTAAAGGTGCAGATTGGAATGTGCCTCCGTTAACACCTGAAATGTTTATGGATGTGTGCTTCCAACGCGCTGCATTACCAACTACCACGTGCTCCTGTTTTATGTACATGTCTGTTCACATCCATAAACCAACTGATGCCTATGCATTCCTGTTAAAGGTTAGTTTGACCTTTGAAAGCACCCTTTTTTTTTTTTAATACTAGCTGAGACCCTTCAAATTCTCAACTTTGCTTACTATTTCCGCTGTTCATGTTGTTTACCATAGAAGTTCTCTATTGATCCCCACTACTATATGACTGTTTTAATATGAAAGTGTCTGTGGTTTTACGCTGTATTAACATTTTATTTTGCTTGTGAAGTTACATTTTGGCCTTAGTTACTTTAAAGCAATAATCACGTTTTACTTGTATATCAGCAAAATACTATCCATCTTGTTTCTTTTTGCTGATGCTGAAAAGCATTAGTTAATAGCTAAAAGCATTTCCAAAGCCAATATGGCTGAACTGGCAAAGCCAAAAGGCGAGGCCAATTTACTTTGCCAATGCTTGTTTTAATTACTACCAGTGCAGAACTTTGGCAGGACCCACCCTACTTTGAGGTACTGGTTATAGAGCCTTGTATTGTGCCTTATTGTCATTATTATGTAGTACTTGTAGCGCTGTCTGAGCTTTGCGGTCCTTCCCATCCTAGCTAAAAAACAGGTAACAAGTGAAAAGAGGTTCAAAGGCCTGTCCTGTCACTAGGATCTGTTGCTTCCACCACGGTTAGTCATCCACAACCCGCGAGATGAGCGGGCTGTAGTCACGCTTGGAAAAAGGAGGGTGCACTTGGTGTGCTCCTCCAGACCTCAGTGTCTGGGTCTCAATCGGTGTCACAAGCAGTGCTTTAAATGGGCTGGTACTGTCCGGTACAGAGTACCGGCACTTTTTAGGTCTCGCTTAGAGCAGCGCTTGCGCGGTCTCTTCGAGACATGCAGTATTCAGTATATGTGCATTAAGCTCCGCCCATGTTCTGCCCATCTTAACAATTGGCCTCTCTTCCTGTCCTTTGTAAATGATGGCTTTTGATTAGTCAATAGGCTTGTTAGTCCCTCCTTAGTACCTCCTTGTCTCTCTTTGTAACCTCCCATGAGGACTGGCCCTCTTAATGTGGTATTACGCAGTATGTTTTATTTAATGTCTGTGGGCACTATTTTCTTAAATGGCTTTCTCCAATCGCACGCACAACATGCTTTCCTGCAATCTGCAACTGCTTGTTTACAATATACTACTGACAGATGCTCCCTCCCTCTCCTCGGCTCCCTCCTCCTCCCTCCTGCTTCTTTAATCTATGCTGTCTGCTGCTAGCTTTACATTGACACCCCCACCCAGCTTTAATTAGCACCAACATCCCTCTCTCCTGTTGCTTGTTTAAATTGCCCTGTAGAAATGCGAGGGCAGAGAAAGATTAAACTTGGAAAAAACACTTTTTTGGCCAAACCCACATTAATGTAGTTTTCCCCAGAGTCACCTTTTCTTTCTCAAAAACGAGAGTTTTGCAGCCATTCAGATGTTACGACAACTTGCACAAAGGTGAAGTGTGGCACTTTTCAAAGAACCAGATTATTTATGAAGTGCCCTCTCTCCTCCTATGTCCACAGAGACAGTTTAGCAATGCATTAAAGACACATTGTGTCCAAACGGTGCCGTCTCTGCGGACATAGGAGAAGGGAGGGCACTTTATAAACAATCTTGTTGTGCTTATTATATGTGCAGTAACAGCCCCTTGCAGCTTTCATTTACTGTCACTTAATGCAGTTTTCTGGCTTTAATGCAAAGGGAGTGTTTTTCTTTAGCACACATTTCAGTTGCTAGAAAACAAAGCTTTAGCAAATGCAAATGTCACTGCTCTGTGAAAGACAACAAGGAGGGACTAAGGGCCACTTGAGTAGGTCCAGCATACAGGCCCACGGAACCACAACAAAACGAGGTATGCTGTTCCTAAGAGAGTCCTACAGATCAATGGGTGAAAAGGAGAGCATGTGAGTGCTCATAAAGGTCAGAGAAAATCTTTTCTCCTTTCAGAAAAAGACCCTCACACACCAGCCAGCTAGGTGTCATGCTTCATCACTGGGTCTGCTCCTTATCGGGTCGGCGCTGCAATACCCGATCGGCACCCGTGATGGGGCCTTCTTGGCGGAGATCTTTTTTCTTAGCCGTTAGGTGAGGTGCGAGTGAGGGCCCTAGTGAGTGTAGATGTGAAAATGTTTAGTGTGTGCTATCTAAAACAGGAAGTAGTGATCCATCCAAAACTATTTTAATGACAATGGTCACTATCCTGATTAAAAACCAGTAAGAGGCGCACGCGTCTGCTCAAGGCTTGCAGGGTTGTGTGCTCAAACTCAGGTCAACATGTTTCTTGCCTACTGTTAAGTTAACGGCAATTCTTCAGGACCTAATCTTAATTATTCTACACTTTATGGTTGGTGGTTTGTTCATTACACAGTTCAGTGACCACCCATACAGCACCCTATAAAGTGGTACCTGTCAATCAAACTCAATGCCCAACTAGGGTCATTTCAATGCCTCAAGGTGTCACAGCAGGCGAAAGCACTATCAGATTCAGTGTCGTGTGTCGCTCCGTTCGATCGCGGTCGACCTACCCCACACTCTGCCGGACCGCGATCACTGAATCTGATAGTGCTTTCGCCTGCTGTGACACCTTGAGGCATTGAAATGACCCTAGTTGGGCATTGAGTGCTGTATGGGTGGTCACTGAACTGTGTAATGAACAAACCACCAACCATAAAGTGTAGAATAATTGCCGTTAACTTAACAGTAGGCAAGAAACATGTTGACCTGAGTTTGAGCACACAACCCTGCAAGCCTTGAGCAGACGCGTGCGCCTCTTACTGGTTTTTAATCAGGATAGTGACCATTGTCATTAAAATAGTTTTGGATGGATCACTACTTCCTGTTTTAGATAGCACACACTAAACATTTTCACATCTACACTCACTAGGGCCCTCACTCGCACCTCACCTAACGGCTAAGAAAAAGATCTCCGCTAAGAAGGCCCCATCACGGGTGCCGATCGGGTATTGCAGCGCCGACCCGATAAGGAGCAGACCCAGTGATGAAGCATGACACCTAGCTGGCTGGGTGTGTGAGGGTCTTTTTCTGAAAGGAGAAAAGATTTTCTCTGACCTTTATGAGCACTCACATGCTCTCCTTTTCACCCATTGATCTGTAGGACTCTCTTAGGAACTGCTCTGTGAAAGCCAGCCTTTTGTTATTCTTAAGTAGAGTTTATTGCTAAGTGTTCAGCAAAGCAGGCTTTTTATGGGGACTCCAGGAAGGAGACAGCCCTGGTAAGATAAGGATCAGCAATCAAAGGGTATGTCTGTTTTCAAGAAACATGTGCTGCTTTTCTGTTACTAGAATATGATACAGCATGGAATTTGTGTCAAAATCCTCCATTTCTTTTTTAAGAAACATTTACGCCATAATTCCAACACTACTAGCCTTTCATAAAAAATATTCGAGATATCTTCCAAGGTTTTTTTTTCTCTTTAATATGAGATAGTGTGCTGCTTTTGTAAAAATGTTCCTTTTTTAATCTCTTTATTTTCTTAAGTGTCTACAATATAATTCAAATTCCAAGGGAACTCAAGACCTGTAAACAGGGCATAGTAGATGTAACCAATAGATCTGGGCTACTTGTTATAAGCAAACAACCATAACCCACAGGTTTCTACAAAAGGACTCCTCCTTTACTGGAATAACTGCTCACTCAGGAACAATAAACAGGGCAGCCTTCTTTCTAGAAATTGCACGAATGTTAACATTGTTTTTCTGAAGCTTTTGCGTGATGTTTTCACCATTTTTAAAGGGAAGCCTTTTTTATATGTACTCAGTCAGCACTTCTATAGATAGGCAACAAGCATTCAGCGCCACATAAATCAAAACAATGCCACAATTCCACAACACACAATTCAGAGCAACACAATTCCACACAATTACAATCCACATAATACCACTCAACACCACATAATTCAACTCCTCCCAATTGCATGCTACTCAATACCACATAAATACACTCCACATAAATACACTACACACCATGCCACATAATTCCATTCAACATATTTTCCCTCAACAGCACACTGTTCCATGCCACACTATTCAACTCCACACAAATCCATTCCACACTACATAATTCAACACCAAACCACATTATTCCACAACACACCACATATATTAAATTTATAACACAATTCAACATCACACCACAAACTTCAACAGCACACCACATAATTAAACTCCAATACATAACAATCCACAACACCAAATACCATTCCATACAATTCCAATACAGTCAAAAACACCAAATTACTATTCACATACTACAACTGCACACCATGCCACATAATTCCACAACACAAATCCACACCACACATCAAGGCCACAACTCCCAATTCCAATCCACATAATTCCACTACACACCACATACATCCACCACAGTCCATAACACATAAGTAAGATATTTACAACACCAATACCTCTAACTTTTTTTTTTTTTTAACACCCAAACACAGAGCTCTGGAGCTTAGCTCCTATTTGTTCTTTTTCGTTACAAAAACGCAACGCTATCCACACAGTTCCACACCACACAATTCAACTCCACACATTTCCAATGAACACCACATAATGCAACACCAAACCACATTATTCCACTCCACAACACCATTCCACTACAACTCAACAACACAATTACACAACACACCACATATATATACTACACACCACACAAATCCAATCCACACAATTCCACATCATGGCACAAAATTCAACAGCGCACCACACAATTAAACTCCTCTACATACCACTCCACAAAATACCATTCCACATAATTACACTCCATAACACAGAATCCCCCTCCACATGATTCCAGTACACTAAATAGCACATAATTCCACAGTACACCATGCCACATAATTCCACGACCCAAATCCTATCAGCACCACACAATTCCATGCCACACCATTACACAACTAACTAATCCAATACAACCCACATAATTCCACTACACACCACATACATACACTCCATAACACATAGGTAAAAGAAACTGCAATTTACAATGCCAATAGCTCCAACTCAAACTAATGCTAGACGGATTGCTTTTTTTGTTACAAAAATATTCCAGCAGTAGCATAAGTAAGGGTGCAGTCTCTTATATGGCTAATAGAGGACCCTTTACAACTCCACAAAGACACCTAGTAACAGCCTTTGTTACTGCACCCTTTTCTTGCTTCGTGGATTTTCTTTTATGACTTATGCTACTGCTGGGATATTTTTTAACAAAATAAAATCTAACAAACATTATCATTTGCAACGTAAATAGCTGAAACTTTCAGTAAGGCAAGACCTATTGCATTGCAAATGCTTGTTTATTTTGAGGGGGAAAGTACCAGCCCTTCAAGAAAATGCAATACTTTTAATTGGAGAGTACTGGCACTTCTCAGAAACAAGCAGGTACTCTGGTACAGAGAACCTGCACTTTTATTTTTCCATTTCAAGCACTGGTCACAAGGAACCCTCAGTGCACATGTTCTATCAAACGGACACAGTCATCAAAATGCTGAAAGGCCAAAGGAAAAGAAAATGCAGTGTGTGCGGGTGTGTGTGCGCACGTCTGAGTGAAAGGGGACGGTGAAGCGGGGGAGATGAAAAGGAAGTACATGTAGGCATGGAGAGGAAGAGGAGGTGATATGGAGGAGGGAAACTTCAGAAAGATGTGGGGGGGAAAAAGGACTAAGTGACTAATACAGAGACCAAGATTGAAGCCTATTACTCATTTATCTGATATGGAGTAAAATTCAGTGCCAACAAGCATTGGTGAAGCCAATAAGTCAGTCTTGCTTTAGGTGTATGCGTTCATTATTGTATGAGGTTTTTGCATGGGTCGAAGTGGGTTATGGAACGACGTAACCAAGATTTAATAATTTAAGCAAAACAGTTCCAGTACATTGTATTTAAAAAAAAAAAAAATTTAAACAACTATTCCTGAACAATTGATTTCCCCCAGTCGAAAGGGGAAAAAAAGCCTCTACTCTACTGTGATGTAAGAAAGGGAGCGGCAGCTGGAGAAAACACATGCCTTCTCTCCAGAATGCCTACTCCCTGAAAGAAATGGAAATGTGAATATGTGAAATTGGTTATTCAGCAAATCTAAAGGCTGCTTGGAAGCCAGTACAGGCTTTAATTGACAGAATATGGAATTTGTCTGTGTAATGGTAAACTATAAAAAGGATTTATACCAGGTACAGTTAGTGTCTTCTAAAACATAACTTTGAAAGCACTGTAAACATTTAAATAATCTTTTTTGCAGCAGCCCGTTTATACTGCGTGCACCCTTATACTGTGTTTTATATCGCGTTTAAACCAATGACACATTCACAGTGTTTCCTGTGGCAGGTTTAGACCTCTTCCCACTATAAATACGTCACTAATTCACCAGTGCACCGACCAGGATTCAACTCGGTGACCAACCGATTACACCCACAGGCATCTGAAGCAGGCGTGCAACGCCCATAGGGCTGAAAGGGCTTCAATCCCCCCTATCTTGTGTCTCAGCCCAGGCTGCTGCAGCTTGAGCTGCTGTGGGCTCGGCTGGGCAGTGTCTGGAGTCTTATCTCCGGCACGCCCGAGTTTTTCACAGGTCTTTAAAGACCATTTGCATATTTACATACCTTTGTAAACTGGTTACCGAGGCTTAGTTTTTTTTCTGGTTCCAGTACCCCCTGGGCCCCCACTCTGCCTATTCCTTACATTTGTATTTTACATTTACTGCTGTAGTGTGAGAATGCATTTCATGAAAAGGAATATCAAGTAGGGTTGCCAAAAGAAAAATGCCAGCCCTGTGTTGTTTAAAGAGCCTGCAAACACCTCGTCTTGACACTAAATAGCGTTATAAATTAAAAATTATGTATTCATTTGTAATGCGACATTTCTGTCTTTGTTCCCTTTAATTATCAGTCATGGATCATTCAGCAGCCCTAGAACACAATTAAAAGTGCCTTCTATTTATATATGCTGTTTGAAGTATGCACAGATAAGTGGTGCATACGGCTTTAGGTGACTGGTTATTTTTGTACCATCTGGGACATCAAATTAATGAGTTGGCAACCCTAATCATAAGACTGGAAGTTTGTTGCAGGCTCAGTACATTATTTCCTCCACCCTCGATCCCCGATTAATGCCATAATAGCAATAGTTTAACTTAGATCTGAAACCCTACGTCACTGTCAATAACATGCTGAGTTACTTCAAGTGTCTGGGAATGCACCCTGCATTCAGACAACTCACTCCTCATTCTCGCCCTTCACTTTTACGCTCACCCTGCACTCTCAGCGATCACAATGCATTCACACTAATCACCCTGCACTCACACCATTCACGTACTCACCCTGCACTTACAGTGATCACTCTGCACTCACAATGCACTTGCACTGTTCACCCTGTATCTCGCCCTGCAGTCACACGAGCACACTACTCACCTGCACTCATGTGACACTTCACTCACCTGTCCCCTTTACTGCTCAGTCTGCAATCTCACTCAAAGAAGCCCCTCACTAACCATACATTCATTCGTCCCACTCTGCACTTACATCTGCACCCAAATTCATATGGTCACCTCACTCACCCTGCAGTCACTCCTCTTACCCTACTCTCACACTGTTGCATCGCTCACCGTGCACTCACATGGGCACTCCTACCACCCACACACCGCAGAGGGTTAATGTGCCTGCTACAAAGAACGTGTACCATGCAGATCACAGAACTGAGTGGGAGTAAACTATGAGTAGCGCGGGGGGCGTGGCTTGGCCGGCTGCAAGATGGCCGCACTTTAGTGGGCTTTGCCGGCCAAGCTAACTATCCGACAGAATCCTGCAGACAACGACGCGTACGCTGCACAATACCCGATTTTCCGGCTGCGGCTTCACTTGTGGCATCGACCTGTGCTGCTCCCGTCCCTCAGCGGCTTGTGGGTGCTGAGATCCGCCGCCCGACTGCTGCGCTGGGCCCATATCCCCCAATCGGCGAGGCCCGGCCTCCTTGCCTCCTTGCCCTGAAACCGGTCCTAGGATGCTTGTTTCCGGTCCAGGGAAGACATGGCTTGGCAGTTCGGGCTAGACTGTTCCCATGAGGCACAGGGTCAGACTGATTTGCATATGGCCATGTCTGAACTGGGGTGGTGGAGTGAGCTAAAGAATGATGATGGATTAAACCCAGATCAGTTGACTGGGGGTGAGTGTTTGATTTGCTCTAACGCTCCGTCCATCATCCCCTTTGGTATCGCTTTGTTCGCCCTAAGTTGGCAGGGTATGCCCAGACGTGGGTCCCTTGCTCACTTTGCCACTGGATTCAAGATAGCCTGGCTGATGAGGGTTTTGAACCCGAAACCGGTCCCAGGATGCTTGTTTCCGGTCCAGGGAAGACATGGCTTGGCAGTTCGGGCTGGACTGTTCCCATGAGGCACAGGGTCAGACTGATTTGCATATGGCCATGTCTGAACTGGGGTGGTGGAGTGAGCTAAAGAATGATGATGGATTAAACCCAGATCAGTTGACTGGGGGTGAGTGTTTGATTTGCTCTAACGCTCCGTCCATCATCCCCTTTGGTATCGCTTTGTTTGCAGCTTGGCCACCCTGCTTCACTGCAGGGGCGTATGCTGAGCACCGCCATGCCCCCACGGGATAATTCCCTTGCCTGTCACAGTTTTCCCCCTTCCAAGATGTGGGCTCCTGGGGTGGGAACGGGCGGTATCTCAGCCTGATTGGGGGGTTGGAGTGGGTGTGGGGGTGGTGGGTCTTTCGGTACTGTTTTTGGGGATAGGGTGGTCAGGTGGTTGGGTCAGGGGGTTTTGGGGTTTGTGGCCTCCTACTGGGGCTCTGCTGTTTGTTCTGACACCGTTTCATGCTCTCGGCTCCTGTTTGATACGCAGCGTTATTGTGTTCTTTTGCTATCCGCACCAGATGGCCTTATTCCAGTGTTTTTCCCTGCAATGCTATTGTTCACCGCTTGGCTGGGTGTTGCATCGTCCCTTCGCTGGCCTTGGTCCGCCGCTCAACATTTGCTATGTTATGCTATGCCGCGTTTTACGCACGTTCCTACACTCTCACTCCTGAGCACGGTCCCCAAGGTCAACCTCACTCCCACGTTTGGGGCTAGTTGTTCCCCCTTGCAACCCGGCTCTACATCTTGGCAGGCTATCGTTTGTCCTTAAGCACCCCCGTTGTTATTGTCCTCTGCACCTGTTCCTCATAGGGTTTGCACCATCATATGCACCTGCACGCGGCTATCGGCCACTCTCACCACACTCCACACTGAGATAGCATGACAGACATTAATTTCTGGACGTGGAACATCCGCGGCCTTAACGACTTTCGCAAGGCTCGACTGGTACACGCACACCTCATTCGCCACAAAGTGGACATCTGTCTGCTACAGGAAACCCACCTGCTCCCAGCATCTGCTGCCAGACTCTGTTCCAGACACTGGGGAGAATCACATTCCTCTTTTTATTCCAACTACTCCCGGGGGGGTATCTATCCTAATCCGCAGGGGACTCCCATGGCACACTTCCCAGGTAATCACGGACCCCGCTGGGCGTTTCGTTATCCTTCACGGCTCCCTTCAGGACCAACCCGACGATTGCTGCATTATATGGTCCTAATGCGGACGACCCAGACTTCTTTACTCAGATATGGCATCACATCTCCTCCCTTGGTCCTGCTGCGCTCCTCTGGGGTGGGGACTTCAATGTCACATTGTCTGCGGCGTAGGATCGCTCCGGCCCCCACGCTTCTCACCCGCGTGCCACGGCGCTCCTTAGCTCCATTTTCACCGAGAACTTGTATGACGCTTGGCGCCACATGCACCCTGCAGCCCGCGAGGGCACGTGTGTCACTGGCACCCGTGGTTGTTGGTCCCGTTTGGATCTCTGGGTCACCTCTCATGACGTTCTCTCCTGGCTCACTTCTGTCGACCACATGGCGCGTACCCTCTCAGACCACGCGCCAGTCCGGCTACGCCTTAGGCTACCCCATTCTCCTCGGCGCGCATTCTCTTGGCGGCTTCCATCTAATGCACTACGAGACACTGTATTCTGTGACGAGATCCGGACCGCGATCACTAATTATTTCGAGCTCAATGAGGGTTCTGTGGACTCTCCCTCCACTCTTTGGGAAGGGTTCAAAGTCGTCATCCGCGGTGAGTGTATCTCTAAACAATCTGGGGTCTTACGCTCCATTCGTAGCGCTCTTAGCAAATTGGAAGCAGAAATTAAATCCCTGGACTCCTCCCACGCGCTTGATCCAAACCCAGACACACTCGCTCGTCTTCGCGAGAAACACGCCGAGGAGGCAAACAGAGAGCTCTCCTTTTTGGGCAGAGAGGCTCGGGCACGCCGCTTTGGCGAGGGGGACCGGCCCGGTAAAACTTTGGCCACCCTCCTTCGTCCACCTCGCGCTGCATCCTATATAACAGCGCTTCAGGATGGCGGCCCCGCTCGGACCACCTCCGCTGAAGAGATTAAGACGAGATTTACTGATTTTTACACGCAACTTTACACCTCCGGGTCTACCCCCACGCGAGGTCATAGACCAGTATTTCGATACCCTCGAACTGCTATGGCTCGAGCACCATCACCGGGAATACCTGGGCAGAGCCTTTCTCTAAAGAGGAGATACTCGCCGCCATAAATAGTATGCCTGGTGACAAGGCCCCTGGTCTGGACGGCCTGCCCGCCTCCTTCTACAAGGCTTTTGCCCCGCTAATTGTGCCACATCTGGCTGCCATGTATAATGAATCTTTCGAGAGCGGTCAATTCCCTCCCTCACTTCGCGAGGCTATGCCAACTCTTCTGCTCAAACCGGATAAGCCCCCCGATCTCCGTGATTCCTATCGCCCTCTGTCCCTCATAAATATGGACAATAAAATCTTTGCTAAGTTACTTGCTTCACGTCTTCTCCCTCTCATGCCGCGTATTGCCTGCCCAGATCAGTCCGGCTTCATTCCTGGCCACGCAACATCCCATAATCTACGGACTATCTTCTCCGTCCATCAGATTAATCCAACGCTCCCTGCTGTGGCCGCCTTGCTCGACGCCACCAAAGCGTTCGACACCCTGGAATGGCCCTTCCTCTTCCCCCTTCTTGCACGTCTCGGCTTCAGTCCAGTTTTTATTCAAAATATCTCGCTCATGTACACTCTCCCTACTGCCCGTCTTCGGGTCAACGGCCTCATTACGGATCCCATCCCTATTAGACGTGGTACCCGTCCGGGGTGCCGGCTTTCACCTTTGCTCTTCGCCATCGCTATGGAGCCACTGGCGGCTAGACTCCGTCAGCACCATACACAGAAGGGCATCGGATTCGCGGCCCGCGCCCTCTTGGTCTCCATGTATGCGGACGACGTCACTCTATATGTCCGCAACCCCCAGGAAAATCTCAGTCCTCTGGTGCGCGAGATCATCAGGTTCGGCGGCTATTCAGGTGAACTGGAACAAATCGGTCCTCTTTCCACTCACTGATGCTACTACGCCCTTTACCCCGGACTACCCCTTCGTGTGGGCGAATGGCCCCACTCGTTATTTGGGTGTCTGGCTGAGCAGAGACGCGGACGAACTTTGGCGAGCTAACTTCGGTCGCGCGGTGGACTGGCTCGAGTCGAAGATTCCTATATGGAGCCGACTGCCCTTGTCGCTGGCCGGTCGAGTGGCTGTCGTCAAGATGGTAGTTCTTCCGAAATTTTTATATTTATTCCTAAACGTGCCTCTTCCTCTCACTGCCCACTTCTTTCGCAAGGTCCGTTCATTGATCATCTCTCTCATCTGGGCTGGCAAACAGCCTAGAATCGCTTATGATACTTTCACACTTCCGATGGAGTGTGGCGGCCTCGGTGCCCCTAACATTAAGCTCTACGCATTGTGTGCCCAGGCCAGCTTCTTGCATTTTGGCTTCACCCCACTCCTTTCCAACCGCACGTGGCGGTCGAGGCTGATCTCGCTGCCCCATGGCCACTCACGACGGCCCTGTTTGCCCCGGCCAGACTCCCGCCCACTGAGATAAACACGGTCGAGACTTTACGCTGGGCTTGGGAGGGCCTTCGCCACCTTTCCGATGCCCCCATGCTCTCAGCAACAACGATGCTGATCGTTCGGCATCCGGCTTTCCCTCCTCTACAGCCCTCTGGTATGGCTAAACACGCCGCCCGTTTAGGGTTGACCACAGTTGCGGATCTCTACCCGTGGAACACTTTTTACTCTCTTGCGGACGATTCCGGTCCTATGGACACTTTACTTTTCTATCAGCTACGCGCAATCTGTCGGGAGCTGCATCCCACGTTTCCCCAGCCTCCTCCCTCGATGGGCATGCTGAATTTTCTGTACTAGTCTCCTTCTCCTCGGAAGCTGGTAACCAAACTTTACGCTCTCACACTGGCGGCCTCATCCGTATCCACTGACCGCGCCCGTGCGGCATGGAGTGCGGACCTTGGTATCGACATCCCACAGGCTGACTGGCTCTACTGTTGCAAACAGACTAAGCGTTTGTCCCCAAATTACCGCCTGCGCCTTATTCATTTTAAATATTTACACAGGCTATATCTCACTCCCGTCCAGCTGCACAAGCTGGGACTCATCCCAAGTGATAGATGTATGCGCTGTTTTGCACCTGCGGCGGACTTCTCACACCTTGCCTGGCTATGCCCTAGGGTCTCTGCTTATTGGCGTGAGGTCTGCACAGCCATTTCAGAGATCACCTCCTCGCCAGTTCAGCCTACTCCCTCGCTTTGCCTATTAGGATTCGTCAAATTCTGCCCGGACGCATCGCGCCGTCTGATTGCCATGCTGTTTGTCCTCGCGCGGCGTAGGGTTTCCATGTGCTGGGGTCGCAAACCCGCACCCAAGTTCGCCCAATGACTCACAGCTGCATCGCGTTGCCAGACCATATTGTCTGAATTCTGGGACCTCATGCCAGCTATATCTCGCCCACTCGATATCTGGGGCCCCCTAGTGTCATATCTCCTAACCCGCACTCCCCCAGGTCCGGCTGCCTCTCCTGCGCTCCCCACCGGCTCTCCGCCCGTGGCGGCTGTTGAGGTGGGTCAGTAATCGGCCTTCCCCCACCCCTTCTCCTTTTCAGCTGGTCCTGCCCTCTCCTCTAGAGATTGTGTGCCCCCTGTCAATTGCCGTCATTTGTTAGTCGAGGCCAAGAAATGTCTGCCATGCTGTTGCTCTCTGGCGTTATGTGCTATTAATTCTCACTGTTACCCTCATTGTGTCCTTTGTATATGGTGCTTTGATTCAATGCAAGAATGTAACCTGTCTATTCGATTTGATCAATAAAGGTTTTTGAAGAAAAAAAACAGGAAAAAAAAAACTATGAGTAGCGCTATAAAAAACATAAAATGTTTGTCAGAAAGGTGCTATAGAGAGATGAGGTGCATTGTAGGCAAGTGGTAGTGAGGGAATTCATGGAGGAGGAAATGGGGGAGGGGCGAAAAAAAAAAAAAAAAAAAAAAAGGACTGTTGCACCTTGTGCGGCCAGTGCTAGGGCAGCCCTGGCCGGGCGTGTTAGCCCCCCTCCTCTCACCCCCTCCATCGAAGTTCGGGTCTGGTTGCACCCCTGGTCTGAAGTAATCGCATTAACCAACAAAGTTTTCCTACCCGAAAAATGCACTTCCCCACGGGTAAATTGAAATTGCATTTATTTTTCATTTGAGGTGTGGGCATTATATTTTATATGCAGTTTATATGCAGTTGCCTGTAGGTTAAAGTCCGACAAAATAGTTAATATATATTTTTTTTTTTTTAGCTATGTATCTGACCCCATCCTAGTGTACACAGGATCAGAGTTCCCATACTTTTCTTTATGTACTTCGACCTCTGTGTAGTTGGATGCACCAACAAGAAAACACAGACTGAGGAAACCAAAAAAAAAAACAAGTGGCATGGAATGAACACTTCTTCCGGTCACGCCCATAATTATATAGGCCACGCCTCTTCTAAAATATACATAAATGCGCTACTTTGGCCACACCCTTTTAGAGGCACACAACTTTTATTTCAGTTAAAGCACTGTCTGTAACAAAAGCATTACTTTGCACATGCTCGCTCTTGGCAGGTAAGGGACTGAGAGACAAGGAAATTAAGGGATCCTCCCAGGATCACACAGTGCAGTTGAAATGTGAACTGGGATTAGAATTTAGATCTGGTTCCACAGTAATGACAGCTCACAGAGACATCGCCTAGCTTTACGGAAGTGACTTTACAAAGTACAATAGTAAAATAAAAGTAATGTCTAGCGGAGGCCACAGATAAAGTTACGCAAAGTCGGTGCGCACACTGGGTTTATCACTAAATTCCTTAAAATAACTTTCCATACCTACAGTATATTTTTAGTATATAGCTTTTATGCAAATTCATATCATAAATATCAGGACAACTCCTCCCATAGACAGTGCTTTAAATGGGCCGGTACTCACCGGTACTGAGTACCGGCACTTCTTACATTTACCGAGCCGAGTACCGGCACTTCTCCACTGTCAAGGAGAGTACCGGTACTCAGGGTCGGATTGATAAAGTGGGCACTGGACTGGTGCCCGAGGGCCAGCTGCGTGCCGTTTTTTTGGCAGCATGTTGGCCGTTTGCCGCCTGTCTATATTATGCAGCTGTGGCAAGCTGCCCGATGGGGCCTGAACGTCCTATTGGAGGCCTGCGGCAGGGGCAAGAGGGCCTCTGCTCCCTTCCTACCCAGATGGAAGCTTTCTTTGTCCTCATCACCCTCCTGCCAGGCGTCCATGCTGGGTCCGTGGAGGAATGCAGGTACAGAGGGCCATTTTCACCCCTTGGCCTCCCACTGGGGTCGGACTCTTTCCCCAGACTCACTTGCCCCTGTGAATCCACCCCCCACCCCGCCCGCCTGCTGGGACATGGAGTCCATGATGGTGGTGAAGATGGCCTAAGCAGCCTCCCTGGTGTCCAGGTAAGGTGGGACGAGGTCAACTGAGCTTCCTATTGGAGGCCAGTATTGTTCTTCCCCTGACCTCTACCCTGCTGGACTCTGCACGTGTTCGGGACCCTGCAGTGCTCACTGTCTGCCACTGCAAGGTCTCCGGCTGTGGGGCCTTCTGCCGAGAGGAGGGAAAACGGGGGTGAGTGAAGGTGATGGGGAAGGAGCAGAGAGTTTAAAGTAGGAAAAGCTAGAGAGGCAGAAGGGGGTAAGCGCAGATAGAAATAAAGAAGAGATCCAGACAGCTATGGAAAGAGGTAGAGAGGCACGGAGACGCAAATTAGAAATAGAAGGAGTGATGGTAGAGAGAGTGATGGGGTACAATTGGGGTAAAGAGTTGGACAGAATTAGCTACAAACGGGAGAGAAGTGGGTGCGGGAGGGATCTCGAGGTTAGAGATGTGAATACAGAGAATGTATGTTTGAGAGGAACAGAATCAGGAGGTATTTGAATAGAAATGCCAGGAATGCTTGTTTGTGTGCGCGCACTCTTGGATATTTAAGGATTGCGCCAAATGCATGCAAGTAGGAACATTAGCATTATTATGGATTTTAATAAGCTGCAAATATTTTTTTTAAAAACAAGGAAACATGAACATTTAGTGTTTGGCCTTCATTTTGTGCAACAAGTTAACACGTTTTGTTTAGATTGATAGATTTCTCACATGTTTTGTTCTGTCCAACAATGTAAGTGCCAGAGTCTCTCTCGCCCTAGAGCACATTGATTATTACCCTGAAAGTGCTAAAAGTACTGTTGATGGCTTGGCACATTCAGAGTTTTAGCTGTTAAACTGCACATATGGAAAGTTTGAGACCACTATCCAGGGCAATGAAAGGACAAAATGAATACTCAAAAAAAAGTGTTTTTGTATCATCATGTCTCGCTCCGTCTCTAACCCCGCCCACTAGCCACGCCCCTAGTTCAATTTAATGAGTACCTGCACTTATTTTTCCCCATTTAAAGGACTGCCCATAGATGTAAACAAATTCCTTTTTCAGAAGATCACAGGTCTCGCTCTCGGAGTGCTCACGTTCAGTCCCCAGCAGGGGCAGTCTGCCAGTGCCAGCAGACCTCGCCCCTCGATAATCCTTCAATGACTCACTCTTTCAAACACTTCTACGCCACTGCTTGCACGCCTGCTGAGAGGCGTGCAAGGGTGTTGCTGCACGAGGGGACACGTGTTGTTTTAACAGCGTCCGGCGAGTTTCAACAGCATCCTGTGACAGTTCTAACAAATAACTCAGTGCAAAAAATGTGTCCTCAAATGAGTGTCATCATAAGAGCGCCACGAGGCCACACGAAAGGCAGAGAAGCGCTTCGCAAAAACACAATCCCTGGCAAAGCGGTTTGATCCATTTTTCTTGCATAAGAAATGTAGCCCAGGTAACTAGATCGGCTGCAAACTGACGGTCAGCACCAGATCAAGCCACGGAGCAAACTTATTTCACATTGTTTTTATTGTGCTTATACAATGAATAGAGAAAGCGTGGTTCTGCTTTTCAGGTCAGTAACGCGATTATGTAGCAGATTAAAAAAAAAAAACCTGTTAAACTATTCAATACACACAAGCAAAAAACACAGCGCAACATCAGTTGCAAAATCCACACTTTGACCAAACGGATGAGTGCAAAACCTGAACAAAGTAAAGAAGCCTTGGCAAAGCCTATAGGTCTCGCCTTTGACACAGTAGCTTGATCGATGTTCTTTAGCCATGCTTTGTGGACCATGGCTAAATAAGGGCTAAAGAAGCCTATCACGCGGCCATCTACGTCATTTTGTAGGCGTGCGCAACACGACCATCTATGCACGTGCCTGCAAAATGACAGTCACTTTTTTTTAATTTGTATTTGCCAAGGTGAGTTGGGTGGGCAAACAAAAAGAAAAGAATGCGCAAAAGACTTTTTGAAGTGTGTGTAGGGAGGAGCAACACGGGGGGGGGGGTGGGGGGTGAGGGGGAAGCAACACAGGGGTGTGGAGGAAGAGAATGGGTGCCAGAAAAGGAGGGAGTGTGTGGGGGAAGCAACACAGAAGGCAAGGGGGCAGAAGTAACAAGGGGATGGGGAGGAGAAGCAACAGGCAACAGAAGGAGGGCGCGGGTGGGGAAACCAACATGGGGGCAGGGGCAGAAACAACACGAACAGTGGCCGCTCCTCCACTAAGGCAAAGAAGCGTCGCCCACTGCTCAAAAGGAAAAATAAAAGGATAATAGCTTATTGTTGTCATCCTTTTATTTTTAGGTCTCGCCTAGCGTTGCAGCGCATGCACTGCTCGCTCGGCGAGATTTATTGTTAACGAGGAGTTTGAGAAGAGGGCTTGAAGCCTCGCCCCTTATTTCCATTGGCTGGCGTCACCGTTTATGGTAAACGGTGGGCTGCCTTTGGAAATTAGCTGTTTGTGTTGCCTCCCTTTGGCTTCCCATCCGGACTGGGTCGCCTGATTTGCTGCTGTCGCAAAGCACTTTCTTATCTTTATGGGGCCGTGTGTTTCTAATTAGCGTGGAAACACATGGCCCCATAAAGCTAAGAGATCGATGCTTGTTATCCCTCCCCTCAAAGCGCTCTTTTTGTTGTCTTTGTGTACTTGAGCACGTGTCGTGTTTCAGGTCTATGGTGGGTATGCCGGCCTGTCCCTGGCACTTCAGTCGTACACGACCACCAGCAAGGCTCCATTTAATGGTGCTGTTAAGCGCGCGTGGGGTGTGGACTCTGCAGCGGTGTCACTCCCTTCAAGACACGGTGTCTTTACATCACCTGTAGGTCCCATGAAGGCTGCTGCCCAGTCACGACCCTGCTTTCATCAGTTCTTCTGCCTGTTATCTTATTTTTCTGATTCAGCTCTTTACTGGGCTTTGGCGCTGCGCTTGCACAATACCTGTCACGTGACGTAGAATAAGTTTTAGAAGCGGCTGTCACCTCGCGGACGAGAAGGCTCCTCCTGCAGCTGGTGAGCCCCAGACTTCAAACCTAAATCATTTACCTGAAGACCCCCGTATCCTGGGATTGTTAGAAACCCCATTCTACCCCTGTTGGTCCAGGCGGCGCTTAATTTAAGGATCTCCTTGACCCCCCCATCCGCCCGAATTAATGCCTGAGTGAGAGAAAGAAAGAGAAAGACAGAAAGAGACAAAGAGAAACTGAGTGAGCCCCATTAAAAGTACAGCCCCCCCCTCAGACCCGCTCTGCTGTAAGCATTGCAGGGGCTGCCCATTCGCTGCGTGTCACGCCTGCCTAGAACTCCACGTTCTGTCCTGACGTCATTTATTTTCAGGCTACGGAGTTTAGGCGTTGTTCTATTTAAAGAAATGCAGACTTTGCAGCTATGCCAAGAAATACATGCAATAACCCTGTTTATTACATAGTGACTGTCCCCGCGGTGAAGTGCCCATTACAAGTATAGCGCCTAACTCAGATGCTCCCCCTTCGGAAGTGCTGGTACTGGAGGCTGTCAGAAGAGGGAGGCAGGAAGACATTATTTCAGCGCCCCTTAAGCGTCCCCCGCTGCAAAATGTATTTCTATTTTTTGAAACCTTCCGTTTCGGAATGCTGAGGCAGATAACCTGGCTGTACCGCTAGATGGCGCTACGTGCCGGACCTGCCGTGTTTTCTCTCTTTACATTTGGAAACAGATGCTCGTGCAGGTCTAGGAGTGGCCGGAATAATATTTTGTGACCTGGTTCCTGCTAAAACTTCTCAACATGTCTGTTGGTACTGCCCTGTTGACACATGCCCTCACAGGGTAGTGCCACTCCACAGTAAAAGTAAATTCCCTCTTCTGAAACATGGCCTGCTGAGAAACGCTGGACCCATTTAATTAAAACTGTATCAGTCCTATTAACAAACGCTGGTCTTGCCCCATTAAATGTATTGCAGCCCTGCCCGGCAGATTTGTAGCGCGCACTGTCACCCGGGAGGGTATCTTGTAGCCGAGGTGTGAGTGTAGCCAAGCCCTTGGCACAGTGGGACTACTTGAATCAAAAAGCTTGGTTTTCAGAGTAGGTTGTTATGTGTAGTGGCAAATCGTTCCACACTTTAGGAGCGATGTGGGAGAAGGCACACCTACCAGATCTGGTTTTCCCTATGTGTGGCATGTGTGCAAGTAGGAGTCCGGACGAGCGCAGGTGGCTGGAAGGCTGGTGAACGCAGCTTTCATTGTTGAGGTCTGCTATGGGCCACTGGAATTATGCGATCGGCGGATGTGGCGATTTTCCACATAATTATAGCCTTGCTGCTTTTGCCACATAATCCATTGTCTGCACATAATCTGCAGATTTGAATCAAAAAATGTTTTGTTTCTAGCTGAAAGGGTTCAAAAGTTACTCAAAATCCAGTGACGTGTTGCTGTGCAGTAAAAGGCCCCTAGCAAAGCTGGATCTTTTTGTTTCGTGTTGCTATATTTGGGTATTAAAATAGTACTAATGAGGTCATATCAATTCCCAGACAGTGTTACCGAGTTTAACAAGCATCTGCAATGCAATAGGTCTCGCATTTACGCAAGTTTGAGCTATTGGCATTTTAAATGACAATGCCTTTTATTTGTGTTTTGGTTTTAAAAACATAAATAAAAGGCATTGTCATTTACAATGCTAATAGCTCAAAGTAGCGTAAATGCGAGACCTATGCATTGCAAATGCTTGTTCCCAATGCAGTCAGTTGCAGGGGAAGGGGAGGGGGAAGGGGTCCTAGCCAAAGCAGGGGAGGAGTAGTTTGCAATCCCTAAGTGCGCAGGAACTGTTTCGCCTGCCCTCTTGGGCCAGCAAAATAGTTCATGCACACTTTGCATGTTCCCCACCAGGCTGCATTACACAGCCTGGTGAGGAACATGCACAAGCTTCCTGTTCCAGTCAGAGTGCCGATCCACGGCGCTCAGACCAAACACAATATGCAGCGTTGTGATTGGCTCAGGGGAGCCTGCCTGTCCGGGTGCTTCCTGTTGCCAGCCGGAACTGCAGGAAGAAGGAAGATGAAGAGGACGGAGGAGAGGCGGCGGAAAGCTGTTAAAGGTAAGTCCTTTTTTCTGGCATGGAGATCCTGCCTCTCTAAAAAAAAAAAAAAAAGATCTAAAGAGCTCCCTTGCACTTACAAGGTTGAGCCCGCCCAGATATAATTTTAATATCTGTAGCGAGAACTCTATGATGAAGCATGCCACTGGAGTGAGAACACAGTGGGTGAGAGTCCTAAAAATAAACCAATAGGGTTGCACTACATTGAAAGGCCCCACCAGGACGTGAGCGCATCCATCTCATTTAAGTGGCTGATTGTCGAAGCAGGGTGAATCCACAAGTAAAGCTTCTAGCACCCTCCATTGATGAAACTGTTCTTGATAAACCCACAATAGATCTTTTACAACCAGGCAGCTGTGCGGTTTGGTAGGCTCAACCTTAAAAGAGCAATAAACGATCAAAGGGTGGCAGTGGGGGAGAGAGGGGGCTAAATAGTGGTATAAAACCCACATGTTCTTGGTAACTAAGTTCCTGGAGAATTAAGAGGAAACCAAGGAGACAAGGGACCCCGAGACACCAGATGAAGTGTATACCAATGCAGTCCTTCAGTCATCAATAACCTGAACAAGGAGCCCTCTGACTCAGACAACAGACCAACACCCATCCACCAGAAAGAGAACAGACTATCAACTCGCAGACTCACTGTAGGATTAGCTGAAACACATCCACCTGAAGCAAGCCATCAAAGGATGCACTCTACCCAAAGCAAGCCATCAAAGGATGCACTCCACCCATGGACAAGACAAACTCCTAGGAAAGTGCAGCTATGCATACAAAATGATGTAAGACAAGACTCCAAAACTATAGTGCAGCACTCAGCTGACAAGTTAGACAAAGGGTCAAAGGCCCACAGCACCACTGCGATGCAACCCACAGAGACAACCCTTTGACCTATACTCAGATTTGGACATCAAAATGCATGCCCATCTCTCCAATCCCCCAACCCACATACACTGGAACAATACCAATGGGAAAATGCAGCATTTAACTAAACGAACCAAACATCATTTGTGTTACATGGGCTGTCTTTAGAGCCCATCCCCTTCATTGAAGAACATCCTTGGTAGCCTCAATAACAAACATACATCTGTCTCGAAAAACACAAAGCGGCCATGCCATCTGCAGACATGTGGCACAGGAACAAGAATTGGCAAAGGCAATAGCTCTGGCTTGAATGCGCATACACACACACACACACACGCAAACTTGTGCACAAATGCTGTTCCCACCTGATCCATGCACAAACGCAGATTACCATATTAAAGCCTGCTCTACTGGCTACGCCACTGCAGGGAAACAAGTAACAACAAAATTTACTTTTTGTGTATTAGAATAGCGCAATGGTTGAGTGTACTTTAACCGTCAACAACCCCGCTTCCTCTCTAATTACTTGTTGACTATATGCTGGTCTTTGACCATGTAGGGTGCCCTGCTGCATTTTGGCTATGTTTGTGCTACAGAAACACCATACAGATAAATACTTTTTGAATGTAAAATATCCTTGTATTCAATCTAATGGAAGCACTTCTTAGAGGGTGGAATGATTCACAAAGCAGCCAATCGGATGAGAGAGTGATACACCTCTCTGTGAAGCCAAATCCTACTCTGTGTGTATTTTAAAGAATTGGGAACAAAACGTCTAACAGAGAATTGTGCTATCATGCCAGATCTAAACATGCACACTGTACCATATCATAGAAACAGTGAATCTATGCACACCGATTTGTCCTGCATGTATTTGTTCCACTGCAAAATGTATTGCATTATGGCCTCAGGTGTTTCACACAGTCTCGTGCATGCTTTCCACAAGCTTTTGCACAATTTCTCCTTTATGGAAACATGAGAGCGTGTAACTCGAACAACTGCTGAACTTGGGAAAAACATTCAGGTATCGCTTGATATGGTTCGGGCACCACTGACTTTGTACGAGACCTGCATGTACATCTCAACGCTCACTTCCCTTCTCCCCACCCTCTTCCTGTTTGCACCCTCCTTTTCTTTCCCTAGGGTCTTCTTCAAACTGGATGACACTTTCTGCCTGCACAGTGTAATGTGCCCCATTGTTAGCTAATCCCATGCCCCCCACTCACCATCTGTCCTACTTATCCACCTACCCTGCATAAAGCCTCACCTAACTGTCCACTTTGGGTGTGCGCCCCCTATTTTACTATAACCCTTACACCACTCCAAGCCAATCCCTGCATGTATGTATGTATGCATGTGTGCAGATACTTGCATAGTGCAAATCTAGCTAAAAAGGCTTCAGAGAGCTGTTTAGGGTCAGAGGCAAGCATAAAGACAATGGGTGCTAGGCGAGATCGCAGGTTATCGGGCTGTTCACACATTGTGATGTAGTGCTCTTTGACGAGGTGAGTCTTCAACTCTTTCCTAAACTGGAACAGCGTTGGGGCGGTCCTGATGGATACAGGGATGTTGTTCAAGATCGTGGGAGCAAAGAAAAAGTCTACCGTCCTGGCCTGGGTGAAACTCCTCAACTACCCACACGGGGTGCAACCATATCCGCCTACTACGGGTGCCTCATCATTAGCTATATTTAGGTACCACCAGATTAGCTGCACATGGGTTTCAGCTCATCTTCTCTCAGAGGTGCCCATCCATGTCAAACCTGGGGGCATGCTCACCTGGTTACCCAAATTCTCAGGGTTCAAAATATTCATTTCATACAGAGAGCCCTTAAAATATACACAAATCAGAACAACACTAACATAACTATTAACTGCATAGATAAAATTCCGTATTGCATAGGCAACATCAATATGTTTAATTCACCCACAAGGTCCATAGATGTTGATCGGGTTAAACAATTATAAATTAAGGGCACAAAACATAAACAAAAATATACCACCTATATTTAAAACAGATACAAACCAATTAAATATGAGGCTATGTATAGAGAGATTACTTCCAAAATAAGTACTTTTCTCATTACAGCTGACATCAAATTCGCCAATGGCAACCCTGAATTCACCCACACTCTTAGTCTGAATCGGTTTTTTAGAGGCATTAGTGAAGATCCTCATAATATGTTATTTGATGAACCAAGATAATCGTGGGTCAGATTCTCTTTCAAAAAATTGTGATCCAGATTCAGACCATACGTTCACCATCTGCAGCTTGCCCTGAGTAACCCTCTCGCCGGCTTCTTTTGGAGCATCCCTAATATCACCTAGTCAACTCGTCAGCCCGTCACGGGCGCCCCACCCTCAGCCCGTCACGGGTGCCCCATCATGGGTGCCCCATCATCAGCCCGTCACGGACACCCCATCAACAGCCCGTCACGGGCGCCCCACCCTCGGCCCGTCACGGGCGCCCCACCCTCGGCCCGTCACGGGCGCCCCACCCTCGGCCCGTCACGGGCGCCCCACCCTCGGCCCGTCACGGGCGCCCCACCATCATTTACTCAACAATAAACCCGTCATTGTCGACAGCGCTAAATCCCTAGGTGTCATACTTGACAAAAGACTCAACCTAATCTCCCACATCAACTCCATTGCTAAGAACGCACGTTACCAGCTGCGACTTCTGTTGGGGATCCGTTGGTTCTTCCCGGAGAAAGACCTAAAAACACTGGTCCAATCGCTAGTTCTCTCTAGACTGGATTACTGCAATTCTCTCCTGACTGGTTTACCCAAATCTCACCTCTCCCCCCTCAAATCTGTCCTCCATTCAGCAGCTCGCTTTATTTCAGGATCCAAACGTAGTGACCACATTACTCCTATCCTGTCTTCTCTTCGATGGCTTCCCATCGAGGCAAGATCCATTTATAAAACTGCCTGCATCACCCATAAAGCCTTGCACACTTCTTCCCCTCGTTACCTGGCGAATAAACTGAAAATGTCAGGAGGTTCAAGACCTTCTCGGAATGCAGAAAAGTTTCTGCTTCAGCCCCCTTCCTTCAAAAAGGAAAGATCGATGGCTCAATCGTTCTCAGGTAATGCGGTGAGAATCTGGAACTCGCTTCCGCCATTGCTCCGTGCCTCCACATCCATCCAGGTTTTCAAAGCGGACCTCAAATCTCTTCTCTTCCAAAGACAGTTTCAGAACTAATACCCTCATTCTCAGACCCCTCCAGGAAGCTAGTTCATCATTGTAAATTTGTAACATCCTCTTGTTCATTCCCCACCCTTGATTGCTGTGTCTGATATTGTGTTATTGCCTATATGGTTTTACTCTACCTCTCCTGTTTATTTTTGTAACGTTCTATTTTGTACCATTTCTCTCATGTAACGTAACTGGTTCTATTGTACAGCGCTCTGACACCTTTGGGTAAAGTCTGCGCTATATAAAAATGCATTAAATAAATAAATAAATAAATAAATAAATCAGCCCCTCACGGGCGCCCCACCATCAGCACCTCACGGGCGCCCCATCATCAGCCCGTCACGGGCGCCCCACCATCAGCCATCTCTGGTATCCACAAGTTTGCAGTCATGGGTCCCGCCATCTCCTTCCCACATTAGATACCCCTTTCGCTGCCAACACTCTGTGACTAACGCCAAGTGTTCACACCTCTCTACATTTGGTGCCATATCCAAGTCCTCCCACCGCACCCCTTCCTCTACCTCAGGGTGAGACCCGAGACCCTCCATTAAGTGAGTGGTCGTCCAGTCCAGGGTTTTATTTTCGCAGCTGTTCCTTTCACATCAAACTCTGACCTACAAACACCAGAGATCAGGAAATGACACCGGAACGTGCGAGCTATGCACGCCTGGCATAGCACACGCTTGGGACCCCTCATAGCCCTTCCCAGGAACCCCCTCATAAGGTCTCTCAGGAATCTCCTACTACACCCCCCCAATGAGCGCGCACTCATTGCCGCAACTCCCTATGTGCCCCCTCGATGCCCCCGACAAGCTATCCCCTGGGTGTTACTTTTCCCAGCAACCTCTTTGCCCCCAAGAAGCCCCCTCACAATCTCTCCAATGAGCCCCTCATAATTACTCTTTCCTAGAAGTCCTGTTTGCCCACGTGACACCCCCCGCGCGCCATATCTCCAAGGAGCCCTCATCGTCTCTTGCTGGGTACCTCCTCGTTGAACCGGATCGTGCGCCCCTCATTGTTACTCTTTCCAGGAAGCCCTGTTATCCCCAAGCTCGCTCTCTCACAAGCTCTGCAAGGAGCCCCCTCATTCGCCCTTCCCTGGGAGCCCCACCTCTGCAGTCCCAGCCCCACCTCTCAGCTCCCATCACTCACCGGCGTCTGAGGGGTCGGCGCGGCTCCCTCGGTCAGCTCCACCGCCTGCATTTCCTGCTCCGGGGGCTCGGGCTTCCTCAGCCCGTCACCCCATTGTTCCGGCGGCAGCTTCATGGAGTGCCCCCTCTCCTACCTGGGGCTCGGGGAGCCGGGGACAGACCCGAGCCGGGAGGAGCAGACAACGAGAGCCGAGCGCCAGCCCAGAGAGTCCCCGGTGTGTGCGTGAGCGCAGCCCGCCTCCCCGCAGCCAGACAGCTTACCTGGGGCAGGTGCGGCTCCGCCCTTTCCTTCTCAGCAGGGTGTCGCCACAGTAACCAGGGCTGTCAGCCTTGCAACAGAAGGGGAAGCCGGTGCCACTTAAAGAGGCAGCAGGCTGCGTGCAAACCTTCGAATGAAGGGACCGGCAGGTGTGCAACACAATACAAGCCGTATTCTGCGGATAAACATGCTCTTTCAAGGGCAGAGGCTTTATAACTGCCACGAAGGACAGTTTGAAGTGTATTAACTTCAGCAACTCCTGGCGTTTTATTCAAAACCACAATGCGTTCTGGGAATTCTAGTTTAACTTGCTTCATTCAAAAACTTCAACGTCCCAGATTGCAAAGTGCTGCTAGAGTGCCCGACGGGCCAGACATGACATTGGCCCACTTCCAGTGCCTGGACTAGAGCACTCCCCCGTCATTCATTTAAAGTGTTGCGATTCACTTGTAATCCGAGAGATAAATGCGTCTTCTGCCTGCTCAGCCCCACCTGACTTGTGGCTGCAAGATTTCATATGCCCTCCTGGCACCAGACAACGAGACCACTAATTTACTATTCGAACTCCAGCACCGGAATATTCTGGAGAAAGTTAAGAATTCTTCACTTATAAGACGTAGTTGATATGTTGGAATTTAGCATTGCAGCGGAGTCCTGGCGGCTGCTGCCCTGAGCCCACAGCTTGTTCTGTCCTGAACTATGGGGCAGGGCAGTGTCGTCTTCAGACTTGGAGCTGCACAGGTCTTCTCTGCCACTGCACGGTAATCCCACATACACTTTTGGATGGTACAAACTGGCACCCATGGGTGCCAGATCTCTCTTTTACTCTGTCCCTGCCCAGTTGTTCTCGGCCGTGGAGGTGTTTGCTGTCTGTGTCACTGTGCCTGTTATGTCAAGGAGCATTGCCTCTTGTAGTGCATAACATCTCTCCCCATGGTGGTGAGGGAGCAAAACAGGACAGGTGAAGACATAACAGGTTGAGGGGAAACAATGTACATACAAACATGATGGTAATAGTTTAAAAAGTTGTTATTGTTTAGTGCAGTTATTCTCAAAGAGTTTAGGGATGTCACAAGTCTAGACTGTTTTCTTGTTTGTCTCTCGTTCCACGTACTCCAGGTTTAGAGGGGCTACAAGTGTCAGTGCGTTTTCAAATAAAAAAAATAATGCTTGATTTAAATGCATTTAGATAGCATAACCAGGCTTCAGTTGCCATGACTAGGCTGAAGTCCGCCTGCATTGGCATTCATTTTACAGTGACAGAAAGAAAATGTGCTTTTAAATTCCGCGAACGAGTTTCCTATGTGTGTGTTTCTCTTTCATTTCTTTCCTTTTCAGAAAATAAGTAGAACAGAATTCATTTCATGGTGGTTTTATTTGTCGAGCTGAAACCTATCAATTTGTGACCCATTATAAGGAAGCCATGTGCATAATGTTCATTTTTTATTATTGTACTTATTTGCAGTACAACCCGTAAACATTCTCTAAACAGATGACAGAGACTGAATTCAAGACTTAACATAGTGTAGGCCCGTGTGCTGGTCCATCCCGCCTCACATTGTCTGTCTCCAACTGACATTCGCCACAACCACCGCGAGGCGATGGCCATTGCCACCGTGGGCTTGTTTATATCATCAACGCCCCAGCTCAGCAATCCTGCAGGGGTACAGATACCAGGAACATTTTAAGTGGACCCCAAATATTCCTTTGATGGGACTTTGAAGGGGTCGCAGTTCGCCATAGATGTCGACTTGATCATTACACTATATTAAAGCATCCAGCCAATCTTTGTATTTGGGGAACCTCCCTTCGCCCCAGCCGCACGCTATCACAGGGGCATGTTAAGGATTTTGGCAGTCCTGGGCCAAACGTATTTTGGGGGCCCTGTTTGGATTAGTTTTGAATTTATGAACCAATTTTAGCTCTTTCGTGCCCTCTCTGGCCGGGTTACAGGCAGTTACCGTAAGGGTAAACCCAATTGTTGTCCCTGGGACCTGGGTATGTAACAGTACAGTATGGGAGTGGTCCCAGTACAAAATTATTCATCATAAACACAACATTGACGAAATAAAAAAACATATAAGGCATACGCAACTTACATAGTTCACTGTTATTTAATCACAATGAACTTACGATGGAATCAAAAAAACATTTAGATAATTGAGTGCCCCAAATGGAAAGGAAGGGGTGAAAGGAGAAAGGGTTCAAGTGATTGATGTGAAAGTGAAAAGGTATAGAGAAAGAGTGAAGTACAGATCTCGTGATCCTCATCAATGGTCAATGAACGGCTCCACTTTAAGCCACATAAGTCCAAAAAATGTCATTCGATAACATAGCCATGCTTCAAAGTTAACACAGTGAAAGTTCGCTGTTGAATGAGCTGGCGGGTTCAGGAGATGTCGACGTTTCGACCCCAAATTGCTGTAGGTGTCTGAAAACCTTACAGGGGGTCTTCCTCAGGACTAGAGTGGATGAGGAGGGGGGGGCACCTAGGATTAAAAGAATGAAGGGACTTAATTATCAGGACAAACCGGGAAATCAAATAAAAAATTCAAGGGACAGAGTAAATTCCCGTGAAAATTTCCACGGTGGGAGGATCATGGGATAATGGGCGCGTGGGCTCCAAAACATCAGAGAACGGAGGGAACAGCACCTGTAGCAGGAAATGCAAGGTGTAGACTATCAACAAAAGCCCTCCTCAACCAGCGATGGAGTGGCATATTAACGAGTGATTACAGAATAAATGAGAGAGACAACTCACTCAAACAGGGCTAGTCACTGTTGTGTCCCTTCAAAATACATCAGTGTGTGGCCACCGTAGTTAGCCTTACCTCAGGAAATTACATCCAAACGTTTAAAACCTGGAAGAACAACAAATAACCGGACCCGAGAAAAATATGAATTCCAAACTCCTAGCAAAGTATGCATCAACACAACCAAGACTGTCAAGCCGGTGAGTTGCCCGACTAGGGATTACCTTAGGGGAAGAAGAAATCAAGTATCATCCGTTCTTGGTTTGCGACCTTAAATACAAATGGTGATGTGGTGTATAAGGTCAGGCCCAATGTTGGAAAAGGAGAGCCTAAGTGGTCTGCAGAGCGTGCAGTCTCGCAGAGAACACTCACCAGAATTCGCCGTGCAGTACTCCGTCCAGGTGAAGGGAACCGGAGTTGTGCCGAGGCTGCTCGTTTTAAGCGAAGAACATCGCCGAGCACGCACGTAACCGTGCGGTGTCTGCACGCGGTTAGCTAGGGACAACGCGAGTCCCAACGTCGGAAAAGGGAAGAAAGACTCGCCCTGGACTCACATGTATAAGGTGTCATGGGTGCATGAGATCTAACAAACAAGTAGTCAGTGGCACAACAGGAAATGTTATCATCATTGCGTTATGCTAGAAAGATATTGCGGCCTAGAATGCAATTAGTGTATTCACGCAATTTCACTAAATGACGCATACCTCTCCACACAGGAGGGTAAAGTGTCAATCGAGTAAAACCGAAATACATAGTTGGTCAAAAATTGTAAATATCAGCGGTGCATTACGCTAGAAAAATTCAAATGACGGTGTATTAGTACAGATTCATTACATGACACGTACCTCTCACACAGGAGGGTAAAGTGTCAGTCAAAATATCATCGTTGTATTATGCTGAGAAGATTCTGTGGCAAAAAATGACATGGGTGTATTCGTTACACTACATAACGCGTGCCTCTCACACAGGAGGGTAAAGTGTCAATCGAGTACAGGCGAAATACATAGTTGGTCGAAAGGTGTCAATATCAGCGGTGCATATCGCTAAACATTTTTTTTTAAAAAGAAGTTGGTGTTACAGTACAGATCCACTGCATGACGCGTACCTCTCACACATGAGGGTAAAGTGTCAGTCGGAGAGTTTTACCAGATCTAATGATTTAAAACCGCACAACATGGGGGTAAAGTACATCAGTTCTCTAGAGAGTGGCATATGTATACAAATACTGAATGATGCGTACCTCTCACACAGGAGGCTACAGTGTCGGCTCTATCAATTATACACAGCATGGTTTGAAAAAACGGAGGCTGTCCTTCCAGATAAACTGTATGCAATTGCGGTATTTATAAATAATGGGTGCCTCTCAATCATGTATATATGCTAAATCGGGTGCTCTGAATTGCCAAGTAAT
This sequence comes from Calotriton arnoldi, assembly GCA_963921515.1. NCBI lineage: Eukaryota > Metazoa > Chordata > Amphibia > Caudata > Salamandridae > Calotriton > Calotriton arnoldi. Next base: position 272,816 of record CAWUFW010007902.1, read on the forward strand.
ATACGCATAATTAAATAATACAAATGCGTAGTACGGTGGTCTAGTTGGACTTGCAGAAACGGAATACGTTACTAGTGTAGATTCAGATTGTGTGCTGGTGGGTAGTAGTCTGAGACAGTTTATTCGGACGTCAGGGTTGCTAATTGTGCATGGCTGCTATCAACCTCCTTGAGACCACTTTGTATGGAGTCCAGAAGGGACATCCACTTGCATTCCCTTGTGTTCAAGATAAGTCCTATTTTGCCTCCTCTGGGTCCCAAGGTCGTCTTCTCCAGAACCAACCACTGTAGATCTTCAGGACCATGTTGGGCCGCCTTAAAATGCTCAACTAAAGGCGCTCCTTGTACCTTGCAACGTATGCGGCTACAATGTTGCAATATGCGAACTTTTATTTTTTGCTGCGTGTGGCCCACATATATTTGGCCACAGGGGCAGAGAATCCCATAAATAACATTGCTGGTATTGCAGTTGGTGTATGACTTCAGGTGGATCGTATGCTGTTTATATTTGAATTGTTTGGTCTGGATCGTAGTTACACACGCCTTGCACTGCCCACATTTGTAATGTCCCAGTATGGGTGGCAGATTCCACAGGGATTGCAGAGTAGGAGTCTCAGGAGAGTCTAAGTATGACCGGACAATATGATCCTTGACACTTTTCGCCTTTTTGTATGAATGCATCGGTATTAGTTTTGAATTTATGAACCAATTTCAGCTCTTTCGTGCCCTCTCTGGCCAGGTTACAGGCAGTGCACAGTCGCACTCGTCCAAATTCTAAATGTATTTACATCTAATATTCAGGGATAGTGATGTGTGTTTTCAATTTTGTAACACAGCAGCAGCTCCCTAATATTACTGCAGACAATATCTGTGAAATCAAATCTGCGACTTCCTCCCATTTCTCATATGTGAGGTCCTGTTTTGATCTCAAAGAAACCTGCTTTATGGATGTTGCATGAAACATAAATACAGCATTTCTCTGCAAACTGTCTGCAGCAGCCACTCACACATCATCCATATTAAAAATGAATTAAATAAAAACGGTATTTAAAACAATCTAAGAATTATTAATGGTCATCAGGGTAAGACTCGCTGCAGAACCGAGTTGGCTTTATCCGGGGGCCCCCTAAAAGCCTGGGACCCTGGCCAGGGCCCACTTTACCCATGCCTTAAAACGTCTCCGCTATCGACCCCTTCACCTGTAGTAATGCCAGGGCAGTGTATCTCCTGTGTACAGCAAGCATCTCCGATACCCATCCCAGAATAGTTAGCCTCGGGACCAAAGGAACCTCATGATCAATCATCACAGTTAGCGGGGTGAGGACTTCCTACCAATAAGAGTATACAGTGGGGCAAGACCAAGCGAGGTGGATGGATGAAACCAGTAGTGTGCACAGGAGTCTCTTGATATTCAGGCTAAAAATATCGAGACGTGGCTTGAATCTGCCAGCGATCATTTTGCCCCTCTCAAGAAAATCAGGATTATGCGACCACATGATGCCCAACGTTGGTTTTCCAATGACTTAAAACTAAAAAAACTGGCTTAAAGGCAAGCTGAACGCCGGTGGAGACAGGACTATTCCCTGGACAAAAAAGCTCTCTATGTAACACAACTTAAAGAATATAAAAAAGCCATTCTCCAGACCAAGGCAGAATACTTCTCCTTAAAAATCATAAATTCGGCTAATAAGTCCAAAGATATCTTTTCTATAGTGGACGAACTCACCAACCCGGACAGAGTCACTGTGAAACCTGTTCCCTACGCAAGCTTTATGTGATTCTCTCAATTCTTATTTTATTGAGAAAATAGCTACAATTAAGGCTAGTATTTCCCCTCCCATGTCTCCACTGCCAACTCCAGATTTTTGTAAAAATCCATTTTTATTAGATCAAATTCCCCCAATCTCAAAGGAATTTTTTTTGCTCTACTTAAGAGTCAGCTCGGGTTCCCCCACTGATTGCTGCCCGCCTCATATTCTACGTGAAGCTTTCCTTACCTCACCAGATCCTCCCCTTTTATTTCTGAACAATTCCCTTAAATTGGGTATCGTCCCCAGTACTTTCAAAATTGCTGAGATCGTTCCCATCTTGAAGAAACCTAACTCGGATCCCCTGGTCCTCAGCAAATACCGCCCCATTTCTCTTTTGCCTTATTTAGGTAAAAATTTAGAAGCTCACGTCACAGATTGCCTTTGTTCTTATATTGAACAATCTCACTTTCTTGACTCTCGCCAGGCAGGATTTAGACCTGCCCACTCCACCGAGTCAGTCATTCTTGCAGTCATGGATGAGCTCAGAGAGGGAGCTGATAAGGGCCTCACCCAGGCTCTGGTACTCCTGGATCTATCGGCTGCGTTTGACACGGTCGATCATGGTCTCCTGATCGACCGTGTCGGCAACGCTGGAATCCAGGGCCTGGCGCTGAAGTGGATCTCTTCCTACCTCAGCGATCGATTCCAAGCAGTTCGCCTCACTAGTTTCTCTTCTCATAAAAAGAAATTAACTTGTGGAGTTCCCCAAGGGTCTTCCCTTTCGCCCCTTTTGTTTAACTTGTACCTTTTACCTTTGATCCGGTCCTTACGTGGAAAGATGGTCGAAACTTTCAACTATGCTGACGACTTACAGCTAGTGTTCGACATCAATTCTTCCACTTCCTCAGTGTTCAATTTCCAATCCACCTTGAGTTTTATCAGTGCTTGGATGAATGATAATCACTTGAAATTAAATCCTGATAAAACTGAACTTATTCTTACAGGTGGAATTGCAAATCCGTGGAATTCTAACTTTTGGCCTTCTATGTTGGGCAGCCCTCCACTTCCAGGAAGCTCTGTTAAGAGCTTGGGGGTCCTGATTAGTAGTGACTTATCCATGAAGGCCCAGATCAGCTCAGTGGTCTCCGCCTGCTTTTACCATCTACGAAGAATCCGTAAGATTAGCAGATTCTTGACCACTGAGGCCTTGACTCTGGTCGTCTTAGCATTAGTGATTTCACGCATTGACTATGCAAACTCATTATATGCCGGTATTCCGGCTTACCAACTGCATCGTTTACAGTTGGTGCAAAATCATTCGGCAAGGCTGATTGCCCGCCAGCCTATACGACATCATGTTAAACCTCTGATGAAGAGTCTTCACTGGCTTCCGGTGGCCAAACGCTGCGCCTTCAAGCTGGGATGCACCATTTTTAAAGCCTTAGCCGGGAACAGCCCAGATTTTATTTCCTCGAGGATTCAACCTTACATTCCTTCTCAGAATCTATGCTCCTCCAATTTAAATCTGTTGATCACCCCCTCATTTAAACGCAAAAAACATGGGGGGCTCAGATTTGCGGTCTTGGCTCCGCAATTTTGGAACTCACTTCCTGTGGATGTGAGGTTGGCAACCCCCTATGTGCAGTTTAGGAAATTGCTAAAGACTTTCTTATTTTCTCAGTCATATCAGTAAAGTCAACTGTGTTGTTAATGCCGCTTCCTCTATTGTTCTCAGCGCCATGAAACCGCTTGGTGTACGTGCGCTTTATAAGCATTTTTAACATAACATAACATGGTGCTTGAGCACAGATGTAATGCAGTTCTGGAGCCTTGAAGCCCATGCTGTGAAAGCGCAGCACTAGTGTCTTCCATTTGATCCAAGGTTGTTTGCTTGCCCACGTGAGTCTGATAAAATGAGTTCATAGCTGCCAAAAGAAAGTCTTAGCGAGCAGCAGTGGAATATTCATGAAAAAGTATAGTAGTTTAGAGAGCAGCAACATCTTTATGAGTCCTATTCTACCAGCCAGTAACAATGGCAAGGTCAGCCAAATTTATATCTGTTCGGTCATTTTATGCACTACCCGGCCATAGCATCTCTTATCACCTTATCCATGTCATGATTGACCCATATTCCAAGTTATTTGACAGACCTCTCAGAGCACTCCACAGGGAAATCGGGGATGAAGCAGCGTGCTGCCTCCTTAAGGGAGAACATTTGCAATTGGCTCTAATTAATGGTGATCCCTGAGAGTTCGCCAAATAATCTATTCTCCAAGAATGTCATTACAACCTAGGGCATGATTTAGATGTTGACAGGACTACCGTCATCCCACGGAGGCAGCAGTCCCAAGTACTCTGCTGAACTGACGGTGTTCTGCCCGCTGTATTTAGTTGTAGCAGCAACAGACAGTGTAACTGCAGCGTCAGCGGTCTTTGCTGGCTAGCAGTACTCTGCTGCCGTCATGGTGGCGGGTTTGAGCCGAGCCGATTTAGATGTCCCTGTTTTGCTGGCAGTGGTTTGCTGACGGAGTGAGTCCCTGGTGAAGTGGAGACTGGTAAGTAGTACTTTTTGTATATGTCAATATACACAAATGTTGTGTTTTCAACAATAAACATATGTTGGTAATGTGTAATGGCCTTTTTTGTTACATTTTGCATGCCTCACGAACAACATTCACACACCATAGTATGCACACCCACAGGCACCACAAGCACAACACACACAAACACCACAACAACATTATTACTTTTTTACTTGCCAATACAGGTGAATTCATTATACCTTGATGCGTTGTAAAATATACACCACTGCATTACACATTAAAAAAAATGTAAGAACAATGTAGAAATACACAAGGCTATAGCTAATGGTAACACACGATTCATAGTGAGACAATAGTAAAAAAAAAAACGTACCTTTGATCCCGGCAACAACGGAGCGTATTTGCGTCGTGGTCAATTTGTAGTAACGAAGGAGGGACCTGGACAATGGGTTTCCAGAAGGAAACGGAAGTTCGAAACAGGACAAAATGTACGTTTTTACCTCTTTTCCTTTGATTCTGCCAACTCAAAGTAGGAGCTTTTCCCACCACAGTTGCCTCGACGGAAAGGCACATCATAATTAGCTCGACGGGAATCATGGCTGGACTCCAGCCGATTCGGTCTGATGCCGTTGAGGCGGCTGAATTATCCTAGCGGAGTAGGGGGCACTAAGACGGGCTTTCGTCTATGGACCCACTCCATCTAAATACCACGGGTGGACCACCAAGTAGGCGGGCGGTGAAACCATCAAAAAACAAACTGATGGCGGGGCCCGATCTGGCAACATCTAAATCAGGCCCTCAGTCTCTTTTTTGGAAGTCGAAAATCTCCAGCGGAACGAGGCTGCAGTTTGTAGCCAACAGGATTTGCTGCTGCAGAGAAGAACGTTTGCAAAAGAAACAATTGATGGGCGGAATGCTGGACAATGCAAACATTCACCCCCAGTCACAAGGATCTGGGTTAAATCCATCATTCTTTTGCTCACCACACCACCCCAGTTTGGACCCAGCCATATGCAAATCAGTCTTGACCCTGTTCCTTGTGGGAACAGTCCAGCCCGAACTGCCAAGCCAGGTCCTCCCTGGACCGGAAACAAGCATCCTAGGACCGGTTTCAGGGCATCACCCTTCTTCAGCCAGGCTAGCTTGAATCCAGTGGTGTAGTGAGCACGGGACCCACGTCTGGGCATACCCTTCCCACTTAGAGGCGACAAATGCAAAAGAAACAATTGATGGACGGAATGCTGGACAATGCAAACATTCACCCCCAGTCACAAGGATCTGGGTTAAATCCATCATTCTTTTGCTCACCACACCACCCCAGTTTGGACCCAGCCATATGCAAATCAGTCTTGACCCAGAGAAGAACGTATCAGGAGCTGCCACAAATTCAGGCCAACCGGTGACGCATCTTGGGCGGATCGATGAGCAGGTTGGTCCAAGTCTTCTCTCGGTACTCGGAGCACTTTGTCCCAGGCTTTGGATTATCTGGGCATCTTTAGCACCACTTCCAAGAGTCCAGGACTGCAGAGGTGCCACTCACAGGACTCACTAAGGCAGGGTCCAGGTGTGGGTTCAAGATGGTTGGAGCCTTTTCTGTCCCCGAGGCTCTGATCAGGAGACCAGCCAACTAGCCCTTGGAGTCACTTCTGGAAGTCCTGGGTTAAAGGTGGAAGAGTAGGGCAGACCTCTAGGGCTCAGAGCAGGCATCAAGTAGCAGAGCAGTCCTTCTTGGTGTGCAAATCAGTCCCTCTGAAGTACACAGCAGGCCACAGCAGGAGTTGCTAGTCCTCTGGGAGTCCTGCAGGTCCAGGAGGGCACTGAACAGTGGGTCTGGGGGTCCTATTTTTATATCTAGTCACTGGTGTAAAATGATGGAGTCCCTATGCAGAAAGCAAAGAGGGGTCCCTGAATCTCCCATATCACACAGATATTCAGAGGTTTTGCTGTTGCACATCATCTGTGGGCTGAGCAAGATGGCTGCTGGCTCACCGAGTTAGCAGCCCCCCCTGACCCTGAACATCAGTGCTGATGCTTGATCTTGCCTCTTTCTGGATTGTGCCGGTGTCCGTCTCCGTTGGCAGCTCAGTTACTCTGTCGGGCTGTTGCGGACAGGCGAGACCTCCTGGAGAGTCGCACTCGCTCCTGACAGCCTCAGCAGCGCCCCTTCCTGGTTCCTGCTTCAACGGACTGGAAGCCCGATGATGCTGCCGAAAGCTAGCAAGCAGCCGAAGGAGCAGGCAGAGCCTGTGGGGTCAGTCCCTGCACGCACCGCTCCATACAGCAAGAAGCTGCTTTCAGCATGGAAAGCAGAGGAAGGCATGGGTCTGCTACAGGGAAATTTAACGTTGGTGCAGAGGGGCTGAAATCGGACCACCCAGGAGTACAAGGGTCATCGATATGCTCTGAAGCCGCAAAAGAGAGACAGCCTTCTATTCAGGAAATCTTTTTTGGTAAACTTGCTGGTCAACTACAGAAGGATCAGGGTAGGTCTGCTGCCTCTGCTCTCCTATTAACTGCGCCTGCAAAAGTGGGGGTTAACTCCTCGAGGGGGTCTGACAGGGTTGACCCAGGCTCATTAGATGGCACTGGCACCGTACAAAAAGAAAATGACAGTGGCGAGAGAGGAGAGCAAACTATGGAGATGGTGGAGACTGAAGTGGTCAGGGCGCAGGGGTCAGAGACAATCATTCTTTCACTACCAGTCGGGGGATTGAGTGGGGGTGAAACCCCCAGGAGGGATATGAAAGACCCCCTAGAGAAAGACGAAGGGCAAACTGCGGCAATGTAGATGGGAGGATCTCTGGAGGGACCAGAGAAATTCTTTTCTTTAACGGATGAGTCGGACCTCTCCGGCTTCAGTGAGGAACTGACGGACGACGATTCTGCCACAGATTTATTGGGGGATAGCCCGAATGAGAGTAGGTCAAAACCATCAACACAAAAGCGATTACCCCTTCAAAAAGGCATAGCGAGAGATCAAGGAGGGCTGATAAAGAGCCAGGAGCAGAACTAAGTATTAATAGGCAACTGAAGTGGGACTACTCGGCGACTCGCCAGGTGTATAGCGAGAATGTGGGAGAGAGATCGGGCACACCGCAGGGGGGACCTTCAACAGACATGAATCCCCCAGTCGCTCCCACAATGGATACAATCTACTCCATCCTGAAGCTGATGCAGTCTGAGGCTAGAGTGGAACATAAAGAGCCCATCTGGCTACAAAGAAGATACAGGGCGCAGTATGAAAAGTCAGCAAAATTTGCTCTGAGATGGCGTGGCGGATCACCGCAGTTGAGGAACAGGCAGAGGCAGCAGTAGCCGCTGTGGCAACAGAAGAGAAAAAGCAGAACCTACAGGAGACCCAGCTAGTGGATGTAATGTGGAAGCTGGAGGATTTTGAGAACTGTCAACGCAGAAACAACCTAGGTTTCTTGGCCTCGCAGAGAATGTGGAGGGAAGCGACATCGGATCCTTCATGCTGAAGCTGCTCAAAGGAGCCTTCCCCGACCTTGCCCAAAGGGTGCACCGTTTTCCTCTAACGCTCAAGAAAAACCATCCTCAACAGGCGGAGAGACCTAGAGCTATCCTGGTCTATTTCGCCAACTTTCTCCTACGCCAGGCTATCTTTGATAAGGCAAGACCAGAAGCAAGGAAGTCATATGATGGGCATACCTTGTTCGTCCGTCCAGATTTTTGCCATGTGACGGTGGAGAGGAGGTGGCAGCTCCGGCAGCTATTTCCCCCTTTTCAGCGACTCGGCTGTGAAGTGTATCTGTTAAGTCCGACTTGCCTCAAGATCATCTTCAAAGGAAAGACACGGACATTTGTCTCAGAGGTTAAAGCTCAAGAATACCTGAAGGAGATTACCAATGAGACTGGACTGGGTTGATAAACCCCCTGGACGCTTTTCTTTCTGTGTGGATGGGGGCTCTTCTCTAGCTTGTTTCTTTTTTTTTCTTTTTTCTATTTGTATATCTTTGGATCTCTCGGATGGGCCACTTAGGCTTCTGGAGAGCGTTTTTTTTGGGAGGTCACAGCCCCTTCCTCTCTTGCTTTTCTTTGGGCTTGGTAGGGCTTTGGTGGGATTGGAGGGGCTGGGGTGGGGCCGGCGGGGGTAGGGGCGGCTCGTTGGTAAGCACCATCACCAGGGTCAGGATTGACCCGTTTGCTCGTGGCAGGGGGTGGGTGGCGGGGGGCATTGGTCAGAGAGGGTGGGGTTGGGGGGGCTTCCTAGGGAGGCTGTGTGGGGATTCAAGCAATTTGTTGGGTTGTGTTTGTGCGGGCAGGTGGTCTCCAGGTTATACTACACTATAATATAGTATGACTAGCTTAAGAATAGCCTCAATCAATATTTGTGTGTTGAATAATTTTCTAAAGCAGCAAAGGGTGAACTTAGACTTGCAGTATTTAAAAGCTGACATTGTTTGTCTGCAGGAAACGCATGTTGAGGGGTCCCAAAAACATTTATTGGAATTTTTAGGATATCAAGTTATCGCTAGGACTCTGCAAGGAACCCACACATGTGGGGTGGCGATTCTTGCACGCAAGGGCAAGATCCGATACACTAGAGCCAGGGCAGATAAGTAAGGTAGGTGGGCTATTGCAGAATGTATTTATACAGGAGGGTCTTTCACACTTTGCTCTATCTACGGGCCCGTCATTGACGATTCAACTTTATTGGACTGGCTTTGTCCTGAACTAGCTGGGTGGGCCCTTCCTCTGGTTGTCTGTGGGGATTTTAACATCATTATTAAAGAGGATGCTCTGAGGGCAGGCGTAACAACCTATCAAGGACGTAAGCCCAAGGTTTTCCGGTCATTGATGCAACTTGTGACTACTCATGGGCTTTACGATGTTTGGGCCGATAAAGAACCTATGGACCCCCAGCTATACATTTTTTTTCTGCTCATCAGGTACATGTTTGCCTGGATTATTCTTTATATCTAGTGGGCTGGTGCATGCTTCCTGAATATATTCAAATATCCCCGGGTGATGTCTGACCACCACAATCCCTTAGTGCTAGAATGAGATATTCAAGCTATCCGACAAACTAATTGGGGCTGGTCGTTTGAGAGAACTCTGCTGTTAGATGATGACTATGTCATACACATGAGGAAGTGGATTCCAATATTTATGGCTGAAAACTTAGGGACCGCCCCTATTGGTATAGTATGGGATACATTCAAAGCAGGGATCCTTGGGGAAACCGCGAGATTTAGCTGGATTAGACAGAAGAAGGAGAAGCAGCACCTGTAGGAACTCTATCAGGCTTTATCGCGGGCTGAGGTAGATCTGGTGGATGCTGTTTCTGCCGGACTAGATATTAAAGATGCCCAGCTCCGGGTTATACTTGCTAAAACAGCAATATGGGATATCTCTGCTAAGAAAGCGGCCGAAAAATATACGGCTTGGAAGAACAAAACATACAAATTTAATGAAAAGGTAGGGCATACACTAGCATTTCGTGCCAGACAACAGGCAACTTTTGGGGCTATCAAGCAAATTCAAGACCCTGACCTCGGACCTATCTTTGATGTAGGGGAGATACGCTCTGTCTTCCAGAGATATTGTCAGCAACTATATGCTGAGGAGATTGTAGACTCAGGTGAGATAGAGTCATATCTAGATTACGAGGCCCTGGAAACATTAGATAGAGAGGATCGTGAGCTTTTAGATCAACCTATTTCGGCAGAAGAAATCGCACTTGCAGTTTCCAGACTGGCGTCTGGAAAAGCTGCAGGGACGGACCTTATCCAGGGGGAATTTTATGAAATCTTTGCCACTAGTCTCCATAAATATATGCTCGAGGTATTTTTAGCTATTCAGAGGGGCACTCCTCCTCCAGATTCATTGTCCTCCTTCAAGATTGTGGTTTTCCCTAAAGAGGGAAAACTGGTGCAGGAGTTAGGGTCATATCGATCAATTACATTAATCAATTGTGGCACTTAAATCTATTCGAAAATATTAGCCTCAAGGTTCATAAATAAAATTGTTTCACCTGTACAACAAGGTTTTATTCCTGGAATGGGAACGACAGACCACATTCGTGGGGTGATTACGTTATTTGATGTGCCTAAAATCCAAGGAGACCCTATGGCTTTGCTATTACTAGACGCTGAGAAGGCATTCAATAGGGTCTCCTGGCCTTATCTATGGGCAATATTGGAGAGGAAGGGTCTAGGGCGGGAGTTTATTGGGTGGATTAAAATATTGTATATGAATCCTACAGTCAAAATCTCGCTAATGGGGGGAGAATTGGAGATAGTAATGATCCAGCTGGGGACAAGGCAGGGATGTCCGTGTCCCCCCTGCTCTTTGCCCTTTATACTGATCCTCTAATTCACCGAATTAATGGTAATGCTTCAATTTTGCCGATGTCCACCAGTGGCTGGACACTAAAATCCTGGCATATGCAGATGACCTAGTTATTGTCACTCCAGATCCCACCCTGGCAGTAAAGGAAATTGAAGCGGAGGCCGATCAATTTGGCCGTATCTCGGGTTACAGACTCAACCGGGACAAAACACAGATACTCATAAATGATAATATCCGGTTTTAGGATACACGGGTAGTATCGAATGCAGTATATTTGGGCGTTAATATTAGTGCAAATACGGATAAAGTGGTATAGGGTAACTTAGGCCCACTAATTAATAAAACTAAGACTGAGCTGCTTAGGTGGAATAATCTCAGACTCATCTTGATTGGCAGGAGCAATCTAATTAAAATTATGTTTTTCACAAGAATTTTGTATTTTTTCAGAGCCATACCTCTCGAGGTGAATAACATATGGTTCAAGGCTCTGGGTGGTATGATCGGGAGGTTCTTATGGGCCTATTCCAGACCCCGAAGGCCTCTGAAATTCCTCTCCCTTTCAAGAGAGCGAGGTGGCTGGGCAGTACCAAACTTCCAGCTGTACTATTGGGCCTCGGCGCTGCAACAAATAACCCCTCCATTGTTTGGCCCAACTCAAGAAGTGGCCCAACTCAACACTACCACACCATGTTTTGAATTGACCCTCGGTGACGTGGTCCGTGGATGTCAGTTTCGGCAATTAGAATTTGGCTATTTTAAGAAAGTTAGGTTTAAGACCCTATTATATGCATTTCAAGTTTGGACTAGTGTCTAGAAAAAACTTGGGATTGGCCGGTTTAGTTTTTATACTCCCCTCCAAGATAACCTTCTTTTACCGGACATATTTCATGATCCCACATTAGGCGTTGGGGGAAAAATGATGGTCCATTCATTCTTGGGGATTTTTTCGACGATAAAGGCTTTACTACCTTTGAGTCTCTGAAGACTACATTTTCTTAGGAAATAATGAGTTCTTAAAATTTTTGCAAATCGGGGACTTTGTAGGGAAGAATGGGGGGGGTTTAATAGGGTCGATCCTTTGGATCTGTTAATTAGAAGTAAGCCTTCGATTGGAATTATTTATACATTATTAAATGATAGGATGGGGGATGATATTGAGAAACACACTGCCCGATGGCAGGGGGCACTACAAACGACAGAGGGGGACAGTCTCTCCTCTCTGGAACTAGCTTGATCAGGCTTTTATCTGCTAACCTATAGATACAACATTATAAAACCTGGTTTACCCTATATATTACACCGGCTAAAATTAGTAAATGGGGTGGAATCTCCGGCACGAACTGTCCACGCTGCCAGGTGTTTGGGGCAGACCTGGTTCACATGTTGGCAGATTGTCTGGGTCTAGGGAATGTGAGGAGGGATATAACTAATTTCTTTGAGGCCAAACTGAATTTGCGGATTGAGGTCACTTCTCGATTGATTTTATTAGGGGTTCAGGAACAGGAATCCCCTCTCATGGCCCAATCCCCCCTTTTGTTCCTTGCCATGGCAGTGCTCAGACTGTGCTTGGCGACAGCCAGGCTCGACCCTGCCCCTCCATCATTTAATCAATGGTTGGGCCGGCTAATCTCAGTTTATCACATAGAAAGGGCTGTTTATGCCCAGAAAGGTAGCCAATCTCGGAAAAGAAGGCTTCAAATCTGGGCTAAAACTGAGGAATTGGCTCAAAACATGTGGCGAGAGCTGACCGGCTTGTCACGCATGATATTCCGTAGCATCCGGCTTATGGTTTGGTTCTGTTGTATTGTATTATGATTTGAAATATCTGTGACATTTATATGTTGTCATTGTATATTCATGTCTACTGCTTCCACCTGCTCGTTACTTTACTTTATATTTTCTTTTCTGTATTCTGGCTTGGATGGGGGTGGGGGGTAGTGGGGGGTTAAATTTGTCAAAAAACAATAAAGATTGTTTTAAAAAAAGATATTCAGAGGTTTTGGATGGAATGGGGCCCCTCTGACGGGTTTAGGGGCCCTGGAAGGGTTTGGGGCTCCTGCATCGCAGGGGCTACAGGGGCCTGAGTTACATCCCTGTACCTGGCGGCTTCTTAGAAGTAGGAGAAGTTTCAATAAAATTCCCCTTTCAAAAGTGCTTGGAATTTCCCGCCTCCTTGCCCTGGCCCCAGTCTGTCTGCAGGCAGAAAAGGCTAGGGTAAAGTTCTTTGTGTGAATCCAGGGCACACTTAGAAGTGGGACTGTGCCCAGCTCTGCCTCCCCATCGTGCCTGTGATGGCCCATCCAGGCACACCTAATCCCTCTATTGGGTGGCTGTCTGGGAAGAATATACAGAAGCCAACTACACCAGTCATGTGACCCAGGAACAGGCTATTGGCACCAATTAGGACATGAAAATTCCATCTTTCTAAAGGGGGCATTTTCAAAATTGTGATTTATAATCTGACTTTACAATTAAAGAGGATTTTAAATTACAATTTCTCAAATACCAACCATGACTTTCCTACCTGCTCCCAGTCAAAAGTTAGCACTTATTAAATGTAATAAGGTAACCCAATGTTATCCTATGGGAGAGGTAGGCCTTACAGTAGTGAAAAATGAATTTGGGAGTTTTTCACTATCAGGACATGTAAAACTTAAAAGTACATGTCCACCTTTTTAATTACAATGCACCCTGCCCTATGCACTGTTTAGGCCTACTCTAGGGGTGACATATATGTAACAAAAGGGAGTTTAAGCCTTGGCAAGGGGGATATCTTGCCAAGTTGAATTGGTATTTTAAAACTGCAATGGTAGGTCTGAGACATTTTATATGGGTTGACTTAAGTGGGTGGCACAATAAGTGCTGCCGGCACAATAGTAGCATTTAATTTACCCACCCTGGGTATATTGTACACCATATTACCATGGACTTATAAGTCAATTAAATATGCCTATCAGGTGTATGCCAATATTACCATGATTTAGGGAGTGAGCACAAGCACTTGGGCCCTGGTAAAGTGCGCAGAGTCGTTAGGCCAACAAAAGCTAATTCAGCAAAAATAGGATGGGAGAAGGCAAAAAGTTTGGAGAAGACCACCCAAAGGCTGACAGGCCTATGGTATAACACCATTTATTATCTAGATTGATTTGTGGGTTAAAATGAGCTTCTAATGCAGCCAGAGACTTTTTACAGTTGTCATCATCTGTGTCAGAAAGTGTGAGGAATAGTTTTTTTTATTTCTTCCCTTAGTAGTGTGGCAGGAGGAACCATTTTACCACACTTTTGGAATCACCATGAAATAGCTGTTTAGCTGGCTGATCCACACGTTCCCTCTTGTAGCTCTCAAAGTAGGGGCTACCAGTTCACTTTTCAGGGAAGCTCGTAGGTGCACCCTCAGATGCATTCCTTCTGATGTTCAGTCATGACCAGGGCCTTGTCACTTATGATTGCAACGTTTGACACTAGTTACCGCACAGGAAACACAGCAACGGCTTCCTGTGCGGTAACCACACCTAGCCACCAGTGTTCTGTTTTCACCTACCAGGCAGGACAGGGTCAACCAAAGCTGAGAAGCCACAGAAGTCTGTGTTGCCCCTGCACAGTAATTTTTATGTTTAGTATATTTATAAACTGCACTGTCACCCGAGGGTCGCCTGCGCCAATTTGAGAACATTATCTAGGCTAGAACTGTACAAAACTTAATGGAAAAGAATAGTTTAACTTTTTCAGATACAGAGCATAGGAGCACAGAGCATTGAAGCACACTTGGGAAAAGTGCGAAAGTCCCCCCTTTCCTAAAGTGCGCACTTTGCAGACTCTGGGCGCCTGCAGTTGTGAATGCTCAGCTGACCGCATATTTATAGGTGAATATGTTTTGATCCAATTTGAAATGACATCTGGAGTTGTGCCAAACATGGCTCAATAAAGTATGCGAAAAACTTTGAAAGTGATGCAGTGCTGTATTGGGAGCCTGACAAGGGACTAGTGAACAGCAGCAGTGGAGCTTAAGCTGGGCACTCCAACAACTAGTCTGGCTGCTTGGTTTTAAATGGATCATAGATCGTGTGAGAGAGAGGTTTTTATGCAGAGATAATAACAATTGCAATTGTCTAATGTTGATCCAATTATTGCTGAGGTGGCCATGGCGCTGCTTTGCTGTGTTAAGTATGGTAGAACAGGACAGATTTAGTGGAGGTGGAAGGCGCATATCTTAACTACTGAAAAAACTTGACAGTCCATCTGTAAGGCAGAGTAATTTTTAACTCCCAAACTCTTCAGCCATGCGTGGATAGCAATGAGTCCATTCTAGAAAGGTGAAATTGCATATAATAAGACTCAGTTTGAACAATGACTGTGTCCTTCTCATGGATATATATACATCTAGACCAAAGGTGTGGGCAACAGTTGCTAATGTCATAATATGGACAATAAAAAGATAGGGCGACAGGGAAGAACCCTGGGGAACGCCACATATTAGTTATTTGGAAGGCGCTAAAACCTGCCAACAATCATTTCTTGACTTCTATGGGCCAGATGTACGACCATTTTTAGTGGTCGCAAACGGAAAATCGGGCTGTTTGCAACAGCTAAAAAGGGTTGTAGCATGTACAAACCCTATTTTGCAAGTTGGTAACCTATTATCGACTCGTAAAATAAGGTTTGCGAGTCGCTATAAGGAAGGGTGCCCCTTCCTAATGGCACGCCGCAGGGGGATGTACGATAGTTTTGCGACCACAAATCACAGTTACCACCAATTTCAAATTGGTGGTAAGCCAGTCACAAACGGGAAGGCATCCCCAGGGGACCCCTTCCCCCTTGTGTTTGGCAGCGAATATATTTTTTAACAGCAGGCAGTGGTCCCATATTCATGAGGCAGGTCATTTGCGACCCCATTGGGAATTGCTAAATGTGTCTGAGACACATTAGTACATTCCGTGTTGCGAGTCGCAAATTGTGAGTCACAAAAAATCGCAATTTGCGACCCGCAAACTGGAATAGTTGTATATCTGGCCCCATATGATTTACATGTGGCAGTTGAGGCTCTCGGCAGAACGATTTTTTTTTTTAACATTATTCAATATTTTGGTACACAGGTTGAAAGGATGAACTATCACAATTCCTCTATACGGATCCCCCAGAGGTTATACTTCACAGAAATTCAATAATTAAACCCAGTACTGTTGCACTTGACCCTCTCTATGCGGTCACCCCCCAAGCATTTTGCCTTTACCCTCCACTTTTGTTGAATTCATTTTTCTGGCCTTAGGACTCTGTGCACTTCACCCCGGGCCACTGGAATTATGCGATTGTGTGGTGATTTTTGCATAGTTATTATCTACGCATAATCTACAGATTTTAACAAATAAAATTGTTTCTAGCACAAATGGTTCAAAAGTTACTAAAAATACAATGACGTGTTGCTGCGCAGTGGCGGAAGGCCCTTTGCAAAGCTGGACTGCACAGCTTTCTGTTGCTTATTGCTATGCTTGTATGTTAAACTGGTACTAATGAGGTGCAACCAATTCTCAGAGAGTGTTACAAAGGTTAAAAATGATGAAATAAAGAAGTAATACTATTAGAAAATGTGCAGCATTATGCTCCATAATTAGCATTTTCTTGCCGCATAATTTACTCAACCCTGTTCCATAATTGGGCTCTCTCCTGCCGCATAATTCCATTGGGCCTGACTTTACCACTGCTAACCAGTGCTGAAGTGCTTGTGCTGTCTTCTTAAAAACATGGCATTGTTGGCTTATCCCCAATTGACATGTTTAATTTACTTGTAAACCCTTAGTAAAGTGGAACTACATGTTCCCAAGGCTTGTAAGTTAAATGTTACTAGTGTGCCTTCAGCACTGACTGTACCAATCACTTACATAGCCCTTTAAACATGACTCAGACCTGAGTCATGTGGCCCTCTCCCCATTCCTGTGAAATCAGCCAAGAACCTATGGGTTCTTTTTGATAATTCTATGAATTTCAACATGCAGGTTAACCATATTTCTAGTACTTCCTTTTATATCATCAGAACTATGAGAAAAAAAATCCTTTTATGCTTGCAGAACATCTCAAATCAGTTAAAATAAAACAAACAGTGGCCATTGCTTTGATTACATCACACTTAGATTACTGCAATGCACTTTATTTACACATCAACAACTCTTCTTTGAATAAACTTCAGGTTATTCAAAACGCTCATCGTATTTTGAATACCCCTAAACATCTCTATGTCAGAGAAGGTCTTCGGAACCTTCACTGGCTTCCTGTTAGAAAGCAAGTGATCTTCAAAGCTTTTTGTATAGTATTTCTGGCCCTATGCCAAAAGGGATCTTGGCTCATTAGATGGTCTTTTCAGTGGTACATGCCAAGCAGGCCACTCAGATCCGCATCTAGCAGAAAGGTGATTGTCCTGAGCATCCTCAAAGCTAGATTGGGAGGATGTTCCTTCTCTGTTGCTTCTTTGAAATTATGGAATACTCTACTAGCTTATATTGCAGAAATCAAGTCTCTGCCTTCTTTCTGAAAACATCTCAAAACTTGACTCTTTTCCTCTTAGTTCTTTTCCCCTTGGAGTTCTGACTCCAGCAGCAGGTGTATGTTTCATATACTGGCTTAGCGCTTTGATACCCTTGGGTTTAGTGCATTTTACAAATCTGATTTTCATTTCAAGTAGCCTGACTTAGACCTGCCATTGCAGCCTGTGTGTGCAGTTTTCAAACTGCCATTTTGACCTGGCACAATAAACCTTCTGCAAGGCCCAAACCTTCCCTTTTTATACATAAAAGTCTCCACTAAGTAGGCACTGGAGAGCCCAGTGGGCAGGGTTCAGTGTATTTAAAAGTAGGGGTGGGCGGAGTTTGCGGAGTCCTACTATGCGGAATTCCACGGAGTCGAAAAAAAAACTCGGTGTTCCCCTTGCAGGCAGAGTTTGCTGGTGCGCCCGTTCGCGTTGCGAATGCGGAGTGCATTTGCACGCTCCAAAATCGCACGTGAACAGCACTATGCAGTTCTCAAGTGTGTTCTCGCGTTCGAAATCGCGGGCGAACAGCACCACGCAGTTCACACGGGCGCGGCCATCTTGTTTTTCTGCTCTCTGTAATGGTGCTGGGCCTAAATTTTATCTGTCCTTAATCTTTCTAATTCTTCCTCATATTTTATAATAGTGTGTGTCTTTGTGCTTGTGTACTTTACGTTTTTGGGTACTTTTTTGGCTTTATTTTCCCAACTTTCCTTATTTCTTTTTTCTTTACTTTACTTTCCCTTCCTTTTCCTTCTTATTTCTACCTCACCCAGTGCCATGGCAGAAGGACGACTTCCTTGCGGGTGACGCCGCCACCCAGGTGTGCAGCCCAGTGCGATCTTTGGAGAGGAGGAGGTGGCAGCACTAGTTTTTTTTGTGCTGCGCCACCTTCCCTCTATGCTGGCAGCAAGCAGCAGGCCCGGTAGCGGCTACCCCCTGCAGGAGCGTCGGCAGCGCTGGGGGACGGTGCACCAGTGCGTGCTGCGCACCAGCCAGGTTTGGCGCACCGCCCAGCAGCTGATGCAGTGCTGGGCCGACATTCTGGACCGGGAACAAGACCTGCTTGACCTGCTAGGTGTCGAGATTCCAGGGCTCGGTGAGTATTAATTATTTGTTGTGTTTGTGTTCTACAATGCTAACATTTTTTTTCCAAATAGCATGCTGCTCACACTCAGAGGTATGTTATGTTTAGTTTACGCTGGTATATTATTGTGTGATCCAGTTTCTAGTTTCTGCTAGGGAGGTGCTCAGCGCTACCTAATCACACTCATCAGGCGCTCGTTTTGGCTGATTAATTAAGAAGCCATTGCAGACTGTTCTCCTGTCACAATACTGAATCAGTGAGTTGAGCGTTCTCTGTGTGACTTTGTTTATGTAGCTCGTACAGTTTCAGGTTATTTAATTGAATTCACAGTGATGTGAAGTATGCATCTATGCATTGCAAAAAAGGGAGAATGAGTTGGTCCATCAAGGGTGTTGAGAAATGGGAATAGAATCAAAGATCATTTACTGCAATACATTAGTTCCAAATGTAGTTTTTGTTAAGGTAATTTGGAATATGGATTTAACAACAGTCGATAGACTCGAGTCGAAACTAATAGTTCTATGGGTGATCTGTTTTAGCAAAGTATGTGACCGTTTGCTTTTCATAAAACATTTTGTGGAGATTATGAACTGAATCACTAATCTGTTTTTATTTATCTTCTTAATTTCTTTCATTAGCACCCAAGGGCAAGAAGTGGGACGTTTCTGAGGGTCCGGGAGAAGCTGGTCAGCCGACGCCGACCACCAGTGCCGCTGCCAAAGGCTCTGCTGATCCCAGTAAGTTCTTTTATGGCTGTTCTGGACTTCTTAGGGTAGAATCTTGGGGTATTGGAATGTTGGTGCTGTCTATCGTGAAGATTCAGATAGCAGGCCCAAGTAAGCTAGTATTATAAATAAGGCTCCCGGTTTTCCATTTTTACGGATTTTTACAGATAAATACAGACAGAAAGCAATATGTTTTCTATCTGCATTTATTTGTAAAGTAGATAAATACAGAAAACTGGGCTTCTTTTAAGGGACTCTCCGTGCTGTCTTTCATGAATTATAGCCCAACAGCTGAGCAGATGGACAGCATGGGAAGTTAAAAAACAGTATGAAATTTCTTTAAATAATGGTATATGTCAACATACATTTGTGGTATAATGCTAATATTTACCAGTGGATGTATTTTTATGTAATATTTGGCAGCTTAAATAGCTAAAACACGACAGACATCTAAGTATGACTGCGTGTCTATCAGTTAAATAAATATGGAAATGGACAGTTTTACAACTTCATTTATCTGCAAAACACTAAATAAATATGGATAAATATAGATAAAATGGCCCAAAAATAAATATGGATAAATACAGACGGAAATGTTAAAAAAAGAAATACCATAAAACAGGGAGCCCTAATTATAAATAAAAGTCACCATGTATGTTTGTTGCAAAGGCTTTCCTTTTCCTGCTTATACCTAACTCTAACACAGTTCAGTTCACAAGAGTGTGGCCATGGTCATCATGGACCACCGCCCCCTCCCCCCAATGTAGTGTGCTGCAGACTCGTTTATTTATAGTTACAATACACCAGCAGTTTCCCATAACAGTGCAGCAAGGCTGGAAAAAAAGTATGAGGTCCCACTCCCATTGCATTTGCAAACCAACACCATATATCTTTTATTGACCATTATTCCATGCCTGGCTTGTTTAACTTTGTGAACCAACCAATCAAATGCCCGGAGTGATATTTGGAAGATACTGACGTGCTAACTGAGCTGTAGTGCTGCATTGCAGTTATATTTGGGGTTGTGTATCTGGCATCTAAATTATGTGTAATGTTTTATTCTAGCCACATAGAACATCCAGTGCTGCTGCAGGAAGAGATGGGTCAGTTGGAGGGAGAGAAGCCGCAACAGGGACGGGCACTGATAAGTCACATAATTTCTTGCAGTTACTGTGCTAACTAGCTATTGCCATGGCGTCGCTCGTACTCAGCAAAAATGACCGTGAAGTGAACCCTCCTCAGCTTTATCAACCACAGCAGTGGTTGAGTTACTATTATTATTATGGCCTCTTCTATCTGCAACTCAGCAAAATCTCACATAATGGGCGTTGATGGCTTCAGGGAGACATGAAAGAATGGAAGGTAACTTAAAAGAAAGGAAATGGTATATGAGTGAAAGGGTGGGTGGGTGAAAGGGTGCGAGGGTGCAAGGGTGGATGGGTGAAAGGGTGCGCGGGTGGGTAAAGGGATGGATGGGTGAAAGGATGGTTTGAATAAAGGGTTGCTATTGAATGGGTGGATAATGGATTGGAAATGTGGGTGAAAGACTGGATGGGAGAAAGTAAAGCTCAATCATGGTGGAAATGGGTGAATTAGAATGAAAGGATGAATGAATATTTGGATTGTTTGGATGAATAAGCTAGGCAGCTCTTCTCATGAGGAGCATGCTGCTCACCTACTTTGCTTACTTGGTTTATGTAGGGTTATCAATATCATTCAAAGCTATGGTTCTAAGTGGGGGTTATTTATTTTTATTCTTTGTTCTACTCCCTTGACTCGCTGTATTTAAGTGAGCCAGATCTATCCTACCTATCATTCATCATCCCCCCCTCCCCGCCCATGGCATTTTTGCCAATAATGACCAAAGTGCAGTATGGGTCAATCAATTTGTGACTGCAGTGTTGGCTGTGTAATATGCATCTGTTTCAGTTAATGCGGCATTTACAATGTTTTCAATGCATTGCAAACCGAACGCACAAGGTGTGTTGTTCCTTTGCCCACTCAGTCACCTGTTAGTACTTCACTCCTTTACTTTTTCCTAAGTTCTTCCGTCCCAGCCTACCAAATTGGAAAATCCATTCTTGGAATGTGCCACATTTAATTTGATACCTATGTGAAGTGATTCCAGAATATATTTCATGGTTTCCCATAACAGATTTAATTTACACTTGTTCAGATTTTTCCCTTTCTCAATCAATCAATCAATCAATCACGGCATTTATAGAGCGCGCTACTCACCCGGGAGGGTCTCAAGGCGCTGGGGGAGGGGGTAAGTTACTGCTCGAACAGCCAGGTCTTGAGCTGCTTCCTGAAGGAGAGATGGTCCTGGGTTCGCCGAAGGTGAGTGGGGAGGAGTTCCAGGTCTTGGCTGCCAGGTAGGAGAAGGATCTTCCTCCGGCGGTGGTTCTGCGGATGCGTGGTACGGTGGCGAGGGCGTGGCTGGTTGATCGTAGCTGGCGTGTGGGCGTGTAGAAGGTCATGCGGTCGTTGAGGTACTTTGGGCCCAGGTCGTGGAGGGCCTTGTGTGCGTGGGTGAGGAGTCTGAACGTTATTCTCTTGCTGACGGGGAGCCAGTGCAGGTCTTTCAGGTGTCCGGTGATGTGGCTGTGTCGGGGGATGTCCAGGATGAGTCGTGCGGAGGCGTTCTGGATGCGCTGGAGTCTTTTTGAAGTTTGGCTGTGGTTCCGGCGTAGAGGGTGTTCCCATAGTCCAGTCGGCTGGTGACGAGTGCCTGGGTGACGGTCTTCCTGGTTTCAGTGGGGATCCATCTGAAGATCTTGCGGAGCATGCGCAGGGTGTTGAAGCATGAAGATGAGACGGCGTTGACTTGTCTGGTCATCGACAGGGAGGAGTCCAGGATGAAGCCAAGGTTGCGTGCGTGGTCCGTTGGCTTGGGCGCGGTGCCCAGGGCCGGGGGCCACCAGGAGTCGTCCCAGGCGGAGGGTGATGAGCCCAGGATGAGGACTTCCGTCTTGTCTGAGTTCAGTTTAAGGCGGCTGTTCCTCATCCAGTCGGCGACGTCTCTCATCCCGTCGTGTAGGTTGGCTCTGGCGGTGGTGGGGTCGTTGGTGAGGGAGAGGATCAGCTGGGTGTCGTCGGCGTAGGAGATGATGTTGAGGTTGTGTCGGCGTGCGATGGATGCGAGGGGCTCATGTAGACGTTGAAGAGGGTTGGGCTGAGTGAGGATCCCTGTGGAACGCCGCAGATGACTTCGGTGGCTTCGGATCTGAACGGGGGGAGGCGGACTCTCTGGGTTCTTCCGGCGAGGAACGAGATGATCCATTCCAGTGCTTTCTCTCGGATTCCGATGTTGCTGAGGCGCTTCACTAGGGTGCGGTGGCAGACGGTGTCGAACGCCGCGGAGAGGTCCAAGAGGATGAGGGCAGCTGTTTCCCCGTTGTCGGTTAGGGTTCTGATGTCGTCGGTGGCTGCGATAAGGGCGGTCTCGGTGCTGTGGTTGGCCCGAAACCCGGACTGCGAGGGGTCGAGGATCCATTCGTCTCGAGGAAGGCGGCAAGCTGTCTGTTGACGGTCTTCTCGATGACTTTGGCCGGAAACGGAAGGAGCGAGATGGGACGGTAGTTCTTAAGGTCGGTGGGGTCCGCCGTTGGTTTCTTCAGGAGGGCGGTAAGCTCGGCGCGCTTCCAGCTCTCCGGGAAGGTGGCGGTGTGGAAGGAGGAGTTGATGATGTTCCGGAGATGGGGTGCGATGGTGGCGTCGGCTTTGTTGAAGACGTGGTGTGGGCAGGGGTCGGTTGGTGATCCGGAGTGGATGGAGTTCATCGTGCGGGTGGTGTCTTCGGTGCTGATCGGGGTCCAGTTGCAGAGGGTGGTGGTGGCGGGCGTTGGTTCGGCGGTAGGGTGCGTTGTTTGTGCGTCGAAGCTGTTATGTATGTCGGTGATCTTGCGGTGGAAGAACGCGGAGAGTGAGTTGCAGAGGTCTTGCGAGGGGGTGATGTCGTTGTTTCCGGCGCTGGGGTTGGAGAACTCTTTGACGATGCTGAAAAGTTCCTTGCTTCTAATTGTACCGTGGCTGAATAAGCCAAAAATGATGAATCGATGATCAGTGTAGTGGCCCCTCTAGTAGATATTTTAAAAAAAGCTCTTCCCTACCTGTCTAATCCCTCTGCCCTACCCCCTGCGGTAGAGAAAATCAAGTTTCATTTCCTTGGCTACTGCCCAGCAAATTAATATGTTGGAAATACGTGGTGGGGGGCGAGGCCACAGAGTAATGTGGGAGTAAGTGCATGATTTGATGTCAAGTTTGGCGTATGGGATAGACAGTGACGAATGTGCCAAATAAAATCTATATAGTCAGTTCCTTTACCTGTAGTGCAGTCCATTAGATTATTTTTCCTCAATGTGTACTAACGGCAGACAGGATAATATATTAATATCCGCATTTCATACGTGAGGTGTGTGACGTAGTATCTTATTTATTATTCATCTGCCTCTTTGGAAACAGGGTAGGAAGAGAAATGCATTTGGCGAAGATCAGGGCCATTTGAATTAAAAATAGATAATTGTCAACTAGAGCTACAGATAGTAGCAAACTAGTCAAGGGGCTGGCTAGCAATGAGCATGGCTTATAGTGCATATTGCCGTACTCATTAATGAAAAGTCATTTATTTTTCAACTCAAAGTGTCTGACTCTGTTTATAGTTACTTGAAAAGCCTTCAGAATAAAAACGAATCAAATTCACAGTTATTTTTAATCCTGTGATGTTATTCTCTGCCTGTTAATACTTTTCTGCCACACAGTCAGTGCTTTTTTATATTTGGCAACATGTGTGAGTAAAACATAAAATTGGCCTTGTGACTCTCCAAATCATAATCACCTTAAATAAATTCCAATGGCCCTTGGGGACCAGCAATGTACTGCTACTGTGCCACCCAGTAATTTAAAACAATTGTTTGCACAGAACATTATTTTCAATTTGTCTTTTTCGTTTTTCTCAATATAGCTGCTCCCGTTGGTCTAGCCGGACCACCCACCAGGCAGGAGATAGTGGCCTGTTTGTGGCGGCAGAGGCTGGAGCATATCCAGCTGGAATACTGGGAGCTGGTGGTCCTGGAAGAGGAGGAGGAGAAAATGAATGGACAATAGCCGGGCCCCAGTGCAGCCGTTCTCCCTCATCCTCCAGCCTCCCGGCCATCCCATCGCTGGTGCAGCCGCCAGCCTCCTGCTGCCAACCCCCACCACACTGACAACAGGCCATTGCTGCACCGCATCCTGCAGTGGCTGGACACAATCGAGGGCTGGCTCACCGCGATGGAGCAGAGCCTAGACCAGCTCCGGGCCGACATCCATAATGCCCTCTTCCAGCCCTTTTTAAATTTTTTGTTTTGGTGGGAGGGATTTGTTCTTTGTTGGGGCTGTGTGGAGAGGGTGGGAAGGGAGTTGGGACTGGAGAGATTTTTTCTTGGACATTTTGAGTTTTGGGGCTTGGGTCAATTTTGTTTAGGGAGAGGGGTAGGCATGTTATTTGGGTGGAGAGGATGCGTTTCTTTGTAAATAATAAATAAAGGGGAAAACTATTTTATTAAATCTAAATTTATGCCTCAAGTAGTTTCTTTTACTTTTACTTTGCAATGCTGCCTTCAAGTAGTTTTATGCAGCCTGTTTATGTGCTTGTAACTCAGGAGAGAGCGTAGCACTAAGTTATAGAGTCTAGACTTATACTTCTCTAACTATCTTGACCATTATGGGGAATGCTGTCATGATGACGTATATTGTGTACAACTATCTAGAAAAACAACAGTAGCAGTTAGTTACTTTCTTACTAAGTTACATTTAATTCATACTATTTGCCTTACCTGAATATACATGCAGCAATAACAGGGGAGGCATCACATCTTCACAAGCGAAGTCCCACTTTCAGTTCCATCCAGGTGAGCCCTAACTGTAGTATTCATCTGAATGATTGATTGATTATCCATTGTAGGCAACTAATTGGAAGTAGAAAGAGTGAGTTGGTGGGTTATATATTTATCAAAGATTTACAAAGAATTGACACCACCTTAATACTACGTGATGACACAATGAGAATGCCTGAGTGCTAAAATAGAAAAAATAGCAATACTAGTAAGTTTTGGCTAATGTGGAGCTAGCAGATTATTTGTGAAATCCTCAAGTTATAAAAGATGGACTCAAAGTCTGGAGTGGACAAGCTTTGGCATTTATGGTTAGGCAACACAAGGCCTGAATGGTGATGCTGACGACTGATGTTCTTCATTCTATATAAAAAATATGGATCATTTTTAATGCACGGTTGGTAATGGACTGGTGTGGGCTACTACTTAGAAGATACATCAGTAAGTTGGTGCTGCTTTCACCACAACCGCCCCACCAAGTGTGTGATCCATTGATGGTGTAATTTAGGCCGCACCTCTATAAATCATACAGCTCGGGGAAAGAGGGTTAGGGGTTTGATGAATGGATGGGTAAGGGGATTTGGTGAAAGGTTTGACAAAGACAAACACTACAACACAAGGACAACATTCAACTGCGCAAAAAGCAGTAGCACATCATTCGCCATCAATCTGTTAGAAGGAAACAAAGGAATGAGTATGACAGAATACAGATAAATGCATTGCAAACAGTCCTTCTGCCCCGAGACCCAAGTTATCAGATATCTAAATGTTCTGTCTTCTAGGTTGTGGAGTGAACCCACCCACTTCTCTTAGTTAATATGATTGTTAAAAGAAAAATGATACTGTATTGCAAAATTGGGTGGTGCATCTGCATTCTCCTCGGGAATGTCCACTCTTTGTGGCTTGTCTGCACTGGTCCGGTAGGTAAGCAGGAGTGTTGTTGAGCTCAGCTAGCTTTAGCCTTTTTATTCGTGAAGGAGACTAGAAGAAGGCCTGCGGATTTTAAAAGAGAAACTGTATTTTAGAGTCAAGGAGAAGAACAGAAGGAAGGTAAGCTTCATGAGGAGTGTATCAAGAAGACTCAGAGGCAGAGCAAAAAAAATAAGAGGGGGACTCAGAGTTGCACTTTTGCCACAAGTCCAGCACACACACACAGAGCAGCATTTCACAAACGCACCTCTCTGTATTCCACAGAATCTTGGTTTACCTTTGAACTGAAGTAGATACTCTATAACTTCTTGCTTCTAGCTGTTGATGAGGTAGTCCCGCAGCTCCCAACCTGAGTTCTTTCATGATCCTTCTCCTTACTCAGAGTAACGGCATCCCAGACCAGTCATCATCATCATGATGACCCGAGCAAGATAGATGTGGAGTGCACTGCTGTTGAAGAACAAGTAGAGAAACAGAATTGCAGTATTTTACATAGGTTTTTGTTTGTTAACTGAAGTGACTGTTCTGGTCTCTGAAGAACCAGAAAAAAGGAGAATACCCGGCAATTAAATCTGGCTAAGTTTGAAAGGGCTGATCACGACAGGGAAAACAAATGAGTGCCTATCACTCAAGCCCCAAACAATGCAAATCAATAATCATCTCAAAAAAATTCCCATATTACAGTTCAACACACCCTCCCTCACTGCCAGCCTCCACATCAATCATCACTCACAGTCACTCGATAATCTGATCACTTATTGGTACAATGGTTACCTTTTCCAATCCAAGCACGGTGGTAGGTACACTTTCTCCCCTATAATGCAAGCAACAGGTTGGAATTTGGCAGTCTTGTAAATAAAACAATTGTCTGGGGCAGCCGTACTGTTTGATGTAAAAAACAGAAGGATCATAGGAGCGGACCATACAGGTTAATTCATTTGGGCTAAGTAAGTTTGTGAAGGCCAATCACCTCCAGGTGTTAAAAGCAAAACGACAATCGTGAACATTACCTGCGCCATCTTGTCTGGTGGAATTCTATGTGCACATAAGTTGCAGTCATTTTAATCTATCACAGCCATTTTGTACTCTGTTGGTCACCTTTGTTTCACCCTGCCCTTACTAGCATCCCTCTGACCCTCTGACCGACCTGGTACGTGTGCTGGGGGCTATATACTCTATTTGCCGCAACAAACCTCAGCGCCACTTGCTGCCACAAACTCGTTTTTCCTCTCATCTCTGTTTTCAGGCAAACCTTTGGACACTCTACCCCTCACTGCACCTAGTTACACAAACAGGTTCCAAACACCAAAAAGACTCTTGCAACATGATTTATTGAACTGCAAACAGCAAGACTTGTTGTTACCAACAATGGGACCTGTTTTTATCAACAGAACGGACTCTTAGATCTGGCCGGTCTCACATGTTTTAGACCCTGAAGCAAGGTCCAGCTGCAAGATAAGATTGTCTGTTTGACCTGGGTGGGAAGAGAATTACTGTTGGGCTTGTGTGACAACCTGCCCGGGGCGGGGACCCCAAGCTTGTGTAACCATGTTGATGAAACCAATGCATTGTGTCAAACCTGTATAAAAGGAAGAGCCAAAGGAGTTATCAGCAGAACACCTCCCTCAGACATCCCGGTGTCTGCAGTTGACGCGATCTCCTCATGAGAAATAAACCTTTTTCTTGTCTTCCAGTTTCCAGCGCTTGCCTCATTATTTTGATAGCGAACCCAAAGTGAATTAGAGGTGGAACCCTGCACCGGGCAGCATTGAGGGTCTTAGAAGACTCGCTGCCTTTCACAAATTGGCGCCCAAATGTGGGGGCCCATCAGCGACGCGTGGGTCCGGTAGAGAGGTCCTAACGATGGAGTGAACGACTAAACGATTGGGGTATACCTGCCTGAGAAGACCCTTGTCTGGAAGCCGATCGACTGAACTTCACCGGTTCCGAACGGACCTCTCTCGAGTGACCTGCGGTCCTGACTGGGACCTTAGAGGAACGCCGCATTGATTGTTGGAGTGAGAGGACAACCAGGCGCTGGAAGGGGAAGACGAAGAACTGTCCATACGGTCCGGGTAAGGTCGTGAAAAAACGACTTAAATTGATTGATTGATTGATTGAATAGTTTGATTGAAATACTAGTATTCCTTTTTTGATATTGAGTTATTTGCGACATTTCCCTGCTTGCAAACAACGAAGAATAGGAATATTCTCTCTCTTTGCAGGCAGCGAAGGACAGGTAGTGCAGACTTTTTGTCTAAATTGATTGATTGAGATATTCATTTTTGACCGATAAATACGTCATGCCTGTTTTCTCTAGATTGTTTGATTGTAATTGTTTTGGACCAGACCGTTCGTTAGAGGTCAGTCAGCCGGCACCGCCGGAAGGCACCCCTAACAAGGACATGTACGTAAAGTATGGATTAGCCACCGTAGTTTATAGCAAACTATGGCATAAATACACTAGGAAGGACCGGGTAAATCAGTGGCCACTGACGGGATCTTTCGATCCCGCTAAAATAGAATTGTTAGAATTAGCTCTCCACAAAAAGAAAACTAGACCAGCCATGTTTGACAGTTTTGGTTTATGGCGAAAAGAGGAGGCTCAAAGAAAGAAAAGGGACGAAGCTAGACAAGATAAAGAAACGCGAAAATCAGCTTACCCAGCCTGTAAAAGATTAGAAGAAAAACTAAAAGAAAAGGAAATCGATAAAAAGGAACAGGAATCAAAAATATCAGGTCAATGCCCTGTTAGAACGCCCTCGACTCTTTACCCCAAGTTACCAGCAAAACAAAGGGTAGATGATGATTTATTGTTAGGTCCCCCAATCATATACATGCCACCCCCTTACGCCCCTATTCATCCCGTAGTACAACGCCAGGACCACCAAAGTATAGCCGGAGATGGCACGATCGCCTCAGTCTCCACCGCCTCTGCTCCCACCGAGTCACCCACACCAAATGCCTCATCAAAGGATACAGTAGTAGAGGTAGGATCAAAAGAAAAAGGAGCGCCCAGGGTCCCGCGATTAAGTAAAAATGAGCGAGCGGGCATTGATAAAATAGTTAAATCCCTCATAGATAGGAAGGAGACAGAAGAGTATGTAACTGACATATGCAACTCCTATGTTGAAAACCGCAAACGATACTTTATTGTACGTCTCTGTTACCACACTCTTACTGCATATGAAGAGAAGTACCAAGATGTAGGGCCCGAGCGGCTAGTGGCTCTCTATAGGAAGGTAGACACCGGAGATGAAGGCGACAACGATGTTACAGAACTCTTTTCATCCACACTGGAGGTATTCCGTCACCTCGTGGAACAAGGACGGATAGACAGGACATCTAAGATAGCAGGACCCCCGGTGGAAAAACCAGATAGCATGATGCCGATAAAAGAAGCTGCCCCTAATTGGGTACCTCCTAGAGGACAAGGGACTCATGACGATATGAACCATCAAGACGCTAGAGGAAGGGTGGTCTACAATTGGGTGTATCAACCATGGGACAGACAGGACATTTTGATGTTCCGTAAATCTTTACTGGATTTACGAAAGAACCCCACCGCCGTTTACACCGAGCTAGGTACCGCTCTGGGATCAACAATAATGACACTTGCCGACATAGACTTGTTCTTCGGGTTATGTTTGCCAGCAGATGTGTGGAAACAGATTAGGAAAATAGACCATACCGAACTGCTTGGTCATACCTGGGAACAACTCAACACACTAGATAAACAGCGGAACCCTGGTCAAAAACCGGTTAAAGCAATATTGGACCTCCCTGACAAAATAGTGCAGAAAGTGAAAACGCTGATCCCAGAGAAAAAGATAGACTGGTCCATAGTAACCGCGTGCCGCCAGAAACCACAAGAGGATGTCTCAGAGTATTTCTCCAGATTTGAAACGGTGTTCTCCGATTACAGTGGACAAGACATGTCCACCGCAACCGGACACCACTTATTTGTGCAGAACTATGTCAAAGGACTACTGCCAGATGTATCCCAGAAATTACAAGCCAGCGAAAGTAGTTGGGCAGCATCTAAACCGGCGGCCATTCTCCAAATGGCCCAGTACTATGAGCATCAGAGAAACGAAAATGACAGGGCTACAGAAAGGAAAAAGAAGGACTTGAAGGAAAGGGTAATGGTAGCACAACTCCAGGGGCCGAATACAGGAAGGGAGCAATATAGGGGCGGATACCAGCAGAATACCCCTAGAGTACAGCCACCTAGAAACAATTCATCGACATCATATGTAGGACGCCAAGACCTAGGACAGGATTAATGTGCATTTTGCAAAGAATATGGACACTGGAAAACCCAATACCCGGCTTTGTTAGGAGCTGGTAGGGGCAGAGGGGCGAGGGAAATAGCAAGTGGACAGAGAGGAAGAGGACGTGGGAGAGGGTACGCAAGTGAAGCAAGCGAGGAAAGGCCAGGAAGAGTGAACACATTTGACCATCCCAAACAGAATCAGTACCAACAGACAGATTATGACAATACGTACGACTTTGCATAGGACAGCCAGGGGCAAGGGAGGGATCCAGTCGAGCTCTATGTTGATCAGCAAGGCCCTTATGTTACCGCTGAGGTCCTGGGCACAAAGTCGCCATTTCTGGTAGACACGGGAGCAACACGTAGTGCACTATCCAAACGACTGATTCCAAGGGCACCCTTGTCAGGCTCACATGTGACCTCAATAGGATTTGACGGTACGCCCTCCACCAACCATTTGTCCCGACCGATCCCTTTTAACCTTGACAACAATTGCATCAAAACGACATTCCTCCTCTCTTCCAACACCCCAGACGCCATTATGGGTCTCGACCTTTTGAAACACTTCCATGCGACTATCAGATGCTCACCAGACGGAGTGCGTGTCGTCCTGTATGACAACCCCCAGCGCCATAGAGAGAACCCTTCTCAGCACATGTTTCCCATCTCCGAGACTGACACATCCCTACTGGACACTTTGCCATCACACTTATGGGCTAGGGCTGATTCAGACGTAGGACGAATGATGATTGACCCAGTACACGTAACCATACGACAGGACGCAACCCTACCGAAAGTACCGCAGTACAAAATATCGCCAGAGGGTGAGAAGGCACTGACAGAGATCATACACTCTTTGGTAGAGGCAGGGTTGGTAGAGGAAGTAGTGAGCAACGTTTGTAACAGTCCCATACTACCGATTGTAAAGAGACAGGGAGAGGGAGACGGAAAATCCTACCGCTTCATCATTGACCTGCGGGAGATAAACAAAATCGTAGTGCCACAATACCCAGTAGTTTCCGACATCACGACAATTTTGACTTTAATCCCCTCCACTGCCACCACCTTCACTGTAATTGACCTAAAAAACGCATTCTTTTCCATACCTATACACAAGGACAGCCGCTATCTATTTGGATTCACCCTAAACTCCCGTTCGTACAGATTTTGCAGAGCACCTCAGGGGTACACTGAGAGCCCAAGCATCTATAGCCAGGCGCTTAAAAGACAGTTGGACGCCATACAATTGCCAGATGGAGTGGCACTAATACAATATGTAGACGACATCCTTCTAGCAGCGGACACCCTACCAATAGCCGTCACAGCCACCATCAAACTACTCCATTTTCTTGCTGAGAATGGTCACAAGGTCTCCCGAAAGAAATTGCAGTTCTGTAAATCACAAGTGACCTATTTGGGTCACCTTTTATCCAAAGAAGGGAGGAAACTCACGCCTGACAGGATCCAGACAATTCTAGACACCCCTGTCCCCAAAGATCAGAAACAAGTCCGCTCTTTGATAGGTCTCACTTCATTTTGCCGACAGTGGTTACCGAACTTTAGCCTCATTGTCAAACCCCTTCTCTCCCTCCTAGCTAAAGACATCCCCTCACCTCTCCCCTGGACCCCCGAATGCCAGTCAGCCTTTAAAGAACTACGCAATGCCCTTTGTTCAGCGCCTGTCCTAGGAACCCCGGATTACTCCAAACCATTCTTCCTCTACACGCACGAGAGGGAAGGATGTGCATTGTCTGTCCTAACACAATCAATTGGTCACAAACAACGCCCTTGTGCATATTTCTCTGCCACCCTCGATCCAGTAGCCAGAGCGCTGCCAGCGTGCCTGCGCGCTGTGGCAGCTGCAGCAGTATCGATACGCCAGAGCGAAGGAATAGTACTCTCCAATCCAGTCACTGTTTTAGTACCCCATGCAGTCGACACACTACTAAACCAGACCAAAACCCAACACTTGACTAGCGCCCGACTGACAGGATATGAGTTGACCCTACTAGCACCGCACATTACCCTAAAGCGATGCACCACCCTCAATCCAGCCACACTGTTACTCCTACCAGAAAATGATCCTAGCGTGACTCCACTACACGACTGTGTGACACTAACCGATGAACAAACAAAGAGTAGAATAGATCTCAGAGACACCGCCTTTCTAGAACCAGATGGAGAACTATGGGTGGATGGTTTGTGCATCAAACTCCCCGACGGCACCACCTCAGCTGCATACGCTGTCACCACAGCCCGAACCGTTCTGGAAACAGCCCGTATTCCCCAACGTTCAGCCCAGGCTGCAGAACTCATTGCCCTCACACGAGCATGTATCTTAGCGACTGACACGACAGTTAACATATACACCGACAGCCAATATGCCTTCGGGGTGGTTCACCATTTTGGGATCTTATGGAAAGAAAGAGGGTTCCTGACTTCACACGGTACACCCATCCTGCATGGAGATTTAGTCTCCGCCTTGACGCAAGCAGTCCTCCTCCCCAAGAAGTTAGCAGTGATAAAATGCCAAGCACATAGGAAAGTGACTGATCTCATTGGACAGGGAAATGCACTAGCAGACGTTACTGCCCGAGCCACGGCAGGAGACAGAACTACGACACGAATGTATGTGACCAGGTCACAAGCTGAACGATGGACTGACGCTAGGACCACTGTAAGGGACATACAGACTACAGGCACACAAGACAAATTGACCCAGTGGGAAAAGGTGGGACTAAAAGACGAGGAAGATTGCTGGAGAACTAAAGACGGAAATAAATGGCTGTTACCCAATGCCTACCTTATCCCCATATTGACCATGGCACATTTACCAGCACACATAGGCTCCACCCCCATGATTGAACTAATCCCTCCCATTGGCATTGTTATCGATGCGCTCCACCCCAACAAAACACCGACTGACCCCGTATGAGGTGGTCTTCGGCAGGCCTATGAGCATTTGGGCGGCACCAAGACCCACCTCCATTAACGATGTCCCGAACATATTAATGTCGGATTACTTGCATAAATTGACAAACGAGCTAACAATTATCCACCAACAGGTGCAGCAAGCCTTGGATGACGTATCCAGGGGTCCGGGACATGAAATAAAGCCAGGCGACCATGTATTGATTCGCAACTTCCAAAGAACGAAGAATCTGGAGCCTAGGTGGACGGGCCCCTGGCAAGTCCTGATCACCACCCGAACTGCCCTCCGAGTGGAATGAAAACGAAACTGGCTGCACGCTCATCATTGCAAACGAGTCCCTCCAACCCTGGCAACCTGTGAAGGGGTGGAGGTGCAAGAGGAAGTACTCGCGAGAGACCGACCAGCTCTGAGTTGCTACCCACAAGAAGACACCCTCGAACTATCAGAATTTCCCGACCCCACGGTGCCATCCAGGAAAGGGTACAACCTAAGATCGACGAAAGGAGGGAGCTCCAACGACCAGGCCACTAACTAAGTCAAGGTCTCAGATCAGTAGCACAGTCAAACAACGCTACCAGGAAAGCGCCAGACAAAAGTCTGTGGTCCTAACAGTTGTTGAGCTCCTCGAAGATGATGGAAGAAACTGAACACCTGCAAAACCACCGCAAACACACCAAGACTGCTAACCTGCACAGCACAAAGACAATTGCACTTGTAGCCACATTTCTCACCTGTCTCCTGCTAATGGTCGCACTCTGGATCATTGAAGAGAATGCACCTGCATACAGAACATTGTCACCCACCATGCAACCAACCACCAAGAAAGAACACTACCTGGTATCACTACCGCCACATCTCCGAGAACGACGCAAAGAATTCTGGAATAATTCTTTCGTGCAGATGTTGCACCAGCACAATCTTGCCACCAATGCTACCAACTGTTGGGTCTGTGGGCTGTTACCACATGCCACTGAACATTCCATCCCTTTCATCCCTTCACCCTTTTCTATTCACGGATCTTGCCTTGCCTGGATGATGCTCCTACAAGAAAGTTACAAAGACAATGCCACTTCCGACGGAACAATCGCCCAGTTCTACAACGAGTTCTGGCGAAACAAAACAGGAAGGACAGCCGCCCCCTTCTGCCCTCACACCTTCAATGCGACATTCCAGATTAATGTCCCCTCCAAAGAACGAGTGGAAATGCAAGTGTTCAATAATCCTAACAGAGCCACATTTTCCTACCTGAAGAAAAGAACTGCTGCAACACTGACTGTGGCCCTATCTGTGGTGAACGTCTCTGGCCTTGTATGCATTGAAGGCCGTGGGACTAAGAATGTGGGTCACAGCACCTGTAGCATTGTAAGGACTTTGAACACTGCCAACCCCCCAGCGCTTGTTGCATCACCCAATATGTACTTTGTTTGTGGAACCAAAGCCTACACCTGGCTCCCAAGAAACTGGGGGGGCACGTGCTACATCGCCTTTGTTTTGCCACCAACCTACACAGCCCCTGCAGAGCATCATCGAGAAAAGCGTTCTAAAGACATTGATCAAGCAGACTCTGCCTCATCACAGTTCCTCGACGCAGCAAAAGGGCTCGTCCCGCTATGGGGTCCAATGGCAAACAGCCGAGCCATCAGACATCTGTCCCAAGCGGTAGAGACCGCCCTGAACGTCACTGCTGCCATCCTCACCAACAACACCGCTGAGCTCCAAGCGATCCGTCTGGTTACCCTGCAAAATCGCATGGTCCTGGACGTGGTACTAGCGGACCGTGGAGGAGCATGCCGCATCATCGGTGCCAGCTGCTGTGTATACATTCCTGATAATTCACCTTCTGTCTATGAAGCAATCGAACATCTCCATAGACTATCTTCAGAAATTCATCAAGGATCAGAGACTTGGACAATTGGAAGTTGGCTTTGGGGCATCTTGAAGGAGTGGGGTTGGAAAATATCAATGATTCTCTTGGTCCCAGTATTGACAATATATGGTTGTTGTTTGGGTATACACTGTATACTACCTTTGTGTTCTCTTTGCATAACTACCTTGCACCCTAAGACTATGGACACTCAGCTAACAAAAATGAGAGTAATGTATGATCAAGAGATACAGGACATTATGGAGATCGAAATAGACTGACAAGCTGGCTAGTTATGTTCAAAGGGGCCACTGTTAAAAGCAAAACGACAATCGTGAACATTACCTGCGCCATCTTGTCTGGTGAAATTCTATGTGCACATAAGTTGCAGTCATTTTAATCTATCACAGCCATTTTGTACTCTGTTGGTCACCTTTGTTTCACCCTGCCCTTACTAGCATCCCTCTGACCGACCTGGTACGTGTGGTGGGGGCTATAAACTCTATTTGCCGCAACAAACCTCAGCGCCACTTGCTGCCACAAACTCGTTTTTCCTCTCATCTCTGTTTTCAGGCAAACCTTTGGACACTCTACCCCTCACTGCACCTAGTTACACAAACAGGTTCCAAACACCAAAAAGACTCTTGCAACATGATTTATTGAACTGCAAACAGCAAGACTTGTTGTTACCAACAATGGGACCTGTTTTTATCAACAGAACGGACTCTTAGATCTGGCCGGTCTCACATGTTTTAGACCCTGAAGCAAGGTCCAGCTGCAAGATAAGATTGTCTGTTTGACCTGGGTGGGAAGAGAATTACTGTTGGGCTTGTGTGACAACCTGCCCGGGGCGGGGACCCCAAGCTTGTGTAACCATGTTGATGAAACCAATGCATTGTGTCAAACCTGTATAAAAGGAAGAGCCAAAGGAGTTATCAGCAGAACACCTCCCTCAGACATCCCGGTGTCTGCAGTTGACGTGATCTCCTCATGAGAAATAAACCTTTTTCTTGTCTTCCAGTTTCCAGCGCTTGCCTCATTATTTTGATAGCGAACCCAAAGTGAATTAGAGGTGGAACCCTGCACCGGGCAGCATTGAGGGTCTTAGAAGACTCGCTGCCTTTCACAAATGGGAAAAATGATCGGCCACCGCCAGGCCCGAAACATTGCAAATCAGTCATCTCAGGCAAGTTTCCACATTACAGTTCAACACCCTCCCTCACTGTCTGCCACCACATGAATCATCAATCAACTTAAATCATCACTCATGCAATCAGTCACTCACCGTTGCAATAGTTGAAGTTACCTCTTCCAATCCAAGCACAGGTAGTTTAGGTATTAAGTATTCAATCATCTTTGATGCAGGCAACACATTGGAATTTGGTAATGGAAGGCAGTCTTGTAGATAATGATTTATAGATAAAAGGAAAATGGCAGTGGTTAAAAGAACAGGTCAGCACCTCCGTCTCTGTCTTATCCAGTATTGTAGCAGTACTTAATTTTATAGGTGTGCTCAATGTAGAACACCGTGCCATCTATTGGTGTCCGTCCTATATACAGAAAGGAATAATCTTTCCCATATATAATACAAACAAATATCAATTACAGAGCACAACCAATAGCATGTCTCATTATCTGACTTAATAGTCAGAATGGTTTTAATAAACCCAAATGAAGATACAGTACAGAAAAAAGAGTAACAAATGTCAATAACAATTTAGTCAACAAATGGAAGATCCATTGGAGTCTTGATGTAGATGACTCAAGGTACAAGATGGATGAGCAGACAGCCGACACGTGTTTCGTCGTATAAGTACGACTTTTTCAAGGCTCGCGATAGTTTTAACAGTCGCTCGAAATATTCTTCTGCTACTAGACCCCGTGCAGTTTTCGGGGAATCTCAAACGAACTAAAAAACAATCACAACGACGCTAAACAGTCCTCTTAACGTTGCAAGGTATCCAAAGTAAAATATTCAGAATAGGCAAGGTCCTATGTTCTGATGTAGTATAAAAGTACGTATATTCAGTGTAGAATTTAAGTATAAATTGAAGGGTTGTAATTAAAATTCCCAAGGTCCCATCATACGATGGTGAGAGACCCGAACACCTTCATCATACTCCGCGCATCGCGTTCTCCAAAAGTGGCGCCACTTTTGGAGAACGCGATGCGCGGAGTATGATGAAGGTGTTCGGGTCTCTCACCATCGTATGATGGGACCTTGGGAATTTTAATTACAAGCCTTCGATTTATACTTAAATCCTACACAAATATACGTACTTTTATACTACATCAGAACATAGGACCTTGCCTATTCTGAATATTTTACTTTGGATACCTTGCAACGTTAAGAGGATCGTTTGGCGTCGTTGTGATTGTTTTTTAGTTCATTTTAGATCCCCCGAAAACTGCACGGGGTCTAGTAGCAGAAGAATATTTCGAGCGACTGTTAAAACTATCGCGAGCCTTGAAAAAGTCGTACTTATACGACGAAACACGTGTCGGCTGTCAGTCTTGTAGATAATAAATGATTTTATGGGGCAGACCTTCTAGTGCTAAGTGATACAAAAAGGGATAGGCATTAGGCAATAGGCATGGGAGGGGGCAGGCATTGTCCCCAATGTCATGAAGAAATTGTGGAGGCTTCTTCAATGCACACTGGTCCAGCTGCAATCCGGCAATATATATTTGACTAATAAAAAAGGTGGGGCAACATAAATCTGACACAAAAATAATAATATTCCTCTGGCTAATTTTTGTGGCAAAAAAAGAACTAAGTTAAACAAGAATTTTAAAAAAAAGTTCTATGGGGCATCCTTAGTCCGGGAAGTAGAGTTGATCCTCAAACCCAGGTGGTTCACTCAGAAGTTGGTCAGCAAACACATTTGATTCAATTTCGGACCAATCACCCTCCTCCTCCTGTGCTGCTGTTTCAGGAATGGTATAATTGTGTGGTATAAAATGTTGGTTCATTTTGATCATAGTCAATCTCTCCATGTTTTGAGGCGAGAGACTGGTCCTTCTCACTGTGACAACCGAACCAGCTGCACAGAACACTCGTTCAGCAGACACACTGGCGACAGGACAAGCCAGATACTTTATTGCCTGCCTGCTGAGTTCTGGACATTGGTGCGTCTTCCCATACCAATACATCAATGGATTTTGATCCACATAGACCTCTTTTGGATCATCCAGATTCTCCTGGAACATCCTGTGGATGGTCATTGGTGCTGCCACTTGCTCAACCTGTTTTGCCATCGTCTCTGCACTGGACTTGAGCCCTGCCAATTGAAACCAATACAATGCAGAGGTTGGGTCCTGTCCTTCTGTAAAACAGGAAGGCAATCGACGAATGGAATAACCTTAAGTATTGCCCGGCGATGTCGCCTCTATTCCCCAAAATATGAATCAATGAAGAGGCAGGCGCTGGAGACTGGAAGGCAGGAAACAAAGGTTTATTCTCTCCGGAGGAGAACACGTCAGATCAGACCAACAGGGAATCTTCACGAGGTGCTCTACTGCATCTCTGAGGCCTGGCCTCTTATACACGCATTTATGGCAGGAAGACATTCTTTATTACAGTAAAGATACTTTGAAGTATGAAAGACATCCCTGGGATCTTCCGCTTCAGACCCGTTCCCACGCACCCTTACAGTGAGAATCCCCTCCCCATTCACCATACAGAATCGTCATCAGACGGCAGGATCAGCAGGGCATTCCGCCGGTTCCCGGAATGCATGTGGTGTGACGGATCTCATGGGGTGGGGGCCTTGATCTACTGTAACTCCTTTGAAGAGGGGCGATTCCTTACAGTCGGGGCCATAAACTGTATCCGCAGGGCTAGGTGATAGCCTGGGACCGGCCTGGACAATCGGATACGGAGGAAGAGGGGTGTCAGAGGGTGTGATAGTGTATAGGAGGAAAGGGAGGTGTCGGGCAGGCCCGGGGTGAGATTCCCAGGGAAGTGCAGCGCAGTTGGAGGGGGTTAATGGCCCGTGCATGAGAGAGAGAGAGAGAGGGTGACCAGTGCGGGGGGGGGGCTTGCGAGGATGTGGAGCCGCGCTGGGGATTAGCGGTGTGCAGAGAGTGGGTCTGATCAAGGTAGCTAAAATGGCCGCCGCGGACGACGAAAGTGTGGCATTGGGAAAAAGGGCAAGATGGCGCAGACAATGTTTATCGATACAAATTAATTTTCCACAGTCCTCCCTTTTAACATTTCTCGCCAACTTGTTAATTCGGGTCGATCCCCATAATGCCACGTATTTCTGTCTCATACAAAGTTTTCATGTGTTCAGCCTGTAAGTCCAAAGTCTTTGGGCAAATGCAATTTGAAAATAATGAACACAGAGGAGGCAGACATTGGATACTTAAGCAACACCCGCATAGCACCACAATCGGAATCAGAATGAATGTGAACAACCTCCACCCCCAGGCTTTCAGTAAGTCCCAGAACCAGCTCCCAAGCGACCATCCTTCTTGCTCCTGGTGTACTTCAGAGGACAGTCTATGGAGGTGTTCGATGGCTTTGTAAACAGAAGGTGAATTGTCTGGCACGTAGGTGCAACAGCTGGACCCAATGATGCGGCATGCTCCTCCTCGGTCTGCCAGAACCACGTCTAGAACAAGGCGGTTCTGCAGAGCCACCAGGCGGACTGCCTGAAGCTCTGCGGTGTTATTGGTCAAGATGCCAGCTGTGATGTTCATGGTGGTTTCAACTGCCTGGGTCAAGTGTCGGATGGCGCGGCTGTTCGTCATCGGACCCCAGAATGGCACAAGTCCTTTCGCGGCATCCAAGAACTGTGCTCCTGTCGAGTCGGCCTGGTCGATGTCCCTTGCACGCTTTTGCCGGTGATGGCTTGCTGGGGCCACATACGTAGGTGGGAGGATGAAGGCAATGTAGCATGTGCCCCCCAACCTTTGGGGAGCCAGGTGTATGCTTTGGTGCCACAAACAAAGTACATATTTGGAGAAGCAACAAAGGAGGGAGGGTCGGATGAATCCAGTGTTCTGGTGATGACGCAGGCGCTGCGGCCCACCAGTTGCGTCCCCAGGCCTTCGATGCACACAAGGCCCGAGACGTTGACAACAGACAAGGCCACTGTCAGAGTGGTGGCTGTTCGTTTCCGGAGGTAGGAGAAAGTGGGTCTGGCTGGGTTATGGAAAACTTGCATTTCCACTCGTTCTTTGGCAGGGATGTCCATGTGAATAGAGGTACCAGAGGTCAGAGGGTAAAAAGGAGTAGCGGTTCGCCCAGTCTTATTCAGCCATGCCTCGTGGTAGAAATGCGAAACAGTTCTTTCTGATGTGGCATTGTCTTTAAAGCTTTCTTGCAGAAGAATCAGCCAGGCAAGACAGGAGCCGTGGATGGAAAAGGGCGAAGGAATGAACGGGATGGAGTGTCCGGCTGCATGGGGCAGCAGCCCGCAGATCCAGCAATTAGTGGCATTAGCGGCAAGGTTGTGTTGGTGCAGCAGTTGCACAAAAGAGTTATTCCAGAACTCCCTGCGTCTCTCTCGGAGCGGTGGAGAAAGGGCAATCAGGAAGTGTTCCTTGGTAGTTATCGGCAGTTCAGTGGGGAGCAATGTTTTGTGAGCGGGTGTGCTTTCTTCGATGATCCAGAAGGTTGTCATGAGGAGGAGGCAAAAGAGAAGGGTAATGAAAACGGCTATAGTCTTTGAGCTGTGCAGTTTGTTAGTCTTTGGGTTTCGGTAGGTCCTCTTCGGATATCCAGTTGCTTCCATCATTGGGGAGTCGGGCGCTTCCATCATCTTCAGAGTGCTCGGTAGCGGGCAGAACCACCGACTTTCTCTGACTTCTCTTCGGGCAACCTTGAGTGTGTTAGGCTACCGTTCTGAGATTTTACCCAGTCAGTGGTCTGCTTTGCCGAAGCTCCTCCCTTTACGTAGGTTGTACCCTTCCCTGGACGGTACGGTGGGATCGGGAAACTCTGCCAGTTCGAGCGTTTCTGTGTCGGTGTGACAGCTCAACGATGGTTTGTCTTTTGTCAGGAGCTCTTCCTGAGTCGCGATGTCTTCTTCCGTCGCCAGAGTTGGGGGGCGCGTTTACAATGGTGCGCATGCACCCAGTGACGCTTGCCTTCCACTCGAAGGGCCGTCCGTGTAGTGATCAGGACTTGCCAGGGGCCCGTCCACCGAGGTTCCAAGCTTTTGGCACGCTGGAAGTTGCGGATCAAGACGTGATCCCCTGGGTGAATGTCGTGTCCTGGGCCCCTGGAAGCGTCTGGGATGGCTTGTAGCACCTGTTGATGGATGACAGTTAAGGTTTTAGTGAGGGTGCACAGATAGTCAGACATTAGGACGTCTGGGACGTCATGGATCGAAGTTGGCCTAGGCGCGGCCCAAATATTCATTGGCCGCCCGAATACTACTTCGTAAGGGGTCAAGTGGTGCTTAGTGGGGGTGGAGCGCATTGATAGCAATGCCAATGGGAGGGCATCAGGCCACTTCAGTCCGGTGGAGGCAACAATCTTAGAGATTTTTAGCTTGAGTGTGGCGTTGTGTCGCTCGACCAGGCCTGCAGATTGGGGGTGGAAGACTGCGTGAAATTTCTGTTTTACACCCAATCCCTTTAAGATAAGTTGGATGACTTCAGCTATGAAGTGGGGGCCGTTGTCACTCCATAAAATCCGACAAAGGCCATATCGGGGGAAAACTCTTTTAACAGGACTTTGGCAGTGGTCATGGCAGTGTTGTCGCGTGTGGGATAGGCCTCCACCCATTTGCTGAAGGCGCACACGACAACAAGGACGTACTTCAAACCCAGGCAACGGTCTAGCTGAATGTAATCCATCTGTAGGACTTCAAAGGGATGGTCGGGACCCCGAACCCACCCCGAGGGACAACAGTTCCTTTCCCTGGGTTGTGTTGCAAGCAGATTAAGCATTGTTGAACTAGGCGTCTAGCAGAGTCGGGAATCTTGTCGTTGTGCCAGACTCGGGTGATGAGTTCAATCATGGGGGCAGATCCTATGTGTGCTGGGGAGTGTGCCATAGTCAGTATGGGGATCAAGTAGGAATTGGGTAGCAGCCATTTGTTCGTGTCTTTTGTCAACCAGCAGCCTTCATCATCTTTCAGTCCCACCCGTGCCCATTCAGTCAGTTCTTGGGGGAGCAGGCCATTTGTATGTCTCTAATGTGCTCTCTAGCGTCCTTCCATTTTTCCGTCTGTGACCTAGTCACGTACATGCGTGTCGTCGTCCTATTCTCAGCTGTGG
The DNA here is from genome assembly GCA_963921515.1 of Calotriton arnoldi. Classification (NCBI taxonomy): domain Eukaryota; kingdom Metazoa; phylum Chordata; class Amphibia; order Caudata; family Salamandridae; genus Calotriton; species Calotriton arnoldi. Next base: position 314,858 of record CAWUFW010007902.1, read on the forward strand.
TTCGAGCAGTGATGTCGGCTAGTGCATTTCCTTGTCCAATGATGTCTGTCACTTTCTTGTGTGCCTGGCATTTGATGACTGCAAGTCGTTCGGGGAGGAGGACTGCTTCGGTCAAGGCAGAGACTAGATCTCCGTGAAGGATGGGTGTGCCATGCGAAGTCAGGAATCCCTTTCCTTCCATAAGAGCCCAAAATGATGAACCACCCCGAAGGCATACTGGCTGTCGGTGTAGATGTTTGCGACTTTGCCTGTTGCTAGGACGCATGCACGTGTGAGGGCAATTAGTTCTGCCGCTTGTGCGGACCGTTGGGTGATGCGGGCCGCCTCAACTACCGTCCGGGCTGTGGTGACTGCATAGGCAGCCGAGGTCGTGCCGTCGGGGAGTTTAATGCACGAGCCGTCTACCCATAGCTCTCCATCAGGGTCTGGGATGGCAGTGTCACGGAGGTCAGCTCTACTTCTAGTTTGCTCGTCCGTGAGGGTCACACAGTCATGCATAGGGGACACATTGGGGTCGTCATCGGGGAGGGGCAACAGAGTGGCAGGGTTCAGAGTGGTACATCGTTTCAACGTGATGTGGGGTGTAAGCAGAGTTAACTCGTAACCAGTCAGTCGTGCGCTAGTCAGGTGCTGAGTCTTGGTCTGGTTCAGGAGTGTGTCGACAGCATGGGGACCAGCACAGTGAGGGAATTCGAAAGTACGATCCCCTCACTTTGTCGGATAGAGACGGCAGCGGCAGCTACCGCTCGAAGGCAGGCGGGCAGAGCTCTGGCTACAGGGTCAAGAGTGGCAGAGAAGTAGGCACAAGGGCGTTGTTTGGGACCTATGGGTTGCGTTAGGACAGACAAAGCGCACCCCTCCCTCTCGTGGGTGAAGAGGGAGAAGGGCTTGGTGTAGTCAGGGGTTCCTAGAACAGGGGCTGAGCAGAGGGCATCTCGTAGTTCTTGAAAGGAGGATTGGCATTCAGGGGTCCAAGGGAGTGGGAAGGGAACGTCTTTCGCTAACAGAGAGAGTAGAGGTCTGACTATGAGACTAAGGTTTGGCAACCACTGCCGACAGAAGGACGTGAGGCCTACTAAGGAGCGAACCTGCTTTTGAGTCTTGGGAACGGGGGTCTCTAGGATGGTCCGGATCCGATCGGGTGTGAGCTTTCTCCCGTCCTTGGACAGGAGGTGGCCTAAGTATGTCACCTGTGGTTGGCAGAACTGCAGCTTCTTCTTGGAGACCTTGTGACCATTCTCCGCGAGGAAGTGCAGGAGTTGGATGGTGGCTGTGGTGGCAAGTGGCGTAGTGTCGGCAGCCAGGAGAATGTCGTCGACATACTGGATTAACACCACTCCGTCCGGGAGCTGGACTGCGTCCAGCTGTCTCTTGAGAGCCTGGCTGTAGATGCTGGGGCTCTCAGTGTAGCCCTGGGGTGCTCTACAGAATCTATATGAACGGGCTTTTAGGGTGAAGCCGAAGAGGTATCGGCTGTCTGGATGGATGGGGATAGAAAAGAAAGCATTTTTGAGATCTATGACGGTGAAAACAGTGGCAGTGGAGGGGATCAGGGTCAAGATGGTGGTGATGTCAGAGACTACTGGGTACTGAGGTACGACTACTTTGTTTACTTCGCGGAGGTCAATGATGAAGCGATAAGCCTTCTCATCTCCCTCGCCTTGCTTCTTGACAATGGGTAGGATAGGGCTGTTACAGATATTACTGACTACTTCCTCTACCACTCCTGCATCGACTAAGGACTGAATGATTCCTACCAATGCCTTCTCGCCCTCGGGCGATATCCGATACTGTGGGAGCTTTGGGAGCATAGCGTCTGACCGTACAGTGATGTGCACAGGGTCTATCATCATGCGTCCTACGTCTGAGTCGGTCTTGGCCCAAAGGTACGGGGGTAAAGTGTCTAGTAAGGACAAGTCAGCGTCAGTGATGGAAAACATGCGTCGGGTGGGACAAGGTCTGAACAGATTCTGGTTATCGTACAGTATGACTCGTACTCCGTCTGGGGAACATCGAATGGTGGCTCGAAAGTGCTTCAGGAGGTCAAGACCCATAATGGCGTCGGGGGTGTTGGAAGATAGCAGGAAGGTCGTGTCCGTGATGTTGTTCTCTAAGTCAAAGGGAATCGGTGTAGATAAGGGATTAGTAGAGGGCGTTCCATCAAAGCCTATTGATGTCACGTGTGAGCCAGACAAGGGTGCCCTTGGAATCAGTCGTTTGGATAATGCACTACGTGTTGCCCCAGTGTCCACCAAAATGGGGACTTCGTACTCCAGGACCTTAGCAGTGACATAAGGACCTTGCTGGTCAACACAAAGCTCGACTGGATCCCTCCCTTGTCCCTGGCTGTCCTATGCGAAATCACGGACGTTCTCGCAATCGGACTGCTGATACTGATTCTGTCGTGGGCGGTCAAATGTGTTAGGTCGGCTTGGTCTGTCATAGTTAGCATCATTGGTGTGTCCCCGTCCCTGGTCCCTGTTCTTTTGTCCGTTTGTCCCATCCCTAGCCTCTCGGTTCTTGTTTGCTTCATGAAGGACCGGGCACTGCGACTTCCAGTGACCGTATCCTTTACAAAACGCGCATTGGTTTTCATCTAAGTCCCTTCGGCTTGTATAGGGTACGGGCATTCGTTCTCTGGAGGGTGTATTTTTAGGGGCTGTCGGCTGGTAGTTCCCCTTGGAGGGTTCCCTACCTATCGTCACCCCCTGCAGTTGAGCTATCATGACCCGCTCTTTCAACTCCTTCTTTTACGTTCGGATGCCCTATCATTCTCATTCTTCTGATGTTCATAGTATTGGGCCATCTGGAGGATAGCCGTGGGTTTAGAGGCTGCCCAACTGCTTTCGCTCGCCTGCAATTTTTGAGAAACTTCTTGCACCAGGCCTTTCACGAAATTCTGAACGAACAAGTGGTGTCCGGTTGCAGTGGCCATATCTTGGCCGCTGTAGTCGGAGAACACCGTTTCGAACCTAGAGAAGTATTCCGAAGCGTCTTCTTGTGGTTTCTGTCTACAGGCCGTCACTATTGACCAGTCTATTTTCTTCTCGGGAATCAGGGTCTTGAGTTTCTGGACGATCTTGTCCGGGAGTTCAAGGATGGCCGTTACGGGTTTCTGCCCGGCTCCTCGTTGCTTGTCGAACTCATCGAGTTGTTTCCAGGTATGTCCGAACAGCTCAAGGTGGTCGACCTTGCGGATCTGCTTCCACACATCAGCTGGCAGACATAACCCGAAGAACAAATCGAGGTCCGTTAGGGTCATGATAGTGGAACCTAAGGCTGTACCTAGTTCAGTGTAGAAGGCGGTGGGGTTTTTTCGTAAATCGGGCAGAGATTTTCGGAACGTCAGAATATCCTGTCGATCCCATGGTTGGTAGACCCAGTTGTACACTATCCTCCCTTTTGCATCCGTATGGTTAACATCATCGTGTGTTCCCTGACCTCGTGGGGGACCCAATAGGGGGCGGCCTCTCTTATCGGCATCATGGTGCTAGGTTGCTCTATTCGTGGTTCGGCCGCTACGGATGTCGTAGGTTTAGCTTCCACCTCTGATTCAGTGAGGTGGCAGAAAACCCTAAGTGTACGCGCAAGGAGGTCCGTCACGTCACACTCGCCCTCATCCCCGATATCAATTTTTCTATACAGAGTCGTTAGGCTCTCGGGACCTCTATCTCGATATCGGTCCTCATAAGCGTTTAGGACATGATAACATAATCGTACGACAAAGTGTCGTCTGTGGCTTCCCGCATATGAGTTGAATATATCCATAACGTGTTCCTCCTTCTCCTTTCGTTCTACTAGTGTCCTGACTACCTTGTCAATCCTCTCTTGCTCGTTTTTGCCCAACCTGTTCGTCCTTGTGGGTTCTGTGTTTCGGGCCTCATGGTCATCTAATATTGCTGCTTGTTTTGTATCTGGTGCGAGGGATTCCGCCGGTGCGGAGGCCTTGGGGGCCGAGGCCCTGGCGCTACACTCGTCTGTGCTTGGGGGTCGCGAGTGTTGCGCTGAAGGTTGGGAAGGGGCATATGGAGGGGGCATGTAGATGATCGGAGGACCTAATAAGAGATCATCGTTGGTTCGCTGTTTCGAAGGTAATTCAGGGTAGAGCGCAGAGGGTGTTCTAACAGGACACTGGCTCGGTGTTTCGATCTCTTGTTTTCGCTTAGCCTCCTCTCTCTTCTTTATTTCTTCCTCTAGTTTCTTTGCAGCTAGGTGGGCTGCTTTACGTAGCTCTTTGTCTAACCTAGCTTCCTCTTCTTCTTTCGCTGTACAGTTTCTTTGCGCCACAGGCCAACGCTGTCTAGCATGGTCGGTGTCGTTCTACGAGTTTTTAGGGCTTCATCTAGTGCATCTAGTTTGCTTTCTTCAAAGGATCCTATCAGTGGCCACTGACTCTGGGGTTCCTTCTTCGTATACCTGTGCCATAATTTGCAATATGCTATAGCGACTAGTCCATGCTTTGTGAACATGTCTTTGTTAGGGGTGCCTTCCAGTGGGACTGGATGATCCACCTCTAACAAGCGGTCCGGGCTGAACCAGCTACCACTCAGTGGGGAGAAGATAGGCATGACAGATTACAAAGGGGGACAAAAGTCCGCGTTACCTACCCTTCACTACCTGCAAAAGACTAGGCAGAATATTGCTATTCCAGGTTGTTTGCAGACAATGAATGTTTCAAGAGAACTAGATCCAAATAAATAATCAGTGGGGAGAAGATAGGCACGACAGATTACAAAGGGGGACAAAGGTCCGCGTTACCCATCCTTCACTATCTGTAAAGGGAGAGAGAATATTCCTATCCCTCGCCGTTTGTAGACAGGGAATGCCTCAAAAAGGAGCTACTCTGATACTCAAAGAAAAAGGGAGCTACCCTTGACAATCAATCAAACAAACAATCAGTGGGGAGAAAAGATAGGTACGACAGATTACAAAGGGGGACAAAAGTCCGCGTTACTCCACCCTTCACTGTTCACAAAGGAAGATAGAGTATTTGTACTCTTCCTCGTTTGTAAGCAGCAAATGTCTCAAAGAACCGTTATCGTTTCACAATTTGTCGTTTTGTACGACCTTACCCGGACCGCATGGGCTGTTTCTTGTCTTCCGAATCCAGCGCCCGATCGTCCTCTATCTTCTATCGCGGCACTCCTGATGGTTCCCAGTCAGGACCGTAGATCACTCGAGAGAGGTCTGTTCGGAACCAGTGAAGTTCGGATGATCGGCTGTCAGACGAGGGTCTATCGGACAGGAGCTCTCCCGATCGTTGCAGTCGTTCACTCTGTCGTCAGGACCTCTCCCACTGGATCCACGTGTCGCTGATGGGCCCCACGCTTGGGACGCCAATTGTAAAACAGGAAGGCAATCGACGAATGGAATAACCTTAAGTATTGCCCGGCGATGTCGCCTCTATTCCCCAAAATATGAATCAATGAAGAGGCAGGCGCTGGAGACTGGAAGGCAGGAAACAAAGGTTTATTCTCTCCGGAGGAGAACACGTCAGATCAGACCAACAGGGAATCTTCACGAGGTGCTCTACTGCATCTCTGAGGCCTGGCCTCTTATACACGCATTTATGGCAGGAAGACATTCTTTATTACAGTAAAGATACTTTGAAGTATGAAAGACATCCCTGGGATCTTCCGCTTCAGACCCGTTCCCACGCACCCTTACAGTGAGAATCCCCTCCCCATTCACCATACAGAATCGTCATCAGACGGCAGGATCAGCAGGGCATTCCGCCGGTTCCCGGAATGCATGTGGTGTGACGGATCTCATGGGGTGGGGGCCTTGATCTACTGTAACTCCTTTGAAGAGGGGCGATTCCTTACAGTCGGGGCCATAAACTGTATCCGCAGGGCTAGGTGATAGCCTGGGACCGGCCTGGACAATCGGATACGGAGGAAGAGGGGTGTCAGAGGGTGTGATAGTGTATAGGAGGAAAGGGAGGTGTCGGGCAGGCCCGGGGTGAGATTCCCAGGGAAGTGCAGCGCAGTTGGAGGGGGTTAATGGCCCGTGCATGAGAGAGAGAGAGAGAGGGTGACCAGTGCGGGGGGGGCTTGCGAGGATGTGGAGCCGCGCTGGGGATTAGCGGTGTGCAGAGAGTGGGTCTGATCAAGGTAGCTAAAATGGCCGCCGCGGACGACGAAAGTGTGGCATTGGGAAAAAGGGCAAGATGGCGCAGACAATGTTTATCGATACAAATTAATTTTCCACACTTCTGTTGCTATTGTTGCCGGTGTTTTGGTTGATGGTGTTGTTGGCTGCTGTGAGACAAGACTGCCCTCTCTGGAAGTTGAAGGCGGCACCCCAGAACTGCAAGGTGGGACTCGAAGTTCCAACTGTTCTTCTTCCAAGACTCCGGCTTGCTCTACAATCCACCTCTTGTATTGTAAAACATTCCCTTCAGAAAAAGGAATGAAAGTGGGCAGAATGTTTTTGTACCCTGGATCAAGTAGTGTGGCATAGATGTAGCTAAGCGAAGGACTAAGGCCTCAACCAAGGCATGCGCTTATGTGTTTTCATTTACACCTGTGGGGGCAAACCATTCGGACACCTTCTTTACCTGGTCTTGTAGGAGAGGCAACAACAGGATAGTTTGGCCCATCGTACTGTCCTCCTTGCTACTTATCATGTGAAAACCTCAAAAGGGAGTAGTATCTGTGTCAGGCATTTGATTAGGCCCCATGTGTCTGCATCCATGGTCACAGCTTTCCCAAGTGCATCCCCTCCTCTTTGAATGACATAGCCATTGATCTGTTTGTACTGCTCAGACGTTGCAACATGTAAAAGGTGGAGTTCAACATGTTGGCATCTCCTGTATCAGGACTTTAACTGGTGCTCTATTATTACGCTGAATAATCCGCAGCTGCTTCCGGGCTTTAAAAGAATGGCTGAAATGAGTGCAGATTCTTCTGCAGGTGGTCAGTATGTTGCTGACTGTGTCTTCCTTTTTGAGGAAGTCTTGCACTACCAGGTTGATGCAATGGCCCAAACACAGGACCCTGAAATAGCCTCCGGCTGACATGGCCTTGACTATGTTACTGCCATTGTCTGTGGCAACAAATCTAATTCTAAGACCTCTGGGTTGCAGCCATTCATACACCTTGCTGTTAAATTCCTCCAAGATGTTTACAGCTGTATGCGATTTCTTCATCGCGAACATGGCCACTGTAGCATGCCGCTGAATGCTCTTAAAACTTTCTTCAGGGCCAAGACCTAAAGACATCTTTTGCTTTACCCCTGCAAAAGAGATCCAGTGTGCAGTGATGCACATGTAATCAGTCACCTGACAACTGGTTCACATGTCTGTTGTCAGATCGATGGTGTGAACAACACTTTGCTGCAAAGCTTGTATAACCAACTGCAACACATGATGCAGTGCTGGAACAGCCACTCTGGCAAAATAGGTCCAACATGGTACCTTCCATTTTGGGCAGATGGCTGCCACAAATTCTAAGAATCCCACTCCTTCCACAAAAGAAAACTGGAGTAGGTCCAGCGATAACATTTTTGCCAGCTTTCCATTGTACAAACATGCGGTTCGGTGGTTTCGCTCGTTGGGCCTCTCCTGCCTAAACATGCCTGTAATAGTAGCCTAGATTTTCTTCTTTTCTTGGGTCACTGACACAGGTGTCTTTTGAGAAGTAGATGCTAGTGGTAGACTCAAAGTGCGTGGTGGTAGTGGGGCAGTCACTGTATGCTGTGGTGTCTCCATCTCACTTTGAGTCTTCATGTGCCATTGTGAAGTTGCTGAGGTGGGTGAATTTGCTGGCACACTGCTCGGGACAGGGCTGCTTTGCATGAATATGTCACCCTCTTCTTCCTCATCATCATCACCTTCCACCCTGATTGGCCTTGTAGCTGATGTTCCCCGGCTCTCCCTACCACCACGACCAGGTTCAGCAATTTTTTTAAGGTGCTCCTGCCAACTAATTGTGTGGTGTTTTATCATATGGGTCGTCTGGCCTCCAGTACCATAATGTGTACCAGGCTTACTTCAACTAACATTTGTGTGGCAAATGGTGCATACTGCAATGTGCTCCCCTCTTTGCTAACTGCAAAAAAGTCCCAAACTGGGGAGGAGTCCTTTTTTTACTGGGCCACTGCAAAGCCTGAAGAACTGGAGGTAGGTGGGCATGTCGAAGATTGCCTCTCTGCTTCTCCTGAGGCAGGGGTTGGTGCAGGTCTTAGCTGGGGCTTTGCAAATATGGGAGCTGGTGGCAGTGCTACGTATGCCACATCCCTCGGAGCTGGTTGAATAGCAATGTCAGATTCCTCTGTGTCACCTTCCACCATGACTACCGCATCATCCTCCTCTTCATCACCTTCCATAAGTCTAAGTCTTTCTGGGACTTTTCTTTTCCTTTACCTCTCCTGTTGTCTCCTGGTCTCTGTCGGGGTGCACTCCATGTCTCTATCATCATCATCAGAAGTGGTGCTTGGAGAAGTTGATGCAGTAGTACCATTCCTTTTCCTTGCTGGGGATCTGGGAGCCAATGATTCTAATAGAGGAGGTTCAACTTCTTGCTCGGAGGGAAGCTCAACCTCCTGTTCTGCTCCAACATCAAACAAATGTACTATTGCTGACTATGGCTGCTGTCCACTTTGCTGTGTTTCCTGAAACAATTGTGTACTACTTTGCAAAAGGGACAAATCCAATTCAACATCACTACTCTTTGGCGTTGATATGATTGCACTGGCTGCCTCACTGACAGACCTGGTCCTGGGCTTAGGTTGGGGGTGGTGCTGTTGATGCAAGAGTGCTGCTCTCACCTTGCTCACTGGAGGCCGGTGCGGCAGGCACAACTTTCCTGAAAAAGGCTGCGGTCGGCACGTCAGTGGTAGAAATCTGCTTCTTCTCCTCCCCACGAGCCACTTTCTTGGCAGCACCTTTCTTTGGGGCCATCTTGAAGCTGTCAGTTGCCAGTGGCACTTAGCTTCACAACAAGCTGAAGAGATGTTGCGTAGTCAGTCACGTGTCACGTCGTGCACAGGCTTTCTGTCTGGCAGTACTGTGGGTGATGTCTCTTCTCTTGTGCACATAACAGCAAACAAGTAAGAAGAACATCAGTGAAACGTGGCATTGCTGCAGTTCAAGTAGTAGTACAAACAAACAAACAATATCATTTAGTGTGGTGACTTAGCAAAAATACAGTATTACTATCCATTGGTAAAACCACACCAACATAAACTTTCACTCAGGAAGGATCAGAAAGAGCAACAACATACAGATGTAACTTTTTGCTTTGATGTGGCACTGAGGGAGGTGCAGGTGACAATGAAATAATCCTTAGACAATGAATGCTGCTGTGCAGTGCACCTATTTCAGTCATGGGGTTGATGCCAGATGTTAGGAAATGAAGAAAAAAATTGTAACAAAAAAAAACAATTTTTGAAGAAAAAAATGTAAAACATTTAAAAGAATGTAAATTAAAAATATTTAAATAAAAAAAAATAAAACTAAGAATGTAGATTAAAAAGTAAAAAAATGTGAAAAAAGTATGCTTAAAAAAATTAAAGTAAAAAATAAAAAAAAGAAAAGAAAACTAAAAATGTGTAAAATTAAAAACTAGAATTAAAAAAATTGAATTTTTTTAAAGGTAAGTGAAAATATCTGCAAGCATATTAATTTATTAAACTGCTATCATTGGCAACCATCCATGCAAGTCTAAGGCAAATGGCCACACTGGTTGGACGCACAAAGTGGATGCCAGCCAGTACCACATGGTCATCAACAACAACTAACACTGAGCAAGGAGGCATGGGCACAAACAGAGAAAACACGCAGGCCTATGGGGAAAGCACACTGGCTACACAAAATGGCCACCAGCCACATGGTCAGAACAACAACAACCAGCCAGGAGGCATGGCCACAAGCAGAGAAGACATGCAGGCCTATGGCAAAAGCACACTGGCTGGCTACACAAAATGCTGCCAGCCACATGGTCAGAACAAAAACAACCAGCAAGGAGGCATGGCCACAAACAAAGAAGACATGCAGGCCTATGGGGAAAGCACTCTGGCTGGCTACACAAAATGGCCGCCAGCCACATGGTCACAACAACAACCACCAGCAACGAGGCATGGCCACAAACAGAGAAGACATGCAGGCCTATGGGAAAGCACACTGGCTGGCTACTCAAAATGGCCTGAGGTTGTCTCCAAAAGAGGGTGAGGTGCACGTGAGTGGGGAAGGTGTCTCCTTTCTGTTCTTGTGCCCTCACACACCCTTACGAGTGTAAAGCATCATCATCGGGCTATGCTCCTCGTGGGGGTGGTGCTGCAGTCCCTCACGGGCCCTACAAGAGGGCTCTCTGTTGGAGATCTTTTCAGGAGATGCCGCAATTGTGCATGTGGGTGTGTGGGAAAAGGTGATGTGGTGAGTAAGTGGTTTAAAATTACCTGGTAGTGCCCCAGAAGTTTAATGGGGAGTACTCCAGATAAGTTAAAAATAGGGCAGGGTTGTAGAGCCTCCTCAAACAAATACAGGGAGGGATGAGTTTGTTTCCACCGCTCTCAACCCGCAGAGATAGTGTGTGAAAATTAAGAGTGTGAGATGGTCGACATGTTTCGCGCAGATGATGCTTTACACTCGTAAGGGTGTGTGAGGGCACAAGAACAGAAAGGAGACACCTTCCCCACTCACGTGCACCTCACCCTCTTTTGGAGACAACCTCAAGTTTGACTATCCCCCTAATAGGGTGGCCAACCATCCCTCTTTCTTTCTTTTACTCACTTAGGAACTGATACCATTCTAGGGTTACAAGTTGTTCTCGGGAGCATTGGTACAGGACCTACACTTTCCTCTAACTAGCTCCCAGTCCCTCCTCTATATTGTGTTGATACTCAAAATGGCTGCCAGCCACATGGTCACAACAACAACAACAACCAGCAAGGAGGCACGGCCACAAACAGAGAAGACATGCAGGCATATAGGGAAAGCACACTGGCTGGCTAAACAAAATGGCCGCCAGCCACATGGTCAGAGCAACAACCACCAGCAAGAAGGCATGGCCACAAACAAAGAAGGCATGCAAGCCTATGGGAAAAGAACGCTGGCTGGCTACTCAAAATGGCCGCCAGCCACATGGTCACAACAACAAGCAGGAGGTCTGGAAAACAAAGAACACATGCAGGCCTATGGTGTACACTGACTATACAAAATGGCCACTGGCCACATAGCTTGGGGAACAACAAAGGCAAATGGTGGCCTATGGCAAACACACACACACACAGGCCAGACAAATGAGGTATGGTAATACAGAGCACACAGCATTAATTCAACAATGCCAAAAATGAAAATTAACAGGGCTAAAAATGTTTACAACAACTCACATCCTCCACTGTTTACAGGAGAAAAAACACAAAATACCACTAAAAAACACATTTTGTATTTTAATCTAATGTCATCCATGGCCTAAATGATGTTTCAGTTCAACAGACACCACAGAAACAGTTGTTTCATGTACCCATGAATAGTACAGAGCCTACTAGCTGGAAGGCCCATTTGCAGACTAGGCCACAAAGTGAATTAAATCAATACTGAAAATGTATTAAAAAACATGAAGAAAATGTAGTAAACTGTGAAACATTTTTCCTTCACAAAAGAAGAAAAATTAAATGCAAGAAAATAACTAGGCCCCTACTAAAACTGCAGGCCGCCCACTGCAACAAATTCTGAAAATCGAATAAAAGTACAAATAAATCCAGGTGCATGCTCCCAATCAAACAAACAACACCCATATATACCAGTTTTTCAACTTATTTGTGATATCTCAAAAACAAAGTCCTTAAATACAATGGCATATATGCAGCAGACAAGGAGAAAGATTCTTCCAACTCCAAATCCCAATGAAAAGTGACAAGGAGAGGGACAAAGCACTGAGAGGAGCCTGCTGCACAGGAACAGGAAGTTGGTGTCTTTGGGTCACTTCCTTCTGGTTTGATTTTTTTTTTAAATGGCTTCTTGCACAAAAAAAACAACTCCAATAGCCAGTTTGAGAAGAAAATCCACTCCAAATGCCTCTCAGTTGCATTCTCAAGCAGACAAGCTGCTCGACCGCTCCGTTGGCGACCAGCACTAAGAATACTAGATTGGCGCAGTCGCGGCTGGAAGCCGTGCGAGTGAGCGTGAAGTGTCGGCCTACTTCTCCCATAGCATAACATTGGAGTTAGCTTATTACATTTAATAAGCTGCAATTTCCAAATGGGAGCAGGCCTACCAGTTTATGTTTGGTGTATTTGGAATGTAAAATGAAAAATCCTAACTTATGGTTTAGTCGGATTTTAAATTACAATTTTGAAAATTCCACTTTCAAAAAGTTGTCATTTTTCTGCCTTAGCCAATTAGTGTCTGTACCTGGTCCACATGACTGGGTGTAGATTACACTTGAGCTTTGTGTATTCCTCCTAGATGGCCATATACATTAGGGAGCTTAGGTGTACCTGGATGGGCCATCACTGGCAGGATGGAAGGGAGGAGTTGGCCACCGCCCCACCTACACTAGAATAGAATGTGTCCTGACTCCAAACAAAAGGCTGCATAACCCCTGTAGTTAGTCTGGAGCCAGGGCTGGGAAGGCAGGATGCATGGGGACTTCAAAGGGAAACCTCGAGACTTCTGCCCCATTTCACAGTAAAACAAGACCAAAATGACAAAAAATCCAATATGTAGAAGTCAAGATATGAATGTTTAAAGAATAAATACAAAAAACAGTGCTTAGAAGTCAATAGTGCTAAAAAGGTTACTTGAGGTCGCGAGGGACCAGAGTAAATCCAAAGTTCAAGCTGACAGCAATCGAGGGCAGGGAGGCTACAGGACTCAGACAGGTCCAGCTAACTAAGTACCTTGGATGGAGAAAAGTGTCGTCATCGAAGACCCGAGTCGAGGAGGCACCACGTCGTCATCAATTCATGGATGGTGGTGAGCGCCGGCGCCGATCTGTGCCATCAATGGAAGCTTCGGAGTCGAACCCCTTTGAGATGCAGGCGCTGCGTGGAAGTCAAGCTGCGTTGTCCTTCGGCGTTGAGCCACGTCGGCTCTAGAATCGCTGTCGTTGAGCAGCCACTGCTTCAGTGTTGAAGGTGATGCACCAGTTCCGATTGGCGCAAAATCACTGCTGCATCAATATCGATGTAGGAAAAAGCAGCAGGAACCCACTTCTGAGGCCCAGGACTGGAGGGACACCTCAGGCAAGGGTAGGACTCACAGATGGCAGAGTCCAGCAGCATCAGCAAGATTGTAGAAAGCCTTTTGTGTCCCTGAGACTTCAGAAAACAGGAGGCAAGCCAGCAAGCCTTTGGAGTCACTCTCGGTTTAGATGAGAAGGGTCCAGTCAGCAGGACAGAGATCAGCAGGCAGCAGGGCAGCTCAGCAAAGTAGAGAAGTAGTTCCTCAGAACATTCCATCAAGGCAAAGTGGCAATCCTTACAGCACAGCAGTCTTTACCCCAGCAGAGTTCTTCCCAGATCCAGGAGTGTACTTATTTGATAGTGTACTTATTTGATAGGGTCACTTTAGGGTTACTTATACCCTAAAGTGCCTTTGATGTAGGGGGTGACTTCAAAGGAATTCTCTGAAGTGCACAAGAATCCCTTTCAGCCTAGCCCTGGCTCCAGACTACCAGTAGGGGGGTAAATCAGCACTTTGTGTAAGGGTGGGACACAACCTATTGAGATGTAAGTGTGAGTCACCTCTCCCCTTCCTGCCCAGGAAGGCTGTCAGTATGCAGATGAATCTGTAGATGAAAGTGTAGCTGTCACCCGGCCCAGACGTGTATTGGAGACAGGCTGCAGGCACACAGAGAAACGTTATAGCAGAGAAATGTCCACTTCCTAAAAGTTCACATGGACCAGTCAACCAACAAATCAGACAATTGGAATATCTTATGCGTGGAAAGATAAACCAGAGAGTACAAGCAACTACTCTGATACAATATCATAAAGCCAGCAGAATACCAAGAGGGCTTCGCCTAGCCATTAAACCTATGCTGTTTAAATTAAACAAAAAATGTATGGATAGATGGTATGCCATCCTTAATAAGTGTTCGCTGGACCTGATATTTCTAATTGTGGAAGAACTCTCTCAGGTTCTAAGGGGCCTAGAGCAAGACATCAAAGAATTACAGGATGCTCTGATTCTTTGTATGGAGGCAGACACCTGGCAGTCGACCTTGGGGGAGATCAACACGAAATTGGATCAGTATGCCAAAGAGATCCATGAACGCAAAATTCGAAAGTTTCGCAGGGATAGACTACAAGCAAGACGAGGTGTACTCTTGGGCTGAGGTGTACGCACAGAAACGTAACCTGAGAAAACCAGGGACCACATCTTCTGAGGAGAGTTTGGTCTCCATCAGTGAAACACAACTGTCCCATCCTCCTGTACCGATATCTGCACCGACAGGAGACAGCAACGTAGTAACTGGTGTGTCCAGTGTCCCGAAGCTGTCTTTTTTAGAGAACAGCCGGCAGCCAACAATCCTCTTACACAACCCATGGCGGTACAGGCAGACGTAGCAAAACCTGGAGAGGTCACAGATTCTGCAAAGCCCGGCCCATCGAGAAGACAAAAGAAACATTAGCGATTAATATTCCATCTGAAAATTTGTCGAAATCTCAACTAGCCGTTTTAGACAAAGGGATCTCTTTTGTGCCAACTTTTCATACCAAACCACTGGAATCAGAGATTGCTTTGTATAAATTCACAAGGAAGTTGTGCCTTCGATATTTTTTTGCCAATCTCAATGCGGAATCCATGGATTCACAGGCATCTGAGTATCGTGAATTTAAACCGAAGAGTACATTCATCTCTCCCACATCTCATAACATCATTGACACCTTTGAGACACTTGTCAAACAGGATTTGTCTAAACTGTCGACACAGTCCACTACCCACCAAAACTTGTCCAAAAGCGAGAAAGCAGCTTTGAAATCACTAAGGATGAATCAAACTTTACATTTCACACCAGCAGAAAAGGGTGGTGCATTGGTGGTGATGGATCACAGGTTTTATGAGAACAAGATCAAGACCATTTTGCAGGATGATTTGACCTATCTACCATTGTCTGAAGACCCGACTGCATCGTTCCAACCCTTGTTGATGACCATTCTCACCCATGCTATTGAGATGAAATGGATCATGGAAAAAAACAAAGAATTTCTTTTCATTCATCATCCACGGAGGCCTGTACTATACATGCTACCAAAGATACACAAAGATCTATTTAATCCACCTCCTAGACCTATTCTATCAGGGTACGGCTCCATCCACGAACCTTTGGGGCATTATCTCGATTCATTTTTGCAACCCATTGTACAGGCTGGTCCCTCATACTTACAGGACACGACCCATCTTTTACAACTCTTGCAAGAAGTTCAAATACCTGAGGCTGGAGAGATTTGGCTATGTACTGTAGTAGTGGTAGCTTTGTATACTTCTATTCCCCACCTAGAGGGCATTGAGTCTATAGAATGGGCACTTTTGAGGCACGATGCACTGCAAGCGAACAAGGTTTTTCTACTAGAGCTGTTGCACTTCTGCCTATTTCACAGCTACTTTAAGTGGCAAAATCGCTACTATCTCCAAGCAAACGGTACCTCTATGGGTTTTTCCGGTGCACCTAGCTACGCTAACATCTTCATGATGAAATTTGAGGTTGAACATATTCTATCAGATGAAGGATGGATGAGGAACATGATACTATATTGGCGCTATATTGACAATATTTTGATCGTTTGGCATGGTTCACAGATCGACTTGGAGACTCGAATTTTGGCATTGAATAACAAAAACCCTAGGATTCAATTCACGTTCAACATGGATCCACATAGCATTGCATACTTGGATGTCAATATACAATGTATGGGCACCAGGATTAGAACTGGTGTTTTCAAGAAATCCACAGATCGCAACAATTCTTTGCTGTATAGCAGTTTTAATCCCCCGTCTCTTAAACGCCATTTACCTTACTCTCAATTTACCAGAATCAGATGCATCACTTTGGAACCTGAACAATGCGTGAGCACATTGCATGAGTACAAGCAGAAATTTTTGGTACGTGGTTACCCTGGTGAAGTTGTAGATCAAGCAGAGAAACCGGCTTTATCCCCGTGACAGAACTGATCTTCTGAAGAAACAGATCAGGCAGGTGACACCCAGAGAAGTCTTTGTTTCAACTTTCTCCACACACTCTTAAAAAATCAAGAACATTCTACTAAAACGTTGGGATCTGTTACAGTCTGAACCTGACTTCAAAGGGATTTTTGCTAACACTTCACTATTTGCATACAAAAGATCGCACAATTTAAAGGAGATTCTCACCCGGCTGCTAGATGTTACTAAGGTTGTACACAAAGGAATGATGAAGTGTTTTAACTGCTCTCATTGTAATAACGCACTCATTGGTCAAAGCATTTCTCATCCATGGTCAGGGAAACACAGCCACTTAAATTACACAGCTGACTGCAACAGTCAGCATGTCATTTATGCGATTAGGTGTCCATGCGGACTATACTATGGTGGTAAAACAGAGAGATCATTACGCACCCGGATAACGGAGCACAAAAGCAGGATCAGAACCAAGACCCTCAGTTCACCATTAGCAGCACATTGGTATGAACATCAACACACTATCGCTCAGATAAGATTCACCATCTTGGAGGTGGTCAAGATTCACCCAGACAGGGACATGTCCAAACTGTTGTCTCAGCGTGAGACACACTGGATACGGTTCTTGACACACTTATACCGAAAGGTCTCAATGATAAACTTGAGTTGTCCTGTTTTTTGTGAATTCACTATGTTATCTGATTTAGAGAGTAGGAACCTTGGCCTCATATGAACACCACATTTGTGATCCTTGTTCTTCATGTATTGCTTTTACCAGCTAGCATGTGTATCTGACCGGGCACGTTATGTGTCCTCATCATGTATCACTGTACCTTTCTGCAGTACTTACTTGTTGTTATAGTGTATTACAGTTGTGACCTTCACCTGAATTTGTTGTCCTTACCGTTTTGTGTGTGTTTATGATTGGCACGTGATGCACCCATTATTCTGTATTATCTCTTTATGTCATGCTTACCATCATCTCTATATTGGTATACTAGTCCACATCATGTTTATTTCAGCATTCACCCGAGGATCCTTGGTGGTCCAGGGTATCACTGTATTTATCATGTTCACCATTGATGTTCTTATCATTATTGTAGCAATTGTTTTATCAGCCACTTTTGTTTGGTAACTTCATTTACATTGTGCCACTGTTGCAATCTGTGTATCTCTAGGCATTTTCGCATCTTCTTAATTCTTATTTATTGATTACGGCCACTCGCGGCGCATGTGAGTCCCTCCTTTGTGTTCACGGATACGCTTTGCATGGCACTTCCGCACTTTAAAACCCAGCGTGGCGTCCATTTGACTACACGCCTGTTACGGAGGTTTTTCTCACAAACCGGTTTCGTCTTCTAGACACGTTGAGCGATTGGGCTTATGCTTTAAGCGCATGCACGTTACTTTATTTGTGTAATGCACTTTCTGACGACGGCTTTTCATTTCAGTTTGTGTTTTTGGACCATATCATTGGCCAACCATCGGCCACAGCGTTTTGAGGTATGACTCGTGGCATACGTTTGGTCATTGCATGACGTGTTGGGTGTTTTCGAACTGTATCTGGGATCTTTCCACTTTTATAAACATTCTCTGGTACTCAATTATGGACATGCAGGGCATGGGTCGTTTCCTATGAATGGTGCTGGCACAGATGTACACAGTGGAGTATGCGTCCTTCTGGCTTTTTCCTGTATTTCATATCTATGTTTTGGGTTTGCAGTTCTAGATTTTGGGTTTCTGCATTACTTCAGTCTTGGCAAAGGTCACACAGTTTTACATGTAAATTTCCCCTCTGTATCTAGTTCATTGATCAAATGTCCTGCCCATGTTTGAGCCTTTCTTTTCATACTTTATGTTGGTATTTGCAAGTCATACATACGGCTATTTTTGACATTGTTGTTTACAGATTCCCCTGACGAAGGGCTTTTGTAATGCCCGAAATGCATTGGGATCAATCGTTTTGACTGCATCATCTTATGTCATCATTGAATTCAGCTTCTTTTGAAGAATACTATTGCTCCTGCATCGTTTGAAAATAAAACAGATTGAGCAACAGTCAATGCTTTTTATTGTTTGGACTATGAACTGTGTTCATTGATTCATTTTCATGTTTATGGTTTTAAGTTGTGATCAACTGTGATAAATATGTCCCACATTTTGTTGTTTATATTGTTCACACTTTTATAGTGATTTCTGGTAGTGCACCCAGTGTCTAAGACACTTATCCTAGTTCTCTTTTCCACTTTCTAAAAGTGGCATTTCTAAAATGGTAATGTCAAATCCAAATTTACCATTAAGGAGGATTTATCAACACCATTCAAAAGATATTAAACATGAAGTATCTACTCCTTTCCAATTGGAAATTACAGCTTAGAAGGTGTTTAAAGGAATACCCAATGCTAGCCTATGGAAGGAGTAGGCCTCTCAGCAGTGAAAAACGAATTTAGCTGTTTGTCACTGCCAGGACTTGTAAAACTTAAAAGTACATGTCCTGCCTTTTAGTTACACAGCGCCCTGTCCTAAGGGTCACTTTGGGCCTACCGTGGGGGAGAATTAGGTGTAATAAAAGGGGAATTTAAGGCTTGGCAAGTGGTTTTATACCCTAAGTCGAAGTGGCAGTAAACTGCAGACACAGGCCCTGCAATGGCAGGCCTGAGACAGGTTTGAAAGGCTTCTTGTATGGGTGGCACAACCAGTGCTGCAGGCCAACGAGTAGCATTTAGTATTCAGGCCATGGGTACAAGGTATACCACTTTACAAGGGACTTACAGGTAAACTAAATATGCCAATCAGGTATGTACCAATGTCAACATGTTTAGGAGAAGCACACGCACTTTAGCACTGGTTAACAGTGATGAAGTGCTCAGAGTCCTAAAGCCAAAAAAAGATACAGCAAAAAGTGGAGGGAAGCAGGCAAAATGTGGGGGAAGACCACCCTAAGGATGACAGGTCCAATAGTCTATAAAAGAAAAGTGCTTTAAAGATTGTAGGCCGTAGAAAGAGTAAGAGTGCAAGAAAAAGGAAAGCCCCCTGGATGCCTTGAGCAATCCTTCTTGGGTTAGATAATTTGTGTTTGCTTTTTTCTTTTTACTCACCTTATGTAGAATGAGTCACTACAGGAGAGAGAAAGGGAAAAAAGGATTCACATAAACAACATTTTCAGAGAAGGGCAAGGATGTGTGGTGAACTCAGAAAGAAAACGAAAACCCAAGAAGGAAGGAATACAGACAGCGAGTAAGAAATAAGAGAAGATACTAACAGCTAATCAGACGCAGGAGAAGAACAGAGTACAACCGTAAATAACTTTCAGTGCAAAGTACTTACCTGTGCCTCACATTTAATTTCTGGGGGACTCTGGAAGGGAACTCTCCAACCTGTAAAAGAAAAAAAGAGAAGGACAGTGAAGAAAAAGTGAACACAGGGTTGTGAACACTTCTTTATACTATTCTCAGATGTACCCAGGAAAATAAGCAAATAAGAGATTTAGTTTGGCTCCTGGTGTTGCGTCTTAAAAAACTATTAAACCACGAATAGAGGATCATTGTAACCAGCTTCTCGTGTTTTTACCCAACAACCCAGCCGATCCCGCGACACGTGATGTCAGAAGTGGAATTGTCTGCGATGGAGAACATTATTCATTATTTGGCAGAACAGCAGAAGGAGTGGCGTAGCAAGGGGGTGGGAGGGGTATGGACCACCGTGGGCGGCACAAGTTTTGGGGGCTGCGGACCCCCACCCGCTCTTCCATGCCTTTGCCGCTGGGCGGCAATCGCATGAAAATCCCCAGCACCCCCTGCTCTTATGGCCACTGCGGGCGGCAATGGCAGGGACCGCCAAGGGCGGCAAAGTGGCTAGCTACGCTACTGAGCAGAAGAAATAAGAGTGGGCCCTAGAACGCTACATTAAAACCTCAGAGACTAAGCGTAGCATCTTCCGAGATTACCTGAAAAACCAGGCAGAACAATTACATAAGTTGTCTGAGGGGCAACTTTAACTGGCTACAGGAATTGCTCAAAGTAAGGGGCTGATGCCCACGGGACCCCCAGTTTCTTTGCAGAAATTTACTCCAGGTGAAGATCCAGAGGCCTTCCTCCTTAATTTCGAGAGAGCTGCACATGCAAGTTTGTGGCACATTGAAAGATGGCCACACTACCTGGCCCCATTATTAGGAGAAGCACATGCCACTTATTAAGCAGCCAATACCAGCAGAAACACACTCTACAAGGTCGTCAAGAAGGTTATCCTCGACAGGCTCGGGGTTCATGAAGAAACTCATTGAATATAATTTCGTAAAGGAAGAGGTTTACCTAGGGATACCCTTGAAGCCTTATTTAAGTTGAAGGATGCTGCCCACCATTGGCTTAAATTCCAGGGAGCAACCAATAAGTAGAGAATGTCTAAAATGTACCTGGAACAATACCTGAAAGCTTGCCGATATCAATGCAAAGGTGTTTAAGACAACACCCAGCGATGACCCTGGAACAAGCTATTGAAATGGCTACCACCTTTTAATGGGCTCAACCACCCAAGAACTTTCCAGAATGCATAAAAGAAACAAAACCTCTGCCCTGTACCCTTGGAAAGATCCAAAAGAAACCTCTGAAGGCTTGTCCAGAATTGACTACCTTATGACCAGTCAGAATAGAAACCCCACATCCAGCCGGTCCACAATGTTATGAATGTGGAGAATGGGGTCACATTGCCCGGTTCTGTAGAAGTAAAAAGATGGAGAGGAGCCCATGGAAATAAACTACTGACCCTTCCCATTTATTTTACTGAAGAGATGGGATCTAGCTATTATGTGAGTTTACAAATTAATCAGAAAATAGTTACCGCCATATTGGACTCGGGATGTAAACAGTCTGTAATCAAAGACGATTTGGTTCTTCCCCATTAGATTATTCCTAATAAACAAGTATGTATTAGATGCGTTCATGGGGACCAAAATATTTACCCAATAGCTAATATCAGTGTGAGAAATGGAGACGGCCAGGAAACATGGGTGGAAGTTGGGTTTCTCTGTAACCTCTCGGAAGTGCTTTTAGGCATTGATAACCCTCATTTCCTTGCCCTCCTAAGAGAAACAATACAGGAGGAGCATGCTTGGTTGAGAGAATCCCCTTTTCTCACGAGAGCATAGATGACGCTGAACCTTCCAAAGATCCAAAATTCAAGAAGCAGAGACGGAACAAAAGAGAAATGGACCCTCCAAAAACTACTTGGGAATAGAAGAGCCGTGGGAACTAGACCGAAACTTCTGGGCGGCCCATCTAAATGATCCGACCCTTCACTATGCCTGGCAGAGGTCCTGAGAGGAGGAAGGAAAGCTTCCCCATGTATATCTGTTGTTTCAGATAAAAACGGATTGTTGTACCACATTGGGAAAAAAGATGAGTTTCCCCAGTTGTTAGATTCAAATAGTTTTCAGGATCAAATATTATTATTCGCCCATTCTCGTCTCATATCTGGGCATTTTGGGGCAGAAAAGACATCTCAAACAATAATAGCTCAATTTTATTGGCCAGGAATTTTAGCCCAAATCCAGAAATACTGTCAGGAATGTGACGTATGTCAAAGGAAAAACCAACACCACCCTCCTACAGTTCCCTTACAGAAAAAGCCTTTCGTTGGGAAACCCTTTGAAAGAATCAGCTTAGACCTAGTGGGACCCTTGATCCATTATAGCTAGGGCTCCCGGTTTTATGGTATTTATTTTTTCAACATTTCCATCTGTATTTATCTATATTTATTTTTGGGCCATTTTATCTGTATTTATCCATATTTATTTTGTGTTTTGCATATAAATGAAGGTGTAAAACTGTACATTTGCATATTTATTTAACTGATAGACGCACACTCATACTTTGCTGTCTGTCGTGTTTTAGCTATTTAAGCTGCCAAATATTACAGAACAGTACATCCACTGGAAAATACTGGCATTATACCACAAATGTATATTGACACATGCCGTTATTTAAAGAAATTTCATCCTGTTTTTTAATTTCCCATGCTGTCCATCTGCTCAGCTGTTGGGCTATAATTCATAAATGACAGCACGGCGAGTCACTTAAAAGCAGCACAATTTTCTGTATTTATCCACTTTTAAAAATAAATGCAGACAGAAAACAAATTGTTTTCTGTCTGTATTTATCTGTAAAAATCCGAAAAACGGAAAACAGGAAGCCTTAATTATAGCAAAGGAAATAAATGTGAATTAATTATTTTTTACAATGCCACCCGTTATCCCAAAGCTGTTCCCCTTAGAGAAACTACTACCAAGACTATAGCAAAGGCCATAATTGAGAGGTTCTTTAGAATGGATTTCCTTCAGGAACTCAAAACTGACTAAGAGAACCCATTTGTATCTAAATTAATGAGCCAAATCTATAAACAATTGAACATTAAACACTTGAGGATGTTGGTATACCGCCCTCAGACTGGTGGGTTAGTAGAAAGATATAATGGGACCCTAAATTTGACTCTCAAAAAATGCTTACAGGAGAGAGCAAACATTGGGACCAATTATTCCCCTTAGCTCTATTTGTGATACAAAATCAAAACCAGAGTAGCCTAGGGTGTGCACCCTTCAAATTACTTTTAGGGTGTAAACCTCAAACCTTACATGGAATCACTAGAGAGGCATGGGAGAAGGACTCACAAGAAGAAAGGAATTTGTTTGACTATAAAGTCCAACTGAAGGCTCGATTAGGGAAACTTAGGAATTCGCTCAAAATAATCTAAAAAAGTTCAACAGAGACAAAGACATTTTTATAATAAAGGGAAAAAGTGGAGGGAATCAAAAGTATGGAGTAGGTATTAGTACTACTACCCACCTCTGAAAACAAAATGAAATCATAGTGGTAAGGACCATATAAGATCATAGATAAGATTTGTCAAGTTACCTATAAACTACAGTGACAGGAGGATGTATGCAAATTTAGCATATAGATTTGCTTAAAAAATGGTTGGGACCCATTCTGGTAACATTTCAAACAGCAACCCAGATAAAGATTAACAATAGTACCCTTGAATATATTACTATGGGTGATATTTTTAACTATAGAGCAAAAAGAAAGACCTATATAACTGTTTGTCACCCTTTTCACAAGTGTTCTTTGATCTTCCAGGGAAAACCCATCTTACCACTCATGACATTCATACTAAAGAAAGAACAGTTGTAAAACAGCGACCCTATTGAATACCCGAGGCAAGACAAAAAGCTATACAGGAAGACGTAGAGCAGATGTTAAAACTTGGAGTAATTGAACCCTCGACCAGTGAATGGTGTTCCCCTATGGTTCTTGTTCCCAAACAAGATGGAACCATCCGTTCTGTATTGACTTTGTGCAGTAAATAAGATTTCCAGATTTGATAACTATTCCTTACCAAGAATAGATGAATTCATTGAATGTTTGGGAGCTCGGAACATATCCTCTGTTGACCTCACTAAGGGGTATTGGCAGATTCCCCTGTGACCGGAGGACAAGGAGAAGACAAACATTTCGACACCGAATGGGCTGTTCCAAATTACAGATCTCCCCTTTGGATTGCATGGTGCTCCACCCACCTTCCAACATTTAATGAATCACATTCTTGAACCCCACAATAATTATGCCTCGGCATACTTGGATGATATTGTTATATTCAGCACAAATTGGAAAGACCATCTTAAACATTTTATCAAACTGTTATATTGGAATTTCAAGTTACTGGTCTCCACATTAATGCACAAAAATCCAAATTTACTCATAGTAAGGTCAAATAGTTAGGAGGCCTGCTTGAGGATTGACTTATTGAACCCCAAGAGGAAAAGGTGAAAGCCATCACTGACATCTCATTCCCACTGAACAAAAAAAGAATTATGAGAGTATTCCTGGGTCTTCTAGGTAATTATAGACGATTTATTACCCAGTATTCAAAAATATCTACTCCGTTAACTGATCTCCTAAAAAACAAAAAAATACAGCAAATACACCCTTCTATCAAGGCTCTGATGCCTTCGACCAGTTAAAAAGAATAATCATCAACAAGCCTGTCCTACAGTCTCCAGACTTCACCAACCATTTTTACTCCAAACAGATGCCTCTGAGATTGGTATTGGAGCTGTATTGTCTCACGTAAATGAAGCTGGAGAAGAAAAACCCATTCTGTTTGTTAGCCGTAATCTGTTCCCCAGCAAAGTACAGTACCCCATTATCGAAAAGGAATGTTTGGCCATCAAATGAGCAGTATAAAAACTGTGATATTATTAGGATGGACGTCCATTCATTCTCTACACTGAACATGACCCCTAACTTGGATAAGCAGGAACCAGGGCTATAATGCATGGGTTCTCTGCTGGTTCCTATCGCTTCAACCCCTCCAATTTAAGGTTCGATATCGTCATGGCAAAAAACAAGGTAATGCCGATTTCCTCTCTAGGTATCCTCTTTTCCCTCCGATCGGGAAAATCTAAGGGGATGGACTGTGTGCGGGACCTGGAGTGACAGAACAAGACAGGTCAAGACTTACCATATATTACCATATATTCCCTGGTGGACAACGTGGTCACCAGCACCTAAAAAAAAAAATGAACACAGTTAAAACAAGCATTGAAAATGCAATAGGTCTCGCCTTTGATTAGTTAAAGCCATTTGCTTTGCTAATGGTATTGTATAGCAAAGCAAATGGCTTTAACTTAAGGAAAGGCGAGACCTATTGCATTTTTAATGCTTGTTTACCTACATTTCACCAGAGCGGTGACCGGTGCAACAATCTCCCGGAGCTTGTGCCTCACTGACATTTATCACATAAACGTGACGAAGGGCTCCTAATGTCGGCTGAACTATTACAGAAGAAGAAAACAGCTAAAGTGACCGACCCCCAGGGACACGTGTGCCACCTCCAAGCCTCCATCAAGGGTCCTCGAGCAGAAGAAAGGCACAGAACTGCAGGAAGGGGGTGTATGCGTGAAAATGCTTCACGCGCCCTCCAGGGAAGAGGTAAAGAGGGGCATCTTTTATGGTACTGATCTGGTGGAAGATACTTCGGCTCTGATACATTTATGGACAGACAGGCAGACAAAAAGAAAGCAGGCATTCATAGAGGCAGGCACACAAGCAATCAGAGAAGCAGCCTGGCATTCACACATGCGGATAAACACACAGGGAGGACAGACGAGTAAGCACAGGCGAAGACACATGCACACATACATGCAGATTAGATTAGATTTGGATACAACCCTGTACGCCAACTGCCTTCCATATTAATGGAAAATCACAAAAGGCAGCCCTTAACACCTTTGGAAGAAAGGCCCCAACATTAGGAAGCTTGCCCGATAATTGACCGGTAATTTCTTCAAAATAACATCAGGTTCCCTATTTTAGAAGGGTTCCTTATTGCTACACGGTGTACATGTGAGGAGGAAACGTCACCCCTGAACGTGCTCCTGGTGGCCCAGGCCTGCAAGAAGGCACCACTCGAGGTGCCGGGGGCCTTCCATCCCTTAGAAGCCCTGTAGGTTCCAGGGTTCGCCGATCCTGTTAGGACATCTTTACAAATGATCCCACATCGCCTCCGAAGCAAGAACTCACAGGCATGCTCTGACTGTAGGACAAGCGCTGCGGCTAGTCGGAGAAATCTCACCAGGCACTAGAAGAGTCTGTGTATGCCTCAGCATGGCACAGGGCCCTCTCTCTTTGAAGCGACTCCAGGCTCTTTCTGCAATGACGCGCGTGCCTGTGGCTGCTCCAAGTGTCCCTAGGGAAGTAATCCCACCTCTTAAGGTTTCTCGAAGTTGGTCCAAAGAAAATCAAAAGCTCGTCTTTCCACAGTCATAGTGGGGCCCTTTCTGTAAAGCTCCTCTGATCTGAGCTCCGACAGGCAACACCTTCACAAGGCCGCAGTCGAACTGATGAAATGCGGCGCCGCCACGGTCCAAGGGGCTCTTCTCATGGGCAAGGGAGTGTCAATCGGTGTTGCAGGTCGAGCTGGCTTCCGGGCCCATCAGCAGGTGAAGAAGGGTAGGAGCCGGCTCTAACGCCTTGGCCAGCTTACACAAGCCCAGGGGCACCCCAAGAGAGGCAGGAAGAGGATGGAACCGGAATACCTCGCCGAGGCGTTAGCACCTATGCACCAGCGGTGCCCCACCAGGTGGAGGGGAGCGGAACGGGACAGCCTCCGGCTACCCCACCTGCGGGCGGAGAGGTCCTCGGCCGGGGCGCCCATCTGCAGGCCCAGGGCTTGCTGGCAGGGGATCCCGTTACAGGGCCAACAATATGAAGATATGAAACATTCATAGGGCGTCATGCATCGCCCCGCCGGAACAGAGCAGGGCTGTGGGGTGATGGGGGGCGGGGGTAAGCTTATGAACATGCCTTCGGTGTCCCGGGCTCCCTGGCGGAACTGGGTGGAAGTCGATAGGAGAACTCCTTTACGTGCTGATAAACTTTATTGGACATAACCAAAACTGTAAGGAAAGTGGGTACAAAGTGTAAGATTATTACATAGCCCCAGAAAAACATGTATAATTATTATTATCTGCCGGACGGCTCTAGTAGTCGTGGCTGCAAATAAGCACGACACAACAGCGACCCCGTGTGGCAGACGTGAGAACTCAATGAGAGTGGAGCATTACCCACAAGCTACGGTTTTCTTAATTGTTGGAACAACTTTAAAGAAATTTCTAGTGCTCTGAGATCAGATTAAACTGATGGGTTAAAAACACAGACGGATCTGAAAAAGGGATGCTTGACAAAACAAGCGCGGTGCGAATGCAGCTGCAGCGTCCCGCGAGTGGTGCACGCGCATGACAAGTAGTGCGTCCGTCTCACGCCACGAGTAAAGCATCCAGTCCCCACGTGCACATCTTCTGTCCGTCCGCGTGCACATCTGGAATCCGTATTTATTCCAAAAGGCCCTCGCATGGAGAGAGCAGCGCATGAGCGCTGCTAACGCCAGGCGAGACCTAAAAAAAAGGACAAAAACAAGACACAACAACATACATAAAAACAAAGAAAGGACTCTTTTTTTCAAAGAGGAGGATGGAGTCGACATAGAGGGAGATGAAAGACTACAAGAGGAAGAGGCGGGGCCTAGCAAGGAGAGAGAGGAAGAAGGAACAGGGACTCAAGGAGAGGAGTGCGGTACACCAAAGAAGGAAACACACTCCGGGGACAACATTTATAACCAAAGAGCAGAAGACCTCCATGACTGCCAAATGGTTTCCCGAGGACAGAGCCCTCTGGAGAGGCCCTCAGTCCCACCAGGCTTATGGAGGAGCATGGCTAGCCCAGGTGAGTGTACGGGTACAAAGTGGCGGGTGCAGGCTGAGGAAAACAGGTTCGAAGCCAGCAATAATTAAGAGGACGAGGGTAAAGAAAGAGAACTCCGCTATATAAGGAAAAGAGCAAAACGTCCATAAAACAAAGTGTTTGAAAGACTGTAGGCAGAAGAAAGCGTAAGGATACAGGAGAAAGGAAAGTCCCCTGGACACCTTTGTTTAAGCAATCCTTCTCAGGATAGATAATTTGTGTTTATTCTTTTTAATTTTTACTCACCTTATGTAGAATGAATCACTTCAGGAGAGAGACAGGGAAGAAAGTATACATATAAACACCATTTTTGGAGAGGGGCAGGGATATGTGCTGATCTCAGAAAGGAAAAGGAAACCCTAAGAAGGAAGGAATACAGACAGCAAGTAAGAAATAAAAGAAGATACTAACAGCTAATCAGATGTAGGAGAAGAACACAGAGTACAACTATAAATAACTTTCAGTGCAAAGTACTTACATGTGCTCACATTTCTTTTCCGAGGGACTCCGGACTGGAACTCCCCAACCTGTAACAGAAAGAAGAGAAGGACAGTGAAGAAAAAGTGAACACTGGGTTGTGAACACTTCTTAAGTCTGTTCTCAGATGTACCCGGGAAAATAACCAATTAAGAGGCTTAGTTTGCCTCCTGGTGTTGCGTCATAAAAAAATTATTAATCCACTGAATTGAGCATCACTTTAACCAGCTTCTTGTGTTTTCTTTTTACAACCCAGATAACCTCACTGACAAGCCCCATCTATACAGTCTAACGGGTGTATAATATAGGTCATACAATATTTTTATAGTTCATATCGGGATAGATAGTTCAGGTCAACAGAAGACATGTAGAGCAACCATCCTCACTTTATCCAAAATATGAGGAAATGGGGTTTACTATATGGTGTGGTTGCACAACCTAACCTTGTCATACACTTACCAGCCCCTTTAAGACCAGTTGTTTTTGTTTGAAAAACCTGTAGCTTAACCCTGGGTAGTGTGGCTCTGAACAGTCAGGCTTACACAAACGAACAAGAGTTAAGAATTTAAACAGCACCAAAATAATTGAAGAAGAAATAAATGAGACACTCAAGAAACCCAACACTAATTTATAAATATAGATTGTATTTTTATGCATTTTTAGACACCAAAATGAAAAAGATCAACCAGCGGGTTCCGGAGATACAGAATTTACAAGGTATGTTAAATATCCACTTTTTATTTAACGGCCAACAAGCATTGGTACATTCAGCAAATTTGACAGTTGGAAACTTTTTCAAGAAAAATGTGGGTAAGTATCAATGCGGTTAATTCCAGTTACTTTAGGTGACCAACTATGGGAGAGAGACAGTCAAGGAGCCAGCAAGGTTCTCAGAAACAGTTACCTCGAAGGGAGAACAGTCTTTGTTAGTTCAAGGCACTTTTATCCTCTTGCTATAGGTTTCTATGGAAGTGGTCCTGATGCAAGGGATACAGGATACTGAAGATGCTCAAGGGATGCCGTGGATGCGATTCGGTCTACAGGGGACTTTCTGTGGCTACTCCTAGGTCCACGAGCTTGGTGAGGTGGTCCTGGCCACAGGGGTCGATATCCCTCAAAGTTCTTTTGGTCCCGGCAGAAGTTCAGTTGCCACAGCGCTACCAGTTGCCCTGTATCGCGGTTACAGCAGAATTCTTCCTTGGATGGTTACTTGTCTTCTGGGTGACCAAGCTGGACTCTGACTACTCTTCTGGGTCCAGCAGACTTGGCTGCAATTTTGAGCATTGGGTCCCAGTCTCTGGTGCTGCATGGTGGTGAGTGGTGGCAATACGAAGTTCTGGGCTACCAACTTGCCCCAGCAGGCGTCTTCAGCTGTTGTGGCCCTGTGCTGTGAATAGGTCAGCCAACTGACCACTGGAGTCTCTTGCTTTGTCTGAGCTCTGGACTTCCCCATGAGCAGGATAGAGCAGGGACAGTCTCTTTTTCTTTGTTAGCCACCAGGTTCAGCAGGTGCAGTCCACATCGGTGCAGCCTCTTTTTCCCCCGAGTCCTTGGTGCAGCTGGGCAGTTCTTCTTCGGTCCTCTTCTCCAGTTCAATGAGATTTGAGTTCTGGGTGCCAAGCGTGTCATTTTTATGCTTGGAAAATGCCCTCAGGGTAGGATGTAGTTAGGAACCAATGGGCTACCAGATTCTCTCCCTCCTGATGACTACTTCCAGCGCAGTGTGGCATCTGGCCATCCCAGGATGCACTATTCTGTCCACTTCCAAAATGGCAGAACCCATCTCTCTGCGTACAGAGCTTCCTAGTCCAGTTCAGAGGTGTGACTATCAAGAGGGCTACACACCCCTTGAAAACCAGTGTTTGAACTGGTTCTCCTCTCCTTCCCGAGTACCAGCCTGTCTAACTCAACAATAGAGCAGCCCCTCTCCCAAGTGTTCACCATTTGCCCTTCAAAGGCGGCTTCTCCTTTCTGGCTCGGCTTTTGGGTTAACCCCTGTGTGGCTTCCTGCCAAGGAGAGGTAACACCTCTCTTCCTCGCAGGCTTACATTAGCTCCTTTCCTGGCAGTCGTGTGCATGTCTCCCCATGACAACAGAAAGCTCTGCAACAAGTTACATTAATTCTGACTCGGGCGTCAAGTCGGGCTTAACATAACGAGTTGTTTGATACCTTACAGTATCAACTTTAGTAGCCTATGTTTCCCTAGGTGCTGACTGAGCTAGAGCCCAAAATCCGAAGGTAGGCGGGCACATTGCAAAAAAAGGGTACGTTTTCAGTGGAAAAATGTATGTATCCACTTTGCGTTTTGGCCCGTTTCCTGTTGCGGGCACTAGGCGCACCCACACAAGTGAGGTACCTTTTACCAGGAGACTTAGGGGAATGCTGGGTGGAAGTAGGTTTGTGCTTTCCTTCAGACTCCGGAGCTTGAAATGTGAGGAAAATTTATTTTTTAGACACATTTTGAGGTTTGCCAGGGATTCTGGGTAACAGAACCTGGTGAGAGCCACACAAGTCACTTTATCCTGGGTTTTCCTGGCTGTCTAGTTTTCAAAAATGTATAGGTTTGCTGGGTTTCCCTTGGTGCCAGCTAAGTTAGGACCCAAAATCCACAGCTAGGCATATTGCAAACAAGGGTCAGTTTTTTGTGGAAAAATGTGATGTGTCCACGTTGTGTTTTGGGCCATTACCTGTCATAGGCATTAGGCCTACCCACACAAGTGAGGTACCATTATTGTCGGGAGACTTAGAGGAACACATAATAGTAGAACACGTGTTATTACCAATTGTCTTTCAATGCATTTCTGCCTTCCAAATGTAAGACAGTGTGTAAAAAGAAGTCATTTTGAAAAATGACTCATATGCCCTGATTCGCATGCCAGTATGGGTACTCACAAATTCAGAGATGTGCAAACAACCACTACTTCTAGACTCCATATCGTGTTCCAATTTTGGAAATACATAGATTTCCTTGATACCTATTTTACACTCTTTATATTTTACCAAATGAATTGCTGTATACCTGGCCCACAATGAAAAACAATTGCAAGGTGCAGCTCAGTTATTGGCTCTGGGTACCCCGGGTTCTTGGTGAACCTACAAGCCCTATATATCCCTGCAACCAGAATGGTCCAGCGGATGTAACGGTGTATTGATTTAAAAATCTGCCATAGTTAGAAGAAGTTACAGGTGAAAATGTAGGCACAAATAACTGGGTTTTTTTCAACTCAATTTCAATTTTTTTTTATTTCAGCTATTACTTTCTATAAGAAAACCTTGAAGGATCTACACAAATGACCCCTTGCTAAATTCAGAATTTTATCTACTTTTCAGGAATGTATACTGTAGGAAAGTTCCCCTTTTTGCATGGTTCCCCCCCCGCTTTATGCCTGACACTTGATGCACTTTGACTTGATGTGCCCTGGGTCTATGCCAATCAGGTTCTCAGGGCCTGTGTTCTTTCCCAAAACTGTACCTTTGTACCCACAATTGACACATCTCTGGCCACTTGTAAAAGGTACCATGAATAGCAAGGGCACTGTGACCAGGGAAGGCCTCTAAGGGCGGCAGCACCTATTGTGCCAACCTTAGGGGCCCTGCACTCTTAACACCCACACACTGCCATTACAGGCTGCGTGTTGTGGTGCAAAGAAAAGTGAGTCGACATGGCACACATTCCTGTGTGCCATACCTGCAAGCCACTGCCTGTGGCCTAGGTAAGTCACCTCTCTAGCAAGGTGCACTAGCCCATAGGTGAGGGTGCAGTTGCATGAGCACTTTACCCCTACAGTGTCTATGTCTATTTTTAGGCATTGTAAGTGCAGTAAAGCCATAAAGAGTATATGGTATGGGAGTTGGTCACTACGAACTCCACAGCTCCATAATGGCTTTACTGAAACCTGGGAAGTTTGGTAGCAAAATTCTCAGCACATTAAACCCACAATGATGCCAGTGTGGGTTTTAATGTAAAATGCACCCAGAGGGCATCTTAGAGATGCCCCCTGGAAAACGACCAGCCCTGGTGTGGTTCATGAATGGCTACCTGCCATTTGCCACCACCAGACAGGTTTCTGCATCCCTGGGTAGAGGGCCTCTGCTCTCTGGGTCCAGAAACAAAGCCCATCCTGGGCAGAGGTGTCATGCCTCGTCCCCCAGGATGGGCTGAGTCCTTGAAGGGGAAGCTTCAAAGGCCTACCGCCTTTGTGAGCTGACCCTGCCTTTGCTGCCCCCAGCAACTGGCACCCACTGGTTCTGGCCCCACTTTGGGCTGGAGAATCGGCTGGAAAACCAAGGGAGGAAGAGAGGTGTGCCCACTTTTGCCAACCCCATCCATCAGGTGGGGGAGGCGAGGTGAGGCACACATCTCAGTCCCCTCCATCTTAAAGATGAGGGGACACAACCAATTAGAGAGAGGCTCATGAATGAATGAAATGAAATTTGTACTTGTAAAGCGCACTGTTACCCTAGGGTGTCCTGGCGCTGTACGCATACCGCTGTGGAACCCTTCCTGTCTTTTCCCTGTGAAATGTCCACTCCTGGGCACCCCCAAGGTGAAGCCAGGCATCCCAGCGCTGGTGGGGCCGTTGTGGAGATTAAGCAAGCTATTGCCCAGAGTTGCAGAGTGGGACCCATGATTAGAATAGGCACCGAGGCGAGAATTATCAGGTCCGAGGAAATTGAGCCCAAGACCCGCCGAGGCGGGAATTGAACCCTGGTCCCGGGCCAGATCTCTGCATCAGGGTCTGCCGCTCTAACCATTGAGCCACACTTCTCCACTGGAGGGTGGCATAATAGGGGGTCTACTTACCCCAAGGAAGGGACCTATTGGTCCAGCCCTGCACACTCTCATAACGCCCCGAAATTTAGTATTTAGAGGCAACCCTGAACCTTGCCTCTTCAGATTCGAGGAAGAAAGAAGAAGGACCGAAGAGCCGTGCTAACCCAGGAAGAAGAAGACACCAACTGCTTTGGCCCCAGCCCTACCGGACTGTCCCGACTCCTACCTGCTCACAGCCAAACCCTGGCGTGTCCAGCAGCCAGCAGCCATCGGAACCTGGAGGACCTGTCCTGCCTTCATCTAAAAGAATCTGTCTCTCATGGGCACTGGATTTGCTCAACTAAAGACTCCACACAGAACCCGGATCCAGGCAGCCCCGCAGATCTGCACCACTCTGCACCCGACGCCCACGGCTTGAGTTCGAGTGGCCCAACATCATGAGGAGGTCTCCCCAGCGATCCTGACCTGGGATCTGGTGATCCCCAACCTACCTCGAGCTTCAGACTAGCGCCTGCAACCTCAACCTGAGGGGTCTCCACGACTGTGGCCAGAGCTGGTAAGGAGATCCGACGCCTAAAGACACCCTTGCACCTGCCACCCCACGGCCCTTGGTGTGCCAACCGACAGTGTCCAGGCATTCCCCAAGAACCCAAATTACCTCTCCTGCCGGTGGTCGTCTTCAAGAAACCTCCCTGGCAGAGCCTGCAGCTTTTTCTTCAAACCAGAGATCTTCATTGGAAATCACGGGGCTACTGATGCCTTCTTGGCGCCCTGCATCCGGCTGCCTCCGTGCTGCTGGTGGTGCAGCTCTGTTGCTGATTGTTGGCCCCTGCAGTACTGATCTTAACCCCAGGAGCTCTGCTCCCACAACCGAGTGGCCTACTCGTGAGCAGCCCCTGACCGAAGGCCGCCCTAGCCCCAGTGGCTAACATTATGCCCCTGCGATTTGAGTGCCTAACTGAACTTTGGGGAACCTTGGTTCTAACCCCCAAAAGCTATTCTGGCAGGTTGTTTACTTACCTGCAAACTGATAACCTTCTTTTCCCCCATAGGAACCCATGTTATGATTTTTGTTCCAAACATTTTCTGTGTTGAACTGACTTTTTGTATTGAAAACAAAGTAACTTTGCTTTAAACCCAAATCTGTCATACTTACCTGTATTTTGTAAGACCCAGTGTGTGATCAATCATTCAGGGATTTGTGAAGCGCACTACTCACCCGTGAGGGTCTCAAGGCGCTGGGGGGAGGTGGGATTCGAGCAGCTCTGCCTCATCCGAAGACAATGCTTGCAGTGTGGGGGTTCGTCTGATGCTCAGGGGAGTTTATTCCAGGTCTTTGCCGTGATGTAGGAGAAGGCTGTACCTCCCAATCTGGCTCTGCGGATGCGTGGGATTTCAGCCAGGGCAAGGTCTAAAAATTAAACATAAATATACCTTTCTCTTGGGTGTGTAGAAGGAGCTTCTTTTGTTGACGTATTGGGGTCCGGTGTTGTGGAGGGATTTGTAGGCGTGAGTGAGCAGCTTGAATGTCACTCTCTTTTGACAGGGAGCCAGTGGTGGTCTCGTAGGTGCTGGGTGATGTGGTCTTGTCAAGGGATGCCGAGGACAAGTCTGGCTGCGGCGGTCTGGATGGTCTGGAGTTTGAGGAGTAGAGATTTGTTGATTCTGGTGCAGAGGGCACTCCCGTGGTCCAGTCTGCTGGTTATGAGTGCATGGGTGACGGTCATTCTGGATTTGGGGGATCTATTTGAAGGTCTTGCGGAGGATGCGGAGGGTACTGAAGCACGTGGAAGATATGGCATTGACCTGTCGGTTCATGGTGAGGGAGGAGTTGAGTATGATGCTGAGGTAGAGGGCATGGTCCATGGGTGTGGGAGGGTTGCCAAGGGCGGTGGGACACCAGGTGTTGTCCCATGCGAAGGGGATGGATCAGAGGACGAGGACTTCTGTTTTGAGCTTCAGGCAGCTGCTGCTCATCCAGGATGCGACGTCTTTCATTCCTTCCTGGAAACTGTGTCTGGTGATGTTGGGTTCCTTGGTGAGGGAGAGGATGAGCTGGGTGTCGTTGGTGTAGGTTACTATGCTGAGTCCGTGTTTTCTGACGATGGTAGCGAGGGGTGCCATGTAGATGTTGAAGAGCGTGGGGCTGAATGAGGATCCTTGGGGTACTCCGCAGCTGATCTCTGTGGTGTCGGAGAGGAAGGGCGGGAGTCTGATTCTTTGAGTTCGGCCGGTGAGGAAGGAGCGGATCCAGTCTAGGGTAGTTCCCTGTATGCCGGCGTTGTGGAGTCAGGTGGTTAGTGTGCAGAGGGAGACGGTGTTGAAGGCTGCTGAGAGGTCTAGTAGGATGAGGGCAGCCATGTGGCCTTGGTTGAGGAGGGTGCGGATGTCGTCCGTGGCAGCTAGGAGGGCGGTCTCGGTGCCGTGGTTGATGCGGAATCCAGATTGGGAAGTGTTGAGGATCGAGTTGGATTCTATGAAGTTCGTGAGCTGGTTGTTGACGATCTTCTCTGTGACTTTGGCTGCGAAGGGGAGGAAAGAGATGGGTCTGTAGTTCTTGAGGTCCATCGGGTCTGCGGAGGGCTTCTTGAGGAGGGGCTTGACTTCCGCACGTTTTCCGTCATCGGGGAACGTGTCTGTTTTGAGGGTGCAGTTGATGGTATGGCATAGTTCGGGTGCTATAGCAGAGGCGGCTCTGTGGAAGATGTGCAGTGGGCAGGGGTCGGTGGGGGCTCCTGAGTGTATGCTCCTCATGGTCTTAGCGGTGTCTTCTGTGGTGACAGGGGTACAGGCGGTGATGGTAGGCTGGGTGGCGTTGCCAGTGGCAGGTGTAGTGTCGGTGCCTTGGTTCCGGTTGTCGAAGTTGTCGTAGAGAGTCCTGATCCTGTGATGGAAGTAGGAGTCGAGTTTGTTGCAGAGGTCCTGGGAGGGAGGGACGTTGGAGTTTTCGCTGGGGGTTTGGTGAATTCCTGTATGATGCTGAAGAGTTCCTTAGAGTTGGGGGAGTTTGAGAGGATTCTGTCCTGGGTGAAGTTCCTCTTCGTGGTTCTGATGAGTTGGTGGTGTTCTGTCATGGCGGTCTTGGAGGCGGTGCATGCTTCCGAGGTTTTGCTGTTCTTCCAAGCTTTCTCGAGTCATCGGCACGGGGGCCTAGGCGCAAACTACCCCAAATTGCCAAAAAAGCAGGGGGAAAGCCTAGTCCTTAATTACATCGACCACAGCCCTTTGAGAGACCCCCCTCCCTAGTTTTTTTATTCCATTTAAAGCCCTGGGTAAACGGAAGGCAGTTGATTTAAGTCTGGGTGGAGTGGTGAAGGAAAATGGGGGGTAGATACATTGGTAGCAGAAAGAATGGGAGTGGATTTGTTTTATGTGGGAATGGATGGGTGGTTTATGTGATGGGATGTTTGTGGATGGGCTGTTAGGAGGAGTGATAGATGGAATAGGGTGACTAATGGCTGTGGGGTCGGTTGAAGCGTTAAGATGAGGCGAATAGAGTATAGGTCTGGGCTGGGTGAGGTGGCGGGAGCCCGGAATTCGAGAGTGAGTCAGAGATGTGTGAGAATGAAAGAAGGTCGGGGATAGCTGCAGGATCTTTTTTTTTTTTTGCAGATTTATAGAGCGCGAACTCGACCCGAAGGTATTGGAAATGGTTGTTCAAGGGAGAGCTACAGGGAGAGACAAGTGGAGCAGTTGATTGAGGAGAATGAGTGAAAATACTGGAAAATACAATTCGGGCGGCACACTATGCTAAGCACAGATTTTTAGCTTACGTGTTTTAAGCCACGCCCTTAATTACATTGGCCACGCCCTTTTGAGAGACCCCCAGCTTTTTCATCCCACTTAAAGCTCTGGGAAGGAGGATTAAAGGTAGGGTGACCAGACGTTCCCGATTTGCCCGGACAGTCCTGGTTTTTCACCAGCTGTCCGGGCAGATTTCGGCAATTTTGTCTCATGTCCCGGTTTATAGAAGAGGTTGACTGAAAACAGTGAGAGGCACTTTTGGGTGTTCAAAAGCTTTGCTAGTTAGCAACTGTTATAAGTAAGCAGTTTAATTAATAGATATAATTTTGATTGTAGAAATTACATTGTATTTACTTTCTTAATGCATCCTCTGTGATCCTATGTTGATGGCAGCTATCATTCTGCGCCATTCCGTGGATGAAAAATTGTAGTCCTTCTTCTATTTTCCCCAAATGTCCCGGTTTTTGGTTCTCAAGATCTGGTCACCCTAATTAAATAAAGGGTGGCAGCAGAAGGGAGGCAGAGTTGGGGTTGAGAGATTAAAAAAGTCGATCTAGCAGGGCCGGATTTGTATTGGTGGACCAAAACACAATCTTCCCATCATTAAAAATAGAAACAAAAAGATTGCCATTGGAATGTGAAGAGGAGAGACTTTAAGACTTCACCCAGTTGAATAATTTCTAGGAATCTAGTATTTCTTCAAGAGTGTCAATATTTCTTCGGAAGTGCCGGTTGGCAGTGAAAATGAATGTGCCATTTTGTGCAAGTCCGCTTTACACCGTTTTTCTAGCACTTATGAAACGGAATAGATGTTGCTGATTTTTTTCTCACAACTACTTAAAAGTTAGGAGATTTCCTATCTTCTGGCGCCATCTGCTGGTAAACATTTAGCACTATCCTCTACAAGCATATTATAACTATTACTAGACAGGCAAGCTTTCGGCCCGATTTAGAAAGCGAGGGGAATTCCTGTCTGGTGATTCCCGCACCCAGGTCTTTCCCTTGTGTGAACACCGGGCCTTCATTTTACCACAGAAGTCCCAGCGCGCAATCGCTTTGGGAACCGGTGACGTTGCAGCCGGGTCCATTCAACACCTTGGGGAGTAGAGCTTCTTATTGTCAGGTGACATCTTCAAAACAAGCATTGGCATAGCCAATAGGTCTTGCTTTTGGGACCTTATAAGTGTTTCGCCAGTGCTTTGAGCTTTGCCAATGTCTTTAAGCTATGTTGTAGAGCAGCGTGGGTGCTGTGCAGCATGTTGAAAAACTATAATAAAAAAGTGTTATAAGCATTTTTGTTACCTTATATATAACCAATAAGACATTGTCTCGGCGAGACCTAAATAATGAGGTGCTGCATTTTTTTCAACGCCGACCTGCGAGTTTCCTGGAAAGTCTGCTTAGGCCCAAAGGAGTAGGCGATGATCATGAGGCCTGGCCTTCGCAGCTGGGCTTGCTACACACGTAAGTGGATAAGTAGATGCCACATGCATGCTGCAAGGAGTAAGTGAGTGAGGCCTTTAGATGAGACTAACAGGCAAAGCAAGGCCTTGTCTTGAGATTTTGGTACTGAACAAACATCCTTGTGGGCTGCAGCCGCCCCCACACCCGCGCAAGTACTGGAAGAATCCAGTACAAAGGGAGAGTAGGAGGCAGAGTCTAGTCTACAGCCACGGATACTTAACACAGTGCAACACCATGAGGGAGAACTCCTGGCCATCTCTCCTCCCCCAGCATTGGCTGAGCCTGACACTAAACCGAGGCCAGGCCCATGATATGAAAGAAGCAAACAGGAAGGGCAGTTTTCAGCCAAGGATACCAGAATATTCAAACACAAACAGGGTGGCAAATGTGTCCACTTAACTTCCTCTCACCATCAGCACTGGAAATATCAAAACAAAAAATGCCACAGTGTCTATCCTTGGGCACTTGATTTCCCCATTTCCAAGTCGCGGGCACTGAGGAGCCCAAGAGGGACATTATAGTGTGCCCTCTGCACCTCCAATAACACCTGTGTGGCATCCAAAATCCTGCTATACATCCCAGCTTCGTGTCATCGTCTTACCCATGATTTCCAAGTGACTAATGTAATTTGGGAAGTGCCATTGCAAACCGATCCTTACACCAATCAAGGCCTCAAGTGAGCATTGGCATCTCACAAGTGACTACATAACTGACTTATGACTTGCTCCTACACTACTGCTCTGAGGTAGCAAGTACGCTTCAATGGACCACCATGGTTAGTACAGCTATGTGAGTAGTGCCCCCTGAAGTTTGTATTGTGCCAGGCTCTAACACAATGGCTCTGGCAAGCACTGCAGCGATAACAGTGGTTCTGGTAAGCACCGCTGTGTGAAGTGTATTTTGCCTTGTTCGGATAACCATAAACAGCTGCAGCACACACTGAATTTATAAGCAGTGCCAGCACAAGTGAATCGTGCCACCTTATGACACAATGACCCAGGTAAACATCATTATGTGACAAGAGCTCATGCTCCTATACTATGGTTCGGGCAGGCACTGCTGTGTGGGCAGCTGCAGCAAAAGTGTACTGTGACAAGCTTGGTAATCGTCCCTGGTAAAAGCTGCTGTATGAGCAAGAGTAGCAATTGTGCATCACGCAATCAGCGGGCACAATGGTACCGGTGAGCGCTTTGTGTTCAATGTCACGCTCCTGAACCACAGTCCTGAGTAAGCACCATGCGTGTTCTCCTGGGTGACCCTTCTACCCTGTAGTGCCAGTTCCTTAGGATAGGTATGTACTGAGCAATGAGACCTGGTTGATGCCTGTATGTTCGCCGGGATTTCTCACCGTGTGGCAGGGCACAAGTCCTAAAAAAAGAAGTGGGGGACTAACGTAGTTAATCAGTATGCAAGTGGCATCGCAGCGCGTGGCATCGCAGCGTGTGACATCACGGCGCGTGACATCACAGTGTGTGACATCACAGGAACTGGCATCACAAGAAGTGATATCAGATCTTAAGCCCTCACATATATATTTAGCAGGTGTATCATTAGTACATTTGAGCACATTTCGAGTATACTTGCAAACCCTCCTGATTTAGGCAGAAGATTCACACTTTTGTACGCTACATATAAAGCAATGTTACCTTTTGTCAACGTTAAGCTTTCTATAGCCATAGTGCTTTAAAAGAAATAGTGATATTTAAATTATTACAACGCCTCCTCAAGGGTAATAAGCGTATATAAATGCAATTTATTTTGTGCAAATACTGGGAAAGATCAACACATCTGAGGTTCTTACAGTGCATGCATATCTCCTAAACAGAGCCTCAACAAAGTGAAAAGCTGCCTCTCCTAAGTATGTGTGAAGTGCTAACAAGGTGCGAGCCTTTGTTTCCCCTTTGCTGCATTTGCATCAGGTGTGAGGCTCCTGACTGCTGCCAGCCAGGAAACTCCAACAAAATGAGGCTTGATGACCTCCTGAGACTCGGCCTTTGTTATGGCCGAGTATCCCAGCAGGAGTCAGAAATAAGAGAGCCTGTCTCCGCCTGCACGTTGTTGTGATCGAAAGCAGACAACAACGTGCAGGCGCTGCTGAATGTGTCCCGGTGTTTGGAAATTACACCGGGACGAATTCAGCATCTTTTTAGTGGGGCCCAACTTCTTGGCAGGGTGGACGGCATCCACCCTGTGAAAGAAGTGGGGGACGCCGTCCACCCGCGTGGACCCCCGACTCGTGCCCTGCCGTGTGGAGACAGATCTTTAAGAAGAAAGATTAGAAACTAGAAATATCACCATCAAGTGGCAGTCTAAGCCGGGAGGGAGACTACATGTAAAAGGGGATGCAAGGTCAGATAATCATGCAGTTTCAGCCCAGAGAACCTTTATATTGATAACCCAGAGCTCAGAGAGAGCTCAAGGCTTTTCATCTCCTATGTGAGGGGATGGGGACTTAGAAAACAGCAACTGCTGTGTGCCGTGGCCACCAAAATGAGATTGGTAAAACAAAAGCAAGGCACTGGGATCAACAAGTCCTTTTCATGGCTTAAGAGTGCTGCAAATGCAAAACGTCTCTGGAAAGAAGACATGCTTAAAGCCTGGAGAGAGTGCAAAGAAAAAGTAGTGCATCGAAACTAAACATATGGCCAAGAGTGAAAGGATCCATGTAGCAGGGGCAGTCTTCAGGGCAGAACAAAACAGCCAAAAGGCGGGACAAATGTAAAGTATTCACCAATGAAAGCAAAGTAATTTGAGAAGGCAAACGAAACAACCAATGGAAAGCGCTGGGCGTGCTGATAGGCCATACAGGAGATAACAGCATGTCTCTAAGAGAAATCACATGCGCTGCTTAGGCAAGACCTAAAAACAATCCAGATCCAAGCGGTTATTACCCACAGTTTCTCCCTTTACTTTGTTTTTACCTTCAGTTACCAGTTTTTTGCTCTTCTTCATTATTTCGCATGTTCTTTCCTAGTGTATCCCATGTTTCCAGTTTCTCACTTTCAGTCCTGATTCTCATTCTTCCAAAAGGTTTGCTTCTTCTACTTCCAGCAAGTATGCCTCTTTTATTTCTTGAAGAGTGATGAAACAGCTAGACCCGAAGGTATCGGAGCGCTTTACATGTTATGTGAATAAGTTTACTTGAACTTCATGCGAGGATTCGTTTGGGTCAAAAACTGAGAACAAAGGAATACAAAATTATACAGTAGTAAGATAGTCAATATGTCTATAACATTGTAGCATTATGGCAATGGCATTGGTGACAGAATGGAGACTGAGTGAGTCAGGTGATCACATCGAGAGATCCTGTTGATGGGGGATGGATATTTGGGAAACATAGCTCAGTTAGAGAGCGTGTTGAAGTAGTTGTTAAGATGTAGCGATCTGAGGTCTCGTTTGAAGCAAGAAAGGGAGGGGTTGCAGTGGAGGTCCTTAGGCAGTGAGTTGCAAATCCTAGGAGGATTTCCTGAGAAAGAGCATGCCTGCAATGATTTCTTTTTCAGGGTTCGAGGTATGAGGAGAAGTGATTTAGAGCTTCTCAGTGCCTGGCCTCTTCCTGCTCTCGATAGTTTGGCTTCTAGGTATTTGGAGTTCTTTGTATGAAGGGCTTTGAGAGTGATACAAGCTGTCTTGAAGGTGCATCTTCCTTCAATTGGAAGCCAATTGAGACGCTTGAGGGCAGGTGAGATGTGAGCAAACCAGTTGATTCCTATGAGGAGTCTGGCAGCCGCATTGAGAATAGCTCTTAGGGTCGCGAGGTGGCTTTCGGAGTTCCAGTGATGATGGCGTTGATGTAGTCAAGTTTCAAGAGGACCAGTGATTGAACTACCATCTTAAGATCATCAGGGGGAATAAACAGTTCGATTTTCATGAGATGTTTTAGTGTGGAGTGCTCCTTTGACCGCATTGTTGATGTGTTCATTCAATGACATGTTTTTGTCGAGGGTGATACTCAAGGACGTTACAGAGTAAGAAAGTGAAAGAGAATAGTTTAGTGCATCCAGATTCTTGAGCCATTCATGGATTGGTAAAGTTTAGGAGGAGTAGTTCAGCCTTGTTGGGGTTCAGTTTTAGGTGACTGTTGTTTAACCAGGTTTGTATCGTAATTAGTGTGGTATTTAGATGATAGATGCCACTTGGTGATGTTATTTTGTAGTAGATTTGTGTGTCATCAGCATGTAGGTGATA
The DNA here is from genome assembly GCA_963921515.1 of Calotriton arnoldi. Classification (NCBI taxonomy): domain Eukaryota; kingdom Metazoa; phylum Chordata; class Amphibia; order Caudata; family Salamandridae; genus Calotriton; species Calotriton arnoldi. The sequence continues at coordinate 356,905 of CAWUFW010007902.1, forward strand.
TTTGACCCCTGCTTGGTTCAGGATAACTGTGAGTGGTTCAATAAAGAGATTAAATAGAGCTGGAGAAAAGATTGATCCTTAAGGTACACCTTGTGGAACTGGAGCAGGTTTCGAGAGACAACTGTTGATTTTTATTTGTTGAGAACAATGTTCTAGATAGGACGTGAACCATTCCAAGACTGTGCCATTGGTACCAGTTTCTGTTCTTTGTGTCTCAAGTAAAGCCTGAAGATTTACAGTATCAAAAGCCGCAGATAAGTCGATTAGGATTGGGAAGCAGGTGTCATCTTCATCGAAGGATCCGTGAATGTCATCAGATATATTGAGCATAGCAGTTTGTGTGCTACAGCCTCTCCTGAATCCTGATTGAAATGTGTCATGGAGGTTGAATTCTTTTATGTGTTGGCTGAGTTGCAGTAGGACATACTTATCAATAGCTTTAGCTAGGAAAGGTAGGTTGGTGATAGGTCTGAGGTTATTGATGTCATTTGGGTAGGCCCCAGGTTTTTTGAGGATGGGTGTGACTTGGCCTAGTTGGAGGGAGTCAGGCACACGGCCTGACGAGAGAGAGGCATTGCTGATTTTGGTCCAAAACAGAGAGCTGATGGGGTTGAGGTTCTGTACTAGAGAGGAAGGGAGGGGATCTGTAGTGTGGGATGTGGACTTCAAGTTCGTAATTATTTTTTAAGACTTCTCCTTCTGTCACAGGTTTGAAATCTGTCCACTTAGCATTGTTTTTCAGTTGTTAGAGATCATTGTTCTCTTTCTTTTTATAGGGACATTCTGGTCATTCATTGAATCTTGAGGGGGGAGTTTTCGTGGTGGTTTGTGTATCAACATGGCAGGTGGGCTGGGAAGTTGGATTTGTGTCATGGATAATAGATCGTTCAATTTTTGCAACTTTGTCAGTGAAGAAGTTGGCTATTTCTTCACAGCGTTCATTGGTGGCTATTATTTCATGTTGGGAGGTAAGGGTATTTTGTTGTTTTATTACGTTGAAGAGCTCCCCTGGTCTGTTCTTCGCACGGTCAAGTTGATTATGAAAGTAAGGGGCTTTTCCTCTAAAGATGTGTTTTTTGTAGGAAAGCCGTTCAGATCTGAGGAATGAAAAGTCTGCAGCTGAGGGGTTCTGTCTCCACAACCTTTCGGTCAGTCTCAGTTGTCTCCTCTCTTTCTTAAGGTCTGTATTGAACTAGGATCTATATTGGGTTTTTCTATATTTCTTTAGTTTGAGCAGGCCACTTGGTCAAGGAGCTGTGTCGTCGTTGAGCTATAGTGGGCAGTGAGGTCATCTACGGTGTGAGGGAGAGGTTGGAAATGTAGTTATAAGCTGATCCTGGATTCCAGCTCCGTTAGTGGGATTTGTTTGATGTTCCTTGCCCAGTGCATGAGTTTGTTGGATGGGGCCAGGTAGGATCTGAGGTAAACCTTGAGACTAGCCACCACGTGTTCTCATCTTGCAAAATGATGTCCCTTCTTTCTTTTGGTTGGATTTCTACCTTTGTTTTTCCCATCCCTTTAATTTTGGCATTCGCCTACTATACAACTCACTACATCAAGGCTTGAGGAACGATAATATAGCTGAACCTCACCAGAAGACCTTCCTCTAATACTTATGGCTATTATCTGATGCCATCAGGGCTTGCGGCTCCTTCTTAGCCTCTTCTGTTCAATGGCCATTCTTCTCAGTTGGGTTATTGGCAGGTAATGAAACCTACTGCCATCCCACCTTGGTCATTGCTTGAATAGGGCCTTTGGCACTGTTGGTGATTAGTCTCATATTAGTATCACATGTTCTTCGTTAGCTTCTGCACACACTGCTGTGGTGGCAGATCTATGGTGGGGCTATAGCCAGTCCAAATGGACATTTGTAGAGGTCAATGTCCACTGAACAAATAATGTCTCTTGGCCCTATTAAGAGATGCCTAGAACAAAGGTCCAACTTGGAAGCTAATGTATCACCAAATCAAAGAGTCAGCTATTCAGTGCCCTCTGAAATGTGTCCAATTTGGTTGCCAGTTTGAAGGAAACTAGAAGCGGATTCCTCAAGTTCACACCCAGAACGCTGAAGGTTTTTCCACTTCCTTTCTTTTTTTGAAACTACGTGTTACTATGAGGATCTTATAATCAGAATGCAAGGTGCACAAAGGTCTACAGCTAGTAAAGCTGTGAGCAATAATGAGAGGATGGTTCATGGACAAAGCAGAGAGCCTTGAAGATGACACGTTTTTTCACAGGCAGACAGTGTAAGCATCTGATGTGATTAAAAACAGGGACAAACATCCTGAGGACCAGGAACAATTGTGCAGCAGCATTCTGAGTGTGCTGCAGTTTAGGGGAGTGTTTAGAAGACAGCCGTAAGAAGATCCCAATAATCCAATCTTGAATATTTAAATACATTGGCCCAAATGATCTTATGAATGAAAGTTAGAAAAGGAAATATTCTGTGCAGCTCTAAGATTGAAAAAGCAGGACTTGAAATTCATTGAGACTTTGTAATCCAACGTAAGGGCGGAATTAAGACACACCCCAAGTGGGAAGCTGAAAGCTGGAAATGGATAAAAATCAAAAGCCTGGGGCAAAAAGATACAATCCGCCACATTAGGGGTTGGGGGATTGTGTGGCGACAAGTTCTTGTTTTTAGTTGGATTCAGCTTTAAATCATTTATGTTCATCCGCAGTGCCCGGGGTAGATCAGCAGTCCCTGATCACTCGCCACGCTTACTTTCAGCAAAATCTGTGAGTTGTCCTCATAAGTGTTGAAGAACAAGCCCATCACATGTAATGATTGTGCCAATGGCACAATGAAAACATTTAAAAGCAAATGCGAAAGCACAGAGCCTCGCAGCACACCCCAGGCACCTGTCTGTGGCCAGAGGTGCGGGAACCAAGCTGAACCTGAAGACATCTGTCTGAGAAAAAGAATTCACAAACTGCAAAACAGAGCCACGAATGGCCATATCAGTAGGTTGAGAAAGTAGGATTTTGTGGTTGAAGGCCGCTGGCACTGACACTTCTAAAAGATCAGGGCGTCCGCACCTCCATTTTTCTCAATGCCCTACAGTTATTCCAGAGCTTAAACCACAGCCAACTCCATGCTATGGTTGGGGTGAAATCTCAGTTGAAGGGATTTCAAGAGCTGATTATTCTCTATAAAACCCTACAATTGGACAATCATATTCACTAGTTAAATAGTGATATATGGAAGCAATGATATTGGCGTGTTTGGACATAACAATTGGATGAAAAATATCGGGAGACAGAAATATCAGAAAATAAATATCGTGATACACAAATATCGTGTTGTAGGACTATCGTTGACAAGAATATCGTTTTTGTAGGTAAGTAATATCATTTTTATTAACATTGATATTCTTAATATCCTTTTCAATAATATAGTAGTAAATAATATTGTTTTTTAATTATTTGAATGTGTTTTAGTTGATTTATTAATTTTATGTTTCTATTGTTTATATAAAAATTATTTAAAAAATATAGTTTGTGATTTTAAGTGATTTAGAATATTTTGTTAATAGTAATTTATAATGTCGTACCAGGTTATTGGGTTTGTAGGGGGATAGGGTGAGAAGTAAAGTGAGTAATAATTAATTATCAATTCATTATTAATTAATATTACAGTTTATGGAATACTTATTTATTTTACTTCTATTTTAGTTGCGGGTTACTAGGTTTATAGGAGTCTCGGGTGAGAAGTTAAGTTATAATTAATTAACAATTTGATAATATTTTTTAATTAATTATTTAATTATTTTTTAATTATGTGAAATGTGGAATACTGAATTATTGTACTAATATTTTAGTAGCACGATGCTAGATTTGTAGGGGTATAGAGTGGGAAGTTATTTAATGAATAATTAATTTATTATTTATTATTATTTGTAATTTACGTATTTAATTGAATTTTAAATATAAAAATATTTAAATTATTGACTTTAATTATTCTAATTATATTTTAGTTGGGGGCTGCTAGATTTGTAGGTGTCTAGCTGGGAAGTTAATTAAATAATAATTAATTAACAATTAATTAATTGTCAATTAATTTTTTAATTGATTTTAAATATATAAATTCTGGAATACTTATTTTTAAAGTTAAGTTTTAGGTTCTGGCTGCTGTATTTGTAGCAGTATAGGGTGGGAAGTTAGTTAATTAATAATTGAATGGCAATTATTTCTTAATTGATAATCAATTATTTTAAGAAACAGAAATTATGTAAAATTAAAGTTTTTTTATTACATATATATATTTATGTTACTAAATAATATTTATATTAAGAGTTTATTATTTTTTCAACAATCATGGTGTTAGTTATATATGTAATGTGTTTAAAGTGAAGTGCTTTACCTACTCTTGTTTAGACTGCAGTAGAAATAGTAAAATTAACCATGTCATGAGTGATGTAATATGTGAGGTCATAAGCAGTGCATTGCGGGGTGTAAGCTATAGTTAGTTCAGGTAACTATAACTGCCGAATTTCACTGGTTTTATGCGAGTGAAAAGTGAGCCTAACTATAATGTCTCTGTAACCTTTGGTTTCTTCAGTGAATTTCAAAGGTTTTTTTATTCTATTTCCTTACGATAACATCCCTGTAACCGTTGTTTTTTTGTGTGAAATTCTAAGGTTTTTTAAATTCTATTTCCTAATTATAATGTCCCTGTAACCATTGTTTTTTCTAAGCCTGGGTGTAAAATTCCTCTCTGCTCACGGAGTTTGCTCAATTCGGCAATTCTGCGTTCCGCAGAGAATGAGGAGTTACTGATAAACTATGCACTCTGCAACAGAGTGGATTTTTTTTCCGTTGGTGCGCTCGTCGTGTCAGTTCACACATGCTGGGAGCACGACAAGACTTGATGGGCGCTGCGCCAACAGCAGGACATCCCTCAGCAGCCAAGCGGAGTTCATCCCCCAACCAGTAGTGCACCAGGAGGCCCCTTTGCAGAGTGGCTGAGAAAGGGGGTGGGGTCTTCCACGAGGTCTCAGTAATCCAGCTGTGGGTGACTTATTTGTCACAACAATAGGGGTTCTTGGCTCCCAACAACCCTGAGCAGCCAAGGGGAGTTCATCCCCCAACCAGTAGTGCACCAGGAGGCCCCTTTGTAGAGTGGCTGAGAAAGAAGGTGGGGCCTTCGACGAGGTCTCATTAATCCAGCTGTGGGTGACTTATTTGTCGCAACAATAGGGGTTCTTGGCTCCCAACAACCCTGAGCAGCCAAGGGGAGTTCATCCCCCAACCAGTAGTGCAGCAGGAGGTCCCTTTGCAGAGTGGTTGAGAAAGGGGGCGGGCCCTTCGGTGAGGTCTCAGCAACCCAGCTGTGGGCGACTTACTTGTCGCAACAATAGGGGTTCTTGGCCCCCAAGGACCCTCAGCAGCCAAGGGGGAGTTCATTCCCCAGCCAGTAGTACGCCAGGCGGCCCCTGTGAAAAGTGGTTGAGAAAGGGGAAGGGCCTCCAGCAAGGTCTCAGCAATTCTCAGCAAGCTCGTTTCTGATCTTTATTTTGCCTCTTTCTGCTCATTTCTGACCATAATTCTGCTTCTTTCTGCTCATTTCTAACCATTATTTTGCCTCTTTCTGCTAGTTTCTAACCTTTATTCTGCTTTTTCTGCTTGTTTCTGGCTTTGCCTCTTACTCAGCGGCGGTTCCTCCATAGGAGTGGAGAAGCGCCGCCCCCCTCCGCACACAAATGCAGAAAGCTGGAAAAATAAAATGGTAATAAAAGGATTTTATTACCATTTTAGTTTTACGGCTTTCTGCTGAATGGAGATAGCAGGGCGGGGCCTTTGCGTCATTGCTGCTGATTGGCAGCAATGAAGAGTGGCCCTTTCAGTGTGAATTGCCCATGTCGGTTTGGCTGGCTACATTATTACAGCCAAACGGACATGTGTAATTCAACCTCTCCAACCCGGCTGTCATAGACTGCTTGGTTGGAGAGCATGCACAGGCCCTTCAGTGCTCCTGCCACTCCTCTTGCTGCTCGTTTCTGTCCTTTATGTGTCCTCTCTGCTTGTTTCTGATCTCTATTTTGCCTCTTTCTGCTCGTTTCTGACCTTTATTCTGCCTCTTTTGCAAATTTCTGACCTCAATTCTGCCTCTTGCTGCTCATTTCTGACTTTTATTCTGCCTCTTTTGCTCGTTTTTGACCTCTATTCTGCCTCTTACTGTTCATTTCTGACCTTTGTTCTGCCTTTTTTAGCTTGTTTCGGACCTTTGTTCTGCCTCTTTCTGCTTGTTTCTGACCTCTTTCGGCCTCTGGCTGCTCGTTTCTGACCCTTATTCTCCCTTTTTCTGCTTGTTTCTGACCTCTATCTGACTCTTTCTGCTCATTTCTGACCTCTATTCTGCGTCTTGCTGCTTGTTTCTCACATTTATTTAGCCTCTCTCTGCTGACCATTATTCTCCTCCTTTCTGCTCGTTTCTGACCTTTATTCTGCCTCTTTCTGCTCATTTCTCAACTTTATTCTGCCTCTTGCTGCTCATTTCTCACCTTTATTCTGCCTCTCTCTGCTCATTTCTCACCTTCATCTTGCCTCTTTTTTACCTTTATTCTGCCTCTTTCTGCTAGTTTCTGACCTTTATTTAGCCTAATTTTGCTCTTCACCTGGACAGTGGGAGAGCCTTAAGGCCCCCGCGGTCCCAGCCTGTTCCCCGCCTCCTGCAGGAGCCGACATTGCTTTCACACACACAGGGAGCTGCTAAACATGCAGCTCCTAATGTGAAGTAATTTGTCTGTTTGCCTGCTCACTTGACAGTGAGAAGGGAAACAGACAAATGCTCAGAGTCCCACAAGCAAGAGCATTTTCACTGCTCTCGCTTGCTGGATTGGGAGTGTTTGCCGTGGCTTGGCGGGAACTATTAAAGCTTCTGCCAAGCCACAGCAAACAGCTATGTCCCGGGAATGGGCACCCCGGGTCAGGAGCTGGCTCTGGGGGGTGGCGGTCCCTAGGGCCATTTATGGCTCCATGAGTGGGGCCGTGCAGCCCCCTCCTTTGATTCAGTAGGGCCTGCCCTGTGGAGGTTGCGGTCCCAGGGGACGAGAACAGCCTGGGAGGGGGCCGCGCAACAGAAGCACCAAATAAGGGAGGGACAGTAATAAGGTACAGAGGGGTCAGGACGAGAGAGAAGAATTAATTCGGGCGAAAAGTGAAAAGAGAAGGGTACATGTGTGGATTAGATGTGTGGATTTTCCTGTAGGTTTGGCCACTCAAGATACTTTAAGGAAGTATGGTCCCAAGTACTCATCAATTCACTGAGAATAATTTGGCTGATTGTTAAGATGGTTAAGATTCCCGATCTATTTGATTTGACCCCTATACAGGGCAAGGCACGTGTTTCTGTTATATCATTTGGAAGAATCAGAGACTAGTGTGATAGGGGTGTTGCAACTAATGGAGACCTTCTCTAAGGAGATAACATTAAAGGGCCGAGTAGGCGCTCTGACCCCCAGATTACGATCATGGAGGTCAGACTGCCACAAGACTGCCGCCACCGCCAGGATCAATCTGTGAGCCATATAACATAGGGAGCATACAATGGCAGAAATGTTCTTCTGTCTACTGACGAGTTACTCCCCATTTTAGAATAACATCCATAGCATAATATAAAAACACATTGTGCACCAATGTTGTAGTTTGAGATTCACAGAGTGTACAGAGCGGTCAAACAGGTCTAACGTAATTTGAACCTCACCAGCTGAAACTTTGGATGTAAGAAGTCTACTCCATTTTGCTGCCAATAGTGGAGTATTATTTCTAACTAGCCGTGAGAATGCCTGATACGTCATACTAATAGCTGGTTTAATATAAGGCTTAAAATAATATGAGGAAAACTCTGAGCTGTCGATGCCCAGGCCATGCCCCCACCCCACCCGCATATAATTCCTCAACTGAAGATATTTGAAGAAGGAATGATGAGGTAGTTTATAGGCACTTTGCAGGTCAGAAAAGGATCTAAAACCATTTAAATCAAATTATTGGCCCATTGTTGTAATCCCGCAATCTGCCCATACTCTGCAACTTGCATCGCAAGAGATAAAAGGAAAAGCAGGATTATCCCATATAGGGGTATCTTGATTGAAAAAGTCTAAAGAATATTTCTTACAGACCCCCTTCCAAATACAGATAATATCTTTGAGAACCTTAAAGCGTACCCTCTTGTAATAATTGGGATCATCAAGCCGATAAAAGAAAATCCTGGCTTCCGCTCCCAGAGCGAGCTGATAATATAGTGGTATTTGATTTAAATCTCCATATGTCAGTAAGCTACGTATGCGGCCAGTAAAAGTGGCCCAGAAGTAAAGCTTAAACTCCGGAAGTGAGAGCCCCCCCTGTTTTATAGGGGATTTAAAAACTCAGCTGGCGCGTCTAGCGCGTCAATACCCCCAGATAAAGCTACTGATAGCACCTTCAAGACATCTAAAAAAAGAATCCGGAACTCTCAATGGAATTGCCCTAATCAAATACAAAAACTTTGGGAGGATGTTCATTTGAATAATATTTACTCCCCCAAATATGGTGAGTGGTAGCTGATTCCATGAATTTAACTTGGTAATTGTTGTAGATAGAAGGGTTTCATAATTTAATTTGACGATATTAAAAACAGCAGAACACAATCTAATGCCTAAATAAACCATTGAGGTAGTGACCCCTGAATTGGAGAGTCGGCCTTATAATTCAGAAGAACCTGCGTTTTACCTAAATGTAACTTATAGCCAGAGAACTCCCCAAAAGTACTAGCTTCATGAAAAATCTGAGTAACTGCTGAGGCAGGGTTGGAAGAAAAGATTGCCACATCGTCAACATAAGCGTTGAGTTTATGCTGCTGATCGGCAAAGACCCATGGCTGAATATCTGTGTTTCTTAGAAGGGACTGTAAATAAGGTTCGATGTAGAGCGCAAAGAGGAGCGGTGAGAGTGGACACCCCTGTCTTGTCCCACAATGAATACGAAACAGCTTAGAATAGCTCCCAGCAGACGCAACTCGGGCGTGTGGGGTCATGCACAGTGCCTGGATCATTTGAACCAATTCAGCGCCTATGCCAAAAGCAGATAGCCTGACCCATTTGCAATCCCAGACCACCCAGTTGAATGCCTTCTCTACGTCAAGTAGTATCATGCCCATATTCAAATTGCATTTTCCAGTGATATCAAATGCCGTAATAGCTGTGTTAGTATGCTCTGTAGTATCTCTACCTGGGACAAATCCATGTTGTTGTGGAGATACTAGACATGAAATCAATGGAGCAAGATGACAGGCTAACATTTTGGCAAACCATTTAGAGTCTGCATTAATCAGCAAAATGGGTCTATAAGAGCCCAAGTCTTCAGCAGGTTTATCCTTTTTTTTTCTTCTAAACTTCAATATTAGTTGTGTTCCAGCTATCCAGAATAGTCCTTCCTGCCTGAATATATTGCACCACGTAGAGGAATTCCACCCTCAATATCTCCCCGAACGTCTTATAAAACTCGATCGGGAGCGCATCCTCTCCCGCAGCCTTGCCTGAGGATAGGGCCATTAGTGCAGCTTCAATTTCCAGACTTGAAATTTCTGTCTGTAAATCATATGCCTGCTCCTCTTCAAGAGAAGGTAGATGACACTGTAGAATATAATCCCGGAACTTAACCTGATCAAACTTCTGCGACTGGCTGTACAGCTTACTATAAAACCTGAAAAATTGTTCCAGAATAAGTTTAGATTTGGTATAGAGCATACTATCCAACCCCTTAATGGCCTGAATTTTACCCTTAGTTTGTTTTTCTGCAATTTGATATGCTAGGACCCAGCCGACCCTTTCCCCATATTCATATTGGAGCTGTCTATATTTTATAAACCTAGCCGCTACCTGTTCTTTCAGTCTATGTCCAGCCCGAGATCCCATTTCTAGCAACTGGCAAAATATTTGGTGTTCATCTGTAGCACCCTGAGTAATTTTAAGGGCATGCTGTATCTCAAGTTGGCGAACAGTTTTCCCGGAGAGTATTTGTTTATTCTGTAAGAGCTCTGTTTTGTTTAATCACATATTGTAATGTTATGCCTCGGGCATATGCTTTCATAGTGTCCCATACTATTGTAGGGAAGCCGATCCTCTATTACTGGAAAAAAATTCCTAAGTAAAACTGAACTAGACTGTATATATTCAGTATTCATCAGTAAATGCCGCGGGAAAGTAAACCTAGGGCTATCCAGTTTGTCCCACTGTAGATCGGGTGAGAAGTGAAAACAAATTGGGTCGTGATCTGAAACTACCCTAGGGCATACTGTCATCTTCATATTATCTAATAATGTGCGCTTAGTAAAAACCATGTCTATCCTTCAATAGTGCTTGTGTGAGTGAGAATAATAAGTATAACCAGGGTCTAATGGATAAAGGGTCCGCCAAGCATCACACATACTATATAGCTTAATCAGGTCATTCAGGGATGTCCTAATTCTGGGTTTACGAGAGGTACCCTTACGGTTAGTGGAGTCAATGCTATAATTCACAACATAATTGAAATATCCCATTAAAATCAATTCTCCCACCCAATCCAATAATTCAAATGAAATTTTTTCAAATAAGTCGGGGTCATCAATATTTGGGCGATACACAAAACACAGAACAAACTTAAAGGAATATAGCATAAGTTGTACCAATACCCATCTACTCCCTGGGTCAGCTGCCGTTTTTAGTACTTGGCCCTTAACTTTTTAGAAGAGAGGACAGCTACCCCCGAATTGATGTAGTCTGGTATGTAGAGGGAACTATGTTATAATTTAGCTGCCTAAGTAGGGCTCTAATCTTATACGCCAAATGTGTCTCAGTTAGCGACACCAAATCTGGTTTATAAAATCCAATCTCTTCCCGGACCAGTTGTCACTTAACCCATTCATTAATCCCTGACACATTTCAGCACATACATTGAATTCGTGCCGTTTTAGCCATCTATGCAACATAAAAAGTAACCAGATTCCCATACCTTGAATTTCCAGCACGAACCTTGCATTTTATTCAACTTAACATTCAGACTGTATGAAATCACTAGACTATGACCTATTTCCCCCTCCCCCAGCCCTCTGCAGATAAAGCAAACTGTTGTCAAAGGGCACTCCATGAAGCCCATCTTGTTCCACCCCCACCTCCCCCGACAGCCCACCGACAAACCTCCACCATCCCCATATCCTAAGGAAGGAATCACCCTAACACAAGGCCATTGATGGAAACAAAGGCCCGAAGAGAGCCCCCTGCCTGCCCACCCGGCTCCCCTACCCACCACCACCAACCACTGAGTAAGAGCAAATAGAAAAAGAAAGAAAAGAAAAGAATGAGGCAAAAGCCAGAAGAAATATATAATTTATGTATTAAGTGTGCTTATTATTGGTCCCCTTTAGTCGAGCAAGTGCCTGTGCTGCGTCTTCCTCAGAAAAACACATCTGAACACATTCATCTATAACAATCTTGAGGCGAGCCGGCTCCTGTAAGAAAGCTTGTACGCCAGCGGCACCTAAATGGGTCAATAAACTGCCGAAGCTTCCATCTCTGGTCCATTGTAGCTTTGCAAAAATCTGAGCGGGCGACAATTTACATGCCATCTACTGAGACCGCTGATGTTGGTCGGGCAGTTAGAGAGATAGCCGGTCTCAAAATATAGTTCCCAATATATATCAATATAGGTTGAGGCTGTGAGCCCTTAGGGCCAGAGGCATTACGGTTAAGGGGGAACCGGTGGGCACGTTGTATTTGCGGATCCCAGTCCCAATAACTCAGATCTGGAAACGCCCTTCTAAATAGTTGTACCATGAACTGTTGAGGATCAAAGCCCTCCTTAACCTTCGGTATCCCAAAAATCCTTAAATTGTTCCTCCTATGCCGGCTTTTAATGTCCTCAACCTTAGTTTGGATGAATTTGAGCTGACCCTCATCACTCTTAAGAGACTTAGCTGTTGTCGCCACTGTCTCTTCATTAGAGGCCATTCTTTGCTGCAGTTCACTTATATCTGTTGTAGGATTATTAGTCCGACCAGAAACCTTCTCCCGCAGTCTCCTTGACTGTAAGTAAAGGAGAGTGATCCGACAGTGTCCCTGACAATATATCTGAGGGAGAGCCAGCATTCGGAGTTGAACAAATATGCAGAGCCTGGATCTGGGGTGTTGTTTCCCAGCTGCAGCCCCCAGAAGTGTGGCAGAGAGGCGAGAAATAGTCGATTTAACTTCTCCCTTCGAAGTTACCCATTTCCTGAGTGGACTACTCTTGGCCCCTTGGCTACTGGTCGTTGCTTTGTAAGTTTAGATACAGGGTGAACCGTGCCAAGATCTATGGGCTTTCTCTGCTTGGTTTGTACTACTATATTCTTTTTAGGAAGTACACCGCCTTGGGTAGAGATAGTGAGACGTACAATCCAGACTCCTTGAGGCGGATAGATGCTCACTTTCAACTGTCGCTTGTACATCCGCCTCTATTGCAGGACAGTGTATGGAGACACCCAACTTTCAGCACAATAGTAAGCCCTCCTCATCCTATGCACCCTCTCTTAGTATAGTGCTTGGACAGCCATCAACATCGGCAGCCCTCCCTGGTATATGGGAATTATCAAGAGCAGTACTTACATTTGTCGGTTGTATGATACCCCACAGTTCCTCTAGTGAAGATTCCTGGACAGCGGGTACTCCAGTAACATCAGGTGAAAGCCCTATTTGAGCTGCCGATAAACCAAGGCTAAAGGATCGCAGAATATCCCCCATTGGTGTGATCCTACCGTGTTCTTGCCCCAGATTCAAATCCTGGTCCGCACCCTGACCCTGGGCGCAGCCTTGCACCTGGTGTAGAGATGAAGATGTGTTCACCGGTGGAATCGCTGCTGCTGCTGCTGCCATTAAAGTCTCCACCAGGTGAGAAACTTCCCCTCGTATCGACTCTTTAGATGCGGCCACGATCACCTCTTGTGCAGCCCCTGTCTTTAGTAGCTTCAGAATAGGGTGCCCCACTTGTGAGGGTGTAGTAACCAGGGGTGTGGGTGCTGAGTTAGATCCTAGGTCCTCCTCCTGCTGTGTCGCTAGCTAGCTTACAGCCAAAAATGCTAGGCCGTATATTCGGCGCCCTCAAAGCTACAACATCAGCAAAGAGAAAAACAGTCCAGAAACAGCCACAAGGCCTGCCAGGAACATGCTCCCTCAGGAATCACTGTGAAATTATTTATGGTGGTGGACAGGGAGCCATGCTGAGGAATCAGCCAGTATCATCCGATGTACATAAATGCTGCAGTGACATCTGATACCCCTCTGCAGAGCTGATGCTACTCCACAGTATTTGCGGTGTAGATGTATCACCGATGCCGCTGCAGGCAGGAAACCGCTGGAGAGAGACCAGTAAAGCGACCGCGTCCCTCACGCCGCCTCAACAATCACTGGCCTCGTGGTGGTAGCGGTGAGTAGGAAAACACAGGATGGAGCGGAGCTCTCAGCGGAATCAACCCGCCATCTCCTTCCCCCTTCATAACCAGCATTTACAAAGTTTTCAATGCATTGCAAACTGAAAACAAGGTGTGTTTCCCTCCCAGTGCCCACTCATTTGTCTCCTAGTAATTCACTCCTTTATTCTTTCCTAAGTTCTGACCCAGACTACCAAAAAAATAGAAAAATCCATTCTTGGAATGTGCCACATTTTTCTAGCTAAGTGATTTATGTTCATATATTTCATGGCTTCCATAACAGATTAACGCCTTTTCAAAATTTTCCCTTTTGACATTCGTAAACTACAGTGACTGACTAAGCCAAAGCTTAGCACATGATGATCAGTAACACCCCACTATTCTATAGCAAAACCTCTATCTACCTGGGCCAATCCCTATAACTGACCCTGCTATAGAGTAAGTTAAGTTTCCTTTCCTTACTGCAAAGCAAATGTATATGTTGAAACTAATTTGTGGCATAGGGCGAGGCCAGGGAGTAAAGTGGGTCTAAGTGCCTGATTTCAAGTTTTGCGGATGAGATACTCTGTGATGAATGTGCCAAATAATATCTATATCTCGTTCCTTTCCCTGTACTGCAGTGCATCATTTTACCCACCATCTTCTTACGGCAGACATGATACCCGCATTTTATACGTGACATGCGTGACGTATTATCATTATTATTCATCTGCCTTTTTGGAATCAGGGTAGAATTGAAAGGCATTTGGAGAAGAGCATGGGAATTGGAATTAAAGTAAGATAATGGTTCATTACAGCTGCCCCTGCTGCAGACTGCAGAGAGCAGCAAAGTACCTGACGCGCTAGCATGCCTCCATTAATTTAGCACAATAAAAATACTTGTACTGAATAGTGCATAATGCCTTACTCATTGAGAGGTAATTTATTTTTATTTTTACACACAAAGGGCCTAATTACAATGTTGGGCGGACTCACGTCCACCTGACACCATTATGGAATTGGGACCACATGGTGCGATCACATATTCCCATTTCTTTATGAGATCTTGTGCTGCGGCCATAAACCAGCCGTAGCACAAGCTCCCATAGAGAAATGGGAGAATCTGTTCATCCCTGCACCATGTGGCAGGCACCCTAAGGTGGAGGCCGCAGGGTGAAGGGGCCCTGCTAGGGGCCCTCAATGTCGCTTTCCATGTCTGAAAGCCCGACATGGAAAGCCTGTCATTTCAGGAAGATCTACTATTGCTGGCTGCGGCTCTTGTTATCCACCTTGCTCAGTTTTCTGCAATGATCGAGGAGTAGTTTGCGGCTCAGAAAAATCAAATTCAGACTTACTGCTCATCGCCATGATTGCAATGGCTGCCTTGCTCAGAGACAAGGGCTTGGGCTTAGGTTGGGGTGGTGGTGTCGTTGATGCGGGACTGCTGCTCCCAGCTTGCTGCACGGAGGACGGTGCGGCAGGTACACAAAGCTTCCTGTAAAAGGAGAAGGGCAGCAAGCCATTGATGACAATCTGCTTCTTTTCTCCTCCTCACTGACCACTTTCATATCAGCACCTTTCTTTGGGACCATTTTGAAGCTGGCAGTTGCACTTAGCTGCACAAGTGGAAGAGACTGGAGGAATCACGTCACGTGTTGTGGTCACATCACTTTGTACAGGCCTTCTTTCTGGCAATACTGTGGGTGAATGTCTTTTGTGCACCTAAAAGTAAACAAGCAAGTAAAACATTTAGGGCCTTATTATGTGTTTGGCGGTGCGGGTTCCGCCCCACTGCCAAACCCGTGGTCAGGCAACCTGCCAGATTACGAGTGTTTCTCGTGACTGACAGGCTTTTTTTGATGATCCTAGTGCGGTGCCTCAGAAAATGGGCATTGCAATGGGAAACGCCAAAAACAGTTCCTGCACAACATGGGCCATAAAGTCCAGGCAGTGCAGGAACTGGAGTGCATGCGCACAGGGGGGACATGATGTGCCCCCTGTGCTCATCTACATGGAGTGAGGCACCTGTAGGGTCCCCTTTGTTTCCTCTCCGCCATGGTATAGAACCGCCATGAAAACCGCGGTGGAGAGAAAACTTGTAATATGCTTGGCGGGACCACAGTGGTCCCGCCAAGCATATTACTGCCTCTACACCTCTGCACTACCGCAAGTCAACGGTGGTTCCCTGGCAGCTGCGGTGGGGCAATGGTGGTCCGACCTCCCTAATTGTAGTGGGGCAGTCGAGAGACCACCACCGCCGCGCCCCTACGAGTCTGGCGGTCCATGGACCAGTAAAAGCACTTAAATTTTAAAAAGTCATTCAATACTGGCAGGATATTCATATTGTGCCATAAGTCATTCTATGCGTGCTTAATCTTCTGCCCAAAACTCCCCATGCCCAAGGAAGTAATGCTGAGGGACTTGCTGAATAGTCGAGCTTTTAAACTTGGAGCCTCTTTTCGATTCAAAAACAGAATTTGTGTTCCAGTATTTGTGTTTCCTTTCTGGCTGACAGCACCGGCATTGACTGGGGTCTTTAAGCAAAGCAGTTACAGCCATTTTTTTGCTTGCCCAGAAAGTCAATTTATGGATTAGTTTTCCCAATGATTGACTTTTCCTAGTGCGAAGGGTCTTTTTTATCAACAAAAGCAAAGTCCTGACGATGGTCTAACGGACAAAGACAACATTAGACCGAAACGTCGACTTTTACACCTATTCCTTATTTTATTGAACTACAGGCAATTTTGGTATTGTGTAAACTCTTCAGATTGCCTATAAATACTTTGTGAAAAGGTGTTCACAATTGTAACTATGAAGATTATTTAACCCTATGTATTGTTTTACTTCTGGCTACATTCTGTTGATTTCTTGATTTTGTACCCTGTATAACTAATGATTTTTTATCAATATAAAACTCAGTTTCAGAATACCTACACCCGTGTTGTTCTCATCTCTGTATTTCTATAATAATGTTTGATTCATTGATAAATTGACAGAATTGTTTTCGGAGTAATCCAACTGGAAACAACTTTAACAGAGCTTACCTGATTGTAATTTTGAAATTGCTATAAATATATATGTGAACTAATCCCTTGTAGGCACAGCTACCTGCTCATATAATTGCCCAAGCCTCCAAGGGTCTATTGGGTTTCCCATTTGTTGAGATGGTGTGAGCCTATGGCAGGTAAGGAGGTCCAGGGGGAAATTGAATAATCCTAAAAAAAAGAAATTCTGGTATGCGCCTATGGCAGGCAAGGAGTAAATGGAATAATCCTTAAAAAATGAACGCTGATGAGTAGTGCACCTGTGGCAGGCAAGGGGCTCCAGGGGAAATGGAATAAAAATGAATGCTGGTGTGTGTACACCTATGGCAGGCAGTGGGTTCAGGGGAAAATGGGACCTGCTCCCTATTGAGAACTTTGTACGAATTGGTGGAACTTCCCAGGACTGTATATCCTTCCTCTATTTGCTTTTACTTGCAACCAGGCACACTTCTGCCCCTTGTCACATATCCTTTTGGGAAACTATGCTGGGCATTACCATAGAGGAGAAACAGTGGTGTGCGCTTTATAGGGTTATCTCCAAATATAATTGCTCCATGGGTTTAAGGGAGGCACATTATAAGACTCTCTATGACTCGTATCTCTACCCTGAGAAGTTACACATATGTTTTCCGAATACCTCAAATAGATGTTGGAGGGCATGTGGGATGTTGGGGAATTTTTGCCATATATGGTGGGATTGTCCCTCCATTTAACCTTTTGGAAAGAACTCCTGTCACAGATAAGAGAGATATTGGGCTATCCAATGTCTGAGGGCCCGCAGTATGTTCTTCTGGGTCTACAAGACCCTGTATTGAAGAGCCAGACACTGGGAGACCATTCTATCTTGTGGCTCTGTTTGGGGAGGCCAAAATGGCCGCGGGCGTGGCCGCAGCGTGGAAGAGATTGGAGGCCCCTTCCCTTTCCCAATGGCACTCCCGGCTTTGGCAGGCCCTGGCAATGGAACATTTGACAGATTTAATGGGGAAACAAGGAAGAGCTTTGATTATGTATGGGGCCTCTTTGTACAATTCCTCTCGAGGGACTCCCTTTTTCTCCTGTCAACCCTGAATAAGGGCACTTCATCTTTTCCAGCTATAGTCTGGTTCAGGCCCTTTGTCCTTCTCTTAGAGGGTTGACGGGGTGCTCCCTGGTTGTGTACCTTCCATGCAGATATATTCTTATTGTCCTCCCTTTTCTAAACTTTAATTGGTAATTGCTAACTCCTGTCATGCATGATATTTTGTAATGTTATTATCTAATTTGATTTTTCTTTATGGTTTGGTTTAGCTATTTTGTTTTTAAGAAGGGTGCTTTTCAGCGTACCGTTTGTAATTTTGACGAATTGCAATGTTACCTCAATGCTGTACATGCTTAATCTGAATTATGTCCCGTTTATTTTGATATACTGAAACTGTATTTAGCATACTGTTGATACTGGCTTAACGAATCTATAACAATGTAAAGAGTTGGGCTGCTACCCTTAACAACTCTCTATAAAAACATTTTGACAAAAAAATGAATGCTGGTGTGCGGCAGGTGCCTATGGCAGACAGGGGGTGACTAGAGGAAATATGTAAAGAAATGTTTTTTTAATTTAAAAATAAAAATTAAAAAATATTAAAAATAAATAAATAAAAATGATTGCTGGTGTACTAGGGAAGACCGTGCAGGGGGAAAATGTAAAAAAATCCATATAATATTACACACTGTTCATACATATAAAACAATGCTCCTCAAGTATATTAAACTGATTAGGAAAAGTAAACAAAAAAGAAAAAAAAATGGCATAGTCGTCTCCTATCAATCTCTGTAGAACATGGCTTTGAAAACTGGAAAAAAAGGATTCACACAGTGGCAGGCTGAACAAAATAGCTGCCGGCCACATGGTCACCAACAACAACATGCAAGGAGGCATGGCTTCAACAAAGAACACATGCAGACCTATGGCAAAAGTACACTGGCTGGCTAAACAAAATGGTTGCCGGCCACATGGTCAAACAACAACAGCAAGCAAAGAAACATGGCTCCAACAAAGAACACATGCAGGCCTTTGGCAAAGGTACACTGGCTGGCTACACAAAATGGCCATCGGCAACATAGTCAAACAACAAGAGCAAGCAAGGAGGCATGGCCACAACAAAGAACACATGCAGGCCTATGACAAAAGCACACTGGCTGGCTACACAAAATGGTAGCTGGCCACATGGTCAAAGAACAAGCAAGAAGGCATGGACAACAAAGAACAGAAGCAGGCCTATGGACACTAACTACACAAAATGGCCCCCGGCCACATAGCACTTCTATCCGCAGTATAAAGACCTATCTGCCTTTCCGTAAAGCTGTGAAAACATTTCTTTTCCCTCCGTTATAAGCTGTCTTTTGTTACAAGCTGTGCAGTATTCTGTTTTCAGCGCCGGGACGCCCCTTTGCTGGGGCAGCCGTGCGCTCTACAAGTCACCATAACATAACATAACATAACATAACATGGAGAACAAAGACAAATGGTGGCCTATGGCAAACACACACACACATCAGACGAAGGAGGCATGGTAACACTGAAGAAAACACTACCATTCATTTATCAATGCCAAAAACGTAAATTAAGTAGGCTATAAAATTTTTACAACAACACACATCTGCCCAAGGCACCAAATATTACCCCACCAATATACTTTTTACAGAAAAACAAATGTGAAATACAAAAAAAAAACACATTTTTATTTTAATCCAATGCCATCCCTGCCCTTAATGATGTTTTAAAACAACATATATCACAGAAACAGTTGTTTCATTTACCTATGACTAGTACTGGGCCTACTGGCTGGATGGCCCGTGTGCAGACTAGGCCACATAGTAAAAT
Organism: Calotriton arnoldi; assembly: GCA_963921515.1. NCBI lineage: Eukaryota > Metazoa > Chordata > Amphibia > Caudata > Salamandridae > Calotriton > Calotriton arnoldi. The sequence goes on from CAWUFW010007902.1 coordinate 376,208, forward strand.
AAATTAATATTGCAAATTTAGCAAACATGGAGAAAATGTACTGAACTGTGCAACCTTTTTCCCCCTTACAAAAGATAAAAAATTAAATACAAAAATATTTCTAGGCCCCTCCTGAAACTGCAAGCCACCCACTACAATAAAATATAAAAATCGAATAAAAGTACAAATAAACACTGGCGCATGTCCTCTATCAAACAAACAACACCTGTATACAAACTTTTTTTAACTTACTTGTGCCATCACAAAAGCAAAGTCCTTAAATCCACTGGTATGTATGCAACAGACAAAGAGTGTGAGCCTTTTTACAAAGCTAATCACACTAAAAAACAACCTGAATTGTTCGTTGGAGTAGAATATTAACTCGAAAATGTATTTTCAAGTAGTTTTAGCTGCTTCTTGAGTAGAGAATCTGCTCGAGATGCAGTCTCTCACGCTTGCCCGCGTCAGGGAAAGGGCGCCGGGAAGCTGCACTAGCTGCAAGCAAATTTCATTTGATAGCAGCAGACAAATCTCTTCACGCTCATCAGCGCTTGCCAAAGCAAGGCTTGCGCACACCAACGGAATAATAATTCCGCCAGGCACCGGATGGCAGAATTAAGCAGAATTGCACGTTACACGCGTGGTGCGGAGTTAACGAATTCCGCCAACTACCCGAGCTGAATTATATTTTCGCCCAGGCCTAATATTAAGTGGTAGTGAGGGTCTAGTGGAAGCATCCATCACAGAAAAAGGCTTATAGATAGAGTACGCACTTGTACTAATTTTACACCAGGGGACATTGAAGCAGTAAAAGTTCAGCAAATTCTGATGTTTCCTAGTTTCTACTGAAAGCAAATATTCCCTTTGGTGGTGTTTTATCAGTTATAATCAGTTTTAACTGAAAATCAGAAACCCTAATTCTTTGGGAATATTCATCTGTTTTGTATGTATATAATCAAAAATATTGGTGTTTTTACTCATTGACACATTTAAAAAATGGATATCTCATGATACCATCTGGGTCACAAACTGCAAGGTCCTTTCTTCTGATCAATGTCCCACAGTGTGTAATGTGATTTCTTGTGATGTCAACCTCATGTCAAATGTTGTACAATATCATTACCTGTGATGTCATTTTTACTAAAGAATGGTTTTAGAATCCTACCTCTTTTTGGTCACAGTATGTTAGCAAGTATGTAATTTATGTACGTATATGGGTGACACGTAGTGGGTTAATATGCCTGTGGCAAAGAACGTGTACCATGTGGATCACAGAACTGAATTTTATGTGGATAGGTCAGTGCTTTTGTCACAGAGATCCTTTTGTTACTTGCAGTTTATAAATTACAATCCTAATATAGCACAGGCATCTATCAACTGTCTTCAAACTGCTGCAGGCAAACTGCATTGCATAAATTGGAACATTATGTTTTTTTCTATAGTCTGTCATTATCCTAACATAGCTAAAAAGGGTTTGTTTGGCTAGAAATATATTTTTATTAGTAAAGCCAACCGCACCCACTGTGGTACATTTTCAATCCTGAATTTGTGCTTTTCCAGACCAAACTCACTTAAAATAAACTAATCTTTATTTGCAACATGAATTCAAATATTTGCAAAAGTCACAGCACATAAAAACTTCACTAGAACTGCTGCATAATTAAATTCACAATGCATACAGGGAGTGGTCAACAGCCAAATGTACATTAGGCTGGTAAGGTTTTTATCTAAGTTCAGTGAAATGCTCATACTTAATGGACATTAGTCTTAAATGATTTTTATGCTCAAAATTGAATTATACATTGGATTTTAACGACACTCAGTTTTATAATTCTTTACAACATGCACTTTATAGTGAATGTGATTTTAGATTTTTAAAGTTCTAAGTAATGCATGATAGTTATGGACTCTGCACTTTATCAATTTTAATGCACCCGCCCCCAGTTATATAGTCCCATATGACAACTACCTTCTGCTGTGGCGAGTTGTGATTCTACACTCTCAACAAGAGAACGTTTCATGTAATGTGAAATACATATGTCCTGCAAAGATTCACACTCCTGTATGCATTGTAATTTTAAGTATGCAGTTGTTCTAATGAAGTTTTTATGTACTATGACGTTTGAAAATATTTTAATTAATCATGCAAATAAAGATTCATTCATTTTCTTAAAATATACTGCCTACTAGTATTGATGACATGATTCATATACGTTGTAATCCTCATTGTCTTATGTAACATTCCCTATAGACTCCTTTACACACGTATTATCATTGTCTCTGAAAAATGTGTGTGTGAAGTAAAATGCTCTGACACGCCTTCCCTGGTATGATCAGTTGTTCATGCTGTTGGAAGTGTTCACAATCAATAGAAATAAAGCAGTTGCTAAAGAAATACATTCAAGGATTTTAATGTTCCCAGCGTCTGCTTTCAGTACACAAAGTGTTACATAGTATGTTATTCAGGTTGGGAAAGTTGCTCTGTCCCTGAGAAGGTACACTCTTGCTCATGTATTCACTGGAAATAATTTCTCAACCAAGAAAAAGTCTACAGGTCTTCATTATAACATAGAATAAACAGTGGGTAGAATCACGTGTCAGGCTGGCAAATGGATGATAGAATAAAGTTAGCCTAAATTTCTTGAAAGCTTGAATTTTCTACTGTTTGGTGCACCACACATAAAAACAGATTTCATAGACTCGGGCACTGACATCAGCTAAATGGTGATTGTCAGTCTTCCTGAGTGTAAAGCATAGTGAACAACTTGTGAACTCAGACTCCACAATTGCGTGACAAATTAGTCAAGTGTGTAGTGTCTTGTAATAAAAGAATGCTTGAACTATTTTAGTTCCCACTGTATACCGTAGACCTGTGACGTAAGCGTTGGAGGGATGAGTTAAAAGCAGGCAGAGAATGTTGAGTTCTGCCTTAAACGCAGCAGAATAAAGACATGTAAAATAACTCTCCGTGTGTGGTATACTTATTGGCGAGTGCTTCGGCTGGCAGGATGCTACAACTGGTGCCGAGATAGGGGATCTGATGCCAGTACCCTGAAAGCACTCTTCCAGAGAGTTTCCCGTGGTCCAGCCAACAGCTTGTGCATGCCACGTGTACTGCAGTTGAAGTGTACAATTGATGCTGGACCAGGTGGAGTCTCAGCCCAACGCCAGCCTGTATAGAATGCTTGAAGATAAAGAAAGCAAACACAAGGAGATGATGGACGGAGCGCTGAAGCTTTTTAGACACTCACCCCCAGTCACAGATCTAGGTTTAATCAATCATTGTTCTTTAGCTCACTTCAACACACCAGTTCAGACTGAGCCATATGCAAATCAGTCTTGACCCTGTTCCTTATGGGAACAGTCCAGTCCAAATTGCCAAGCCAGGTCCGGGAAACAAGCATTCTGGGACCAGTTTCAGGGTAACACCCCTCATCAGCCAGGCTAGCTTGAATCCAGTGGCAAAGTGAGCAAGGGACCCACGTCTAGGCATACCCTGCCAACTTAGGGCAAACAAAGCAAACACAAGGAGTTGATGGATGGAGTGCTGAAACTTTTCAGACACTCACCCCCAGTCACAGATCTGGGTTGAATCCATCTTCGTTCTTTAGCTTACTTTGCAACACCAGTTTGGACCCAGCTATATGCAAATCAGTCTTGACCCTGTGCCTCATGGCAACAGTCCAGCCCGAACTGCCAGGCCAGGTCCTCCCTGGACCGGAAACAAGCATCCTGGGACTGGATTTGGGGTAGCACCCCTCATTAGCCAGGCTAGCTTAAATCCAGTGGCAAAGTGAGCTAGGGACCCATGTCTGGGCATACCCTGCCAACTTAGGGCAAACAGAGCAAACACAGGAACATGTAGGACGGAGTGCTGAACGTTTTCAGACACTCACCTCCAGTCACAGATCTGGGTTGAATCCATCATTGTTCTTTGGCTCACTTCGCCACCCCAGTTTGGACCCAGCCATATGGAAATTAGTCTTGACCCTGTGCCTCATGGGAACAGTCCAGCCCGAACTGCCAGGCCAGGTCCTCCCTGGACCGGAAACAAGCATCCTGGGAACGGTTTAGGGGTATCACCCCATATCAGCCAGGCTAGCTTGAATCCGGTGGCAAAGTGAGCAAGGGACCCACATCTGGGCATACCCTGCAAACTTAAGGCAAACAAAGCAAACACAAGGAGATGGACGGAGCACTGAAACTTTTCAGACACTCACCCCCAGATCTGTGACTGGGGGTGAGTGTCTGAAATGTTTCAGCGCTCCGTCCATCAGCTCCTTGTGCTTGCTTTGCAGATAAAGAAAGCAACATTGAAAGTTTACAGGTCGGTGGCCAGGAACTGGATGCAACGGCTGCCAATAAAAGGTACTGCACCATTACGCAAATTAATGCCATGCGCTATTCGGAGATGCAACCAGATTACAAAGCTGTGCAAATCAATACTTCAGTACAAATCAAATTGAACTTCATGTGCTACGAAGCAGAGATTAACCAGGTGGTTTTGAAAAAATATTTAAGGACAAAGCCGACCCAAAATTATAACGTTATCTTCTTACATGGACTAGTTGAATGCAAGGCATATATATTTACCAAAACCATTAACGAATCGTCACGACATAACGTGCTGCGAAGAGGCCTCAGGAGGAGGGGCAGAGGTTGTGCATGCGGAGTTGTCCCCAGAAAACGCATCCCACCACCAAAGCTTCCGCATAGGGACCCAGAACAACTCCCCAGACAGCCATCAAGTGAAGAGCTCCAATGGAGAACAAGAGCAAGATCCAAGAGGCAAAAGTTGGCAAGGCTGACCCTCAACCAGCACGCTAGAGAAGCCCTGCCTAATCAAGTTTCAGAAGAAGCGCCTTAGAGGCCACTACTGTCGTGTAGTTCCTATAGTACACCTGCAGGACCTGCGCGTTTGGATAACATATACTGTGGGCTTGGTGGCAGACGAACTCTGAACACCCCCACCGTATATGTTAGCCTGGTTTGCATTAGCTAGCTCACAGTGCCACTAGAATCTCCTCTTCTCGGGGAGAGATTAGTTTCTGGCAACCTTAGACCATGACAACCCAAATTCCTCAGAATCGTGGAAACAATGTACTACCTTTCGCTCAGTCATTCGTGCTTACTTATTCGGTTTGTCTCAGAGAGTTACACAGAATAAACAGTCGGGCGTTTCAATAAGTATTTATTGAACAGTTGTTATTCTAGTGTAAAATATATGTGCTGCGGCAACCAGCAGACAATAGCAGAGATATATTATCAGCAGTACGATAAAAGCAAAGGGATAGAACAGTTCTACCATATTGCAATAATCATGAATACATACATGAATATGAAAGCATTATGCAAGTGCGCGTACTCCTACGATGCCTAACTAGATGTACCTGAGTGTACCTAGCATATGTGTAGGTCTAGAAGCCTAAAAGCCAAGAATCCTTCTAGGATTTAGTCGAACCCCCATACCTGAATAGAGAGAGTGTGGGACACCGTCCTGGTCTCGAGTTGGACACCCCGCAAGTGCTTTGTCAGACCGCTGTCAGCTGGAGCGACTGCATGCAGGAGCCTCAGCGTCTCTGGTCAGTGTGTCAGCATGGAAGTCTCGGTTCCCTCTGTCTTACCGGGGCAATATGTGGTGTATTTATACCCTAAAGAGTCTCGGTCCTCAGTATGGTTTGTATTGGTCTGTGGTTAGACATGAGGAAGACGTCAGGGGTGAACTTTGTTCATACATATTATGCAGGTGGTGTATTCCTAGAGCCATGCATAATTGATGAGTACAGTGTGGGCCTGTGTTTGGGAAAAACCCTGCTGTATTCAAAACCACAGGATAGATAACGTTCAGCCCTCAGAGCACGTTGTGTACTAGCAAGGACCAATGTAGGTGAAAGATCATGCCTATATAAGGAATCATGACTAAAATAGGACATGTACAGTTATGACCATAATTGGGCATATGCGGCTATGACCATAATAGGGCAAGTACGAATATGACCATATTAGGGCAAATATGAATACGTCCATTTTAGGGCATGTATGAACGGGTCTACATTAGGGCCTCTATATGGGACATAACACCCACTCCTCTTCCGAATTGGATAACAATGACCATACTTAAAATCTGGACAATTTAAAACTTTTTTAAAAGCAAGTAAAAAAATGGTTTTAAAATTGTTAAAAATCTTCTGCCTAAAATGTTAATAATTCAGCTATTTCCAATTGGCACTAAAAGAACGTCCATTTTATTTCTCCATATAAGTTGCCTCACTCAAAGCGGAAGAAGGCCATGCTTTTCTCAAGCGAAAGTGTCAATTTAGGAAATGTTCCAATTTTGCTAGTTTGTTTTGAAACGAGTGAAGAAGCCGAATTCTTTCCCAGGACACGATGAGCCAATTCAAGATTAAGCGTCCTGGCTGGGAAGCACAATATTATCGGTGTTAACTGCTGCAGACGACAAATCCAATGCCTCACAGAGAACGTCAATCACACAAGATGGAATGTAGCACTGCCAACAGTCGGTGCTGCGGCAGCTTGTGCGGCAGTTGTTACCTGGGTGCCTGTGGAGGAGTCACCTAACCCAGCAGGAGCAAACGGCACCTGTGGATTCTCCAGGAATGCATTCATCAGAATCGGAAGCCGCTGAGGACAATGCAGAGCGTGGGCCTTTATGGGGTCCACCATTGCATCCATGTCCGTAGGTGCATCTGATGGAAAAGCTCCAACGTCCATTCTTCTCCGCAGAACAGGCATCGAAGAACAGGTAAGATGCAGTCTACCCAGACTTGTCTAAACGATAGAAACCAGGAGGCATTGAGTTCTCGCAGGCAAGGAATGCCCAGAAGTTGTACCATGCGTTCACGGTATTTCCGCTCCAGGAGCGTGTTCGCCATTCCTCGGGAATTGGGCCGTCCATTGCGTAGCAGTAGTATTATGAATAGGACTCCTGCAACCAGCAATAGGATAAGCAGGAATCCTCCAAATACGCTTCCCAATACGGAGTGTATTAAATTTGGGATTACTCCGAGGACTGTCTGAAAGGTGCTTAACAGCCCTGACCCTATGGTCTTAAATAGGTGTACAATACCGCTCGTATCTGACATATTGAAGATACGTCCCACCATTTCTACGAAATGAACGGGGCAGTTTGTACGTATAAGCGCTGGTATCTCAGTCGAGGTCCTTTGCAACCTGAAGTTCATAGGTTTCTCGAGCGAGGTTAAGGGCACGGGTTGCTGTAAAAGCATGGCTTTCAATCTGCTCAGAGTATCAAATTGTATGAAAGAAACATTCAGTGAAGGCCATAGCGGCGCCTCCCTGACTGTGTTCAGTGGTGGAAACAATACTTGCATACAGCAAGTAACCCTGGAGTTAACAGTGACCAGATAGGCGACGCCCGGAATCATCCCACAGCAACCATGATCATTTAGCATTAAGTAACTCTCATTCGAGAGCAGCTGGAAAACCGGCGTGATCTTGGCCGCTGGGGTCCCTGACATGTGACAAGATAAGTTCGCTACTGAACTGCTACAGGCTCCGTGCAGAGAAATATCCTGACACATGAGAGAACCGGTTAAAGCGTTCTTGCCGTTTGTACCACTCAGATACACTTCTCGATCCCCATTCCGGCATCGATATCTATATGGTAACTCCCAAGTTTCCTTGATGTATCCCTTACCCATTTTTTCATATTTGCCTGCCTGCCTCTGCTCAAGGCAATATTGAAACTGAAATGTAGTGACCGGCAGAGTGATTTGGCCATGAATTAGCCATTCTGTTAACGATAATTCGGCTACAATGAATGGTAACCTTTCCAGTTTCTCAATACGCAGCATTGTATATTTGGCTCCCCTCTGTGCCATTTCTTTCTGTTTATCAGTCAGATTGTATTCCGAAAACAGAGACGTGGTGTTTATAAAACGCCAGGGCACATAGCCTGCACGCAAAGATTGCAGCGTCCAGCTTAACATCACAATAGAACGTAGCTGAGATTGCCCTTGTTGTAACAAGGCCAGATCTTGTTCTAATATGTCGATTGCCGAAGACACAATGTTGCCCAAGGAGTAAATCCTGGAGGTCAAAGTTGTTAACCCATTATCCACTACAGCTAATGCCTTCTCTAAGTTAATACGGTCTATTTCCCGTATTCTTTCTGCGGCCTCTTGTTGGGATATTTTCCAGTTTTCATTGTAATAGGCATAAATGCCAGCATATATGAAACGTTTCTGACATGTTTTCCTTGTACCTAGTAGGAAATCCCTAAGGTCTACATCAGGTGTGAGTAAGGTCAAGTGATGTTTTACTTCTGTGAGTGTTGAGGTCTCTAGCCAATCAAGGCACAACTTCCCAACACTATAGGATGTCACTACCCCTGGGTGTTGTCTCTGTACATAGTGTGTATCTGGCCTATGGATACTAAACCCTTCGGTTGTATTCATAAATCTCTGTTGTCAGGTGTTCGTGTCAATGGGCCAAATCAGCCATTTCGTCCAATCAGGATCTGATCTGTTGTACTGGAGAATGTCATCTAATCCTACCCCTTGTGTAGTTGAATTCTGCCCCCACCCATCTGTGATGGTGTTGGAAACCCTGATGTGCTCATTTCCTTGCCTTTGGCTAAACCAAGACAGGTTGTTTGTTCCACAGTTTCATTCAGAAATAACATCTGCTGCGGAATGATGCATGCTCTAAATAGTGCTTCTATTCCCTGGACTTGCCAATCCCTAGAACCCCAGATCGATTTTGAATCTATTGTGTCTTTTCATAGATCAAAACCCTGTTTAGACAACTGGTTCAGAAAGGATGCAGAGTAAATATGTTTGGTGTTTGCTAACATAATTTTCTGAGCTGAAATTTTCGCCACTTTATAATAAAATGACTTCGGGTCGGATGTGTTAAACCCTGAGAAGTATGTGAATTTCTGTACAAATGCTTGCGAACTACCTTTGGGTGGTGTTGGGCAGTGTTCCCACTGGTGGTACTCAAATACATTTCTAGGTGTTATAGATTTGTGTAAGAAATGATGACCATATTATTATTATGAGCTTATAAAGCGCACTGGCGCTGCACACTGACTCCCTGGAGCACGAGGGGCCTATTCCTTAAATAACCATCTCTTCAGCCCCTTTCTAAAAGAGAGGAGCTCCTCGGCATTCCTGATATGCACCGGCAGGCTGTTCCAGGCTTTCGCTGCACAGTATGAAAAGCTATTTCCTCCCCAACTGGCCTTTTTTATTCGGGGCACCACAACTAGTCTGCCTTCGGAGGAGCGCAACGCTCTCCCTGGCACATACCAATTGAAGCACCGACTCAAGAACTCTGGGCCACTGCCCTTCAATGCTTTGAAAACAGAGCACGAAGCCTTAAATTGAGCTCGTCTTGATACCGGCAGCCAGTGCAGTTGCCGGAGTCCCTCTCGAACGGAGGCAAACCTTGGGATGCCTGTTAGCAGTCTCGCCGCCGCGTTTTGTACCAACTGTAATCTGTACAGATGTTTTTTTCAGATTCAGGTACAGACTGTTATAGTAGTCCAAGTGCGACAGAATAAGGGCTGAAACTGCTAACCTAAAACCATCGGCTGGAAGAGAAAATTTAATTTTTCTTAGTATCCTAAGGATATGGAAGCATGTCGAAACCACTCCGCTAACCTGATCCCCAAAATCAAGTTTCTGGTCCATGATCACGCCCAAATTCCTTGCCGTGCACGTGGGGACTGGTGGCTTCCCCAAAGCATCAGGCCACATATCCAGAGTCCAGATGTTAGGATTGTTCCCGAAATCATGACCTCGGTCTTCCCTGCGTTCAATTTAAGGCAATTCGAGGCCATCCAGCCCGCAATATCAGGCAATCATGGCACCTCGCGGCCATATCCACTTGAGACCCTCGCTGTATGGATAACACGATTTGTGTGTCATCTGCATAGGAAGTGAGTTGCAGGCCAAAGGATCTTATCAAAGCCGCCAATGGGCTGACATAAATGTTGAAAAGCGTGGGGCTCAGGGAAGACCCCTGCGGTACCCCACACGGGAGGGCAAAAGGTTTGGATTTATCAAGCCCCAGATCAACTGTTTGGATTCTGTCGGCCAAAAAGGACTTCAGGAGGCTCCAGGCAGTGCCTTCCACCCCTGCCCTCGACAACCGGTCCATCAGCACCCCGTGATGGACCGTGTCGAAGGCTGCCAATAGGTCCAACAGAATCAGGACAGCCACCCCTCCCTGGTCCACCGCAACTCTAACCTCCTCAGTGGCCTTGATCAAGGCCAGTTCCGTGCTGTGTCCTGCACGAAACCCGAACTGCGTGGGGTCGAGTGCCTTGGTTCTCTGAAAAAAAGAGCTTAGTTGCCTGTTTATGGCCTTCTCCAGTAATTTGGCCGGAAGCGGGAGACGGGATATGGGCCTGTAGCTATTAGGGTCGTTTTTATCCAGACTGGGTTTTTTATTAAGAGAAGGATAGAGGCGAATTTCCACCTCTTAGGATAGTTACCCGAGTCAATGATGGTGACAGTACAATGTATCATAATCTGAAGAACCTTCTAACATTTCATTGTTCGGAAATGCTGCAGTTTTTTCTAAATCAGACATCAAATTGTTCACAGTATCAGTGTCCCAATCATCAGAAAATGTACTGGAGGTAATGATATCACTTAAAGAAATTTTAAATACATGTTTTAGCTTTAAAAGTTCAGTCGGCCCGAATACATCATAATCAATCTTGTCCCATACTATACCGTCCGGTATAGGAACTGCTGTAATGTTCACTGAAGACAAGTCTCTGGGTTCACGATGTGAAGACTGGTGTGGTTTTAAAATCAAATTGCGTCTTTGGGCTGTAGAGCTTTGTTGGAGGTATCGTCCATTAATAAGCATACTAAAAGTTATTATTAAACCTAGCCAGAAAAGAAAAAATAAGATTCCAGTGATATACCATAGTTCAATCCAAGGTGACACCAGGTAAGTCTTTCTAAAAAAGTTCAAAAAGTCAGTGAGTTTCTGTTTGAATGATTTGTTGGCTGGCATCGTTTCCGGCTCACTTGGGTCCAGTGAAAACGTATCAAAGTTCATGAAATAGCCAGAAGCAGTTCGATCAATTGTAGGAATTGCATTGGGATTTGTTGAAATCTGATTTTGCTCTTGACGAGGCACATTGACGTAGATGTCTGTAGTCGGTCTGATTGCAACTTGGTTGTTAAGTTGATTTACATTTTGAAGATGAATTTCTTGTTGAAGTGGAACGAGTTCCATAGCATTGTTGCTTAGTCCTTCATTCCGTACAGGTGGCTCTTCAAACGTGATGAGTCTTTCTGTTTGAACTTCTTGCATTGTAGCGAGAGGAGGGCGTCTGCTACTGTGGAGTCCACGAGGCCTACTGTTTAGTATCGGCTACATAGTGTGGTTTGATTAAGTCGATTGAGACAAATCTTTTCTCCTTTTTCCCGGCAAGAGGCGGCAGAAGTACAGTTCTTGTGCCTTGGCTTGCTAGGACCGGTACAGGCTTTCTGTAGGATGGCCCAAATTCTTTTTTTGTCAGCAATCTTCTCTCTGACCAGATCCCCGACTTTTGGGATCCAGACAGGTCTTGCCGTTACTGCCTTGACTTCCTCAGTGGCGGCCTGTTTCTGGAGCACGTTACTTTGTTGTGTCCTGGATTCATTTAGATCCTGTAAAACAGCCAAACGATCATGGATATCAAATGGTTTATCATCCGCCACTGTGCCTTCACAATCAAGATCAGGTACCCACATTCTTGTCCCAAATAGGACCTCGTAAGGAGTGACACCCCCTAGATTGCTTCTTGGCTGATTATTGATCGCTCGCTGTACCCCATAAAGGTGATCGACCCACCTACCGCCCTTGCCTAATACCCTAGCTGTTAAAGATTGCTTTAAGTCCCGGTTTTTCCTCTCCACAACAGAATTTCCTTCAGGATGATATGGAGAGGAGTACCGCAATGCTACGCCCATTCCTTCCATGGCCTCTTTGTAAGCCCGAGAGCTAAACGCTGGACCACAGTCAGAATGTAACGTGTCAACTGCGTATGTGCCGATAAAGACTCGCAAATCTTTTATAACAGTTCGAGCGTCAGCCGAGCACTGAGGCCAAACCCATAGGAATCTAGAGCAGGAGTCCACTGCAACCATGATATATTTCTTGGACCCATCAGATTGTAAGGGTCCGCAGTGGTCCAAATACACACATGCGAGAGGTTTGTCTGATTTTAGCAACGGTGTCTGCGCTGGGCGTGTTACGGTGGAGCCCTTCATCTGCTGACAGATGTCGCACTTTAAGACATAGGGGCCGATTCCGATTTCGGCCGGTAGGGCTCCGAATCGGATTCGGCTTTACCGGATCCGATTCGGAGCCCTGTTTCCCGACCGAATTGTATGCGGGTCCGGCCGAGCGAGTACGATGCAAGAGGCCGCGAAATCGCCGATCGACTCGTACGCGGCTTCAACACGCTCCGACCGACTCGCACGGACACAACTCGCACCGCGCAATGTAGTCGTTCCCCGGCCGGGTAAGTACGATGCGTGCCGCGAGCAGTCCGACCGACTCGCGCCGTCCGGCTCGAAAGAGCTGTCGGAGCCGGGCTTTGGGGGTCCGCATCGGACCCCCCTGTATGCGTGGCCGCGCGAGTCGCACACAGGGGGGACCCATGGGTCCCCCCTACCTGTGCATGTACGGCACGATGCACTTCGACGTGTACCCGCTGTAGGGGGCGCCCTTGTTCGCCTCGCACCCATTGAGTCAATGGGAGCCCGCGTACGCGTTGTACGACCGGCTCCCATTGACTTCAATGGGAGTCCGACCGAATCGAGTCCGATAGCATGCGTGCGCATCGTACTCGTTCGGTCGGACTGCCAGAGTCCGATTCGGTCGGAGATCTCTCCGGGTTCGGCTGGGTCGGAGAGGTTTCCGGCCCAAATCGGAATCGGCCCCATAGTCTTTGGTCTGCTTTGTTAACCCTGGCTACCAGTAGCGCTGTTTCAATAAAGAAATAGTCGCTGTAACGCCTGTGTGCACAGAACCCAAACCCTCGTGTGCTGCTAGAATTAAGCCTAACCTACGATCCATATTTGGTATTACTCTATCCCCCACTCCAGGAATCTGAACATATGGAATGTTTTGTGCATCTAACTTGTAGGAGTACTTGAGTGGAAATTTCTTTGGTACTGCTGTGCTGCCTTTGCGTGAAGCATTGACAGCTACCATAATCTCGCCGTCTACTCTAGTTTTTGAACGAGTAACTGCAGCTACGGCGGCTGTGCGTACAGCCCCCTTTGCGACTTCATCAGCCAATGAATTCCCTTCAACGTGAACGCCATCACACTGATGACTCAGTGTATGTATCACGTGAGCCCTTGGTAGTTCGTTTCTCAACTCCACTATCTGTTCCCATAGCATTTTATGCTTAATTGTGCCACCTTTTGCATCTTTGAACCCGTTTTGTTCCCAATGATGTAGATATTCATTGTACGACTGTACATAGTAAAAGGAATCACACACAATCAGTGTGGGGAATTCATGATCCGTATTTATAAGTGCCAGTATCAGTGCTTTGAGTTCTGTCAACTGAGCTGTGCAGTCTCCTAGAGATTGCGTTTTAGTGCAACTCGGATGGAACTTTCCATCGTGCATGCGACCTTTAACAATCGCACACGCTGCGCTGTAAGCTTGCTTACTCCCTATGGCCGGTTGAGCAGAACCGTCAGTGTAAATAATGTATTCATACTGATCTAGAGGCAAAATTTAATTTGGTAGAGGGTATTCTTGTTCGTATTGCAGGAATGCCTGTGTTTTTAAACTTGGATCAAATCTGTATTCAACATCCGTTGCAGTAAGAGAATTAGCCCATTGTATCCATCTGGGATGTAAGGCTTTCGCATTTGGAATGCTAGCTTTTGTAACAGCTTCTAAAGCTGGTACTGGGGTCACGACAATTATGCGTTTCCCCTGAGCCTGAGCTCTTTCTCTTGCTACAGCGGTCTGCACTGCTGTCAGAATTTTTTCTGTTGAAGTGAAACGCATTTCTGCCTTTGTGTACAGGTGTGATTTGTATGCGATTGGCACTGTTTCACCTTCATTAAAAGTTAAATAAGTGTACCCGCTATTACTCGGATCACTAAGTTCTGTGCGTTTTCGCGTGTCTGTAAATGTTTAGAAGCTATCATGTCTTCCTGTAGCGAACGTAGGATGTTTGTATGTTCCTGTGTCCATTGTCTGATTGAAAAATCAGGTTTTATTAAGTCGTAGAAAGGTTTTACTCTTTCTGCGTAATCCAAAATGTATGTTCGACCAAAATTTATGAATCCCAGAATTGATTGTAAATTCTTTAATGATTTTGGAGGTTGGAGCAGCGCACACTTTTCTAAAAAGTTAGCTGCCAGGCTTTTTCCCTCACTTGACAGCTCGTATCCTAAAAATAGGACACTGAGGTGGGCAATATTTGATTTTTTAAAGTTACATTTATAGCCCTCAGAGGCGAATCCCATAATAATGGTGCTCACCCTGGTCAAGTGCCTCGGTAAGTCATCGTCCGTCAGATAAATATCACCCCATAGGACAATGCATCTTCATCCAAATTTTGTAGTAACTCCGTTACTCTTGCTGAAAATACCCCGGGGCTATTTTTATACCCTTGGGCTAGTCGACAAAATTGTCGCTGGGACCCTAACGCACTGAAGGCGGTCTGATACCTGCTTTCAGGCGCTATATTTTGGCAGAAAAATCCATTTGAGATATCAAGCGTTGTTTTGTATTTTTTGCGCACAATGTTATTCATTAATGCGGCACTGTGTGCATTTTGAACTGCAAATGTCTTTGTGCAAGTGTTTAAATGTCGGTAATGCAAAACTAAACGATATGTGTTGTCAGGTTTCATTACGGGAAACAAAGGATTGTTCATTGGTGAGGTGCAATTTTCTATCACCCCCTGGTATTCTAGTTGGTCTAGGATCTCCCTGACTTGTTTTTTAGCTTCCTGCTCTATAGGGTATTGCCTTTGAGCATTTGGGGAAACTTTTAACGGGATCACGTGGTGGGTTGAATCCTCATCCCAACCAACATGATTTTTGTACAATGCTGGAGCTAGGGCAACCGCCCACTCCTGCGCATATGCATGTTTAGATGTATGGGAACGAGGTCGGAAAAGGCTGGAAAAATTACAGTTTCTCCCCTAGGGCACTCCATGACGAATGCTGGCGGCCAGTCTTGTTCTGCTAATAGAATGTCATAACTAGATGACAGATTTTTCCAAAAGAGACCTTTAATTTTCCTGGGCTTGTCTCCCTCCAGCCGGAGTGTTATCTCATGTAACTTATGTGGGACACTTACCCGAGTATCAGGTGTTTCCACCGTGATATACTCACTCAACTCCGCTGTCACCAGAAATTCCTTCAGGTTCTGGCGAGCTATCGTTACTTCTGCCGCGCTGTCTAGCATCGTCAGAGCCCATTCCCCATTCAGAAGCTGTGTCCTCAGAATTCTGGGCATGTCTGATCTTGAGACCTGCTACCTTCTTCTTTTTGAACTGAGGTCTCTGTTTTTGTTTATCTTCTTTTTTAGGTGCGTAGTCCGCAGCGCGTTGCGTGTCTCTGGACTTTGTACGCTCCTCTTGTCTGTGTTCTGACCATCCTTCCCTCTCGGAGTTTCTTGACGAACCCTGAAAGGAACAAGAGGAACGAGTATCAGTATCCTGATACCTGTCAGGTTTTTTAATATTATCCCTATTCCTGAGGTTATACCTCCTTTCAGAGGGCTCCTGTTGAGGAGACCTACCTCTGGATTGAGATCTGCTGTCTTTAGACTTTTGTTGTTTTTTATTTTCCCACTTCTTTTTAGAAGAAGTAGGTGTCTGCTTTGTAGTGTCCTTTTCAGGACTGCCCACTAGTTGTGGTTTTAATGCTTTCCCACCTAGACTGTCTCTGCCTAATTCTGCATATGCAGTTTCAATTATTTTGGGTAGTTCGTGTTGATGATCCTCTGGACTGAACTCCCTTAGGCGTTGGCGGATCACCACTGAAGCTGCTTCCCATTTAATGTTAGCTAGTATTATGGCTGATACCTGGTCAAAGTTATTTAGTAACCTCATCCCTAAGTTAAGGGCAGGCTCTGCTCCGTACTCATTTTGTATCTGTCTCAATACGTCAGGTACTACTGCTAAGGACGGGATACCATGTGTTCTGGTATATATGGCAGCGAAGACTGAACCCCAAGAGGTGCAGTCCTCTACTTGTGGTGTGATCCCCATGGGCAAGCAGATTGTTAGAATTCTGTGTTTTTCATAGGTGGTAGTATTCGGGAATACTGCCTCAAGCTGAGTTATTTTCTGAGCTATCCAGAATGGGATTTGTTCCCGTTTTGCTGGCATTTTGCCCATTACCGCGTGTAATGTTTGTGGAGTAATTTTATTTCCTGTACCCTGAACTGGAGTACTATTTGCTGCACCTGCTGGTGCAGGTTGGATTGTTAAAGTCCTCAAGATGAATTGTGTCAGGTTTCTGTAGATTTTAATTAAATCTCTGTGTTGTACGAGTAAGTCTGGCTGTGGCATTGTTCCAATGTCAGGATGCGGTGTGTAAGCCGCTAGTATTGGCCATGTGGCCCCGTCTCCTCCGAGCGGGCCTAATCTTACTCTTTGACGTACGTGGGGTAGGACGCCTTTAAACCAGTAAAAACTTTCCTCATAAGTGAGTGGAATTTCTATGTCCTCAAACGGAGCATATTCCGCTGGTGCATCTCCTGCTATGTAGTAGTGAAATGTATTTGTTATAGCATTTGCTGCTGGGAATGTAACCCATGAATAGAACACCTCTGTTTTGTTTGATTCGTGTGCCTCAATCACGAAAACTACCATGCCACCCGTGGCTGGTAAGCCATTTTCTAATAGTCTTATGGTGACTGTCCTTCTGAATTTTGGTGCAATTTGTATTGCATCCTCAGGATCGTCTTCTCCTGTTAAGAAATTCAGATCAACTCTTTGGCCCCCTGCCTCGTTATCAGGCATGTTTAGAGGAAGAAGTGTTCAAAGGGAACTAAGATGAGGTGTTATGCACAATTTAGGAACTATATGTCCTTCAAGCTTGAATAACCAACAGCCAATAAATAGTATTCTCGTACTACTCAGCTGCAGCGGATTTTGTGCCCACCCACTCCAGACGTCTCTGGGGTTTTGTGGGTAGGTTCTCTGAGAATAGCACAACTGAACTACTCAGATTCTACTGTTAAATAAGTACCAAACCAACGTTGGGCGTCATGTCGTGTAGTTCCTATAGTACCCCTGCAGGACCTGCGCGTTTGGATAACATATACTGTGGGCTTGGTGGCAGACGAACTCTGAACACCCCCACCGTATATGTTAGCCTGGTTTGCATTAGCTAGCTCACAGTGCCACTAGAATCTCCTCTTCTCGGGGAGAGAGTAGTTTCTGGCTACCTTAGACCATGACAACCCAAATTCCTCAGAATCGTGGAAACAATGTACTACCTTTCGCTCAGTCATTCGTGCTTACTTATTCGGTTTGTCTCAGAGAGTTACACAGAATAAACAGTCGGGCGTTTCAATAAGTATTTATTGAACAGTTGTTATTCTAGTGTAAAATATATGTGCTGCGGCAACCAGCAGACAATAGCAGAGATATATATCAGCAGTACGATAAAGGCAAAGGGATAGAACAGTTCTACCATATTGCAATAATCATGAATACATACATGAATATGGAAGCATTATGCAAGTGCGCGTACTCCTACAATGCCTAACTAGATGTACCTGAGTGTACCTAGCATATGTGCAGGTCTAGAAGCCTAAAAGCCAAGAATCCTTCTAGGATCTAGTCGAACCCCCATACCTGAATAGAGAGAGTGTGGGACACCGTCCTGGTCTCGAGTTGGACACCCCGCAAGGGCTTTGTCAGACCGCTGTCAGCTGGAGCGACTGCATGCAGGAGCCTCAGCGTCTCTGGTCAGTGTGTCAGCATGGAAGTCTCGGTTCCCTCTATCATACCGGGGCAAGATGTGGTGTATTTATACCCTAAAGAGTCTCGGTCCTCAGTATGGTTTGTATTGGTCTGTCGTTAGACATGAGGAAGATGTCAGGGGTGAACTTTGTACATACATATTATGCAGGTGGTGTATTCCTAGAGAGCCATGCATAATTGATGAGTACAGTGTGGGCCTGTGTTTGGGAAAAACCCTGCTGTATTCAAAACCACAGGATAGATAACGTTCAGCCCTCAGAGCACGTTGTGTACTAGCAAGGACCAATGTAGGTGAAAGATCATGCCTACATAAGGAATCATGACTATAATAGGACATGTACAGTTATGACCATGATTGGGCATATGCGGCTATGACCATAATAGGGCAAGTACGAATATGACCATATTAGGGAAAATATGAATACGTCCATTTTAGGGCATGTATGAACGGGTCTACATTAGGGCCTCTATACGGGACATAACACTACTGTCCACCAATGTATATATGGCTGCTGCATTCTTGAAATCGCCAACTGCATTTGATACTGCCAAAAAACACAATATTGGTAATAGATGGATGACATGGATAGAGACTTTTGAAGATTTCATAGATGTGACAGATGAAAAAGATGATAAAAAGATTATAAAGTATCTGAGGAACATGGCTTGTGAAGGAGTGAAAGAAGCCATGAAAAAGATACAACAAGAAGGTGAAGTGACACATGAATAAATCAAAACAGCCTTGAATGTCAAATTTAATCCAGTGCCAAATGTGGATTACTAAAAAGATGCATATTCAGTCAAGAGCGCCAGAGCCAGGTGAGACTATCGATGAGTTTGTGGAGAGACTAGATGTTCTGGTGAAGCTCTGTAAATTCAATGAATTTAACGATGAGGAAGCTACTCACCTCAGAGTAATCGATGAATGTCTGTCAGATTCCTTTCGACAGTGAATGCTGAAGGAAACTCTGAGCTTAAAGCAAGTCCTCAAGGCTGCTTGCGCTGAAGAGCGTGCTCATCGTCAAGCAACTGACATGGCGGTTGGAGGTGCCCAAAGTGCACCAATCATGAGTATGAAAAGTAAGCCAAGTTACAAGGCTGCAGGACACAAGGTGATATGTCCACAGAAAAAGAGAATGTTACAGCTGTGGATTGTCATTTCCACATGAAGGTAAATGTCCCGCCATTGGACAAACATGCCTTGGCTGTGGTAAAGTGAATCATTTCGTGATGACCTGCAGGGCGAAGAGAAAGGTAAGTGCATCACAGCATGAAGACAAACTGGTTGACTGAGCGCTACCTCAGTGACGTTCGACACGCTCCCACAAGGCCAAGCGGTAACACCAACTTTATGCAAATCAGAACCAAATGAAGTAGATCGTCATCTAAACCATGGACAAAGAGTTTCTCAGTCTCAGTTTCCAGTGAAAGTGACAATGCTAATTGTGCGATGTCGATGTTTATCTCAGAAAGGCATGCTCATGTGGTACTGGTCAAATGTGAGAAAAAACTCAAAGTGAAGAAAAACCAATTTAAAGAAGCACCAAACAAATTCAAACACTGTTCAAAGATAACTCTAAAAATAAATAGGTGTTAGATACTATTCATAATTGACAGTGGTTCGTCAATAGATATCATGCCTGAGTCGAAGTATCAAGAACTGTCTCTGTTACCATAACTTACTAAGTCAACAACAAAAGTAAGCACGTGGGCTGTTTCGATGCTCTTAAAGAGTCAAGGACCCTTTGCAGCTACGATAAAATCAAGAAAAATGTGGTACAAGCACCTATTCATGTATTTCAAGAAAGAGCTTCAAGTGCTTGTTTGGTGAATTTCAATACTCCGGCTGATATGGGACCGATATCAGTGAACTACAATATGAATGCTCATCATGAAGTTGTAAGTCAATTTCTGTCATCATTTCATGGGCCAGGAAAACTTAAAACAATGAAAGTAAAGTTCCACATAAATGAGGATGTTCGCCCCGTTTCTCAAAGACACAGACGAATTGCGTTTCACTTGCAAGACACTGTTGAAAAGGAACTTGATTCATTACTTAAACATGACATCATTGAACGCTCCAATGGTCCGACACCATGGGTTTCGCCCATTGTAGTAGTGCCCAAAAGAGATAGTGAAGGAGCTGTACGCATATGCGTTGACATGAGTTAGGCCAACAATGCAATTGAGAGAGAAAGACATCCTGGTCAGCACATTGCTGATATGATAACTCAACTGAGAGGTGCAAAGCTTAAATAAAGGATATCACCAATTGGAGCTTGAAGAAAAATCCAGGAATATTACGACCTTTTCTACGTATATTGGTTTGTTTCTCCAAAGGCAACTTGAGTTTTGGTGTATCCTCTACTGCAGAACGTTTCCCAGATGTAATTTGATGTATCATACAGCCTGTAGTAAATGAATTTAACTATAGTGATGACAAATTAGTTTTCAGAGCTACACAGAAGGAACATGACAACGCTCTCATACAAGTATGTTGTTTGCTGACCAATGCAGGCCTAACTTTGAATGCCAAAAAATATGAATTCCACAAGAAAAGCTTGAAATTCTTTGGCCATGTCTTGTCTGATGGGGGTATGAAACCTGATCCAGCGAAAGTGCAAGCTTCGTCTACTGCAAATCCCAAACAAGACATTTCTATGCTATGATCTTTTCGTGGACTGGCCAGTTACTGTTACTGTTTGAGATACATAAAAGACTTTGCTACGGTCAGTGCACCATGCCAAGAATTAACAAAAAATAATTTATCTTTTCATTGGTCACGTGAGTGTGAGAAGAGCTTCCAAAGCATCAAGCAAGACATTGAGAGTGCCACTGAAATGGCCTACTTTGGTCCCAAATTACATACAAAGGTTGTTGTTGATGCAATCCCTGCTGGGTTGCGCGCAATCCTTGCACAGCACAGTGGACAGCCACATGCCCAGACACATATTGTGGCATACGCCAGTAAGAGCCTGTCACAAACAGAACCCTCTTACTCGCAACCTGAGAAAGAACATTTGGCAGTGGTCTCAGCTTGTTAATATTTCCATGTTTTCTTGTACGGAAAGCCTTTCACTGTAGTGACTGATTATCAAGCACTGCTGACGATATTTGTCAATCGAAAAGCCAAAAGTCCTCCTAGAATTGAACGTTGGGGTTTGAGGTTACAAGAATACAACTATACGTTTATTCATCGTCTAGGGAAAGATCAGAATACAGCTGATTTTTTTTCAAGAGTGTCATTACAATGCCCTGGTACCTGTGGAGGCCTACATCAAATTTATTGAGAAATTGGGCATACCAGCTGCCATGCCATTAGAACAAATTGTCACCGCCACGAGCCAAGATAGGGACATATCAAGATTAAAAGTCATTATTGTTCATCAGTTGCGCAACCAGAACTCCAGATCTTTCACTAATGAGTATTTGATGTTCAAAAAGTGTAAGAGATGAACTTTCAGTGACTCAAGAAGGCCTCATTCTGCGAAATACACAAATTGTTATTCCTGAGAGTCTATGGCAACAAGTAATCGATGTCACCCATGAGGGACATCCAGGAATAGTTGCCACCAGAAGAGCTCTCTGTGACCGAGTCTGGTTTCCGTATCTTGACGAAAGGATAAAAAAAGAATTAAGACTTGCCATATCTGTAACTGACTTTCATCTCGTCATTCTGCACCCTTTAAACATGTCAGACTTGCCACATCATGCTTGGGAGAGAATTGCTATTGATTTCTTTCGTCCTCTTGAAAATGGACTTCATCTTCTAGTCATTGTTGATGAATACTCCCTTTATCCATTGGTGGAAGACCTTTCATCCACAACATATGAAAAGGTCATTCAAAAATTAAATATCTTTGCGACATAGGGTGTACCTGCAGTACTAAAGTCTGACAACGGCCCACCATTCAATAGCCAAGAATGTAAAGACTTTCGAAATCACCACTATATAAAGCATCAAAAATATACTCCTCTTTGGAACAGTTCAGGAGAACTCTAAAGAAAGCTGTTGAGTGAAGAAGCTCGACCTCGAAGTGGTTTTAAACACTACTCTTCAGGCTTACCGTTTGAACGCTCACTCAACCACAGCGGAAAGCCCAGCAACTCTCATGTTTGGAAGAGCCAGGATGACCAAGCTACCCCAATGACCAACCTCACACCTAAGAATGAAAATGAAATGAAAAGAAAACTTTTAAAGCGCAATGAATGCCCGGAGGCATGGGGAAGACATTCACACTACGGATTTTGGTCGCAAACGGAAGATGAGAACATCTGCTGACCGGCGACGTCATGCAAAGGACCACTTTTACAAGAGTAGATTGAGTGCTTGTTAGACATTACAGTAGAAGGAAATCTGATGCTTCTTTTGAGGTTGAACCTTTTACTATCACCAACACCAAAGAACACATGGTGACTCCCAAGCGTCCTGGGAAGTCCCTTATGAGAGTTTCCTCTAATTTTTTACATGTGGCCCATCACTCACCAAACATCGATGTCAATGTACAGACTGGGTCTAGGCAGGCTGTTGATGACTCTGTATCTGCTGATAATTCCACCTCACCTGTGCAGCTCACTGACACTTCGACTGCCAGTTCCCAGTGACCCAATCATGACATGTGATTCAGGTACCACAACGCTAGAATTGTAAATGCTTGTGTATCTGTATATTAATTAATGTATTTTGTTCATATGTTTATTTATGCATGTTTCTATTTTTTAAAGTTGGGACGTTTTATTTAACAAAGCAGGAGATGTAGTGTCTTGTAAATAAAAGAATGCTGGAGCTCTATAGGTTCTCACTGTACACCGCAGGTCTGTGACATAAGCGTTGGAGAGACGTGTTGAAGGCTGGCTTAGAATGTTGAGTTCTAAGTTTAATGCAGCTGAATATTGGCGAGGTCCTAGGTTGGCAGGACGCTACAGGAATGATTAACAATTTTCTAGTCTGACACATAATGCGTGGTACTTGACAGGGCTGCGTAGTTCTGAGTTCACTTGGCAGGGCTGCATAGTTCTGAGTTCGGTTACTAAACAGGATGTGGTCTGAGGCTAGAGCTGCCGACTTTGGTGCTGGAAACCAAGGTTCAACCCTCGGGGTCGCGTCTGTCCACATCCTGTGAATTTGGGCAAATCAATTAATCTCCCCGTGCCTACCCAATTTTTTTTTTTTAAATGAATGTGTCCTTGTGTAATGTCGTATTACAAAAGGCAACTGCTGTTGTCTGTTTATCCCTTGCGGATATGCAGACTATCAAAAAAAGTGAAGAAAGGTGAAGGAATAAGTCCACGGGGTCCCAGATCGTCCGTCCTTCATCAAAACCACTTTGGATGGTGGGGTATCCAAAGATGTTGGAGAAGACGCCTCACTCACTTATCGTGACATGCTTCATCATGGCGTCTTTCCACACCCAGGTAAGATGGTACTACCTGGGCGGACTCAACCAATGATATTATGGGAGTTCTTATATAAAATATTAACTGGTCATGCAGGGAACCAGATTATACCCTCTTTCGACGGGCGGGCAAACGAGAGATACTTAGGTACTCGGGCGGTGACCGATCTTTGACAAATGTGTGACTACAAGACGGCACCACTCTCCAGCGACCCGCATGGTGTTATTTAGCAAGCCCCATAAGAAATACTACTGGAACATAGTAAATACAGGTGAGCGCATTAGGCCTCATTTTGCATGAAAAGCGTGCTGAATAGAGAGCAGGGATACCTAGGAGTAGATATTCCAGCCCTGAAGAAGGCCCCAACCCGTAAGGGCTCACGTTGAGGGCCGAAACATGTTGGCATTTTAAAGAGGGTATAATTGAACCAATTGAATTCAAAATTAACCCCATTCAGACATGATTTTATCCTATACCCCAGGTACCCTGCGAATAAACACATGTTTTGGGTATACCTGTAGGTATTTTTAACGTCACCCATCTGGTTCCCTGCATGACCAGTTAATATTTTATATAAGAACTCCCATAATATCATTGGTTGAGTCCGCCCAGGTAGTACCATCTTACCTGGGTGTGGAAAGACGCCCATGATGAAGCATGTCACGATAAGTGAGTGAGGCGTCTTCTCCAACATCTTTGGATACCCCACCATCCAAAGTGGTTTTGATGAAGGACGGACGATCTGGGACCCCGTGGACTTATTCCTTCACCTTTCTTCACTTTTTTTGATAGTCTGCATATCCGCAAGGGATAAACAGACAACAGCAGTTGCCTTTTGTGATACGATTAACCTTGTGAGATTGCAACTGTTCTGCTTTTCTCACTCTCTATTGTGATAAAGAGTCCTTGTGTAATGTAACTGGTGCTCATGTAAAGCGCTCCAATACCTTCGGGTCGAGTTCGCGCTATGTAAATCTGCCAAATTAAAAAACAAGCATTTGCAATGCAATAGGTCTCGCATTTGCGAGAGTTTAAGCTATTGGCATTGTAAATGACAATTCCTTTTATTTATCTGTTTTGAAAACCAACACATAAATAAAAAGCATTGTCATTTACAATGCCAATAGCTCAAAATCTCGCAAATGCAAGACCTATAGCATTGCAAATGCTTGTTCTATACTAGGCTGTAGCTCGAGGGCATCCACCGTTTATGGGTCAAACCCACAGTCCAAGTCGGTCAGAAACTTCCAGCTGGAACTTGATTTTCAGGCTGAGATTGACAGGTGTTTGCTCACTTCTGTGCAAGTCATTTACATCATTCCAGAGAAAGGTATGCTTATTACACTCTAAGGAGCAGCAATTCAACATTCTATTCACGATTATAAAATAACAACAAAGACGCTCCCCGGCGACAGACTACGCAGTTTAAGTATTGTTCTTCGGGAATAAGTGGCCACGCTGTACGCTGGTTTGCGACAGCTTTGTATGTACACTGACAGCTGATAAGCAAGAGGAAAGCTAAGTTAGAATAACATTGGCTGACATTGACACGCGCACACTTGCTGTCCTGGGAAGTTCCTTTGGGCCGGTGACAGTGTCTCTGGTTATCCATAAAATGTGCGCAGCCCGTGTGATTTGCGATGTTCTTTCGGCACGAGTGCCCTAGCAGTGCCTATAAAGTTTCAACATGCCAACCCTCCCGATTCAGGCGGAAGACAACCGACCGCAAGGTTAGTCTCTCACCTCCTGAGTCCTGTCTGCAAAAACCCGATTCCTCGGCAGGGTTCTGCAGACAGGGGATGACTGGTCTTGTGTGGCTCGGAGTATGCACTGGCAGTAACCTGCCCATGCAGGCCTGTGCACAACGCTTTTGTCACTCTCCCTGCCTGCCACAGACTTTCTCCATGCTCCTGACAGGTAAGGAAAAAGAACTGGTTTTTACCCTGTACATGAAAATAGACCAGATACAGGCCGCAATATAAATCAATTGGAGAAATACATTCTTCCGGTTATTTTAAAAAAATCTCCCACTTTACTCTTCTAACAAGCATTGAAAATGCAATAGGTCTCGCCTTTGATTAAGTTAAAGCCATTTGCTTTGCTATATAATACCATTAGCAAAGCAAATGGCTTTAACTTAATCAAAGGCAAGACCTATTCGCTATTTATACCAATGCTTCAGTTCTGAAATGATGAGACCAAAAAACAACTATAACCAGTCTATTCGAAGTTACCTCAAAGGCAGTGAAGGAAGGCACTGCTGCAGAATTAAGATTTTATTTCACCCTGATGGTGAGCGCCAAAATGAGAGCCCGATAGGGACCCGTCTCAGCGCCTGCTTTTTAAGACTGCTGGTGCCGACTGGCAGGACCCGGCCCACTTAAAGCCCTTCTTTCAAATAGAAAAGAATGAAATCCCGGCGCCTCAGGCTGTGAATAAATGTGTGATCTGTGGCAGCAGAGAGAGCAGGACTCTGAGCCTTAACGCTGATCATCGATTTCCCCATTGATAATAAGTCTTTTGTTGTGAAGTTTTTAATATTTCATGGTATGGCCATAATTGCAGTATTACATATATTCTTAATAAATGCGGATGCGCACAGTCTAATATGGTTTTGATTATCAATGTTAAGCGTTGGGAGGGGCAACGAGTTAAGATGACCCCCCGCCTCAGTGGCAATAAGTGGAATATTATACTCTGTGCGTCTGAATACCTGGGGTATTTTTACAAACCCGTCAGCTATGCTGGGCGGCACGTGAAGCTGCTTTTATTTTTCTTACATCTCCATGAAATCTGCATTTGTTTCTCGTTGTAAACGGCTTCTGGACTGCGTCCAAAAGAGCCACCCCGACGTGACATCTCTCCCTGCACACCCGGCCTCGGCTCCTGCGGGTCTCTTCGGGTCTGCCCTGTATAACAGAAGGGGTTGAACCCCGGCCGGGGTGCGAGGGGTTTGGAGGCCTCTCACCTGGGAGCGGGGGGCACTTTATTTATTTCTCACCTAGGCTTGTCGTCAGGGACAGTAAACCGAATATAACCCTTGCGCTACAGTATTAAATGTGTGGATGAATATGTGTTATTAGCGTGGGTGCTGTGTCATGGCTCTAAAGAAACAAGCATTTGAAGGCACGAATGGGGGAGGGTGGGCGGCGGGCGAGCCGCGACGTCATGGCTCTAAAGAAACAAGCATTTGAAGGCACGAACGGGGAGGGGGGGCGGCGGCCGAGCGAGAAGGCATCGGACTGCGGGAGGGGGGGAAGGGACAGGAAGAAATTGCCTCACGCGAAACTGAAACGAGCTTGCCTCAAAGAAAAAAAAAACAAGTACAACTGCGCAGCCGGGAGGAGGGACAGTGACGTCTCTATGGAGAGAATGCGGCGTGAAGGCAGCGTGATTTGTAATACATGCCCAATCACAGAGCCGGACTGGCGCATGCAGGCAGCGTGACGGAGAGCCGTTGTGAAGACTTTTCTTATCTGCTTGTTAAATAAACAAGCAGATAAGAAAAGTCTTCACAACAGTCGTGAAGCAGGCGAGCCAGTCCACCAAAAAGCCAAAGGGAGGCAACGAAAAACCCTCCTTTCCAATGGGAAGCCAGCGTTTACCATAAACGCTGACGCTACCCAATGGAAATGAGGGGCGGGGTTCAAGTCCCCTTCTCGAAACTGACTTGTTTACTATAGCTCTCGCAGGCGAGGAGCGCATGCGCGCTCCAACGCCAGGAGAGACCTAAAAATGCTGCCATGTATAAAGAGCACAGTAACAACGTGCTTCTGTGTTTACCTACTTGTGGGTTGTACGCACGGGCTTCAGTAGGGGCAAACTGTGCCGATACCTCCTGTGGGGGGCACATCGTTCTTCGTCCATGCTATAGGGGGGTTAAAGCAAGGGGCCCTGAATCCCCTCAAAACAGACACCAGAGTTTAACAACCGATGGTGCCGGCTCGGACATCCAAGACCCGCGAGACAGGCCAGGCGTGCAGTGCCTAGTGGTGTATTCACATATATAACGGCAGCAATCTGCTGCACTTCTGATTTTCACCAAGTCACAGAAAAGGGTGATTTGGCGCGCTTTATAAGTCAATCCTGATAGATTGATTGAATGTTGGTTTAATAGTTGCTAGTGATGCAGCGGGTTACTAGCAACAAGCATTCATACACCGAATACTCACCTGGGCCCATTCATTCATACTACGCTAGCAATTTCCGCTGGTGGGGTCAGTTGTACTCTTTATCAATATCCCTGCTACCAATTACCTTTTCTGATTGAAGAGTAATGACTTACCAATGGACCCTTTGATAATTGGGAAGTTTAAAATGAGAAAATACAATACAATTCATAAATCTGAAATAATCACTGACTCAGGAAGTTTTAAAATGTTTATCTAAAGTCTTTAGCAGAGTAAATTACAAACCACATAATACTTAATCGCATCTCAAGGAGGAAGCATACTAAATAATCACCTATTTGATCAATGACGGTTCCTCAGAAAGAAGAAGATAGAGACAGCAGTACAGCTAAAGGTTTACGCTTATAGTTACCTAAGAGTGTGAGAACCAAACCCCTTGGCCAAGGAGTTGGAAAGATGGGTCCCAAGAAGGATGAAGACCAAAGACCTCCGGACCAGGTTCAGAACAGGATAGGTGACCTCTCTATCAACGACGCCTGCGTCGTTCCCTCTCTGACACTTCGTTCCTCCTCGATTCTTCCGTGTCTTCTTTCTAATGGAATCCGCCGCCCCCACCTCAGGACCTCTCTGGACAGCGGTTCAGTCTGCAATCGATCAGCTTGTTCTGTGGTTCTCAAAGCTGACAGCCTCAACGCTAACTAATTAGCTAAATCTATATCTATTATACCCTTCTACACCCAGGTACCTCCCATTAATGTTTCAAAATTATGGGCCCACTACTTCTGATTGAACAGGGACAGGGGGTTGATCCTCACACCATGACATTTTAGTTCAATTTCTTTAAACCCATTGTTTAAAATACCGCCCCTCACAATTAATACATTTGCTTTATTTCCCACCCGTCTCACGACAACTTTTAATACAAAATGTATATACATTGTTGCATTTGAGAGAACATCTCAGATGGACAGTGGAGTTGACCAACGGGTCGTGGCCTTGGATATCTTCCAAGTTGACTTCATCGTTTTGTCTTGTTATTTTCAGAGCGCATGCGCACATTCCATAGGTCTTGAGCTGCTGTTCAGTTAACCCAGGCCCAATTTACGAACTAATAGAAATCAAAGAAGAAACATATTAAAATAAAAAATAAATGTTTTCACTGCATACCCCCTACTTCTACTCTATTCCCATTTAATTATAAAATCTATCCTGCATTAGTAGCGTTAGAATACCACATTATTAATTGCAGCAAATGCGTGAGCTTTAGCACGTGAGAACATTAAGCAGCCATTTTAGCACACACTGCGCAGAAGCAAAGATTCCTTCCAAGCAAAGAAAGACGTCATACCACGTGATATGGTTGACACATGCGCAATGGAGTTCCCGCGCTTTAGCGGCCATTTTGGATTAGACAAGGATTACTTATTAGTTTTAAACACATAGGCAAGCGTCTCTCGGATACGGTGTTGTGTATGCACTTATTAATAAAGACATTACAAAGTTTAATTAATTAATACTGTGAAAGGATTGCTTACAAGCAAGACTCATTGTGAGTTCTTGCTCCATCAATCCCCTCTCTGATGGCGTTTCTGAGCCATCAAAAACTACCCACAACCAAATGCCAACTTCTTAGCATATTTTTGTCTCAGTCTCATTTTTACATTTTCTATTCTTATCTTCTCCTTTCAGTTTCTTGTATATTTCACTTTTCAGATCTTCTAATTCTATTTCATCAAATTTTCGTTTCTTGCCTTTTCCTGTCACTCTATATGTCTCATTCTTTCTACAACATTTGCACCATATCATTATTGACAGTACTATTATTGCTATCCCTACTAAGGGTACTAATATTTGACCTATAAGTCCTTTTCCTACATTAGTAAACCAGGTACCAATTGATGCAATGCTATTTGTCAATCTTTCCCATACACTATCAACCTCCAGTGGTTTGGTTCATTCTCAAGTTTTGTTATGTTCTTTATATATGTTCTGATTTCTGCACTTTTGTGAGGAATATACGTGCAACAATGTTTTGTTTTCAACAATTTACAGACTCCGCCCTCTTTTGCTAATATTATATCAAACGCAAGTCGATTTTGTTTAACCATTGATCTAATCGCAACCATCTCCGCATTAATCATTAGAAACCCTCCAGGAGTATCCGTTGATAAACGGATAAACGATCAACCACTGTAGATAATTTACATATTTTCCTTGAGTTCAGAATTATTCCCACTGAAGGTATCAATGCACCAAATATATCACCTACAATTTCAGAAAAACTAGCTCTTTTACTACGTGTTAATTCACTATTATTTTCATTGCTCCCAGTGTTTCTTTTTACGTGGTATACTTTTGGAAAAACCATTCCAAAATAACAACTTCCATACCACCGTGCAGGAAGCCTAAAGTAAGCCTTATTCCCACACATAATAAATTCCAGGAAAAACTGAATCTGTTCCTCCTTTTAGTCCCCAACCTCCAAGAATTAAGAAATTATGTTCACATTCACTGGTACCGATGAAAATATTGTTATTGTCAGATCGTTCTGTCCTCAGGATCGGTTTGTTGCTCGGAATGGTCCACCTCTTGATATACCCAAGCCTAAATAGCCGTAATGGCACAGGTCAGTGGGAGGATCAAGTGGGGGAAGGAAAGGAAGGGAACTGCAGGGAGGGAGACCTGTAATGACAACAACAATAATGACTACCTGTTGTAATTCTACACATAACACATATCAAATCAATGGTTTACATGGTCTAACCGTATATACCTGTAACAAAACAAATAACACCTGTAGACAAGACTTTTCTAGATAGACTGTGACTTCAGTGCTGATAATACCAACAGATGCAGTATGGCTGTAGTGAGGGAAACATGGAGAAAACACTTTTATGGAACATCCGGAATAGAAACAATTAAAGGGAAATGCGTCACCTCATACGAAACATATAAGAGAAATCACGACCAGGAACCTACCCTGGTCTAGGCTCCACACAGCATCACAGGGATAGAGCGTAGTCCCATACCACTCAAGATTACCCTGTTAAATAGAGCCAGAACAGTAATAAATTAAAGCTTTACTCCTTAAAGGGCAATGTCTGTACAAATGCACAGTTATCCTAGTCACAATCCACAAATGGTTACATCACCAATTTCCATATCAGACAGTCAAAGAAACCCCAACCAAGGGAATATGAGGGGGTAGGAGAACCCAGCACGAGTCAATCCGAAAATGAGTTCTCTGAAGGATGCACCCAGGAGACGGGAACAACAAGGTAGCAAGAAGATCTCTACTTACAGTCTGGGAAGATGCAGGAACTGCCTATAGCAAGGCGCTACCCCAACACAATTGAGGAGGCAGACAGCGAGGCAGAAGGTTCCTTTCTCCGCACGAGCGAGACGCTCACCAACGGAGAAGAGGAGGGTTTTGTCAATGCTGGATACAGGCCAGTAGGAACTAGAAAAACGGTGCGAGCACCCTTACCAGCCTTCACCACAATGGGAGACGCCGCAGTCCGCGGCAAACAAACAGAATTTCCGACGCCGATGCGAGCACCGCCATTCCCTTTATGGGCGGTTCCTCGCGGCGTAATGCGTCGTCTCGCAGGGCTACCTGGGAACGGTAGTTTCCTGGTATGTTGTCACGGCAACGGAGTCCGGAAGGAAGCGATCGCGCTAAGCTAGCGCGCTCGATAGTTAGCGCTCATGACAGTACATCCCCTCTCCAACAAGAGCGCGCTAGGGGCCGGGCTTCTGTGGGTATTTCCTATGGAAGGACATAACTAACCTAGGCGCATGCACGCCCGAGGCTGGCTCCCAGGAATTTTCCTCTGGACCATATCCCTTCCAGGCAACCAGGTACCATAGCCTACGGCCCCGTCGCTTAGAATCCAAAACACCTCGTACCTCATACTCCGTGTCCTCACCAACTAGTAGAGGCGGTGGTAACTTCCTCACTGGGGTATAGGAGGGCTTCAATAAGGAGACATGAAACACGGGGTGCATCCTTAAGTGCGAAGGCAGGCTCAGTTTCATTGCCACGTGACTGATGCATTTGCTGATCTTGTAGGGCCCAAGGTACCTGGGATTGAATACGCTGTGTTTTTTTAAGCGTATGTTCCTGGTAGATAACCAAACGTTGTCTCCTTTCTTGTATAGAGGTCCAGGCCTTCTATGTTTGTCTGCTGTAGCCTTGTATCTCACTTTGGCCTTCTTCAGTTGCTCCTGTGTATTTACCAACATTTCTTTGATATGAGCAACCCTTTTGGATACTTCTGGTAACTTGGTATTCTCCGTAGGATGGACAAAGGGAAGGAATCTTGGATGATGGCCATAGGTGCAGTAAAACGGAGAAGCATGTGTGGAACTGTGTGTTGCGCTATTATAGGCGATTTCGGCAAGCCAGAGATAGTCCACCCATTCCTCTGTGCTGTTATTCACATAGCACCGTAGATACTGTTTGAGCGTCTGGTTAAGCCGCTCCGTTTGGCCATCCGTTTGAGGGTGGAAGCTTGTGGACAAGGCTGTAGTGATGTGTAGGGAAGCACACCACGCTCTCCAGAATTGGGCCGTGAATTGCGAACCCCTATCAGACACGATGGTTCGTGGTAATCCATGCAAACGAACAACATGTCTCATCAGCATCTGTGCTAATTGGCCTGCGGTGGGTACCCGTTTGCAAGCTATGAAGTGTCCCATCTTGGTTAAGTAGTCGATGACTACCAGAATGACTGTACAACCCTTGTCCGACGGTAGACCAACAATGAAGTCCAACGATATGTTTTCCCAAGGAAGGCTCGGAGTGGGGAGAGGTTGTAGTAAACCTTGTGGGCATAGGTGATCGGACTTCATACTGGCACAGGTTTCGCAAGACTTGATCCAGTTCCTAATGTCCACTCGGAGGGACGGCCACCAGAATTGCCTGTTGATTCGGTCCAAGGTTTTTTCTACCCCCTGATGTCCAGCACTCGGTAAGTCATGACACCAGTGATACACTTGTTTCCTCAGTTTCGCGGTAGGTATTAGGAGGCGATTGTTATTCATTGGGAAACCGTTCTTTACTTGCCATTCAGCATGGCTCTTTAGCCAGGTTCTCCATGCAAAAGTGTTAACCCCCTTCTGTACTTCTTTGAGGAAAACATCGGGCTGTATTGCACATAGTACTTTCATGGGGTCTATGATGGATCGCTCTTGTTCGTTTTCTGTGTTCTGGATAGTCGACTGACGTGTAAGAGCGTCTGCTTTTTTGTTCTCAACTCCAGGCCGATATGTAATGACAAAATGGTATTCGGAGAAAAACAGCATCCATCTGAGCTAAAGAGGGGTGAGATGTCTGGCGGCTGTCATGAACTGTAGGTTTCTGTGATCAGTATACACGGTTACTACGTGCTTGGCTCCCATCAGAAAGTGTCTCCACTCCGAGAAGGCATCCTTGATGGCCAACAGTTCCTTCTCCGCAATGTTGTAGTTCTTTTCGGCATTGTTTAGTTTTCGCGACATGTATGCCACCGGATGGAGTTGTCCCGTAGAGGAGTGTCTTTGTGACAGCACAGCGCCCAATGCTACATCAGAGGCATCCGCCTCCACAGTGTAAGGTTTCTCCGGATCAGGGTGTGTTAGAATTGGGGCTGTCACAAAGGCTGTTTTCAAGGCAAGGAAGGCGTCTTGTGCTTCTTTAGTCCATTCAAACTTCTGGGCCTTTCTTAGTAGCTGTGTAATGGGTGCCACTGTCTTGGAAAACTGGTTTATAAAACGACGGTAGAAATTGGCAAACCCAATGAAACATTGAACGTCCCGAACGTTCTGTGGAGGAGGCCAGTTCTTTACAGCTGTGATCTTTCTTTCGGCCATTTCCTGTCCTGATGGGGTGAGTATAACGCCGAGGAATTCGACAGTACTAACGTGAAAGTCACATTTACTTAATTTGCAGAACAGGTGGTGTTTCTGCAGGATCCGTAATACAGTTGCAACATGTCGTATGTGGGTGCTCTCATTTTCTGAATAGATGAGGATATCGTCAATGTACACCACAACATAGTGGTCCAGGATTTCACATAGCACATCGTTCAGGAAATATTGAAACGCCGCTGGGGCATTACACAACCCGAAAGGCATTACTGTATATTCATACAATCCGTAACGGGTCTTGAAAGCCGTCTTCCACTCGTCACCACTCCTCATGCGAACCAGGTGATAGGCGCCCTTGAGGTCCAGTTTAGTGTATATGTTCGCCTTTTTCACTTGTTCCAGCAGTACAGGAATCAGTGGCAAGGGATAACGTTTTTTTACCGTGATAGCGTTCAGCGCTCTAAAGTCTATACAGGCGCGTAATTCGCCATTAGCCTTAGGTATGAAAAATAGCGGGGAAGCCGCAGGAGACTTAGAAGGACGGATAAATCCCAGCTTCAGATATTTATCCAAATATGCTCTTAGATGGGTGTTCTCGGGCTCCGTCAAGGCATATATTCTCCCACTCGGTATTATCGCCCCAGGGACGAGATCGATTTGACAGTCGTATTGTCTGTGCGGAGGTAGTTCTTCTGCCTGGACTTCGTTAAACACCTCCACATACTCCTGGTATACCACGGGCAGCTGGACTTCCTTTTCAGCGGCGGTGGCTATACTCATCCCAAAGGCCAAAGCTGTAGCAGGTCCTTCTGGTGTCATGGTTACCTCAAGGCAATGCTCCAAACAGTAGGGAGAAGCCATTCGCACTGTCCTGGTCATCCAATCGATTTTAGTATTGTGTTTCTGCAACCACGGCATGCCCAGAATGATTCCATATTGAGGGGCTTGTATGATGTTAAACGTTATAAACTCCCTATGATCCTCTGTGTCGTCAGAGTTATACCCTATGGGACCTGTGTCGAGTTTCCTTCCATCAACTGCATAGACTTCTTCGGGTGAGTCTTTAGGTACTAAGCATATGCCCATGCGTTTTGCTTCTCCTATGTCCATGAACATGCCCGTAGCTCCAGAATCGATCATGGCAGAAGCGTGTTTCCACTCTGCTTGTATAAGCAATAACACTTCAATAAACAAATGTCCATGTGTTGGTGGGTTTTCGGTACATAATGAAGGGAGGTATGCCTGACTCCAAGAAACCCCTTCTACTTTCTTTGAGTCAGCTAGTTTTCCGAAACCGTATCCAAGGCGGCTGTGGCCGTTTTCCTGTTATGGAATCGGTTACTTTTGGGTTTCACAGGGCATTCTTTTACGAAATGACCTTTCTTGCCACAATATAACAAAGTCCTTGCTTACGACGTACATCTTTTTCCACAGTGGTTAATGCGGCTCTTATGGTTCCAATGTCCATTGGTTCGGACCCAGAGGCGTTGTTTGACTCTGAGTGTTTCGGTCGCTCAAAGGGGAGCATCCCCCTCTCTTTGTCTTGTGATCCCCCTTTCGCTCACTTATCCTATGATCTAGACGCAGCACCAGATTGATCAGATCTTCACACGTGGAGGGTTGTGGGTCGATATGAGCGATCACATCCTTAAGATCTTCCCTTAGCCCTTGATGGAAGATTGCCGCTTGTTTAGCCTCTGGCCACTTTGTTTCCGCTATTAACCTCCTGAAGGCATTTAGATAAACCAAAAGGTCTTTATTACCTTGCCTCAACTCTAGCAGTTCCCTATCGGCTGTGAAGGACTCAGCGCGTCTGTCAAAGACCTTCAAGAACTCGATCTTAAATGCCTCCCAATCGTGTAGAAGTGGGTCATCTCTGTTAACCCGTGCCCTCACCACATCTTCAACAAAGCCAGTACAGCCATCGCGCCCCATCTCCGGAAAATAATCAACATCTCCTTCGAGACAGCAACCTTCCCGGAAAGCTGGAAGCACGCCGAGATCACCGCCTTACTCAAGAAACCCAAGGCAGACCCCAAGGACCTCAAGAACTTCCGACCCATCTCTCTGCTCCCGTTCCCCGCGAAGGTCACCGAGAAAATCGTCAACAAACAACTGACCCGCTACCTCGAGGAGAACAACATCCTGGACCCTTCCCAGTCCGGCTTCCGCAGCAACCACAGCACCGAAACCGCCCTCATCGCCGCCACCGATGACATCAGGACACTGCTAGACAACGTAGAAACAGCAGCCCTCATCCTCCTGGACCTATCAGCCGCCTTCGACACAGTCTGCCACCACACACTACGAACACGCCTTCACGACGCCGGGATCCAAGAGAAGGCCCTGGACTGGACCACATCCTTCCTTTCCGGCAGAACACAAAGCGTCCGCCTCGCCCCTTCCGATCCAAGGCCACCAAGATCATCTGCGGCGTACCCCAAGGCTCCTCCCTCAGCCCAACGCTGTTCAACATCTACATGGCACCCCTCGCCCACGTCGCCCGACAGCACAACCTCAACATCATCTCCTACGCCGACGACACCCAGCTGATCCTCTCCCTCACCAAAGACCCTCACACCGCCAAAGCCCACCTCCACGAAGGAATGAAGGCCGTCGCCGAATGGATGAGGACCAGCCGCCTGAAGCTGAACTCGGACAAGACGGAGGTCCTCATCCTTGGTTCCAACCCTTCAGCCTGGGACGACTCCTGGTGGCCAACATCACTGGGAACAGCCCCGCCACCCACGACCACGTACGCAACCTAGGGGTCATCCTCGACCCCACCCTCTCCATGACTAAGCAGGTCAACGCCGTTTCCTCATCCTGCTTCAACATCCTCCGAATGCTCCGCAGGATCTTCAAGTGGATCCCCACTGAAACAAGAAAAACAGTCACCCAGGCCCTCGTCACCAGCAGGCTGGACTACGGAAACGCCCTCTACGCAGGAACGACGGCTAAGCTCCTGAGACGGCTGCAACGCATCCAGAACGCCTCTGCACGTCTTGTCCTCGACATCCCCCGACGCAGCCACATCACACCCCACCTGAGAGACCTGCACTGGCTCCCTGTCAACAAGAGGATAACCTTCAAGCTCCTCACCCACGCACACAAAGCACTCCACAACTCCGGACCAGCCTACCTCAACAGACGACTCAGCTTCTACACCCCCACCCGCCAGCTCCGCTCGACCAGCCTCGCCCTCGCCACAGTCCCCCGCATCCGGAAAACGACCGCCGGCGGCAGATCCTTCTCCCACCTCACCGCCAAGACCTGGAACACCCTCCCCACCAACCTCCGACAGACCCAAGACCTACTGGCCTTCAGAAGACTCCTCAAGACCTGGCTCTTCGATCAGTAGCAGCACCACCCCCCTCTTCCCCCAGCGCCTTGAGACCCTCGCGGGTATGTAGTGCGCTTTATAAGTGACATGATTGATTGATTGATTGATTGATTGATTGATTGAACCAGAGACACGGCCCACTGTGCCGCATCACCGGCTAAGTACGAGATAAGAAAGGCAACTCTCGCCTGGTTGGTAGGAAACGACTTTTGTTTGCAAGAAAAATGGAGCATGACCTGCGTTAGGAATACATGTACCATACCAACTTCCCCATGAAACCGCTCTGGGGTAGCTAACGGTATAGACACAGGCATTTCCACTACAACAGTACTAGGAGTTCCAGCCGTCTGAGCCCCTACGTTAAAAGGGTTCCTCTGCATACCTTCGACCCTGGCCTTGAGATCAGCGGTTTCCTGCCGCGATGCAGCTAACTCAGCCTGTATATTGGCGAGAACGGCTATGACATCTTCAAGAGTGGCCATTTCCAGCACAACCCGACCGGGAGGACAATAATTCGTGGGTCGGAAATTCTGTCAGATCGTTCTGTCCTCAGGATCGGTTTGTTGCTCGGAATGGTCCACCTCTTGATATACCCAAGCCTAAATAGCCGTAATAGCCAGAGCTACTATTAGTCGAGATAAAGCTTTCGTCTGAGCTCTCGTGTTACAAGAGAGAAGGAAGAGAAAAATAGCGTATGGGGGACACAAGGTTGTAGGGATGACAAGACATTTATTACATCATAAACGTTATATCATCCACACGTATTTTAGGATCTAGTCCTGGTGTTCACACATCAAGTGAGGTTGCGTGAAAAGGTGAAGAAGTGCTGGTGACTTAAAATTACATCACATTGACAACATAGGCAAAACTCAAGTGAATTTTTACAGTTGAAGTTTTCTCTAACTGTAACTCGACTAATGTGATCTACTGCATCCAATGTCCGTGCAACCTCATGTATATTGGACAAACCACGCAAAAAATCAAAGCCCGCATCAGCCAACACAGGAGCAGAATCCGATGCAACACCATCACTGCACCTCTGGTGTCTCACTTCATGGAGAAAGGACACTCTGAACAGGATCTGCGTTGGCAAGTTATTGACATTTTACACCCAAGTCCTAGAGGTGGTGATCCCCAAGCCATTCTTAACAGATTGGAGTGTAATTGGATGTTCAGATGCCGATCTATTGAACATGGACTTAATACCATAGAAGAATGGAACCAGATATTGTAATATAATGATACTCCATATCAGTGCTTTGTACCTGTTTTTTGGTTTTTAAATGTGTGTAATTTCCCTATTCTCAATATGGTTTTATCAGTAGCCATCACCATGTATATAGTGCACTGGTCACACACGTTTAATTGTTTATGTGTGTAACTATTCCCTCTGTCTTGGTACTTCTCCCAGGTGCCTCTGGGCCTCACTCCCCTCACGTAACATGGCCGCCGCTATAGGACGCTCGTTTTAAGCCCGGGCCACGCGTCACGCACGCGCAATTCTCCTCTCTTAAGTACACGCCCCTCCCTTTCAGATTAGCCCCGCAGACTGATCCAGCAGGCCTTCAATTGCAGTGCCTCGCCGCCTGCTCGGAATCACCGGAGGAGACCCGGCATACTGCCCTTAACCAAGTAAGTCCCTCCGCTCCCTGCACTGTCTCACCGAGCATGACGATGTGCTCTGCCCTTCGCTGACCCCCACTCCTCGTTCCCTCTCTTAGATTACCTACCAGCATTCGGGACACACTGCCCGGAACCCTTGAAGTATCCATCCGGTAAGTGAACCCAGCAACCCCCCCCCTTTTTTCCCTTCCCTCTCGGGAACCATGGCCTTAATTCCTGTGTTCTTAATATACCTCCTCCTTTTTCCAGATTTTAGAATGTAGCGGTTCACGCCCTTCAGGTAAACATTCGGCTTGCTTCCCGATCACGCGTCCACCGCGCCTTGCTATCACTGTTCCTTGTACCTTCACTGATCCTTCTCTGTGCGCTTCACCCGACGCTAACTAGTCAGTTCAACACGTAATTGATGTTCCCCCGCTACTGCCCTTGAGACACCCTGCGTTATCTGTTACGTCCCCGGATGCCTCCGGCACCAGTAGTCCATACCATATGTTGTACACCCACAGTCAACTACGTCCTTGTCCAAGTCGCATTGTCTCTAATTGGTTAGTGTATATTACCTACTCCTGGAACTCATTAGTGATCATGACATGTCTCCCTTGTAATAGGCTTACTTGTTGCCCAGCTATGATATATGTTCATATCACTCCCTTGGGCACCGGAGTCCATGTCTTGTTTCGTACACTTATAAAATATTATACTCAGATCCAAGTCAATTGTTTAATGGATATTACTTGCTCCTGATGTCTATTATTAGTCATCACGACACATTTTGTAACAAATAGGTTTTACATGTTGCTCAGATTTGATCTATGTCTAGGGGACCTATGTTTTTCTTTTTTTGTCTAGATTCTACTTGCTCACACGGTTACTCGTCCTGATGATGGTCTCTAATTCATAGAGATCAAAACGCCGTCGACCTATTACAACCAAAACTTCAACTGTAAAAATTCACTTGAGTTTTGCCTATGTTGTCAATGTGATGTAATTTTAAGTCACCAGCACTTCTTCACCTTTTCACGCAACCTCACTTGATGTGTGAGCACCAGGACTAGATCCTAAAATACGTGTGGATGATATAACGTTTATGATGTAATAAATGTCTTGTCATCCCTACAACCTTGTGTCCCGCCATACGCTGTTTTTCTCTTCCTTCTCTCTTGTAACACGAGAGCTCAGACGAAAACTTTATCTCGACTAATAGTAGCTCTGGCTACCTGAGGACCATTCTGGCCTCATCTTGACCACTGTTCTTTAAAAACACGTATACCACCCCAGGTCGTACCTTTGGGGTTCCCTTGTTCGCTAAATATAAATAGCCGTAATGGCACAGGTCAGTGGGAGGATCAAGTGGGGGAAGGAAAGGAAGGGAACTGCAGGGAGGGAGACCTGTAATGACAACAACAATAATGACTACCTGTTGTAATTCTACACATAACACATATCAAATCAATGGTTTACATGGTCTAACCGTATATACCTGTAACAAAACAAATAACACCTGTAGACGAGACTTTTCTAGATAGACTGTGACTTCAGTGCTGATAATACCAACAGATGCAGTATGGCTGTAGTGAGGGAAACATGGAGAAAACACTTTTATGGAACATCCGGAATAGAAACAATTAAAGGGAAATGCGTCACCTCATACGAAACATATAAGAGAAATCACGACCAGGAACCTACCCTGGTCTAGGCTCCACACAGCATCACAGGGATAGAGCGTAGTCCCATACCACTCAAGATTACCCCTGTTAAATAGAGCCAGAACAGTAATAAATTAAAGCTTTACTCCTTAAAGGGCAATGTCTGTACAAATGCACAGTTATCCTAGTCACAATCCACAAATGGTTACATCACCAATTTCCATATCAGACAGTCAAAGAAACCCCAACCAAGGGAATATGAGGGGGTAGGAGAACCCAGCACGAGTCAATCCGAAAATGAGTTCTCTGAAGGATGCACCCAGGAGACGGGAACAACAAGGTAGCAAGAAGATCTCTACTTACAGTCTGGGAAGATGCAGGAACTGCCTATAGCAAGGCGCTACCCCAACACAATTGAGGAGGCAGACAGCGAGGCAGAAGGTTCCTTTCTCCGCACGAGCGAGACGCTCACCAACGGAGAAGGGGAGGGTTTTGTCAATGCTGGATACAGGCCAGTAGGAACTAGAAAAACGGTGCGAACACCCTTACCAGCCTTCACCACAACGGGAGACGCCGCAGTCCGCGGCAAACAAACAGAATTTCCGACGCCGATGCGAGCACCGCCATTCCCTTTATGGGCGGTTTCTCGTGGCGTAATGCGTCGTCTCGCAGGGCTACCCGGGAACGGTAGTTTCCTGGTATGTTGTCACGGCAACGGAGTCCGGAAGGAAGCGATCGCGCTAAGCTAGCGCGCTCGATAGTTAGCGCTCATGACAGTTATAATCAGTTTTCAACCTATGTAGACAAATTTTCCCTATCTTTACAAAATCCAGTGCCATAGCAGCTTGAGCTTTGCCAGGTGTGTAAATACCCTCTTTCTCAGCCCAAGGTAGAAGATGAGCTTTATGCTCAGACGCTTTCTTTTGGAAATTTTGTCTTCTATTTTCTAATAAGTTCAAAAATATCTTTTCTTCTTCATGTAATGAACATGTTAGATTGCTTCTATGTGCATGTGTTATGTCTATCGACTTCATTGTTAGGAAAAATTCTCCCATAAATTGTGCATCTTGACTACTAAGCACTGGGTTCATATTCTTTCGAATCGGAACCTCTGAAAATATCACATCTA
This sequence comes from Calotriton arnoldi, assembly GCA_963921515.1. Lineage (NCBI taxonomy): Eukaryota > Metazoa > Chordata > Amphibia > Caudata > Salamandridae > Calotriton > Calotriton arnoldi. The sequence continues at coordinate 417,276 of CAWUFW010007902.1, forward strand.
TATCTGAATAATAATACTGAAGTTTCCCTGTTCTATAAAATAAACTAGTTAATACACTACATGATATGCCATAAGTTAAAGGCAAATGATGGTATGTTAACCCTTCTGCTACTGATTCAGGTAACGTCATACAAACATAACAGTCACTAACTTCCATTGTATCTACATATTGAAACAATAATTTAGTGAACACATTTAAACTAGTATTGTTATCTGTTACCACATGATGAAACTCTGGTTCATCTTCTGCTTCTATTCTTACTCTATCACCCTTCAAGTTATCTATCCTTCCTTTTGTTTCATTGTTAATCTTTTTATCCATTATCATAAGGTAAGGAATTGCTATAATCACAACTAACCACACTATAAGCACCACTACCAGACTACATATGCATATAGCACAGCAACTTTTACAGCATTTCCGTTTCGGTCTCCCAGAAACTCTGTCGTCAGGCATTTTGACAAAGAAGATTTCTCTTCTTTTCTTTCAAGATTTTTTAAGATTTTAACGTTATCAAGGTGGTTTCACTTCTTTTTCATAAGTCAGTTCTGCACTTGTTCCTTCGTCACCACTTTCACTTGACTCTAAACTTTCGTAGTCTTCAAGGATTATATAAGTCCAGTCAGGACCTTTAAATTTATTGTTCACAAGTTTCAGTCTTTTGCTTTTTCGTTTTTCAGTTCCACTTGTTTGTCCAGATAAGCTTGTTACTTCATTTACTTGTTCCGGATCTTCACTTTGGGTTTCTATATGGTATTTTACTCTTTTAATGACACTAGGCCAATGATCACCTTTTCTGACTTTCTTTGTTTGCACTGTATCTTCACCTCTTGAGTCTTTCCCAAAAGTTCTTTTAATTTCAAGCTGTGGCACAATTTGATTTTCCTCGTTTTCAGTTTCTTCTTCTATCTGTTCTTGTTCAGGTCTTATTGTTGTTTCTTCAGTTGCCTGAGTGTGAGTTTCTACTAACTGACCCTGTTCAGGATTTACGTCTTCGTGCTTGAGGCTTTCTTGCTTGTTGTTTTCTTGGTTTTCTTCTCCCTGAACGTATTTTTCTTGTTCTAACTGGTTCTGATCAGGGCTTATTGCACTTTGCACTTCTGCAGCCTGACCGCGTTCTTCTAAACCTGTCTGTCCCTGCTCAAATTTTGTTGTCTTGTTGTCGATTTGAGCCCAATTTCCTCTCCCTATCTGGTCCTGCTCAGGTTCTCTTATCGTTTCATTCTCCTTATCCTGAGCTGCTTCTTCTTCACCTATCTGGTCCTCACTAATTTCCTCTAATCTAGCTTGACTTCTTGTTTTGTTGTAAACTTCTGGTATATCAACCACTGGTATCCAATCCTGACTTGTGCTCGGTTGTTCCTCTTCAGCTTCTCCCTAATCTCTCAACTGGGATTCTTCCGCTGGCCAACCTTCAGCTTCCTCAGTTATTGATGCTGACTGAGGATCTTTTCCTTCAGGAGCTGGCACCCTTTTGGTGTGGCTTACGTGAATCCAATTAGGCAATCCTGCACATTTCACTGCTGTGTTTGTAACTAATATAACCTGACAAGGTTCGCCCCACCTGGGTGATAAACACGTTTCTCTGGTGTGATGCTTCACAACCACCCAGTCTCCGGGGTTCAGATCATGCTCTTGTTCAGGCTGCCTGGAAACTGCGTCTTCTCCAACCTGGTGAGAGACAGAACGCACTAGGTCAGCCAATGCCTTGCAAAAATCTAGAACCATATCATCAGTTATGTTCAGTAGTTTATTTGTAGGTACATGTGCTTGTCTCATTGCTCTTCCCATGATGATTTCATGTGGACTCAATCCTGTATTTCTATCAGGAATGCTTCTGAGTACCATTAAGACAAGAGGCAATGCATCTGGCCAATCTAACGATGTGGATGCACACATCTTTGACAATCTTGACTTTATTATGCCATTCATTTGTTCAACCACTCCAGATGCCTCTGGGCGGTACGCACAGTGCAATTTTTGTTAAATTTTGAATGCTTCACAGATTATTCGAATTACATTGTTATTGAAGTGACTTCCTCTATCTGATTCCAAAGTTACTGGGAAACCGAACCTAGGAATGAGTTCTCGTAATAACAGTTTTGCGACTGTAATGCTATCATTCCTTCGGGTAGGGTAAGCCTCCACCCATCTTGAAAACAGACACACTATGACAAGTACATATTTCAGTCCTTTACATGGTGGTAACTGTATGAAATCTAGCTGCAATCTTACAAAGGGACCTTCAGCCTTTCCAATTTTTCCCAAACCAATTACTGTTCTCCTTCCTGGATTATTCATTTGGCAAGTTAAACACCTTTGGCAAAGACTCTCTGCTGCAGCCCTAAACTTTGTATTGTACCAACTTTGTCTGAAAAGTCTAATCATGGCATCTTTCCCTACATGTGTGTCTCCATGGTACATTCTGGCCATTTGTGAAATCAAACAGTCGGGCATGACTGGTCTGCCATCTGTATATACCCATACATCATCATCTGTTCTTCGGGTACACCCTATTTTTATCCAAACATCTATTTCACTCTCCTCAGCATCCTCTTGCAATCTTTTCACATCATTCCATGTTTCAGGTGTTGAACATAGCATAAGTTGGCAGCTGATTCCCATCCTTTCAACTTTTCTGTTTACTGCCAACCTGTTTCTAGCACAGTGTTGAGCAACTAGGTCTGCATATCTGTTACCGGCTACCACCCAGTCATCTCCTGACTGATGTGTGGCACATTTCACTACTGCCAATTCTTTTGGTGATTGTATTGCCTCCAATAGTCCCTTTACAAACTGCCCATTTTTGATTGGGGATCCTGAAGAAGTCATGAAATCCCTCTGCATCTACAGGTGGCCAAAGTCAAGCACAATCCCGTAACCATATTGACTGTCCGTAAATATGGTTACTCTTAAATTTTTCCCAATTTTGGAGGCTTTGATCAAAGCAATTAATTCAGCTACTTGTGCAGATTTGACTACTGGTAAATAGGATGCTTCGACTACTCCAGATAGTTCACACACAGCATAGGCTGCACTCAATTTACCATCCTCATGCCTTAGGCATGAGCCGTCCACAAACAGCTCCCTGTCTGGGTCTTTTAGGGGCATTTCCTGTATGTCAGGACGCGGTTTTGTACACAATTCTGTGACCTGTAAACAGTCATGTTTTGGATCGTCCTTAACTTCTTCACAAATTTGATCTGGCAATAATGTAGCAGGATTCACAACAGTGCACCTAGCTATGGTCACATTTTCAGCTCCAAGAATAATTTGTTCATACCTTGTCATCCGACTAGGTGTGAGATGCTGAGTTCTAGTTCTTGTCAACAGGATCACAACTGCATGTGGGACAAAGACTGTTATAGGATATCCCATTACTATTGACTCACTTTGTTCAATGCTCATTTAGGTAGCAGCAACTGCTTTTAAACAGCCTGGCAATGCTGCCGCCACTGGGTCCAATGTAGCAGAAAAATATGCTATAGGATGCCTGTCTAGTCCATGTCTTTGAGTTAACACTGAAAGTGCACAATTTTCTCTTTCATAGCAAAATAGTGTGAATTCTCTTGTATAGTCAGGCATGTCCAAGGCAGGTGCCTCACAGAAAGCATTTCTTAATTTTACAAATGCACCGGCACTTTCATCATCCCATTCAACTGGATCTTTGGCTTTCTTTTTGGTTAGCTGAATTAAAGGCTTTGCTAGTAGTGAAAACCCTATAATCCATTGTCGACAGTATCCTACTATTCCAAGAAACATTCTCACTTCTCTTTGTATTTCTGGCATTTTCATTTTCTTGCTTATTTTTATTCTATCAGATGTTATTCTTCTTGTTCCCCTTTCAATTTGGTGTCCCAAATATTTAACTGCCGCTGTACAAAACTGCAGCTTCTCAGGTGACACTTTGTGTCCTTCTTTAGCCAAATGGTTGAGTAATGCAATTGAATCTTCAACACAATCATCATGAGTTTTGGATGCTACCAATAAGTCGTCAATGTACTGCACCAGGACTGAACTATACACCCTTTCAGTATTTGATTAAAAATGGAGGGACTTTCTGTGTACCCTTGAGGAACACGATTCCACACATAGACATGGTTTTCGAATTTAAACGAAAACAGATATTGGCTATTCTGGGTGCAATGATATTGAGAAAAATGCTTGGCATAGATCAATCACGGTAAAACATTCTGCACTCCATGGTATCTGGTATAGGATCACTGCAGGATGTGGTACTATAGGACAACAAGGTGCAACAATTTTATTAATTTTCCACAAATCCTGAACAATCCTATACTTTCCACTAGGCTTTTTCAGACCCATGATTGGTGAATTACAAGGACTACTCATAACTTCTTTTAATATGCCTTTTTTCACCATTCTGCTAATTTCCTCCACAACTCCTGCCTTTACTTCTGCACTCATTTTGTATTGTCTGGTATTTGGAAAAATTGGGCCTTCTTTTACTGTGATCTTTACTGGGTCTATTTTTGCCATAAGTCCTACTTCTTTCCCCGTAAAATCCCATACCTTGGAACTCACTGTAGTTCTTAATTCTTCTGGTAATTCGTCTTTTGTTATCAAGGAGAACATCTCATCTATTTCCATACCTTGCTTGGTTATCATGAACTTATAAACATGATCTTCATCCGGGGTCTGTATTGCAACACCATCCGGTGTGCAGAAAATAGTACAATTCATTTTGCACAGTAAGTCTCTACCCAATAAGTTTACTGGACTGGAATCACACACCACAAATTGGTGCATTTCTCGGAAGTTTCCTATTTTTACTTCCATAGGCTCAGTAAGGGGTGTTCTGATCTTTTGATTTGCTACACCTACAACTTGGATAGCTTCTCCAGAGAGAGGGAGGTCTGGGATGTCTGCTGTTCTTACAGTAGAACGGGTAGCACCAGTGTCCAAAAGAAACGTGATATCATTACCTCTTACTTTCCCTTCAACATATGGACCTGACTGATCTACCGGTAAGGATGCGCCAAGTACGCACTCCTTCTCCCCCTCTCTTAGGCACCGTCATTGATAACTATATGGATCAAATTCATCCTGTAAAAGAAACTGTGAAGTTACATATTCATTCTTACCACTTCCACCTTGATATCCGACGTCTGTACTGTGCGTTGCTCTGCTTACATTACCCTGTATAGGGGCAGGTGGCAACTGACTCTGAGGGTTTACACCCTGCTGTGAGTCATTCTGCGTCTGTGGATTTAAATTATGGTTTGGGCCATTATTATTTTGAATCTTTTTACATTCGTTCTTCCAATGTCCCAACTTTCCGCATCCATGACAAGGAAATTTCTTTTTAGCCTCTTCTCTACTCATTCGTCCTCTCACTTTTCCACCATTACCTGTGTCACCATTCATTCCAGATTCTTTTCCCTGACTATCTGTTGGATTATCCAAATTAATTCCCTGTTGCTCAGCCATTTTCACTTGAGCCCACATCACCTTTTCTTGTAGTTTCTTGTGCCTATCCTCAATGTCATCTCCACAATATTTAGCATATTTCAAAATTTCGTCAATAGGCTTCCCTTGCCAGCATAACATATGTTGCTTAATCATCTGACAAATCTCTGGTTTTAGACCATAAACAAATTGATAGACAAACTGACTCATATTTTTGTCTCCAATATCCTCAAAACCACTATACTGTTTGAACACCTGTAATAGACGTTCATAATAGGCATGTACCGATTCACTTGCTTATTGGGTAGTTCTGTCTATTTTCACCCAATCTGTTTCTTTTGGTGGTATTTTCCTTTCAAATAAGTTATTACCTGGTGATACTTTTTCATCACATCATTTGATGGGGCACCTGTCTTTGCATCTCTAGGATACTCTTCACTTGGCCAGTCGATTGTAATTTTACAATACCTTTGACACTTTCACAAACCTCTCAACCTGCTTGTACCATTCAATTGTTTCAGTTTCAGTTTATTTTTATTTTGCAGAGTTACTTAAAACCAATGCAATACATGCGAAAAATAAAACCATGTGTAAAATATTAATTCGCAATAATAAAATTTCAGCATAGTTAAAATAAAAAAAGCTTCTGTTACTTACAAGTTAAAAAATACAGATTTAAACATGCGAGAGCAGCCAATATGAGTTGACCGGTCCTTGCAGCGATTGTTACTACCCCGTAAAAATAGATAATCCAAAATCTCCTTTACCCCAAAACAGCTTTAGTGGCAGATTGGCATTTTTTCTCTGGCCGCTTCAAGAAATCTGACTAGTCTGGAGTTTAATTGAGGTGATGATGGATCGAAGCAAGCCAAAACTGCTTGCCTCCTTGTCCGAATTCCCCTTTGATTAAAGGGGATTTTTAGCAGTTGCCTCCTTTCTTGAAGCATCTCTGTGCAAGAGCAAATGGTGTGGATGATGTCGCCCTGGCCGTTTTTACACAAACTGCAAGATGTAAAAGTCTGCACCCTTTTCCATGGTGGAAGATGCTGTGTGCATGGTATCACTCCGAGTCGTAGCTTTAGGAATTTTAATTTCTGTGCTTTTGGATAGCCCAGGTTAAAACATGGTTGCGGGGCTAGAATCTTATAAGAATTCAGCGTCATCCAGGCATGTGTTCTGGATGAAAAAGCAGCTTTGTCCTCCACCAGTGACTGTTTTTTCAGCGACTTCCAGACTAGTTTCTTCATAGTTAAATGATGGCACTGTGTATTCCATAGGGGCAATAGACCTGTGTTTGCCAGTGCCTCCTGAAGATACAATCTTGCGGGTGAATTCTCCCTCTGTTGGAGATCTTGCCACAGGAGGTGGTTTAGTGAATTAGGGGTTGATGTTCTGATTTTGTTCCAACAGTTGATGTATGCTCCATATCTGGCCCAGGTTTGCTTTAACAGGCCAAACTCCAGTCTAAGTTGCGCCGGGGAGGTGTAGTTCGGGAGGCTAAACATAGTTCTGTATGTTTTTACAAGTGTTTTATCCAAAAGATTGATATCTCTTCCTCGCAGAGCTTCGCTACCATAGGTGATTGTGGGTAGAATTTTAGCCCCTGCTACCGTTAGGAGAGGGCTCAGTGTGGGGCCCATTAGTTTGGCAGATAAACTTTTCATGGTTATGGCAAGGATCATCCCTTTCCTTTTGATCTCTTCTTGTTGGCGGGTAAATGATCCTTCTTTATCGAAGTAGACACCCAGGTACTTATAAGACTCCGCTGATTCAATATGTGTGCCGCCTAGGTGCCATAGGTACCTCTTTTTTCGTTTGCTGTTAATTGTCATCATCCTGGTTTTGTTTAAGTTTATTGTCAGGCTGTTTTCTTCTTTGTAGACCTGCAGTCCGTTAAGAAGATGTTGCAAGCCAACTACCGTATGGCTAAGCAGGACTACGTCGTCCGCGTATAGTAAGTTGGACAAGTGGTGTCCCCCAGTCTGGGCGCGTGGGAGTTACATGTATTAAGTGTCTGTGGTAAGTCTGCCATGAATAAGTTAAATAAAATAGGTGCCAACACGCAGCCCTGTTTGAGTCCTTTCGTTGTTTTAATTTTTCTTGACAGATGAGACCCTGATCCTAATTTTACCTGTACCCAGGTGTTGGTGTGTAAAAGCATTATCATTGATAAAAGGGTGTTTGGAATACCCCATCTGGCTAGCTTATTCCACAGTTTTGGCCTCTCCACGTTGTCAAATGCGGCACTGAAGTCGATAAAACAGACATGCAGTTGTGTTTTCCTCAATTTTGTTGTATCCATTATCAGAGAGAGTGCCAGGATGTTAGAAATCGTGCCAGAGTTTTTTCGGAATCCTGTCTGATTTAGCGGGATTATATCATTATTTTCTGCCCAGGATGTTAATTCATCTAGCAGTGTTCCCGCAAAATATTTGGCCTCATTATCGATCAGTGCGACTAACCGATAATTGGCTGGCAAGGCCTTACTGCCGTTTTTGTGGATCGGTATGATCGTTGAGCCTTTTCATGAGTCTGGAATGGTGCCCAGTCGTCTTACATCCAGAAATAATGGAAGGAGTATTTTTGCCCATTCTTCCGGCCTTTGTTTGAAGACTGCAGGCGGGATTCCATTCGGGCCCGGCGCTCCATCCTTTCTTCCCTTCCTGATCTGTTTCTTGATTGTTAGATGCTCAGTGTCGTTTGACCTTTCCTCCTGATGATGGATTAACACAGGAGGTTTGGATGTGTCACTTGACATTGATCGGATAGCAGCAGAGCAGTCAGTGAGATTGTTGATGCATCTTTCCCTACTTCCGGTGTTGGTATCATAACCGTCCGAGTCTGCTCCGCTCTGCTCCAGTTTGAGCAGGCTATTGCTTTGACTGTTAAAGTGGGAATTTAAGTAGCTTGCCCAGGTATCCTCCAAAATGTGGGAATTAAGTCCCCCATGATGTGGGTGGATAATTGTGTTTACTGATTTCCAAAAGCGATCACTTGCGTTGTGCTTTAAGTTGTACAAGAGTTTTGCCCAGAAGTCCTGTTCGTGGTTATTGTTGATGTTCCATTTCAGCTTCTTTAGTTGAGTTCTTTGTTGCTGCAGGGAAGAAAGGAGTAGTATATTCCCTGGATCGTGATGCAAAGATCTTATGGAGCCATTTATCATTCTCTTAAGGGCTTTTATTTGCGCTTTTTGGCCTTGGTTATCTTTTTCTCTTGTGCAAGCACCGGAGAACTCCTCATTTTTAGGTCCGTAGCTTTTAAATTACTGAGGTTGATGGTGAAGCATTCCCAGGTATATATCAGGTTCTTTTCAAACGGTTGAGCGAGTAAAAGATTGATTGCTATATCTGTTAAGGACTCTATGCTTTCTGCCGTGTACTTGATCCTCTTATAATTTATCGTAAAGCTTGAGCCTAAGTGTGGAGCAGGATGGATGCTAGACGGAGCAGTTGCCGCTAGAATAGTCTCTTGTGGACGGTGATCGCTGTCCCCCTTGTCACCCATTCCAAAACCTGTTACATGTGTAAACAGCGAGAGACTGACAAACGTGTAGTCTAAAAGTGAGCTTGTTAGTTCAGTGTAGTAGCTTGCCACCGAAGGAATATCGCCGGCTGTTCTTCCGTTAAGGGCCCTAAGATTTAGATGTTCTAATTCTTCCAAAAGGAATCTGTTTTCCCTGTTAGGCCTCCCATGCGTAAAGATTCCTTGTGTTGGTATATTGTAATTTGAGGATTGGAGGCAAACTTCCTTTGCTTTGGATGTTCCCATTAGGTATTGATTCAAGTCTCCTGATAATATAAGGTATGAAATTTCGGCACTGCCTAGATAAGAAGTTATCTGATCGGTTAACTTTGCTGAGTCACTTGCTGTCCGTTTTGGGTGGATATATGCATTAAAAAGAGTTACTTCGTTTTGTACCCCTGCCAAGGAGAGAGTAAGTTTGACTGCTAAAGCTACATCTGTCTCCGGGCCGGTTGCCATGTAGGTTGCCAGCCCCCCTGAAGAGTGTCCTGTTTTGCAACTTCTAACGGCTGGACAATCAAAGCAGAGAAACCTGTGTATGTATAGTGGTTCCATGAGCCATGTTTCCTGCAACATAATAATATCAAAGTTATTAAGATATTGCAGAAATTCTGGGTCTTGAATTTTCGAAGCCAAGCCGTTAACATTCCAAGAGCAGAGACGTATCACAGGTTCTTTTTGTCTATTATTGCCGGGGTCTGGATAGTCATGCTGTCATTGAGTTGCTGTGGCAAGGTTTATAGTTCTTATAATTGGATCAGCATGCCAGGAGTTGCAACCGCGATGCATTTCAGCCCTAGGAGATCCATGTTGTGCGCCTTGATTGAAAACCCTTTGTGGCGCAGAGTAGACAAGTGCCCCTCTTAACACAGAAGTTGAGGGCCTTGGACAGTCCTTGGTATCCGTCCTTGGGCTCAAGTTTGATAGCGGAGCTGGGTAGGCTGGAGGATGGTAGGGGGTGACTTGGATACCCCAGTCTTTAAAGGTGAAGTGATGATTTAATACTCTCTGGGCTATTGCATCTGTTTTCCACAGTGCCCTTGTTATTTCTGGCTTGGCTGGGTTATCTGGTGTAAGAAACTCTATTGCAAGTAAGTCTGTTGTGTTCAGGTCTGCTAGGGTAGGTATGGCCCGAAGTAATTTTAGAACGTTGCCCCTGTTCAACAGATCGTGGCGTCCTTTTGAGATATACTCTGGTTTGAGCAATGTGTACCGCGGGGCAGATGGCAGGTCATTTGAGGGATAAGTGGTGATTTCAAGTGGCCCCGTCCATTTGGCTGCGGGGTTTTGTTGTATTAGCCAATGAGGCTCGTTCTGATCCGATTGCACAACTGCTCTACTGGAATTATGATCTCTTTCCATATTTATTATTGAAGTTGAAGATCCGGGTTGGCTCTGTTGTAGCCAGGGTTGAGAAGCCTGAGGCAGTTGGTCCGGGGCTGTCCTCATTTGCATCACTTCCCTTGAGGTTGCCACTGTCTGGATTGTACAGATCATTTTCGATGATGCTTGGTCGTTTCCAGCTGGAGGGACAGTAGAGACTTGCCCCGTTTCCTGCGGGGTGGGCTCCTGGTTACTATCCTTTGCTAGGGTCGTAATTTTTTGATGATCAACGAGCCCAGCAGGCCAGTTTGAGTTGGAGCTGGTGGTTTGTAGCAGCGGTTCGAGAGCTGAGCTAGAGGCGGCTTTGTCCCTTTCGGACACTGGGGCCACCTCAGCTTGCTTTAAAATCCTATCCCCTGTTCCTGCTGGAGGCCCTCCAAGGTTGTGGGAACAGGAGGGTACTGCTGTGTCTTGACGGTTGTTAATTTGAGCCTGATCGTTATCTTGCTTGTCCCCCTCTTTTAATGCGGTTATTGAGTTAGGGCATTGTTTGTTGAAAATTGAATAGGTGGCTGCTTGGTTGAGAAGGAGTAGTTTATGATTGCGACCTTTTCTTTTCTGCTGGCGACGTTGTTTGGCGTTGGTTTTTGTCTCAGTTGGAGTGACTAAAGCTGTCTTAGATGGATCGCCACTGCCGATGATACCCACTCTTTGTTGTGTATCGGTTTTAGTGCCTTTACAGAGCTGCTTTGAATTGCTGTCAGCTGTCGGGGGTGCAGTGGAGCCGTCAGTGGAGCTACTAGCGTTGGCGGAGCAAGTTGATTTGTTCTTCATCTCATTGAGCACGGTGGAAAGCATAGTCGGAAGGGTTGCCAGCTTGTCCACAATTTGGCTGCACCCGCAATGAAGGTATGTCTCGGTTTGTGCCCTTCTTATTAGTGCATTGAGGACCCCCAATTTTTCGTCAATCCCTGTTGTAAATACTGCCAGAGTGTTTAGTAAAGAGACCTGTATATCCATCTTGTCTGATTGATATTGTAATGCCTCTACAGTCAATTGCATTGTTTTTAGGAGGGAGGCCCAAGTGCTCCCATCATGCGGATTTGAGTCTCCCCGCACATTGGGGCCCACTTCCTTCTTGCCCCACAAGGGCTGATTGTCCGCTAAAGACGGGTGCGGGTGCTTCAACTCCTCCGTGAGAGGTCCCGCCTGTTGGTCTGGGGAATATGCTGCCAGCATGTCCTCCCATTCTTGTGTTCCTAAATAGGATAGGACGGCCCTTCCTTCGTCCTGCTTTGGAGATTTTAGATTAGCTGGCGGGGAAGTCGTCATAGGGCTGACTTGGCTAATGGGGCTGAGTTCACTCTTAGCTACATTAGCCATGACGCCACTAGGTGAGTTTAAATCCTGAGGTCCAATGGCGAATCCTTCGGCTGTCTGTAGGGAGGTGTGTTTAGTCGGCTTATCGTCTAGGCTAGATGAATTTAGCCTGGCCAGCTTGCTCCGGTTGGTCTGATGTTCCTTTTCCTTTGCCAATGTATGGCCTACTCCTATTGAGGTCGGCAGTGCTTGCGCAGTCTGGAGTGCTCCTGATGTTATAATTGGTGTTGATTCAGTTATTGAGTTGGCTGCAGTTATTCGATGCTGGGCTTCTGCTTGCAGAGATTTATGAGGTCCTAGAGCACCTATTGGTGAGGCAGAATATGATTGAATTCCTCCAGGGGATAGCGAGTCTCCTGTGAACAGCTTGTTCTGCTCCTTGTGCTGCGCCATGGGGCTGTCTAAGGGACTAGTTGAAGGGGAATCAACTGCTGAATTATTCTGAGCATTACTCTGTGTTGTTTTATTATGAGAAACTTCATTAATATATTCCACTGTCAAAGATGTGATTATAGGTATAGTTGAAGATAATGATGAGGATGTTGTAAATATCTCAGTGGATTGGGCTGTAGCTTGAGTATGGACTTGTGCTGTTATTTGCTGTTTCCGCTGGCTTTGGTGAGTTGACTGTATTCTCTGCCCTGGTGCAGGTGTCTGGACTGATACTTGGTCTGGTTGTAAAGGAGACTGAAGACCTTTCACAGTGGCATTGCTTGAGTAGAGGGCAGCGCCAATGTCTTTTATGAAACTGAATTTTGTATAAATTTTAGGTTGAATTAGGGGGCTATAGGTTTCTCTCTCAGCGACCCGCCAGCAATTGGGTCACCTTCTGTCGAGATTGGAGCAAGATTGTCGCTGATCTGATCTGTGGAGGGACCAGCCTTGTCCTTTCTTCTGCGCCCTGAAATCTTAGGACGGCTAGTCTCCCGAACTCGACCCGACCTCATGTCGTGCCGCTGATGCCTGGGCGAGCTGGGCGGGGTTGGAGGTGAGAGTGAGGTGGCACTGTTCACAGTGCGTGTGCTTTATGGTGCTGTGTCTGATGGTGGCCAACACTCCCCCTGCGCTCTGCTTCCACTGAGTGAGCAGCTCTTTAGGGCCGGTCAGGACTGGGCCAGTCAGTGTCTGTCCACAATTATCCGTGCCTTGCTCCGGTTCCGATCTGAGCATAAATCTATTGAGCCTTATCGAGACTTTTTCGCTCAGATGATTATAATGGTCCCGAGGTGCTTGTTCTCGCCCAGATGGGGCGCTTCCTGCAGTCTCGATAAGTCTTATGCCTTGGGGCGCATTCTGAGCACGTTCTGTCTTTTGAGCAGGTCCCAGGGCCCTCAAACTGGCCTGGCGTACAGGGTCTGGGGACTATCCGGGGTAGTTGGTGTTGGTGTTAGTGTCACTGTTGCAGAGGGGTTGGTAATCCCCGACACCTGCCGCTGTTGTGCTGCTAGAATGGCTGTTATCAGCTCCTGTTGGGTGGGCCTCGCAGCCGCAGCGTGGAGGCCCTCCCAGCCTCAGCACCCACTCATTCAACAGTCTGTGACGACCTCTAGCAGCCTCTCACCGCTACTATGCCGCAAGCCGCCACTGGCACTGGCTGGTTAGAGCTTGCAACTGCTGCGGGGGAATAGCCCTCACCACTGCTGCCGCTTCTCACCGGCTCTCACCGCCGCTCACCTCTCACCCCTGCCAGTTGGATGACGTGGCTCCTGCCGCTGCGTGGGTGAAATTTCGCGGCTTTGAGCTGCGGCTCCTAAGGCTGCCGGGCCGTTCCCGCGGCTCCTGTCAGTATGCGGTGCCCCCGTCAATGCGCTGCTGAAGTACCGGGCTGCTCCCGTGAACTCTGAGAGAGATACAGAGCAGAGCAGATCGACTGGAAGGCTGGGTGGCTGGGTGGTAGGCTGGCGGGTGAGCAGCAGGAGGACCGCTCGCATCGCCACTGCCCCACCTTCACTGTCCGCGCCTACACCGCCTGCACTGCCTGCGCCTACACCGCTCCGCTCACCTTCACCTTCACCCGCCTCTGCTCTCGTCGACTGAGGCAGAGGCTTGAGCTCGGACAGGCAACCCCCCGCCGGCCGGCCAGATGCCGATGCTGGGGCCAATGCTGGGGCTGATGCAGGGACCTCCCGCATGTCCGCTCCACTCTTTCGCCTCCTCTGCTCGCTGCTCTCGCCCAAGAAGCCTGGAAAACCTGGAAACCACGTAGTGCATCAGCAAATGATCAGCAAATGATCTGACTATCCACTAGAGCAGGAGCAGGGCACACTGGAGCTCCACAGGCTGCACCAATCCACCTGGTACCACTCAATTCTCCTGCAGCTCCCAGCGGCGCCACTCGGCTCCTGGCAGCCCCCTGCGGCGGTTCGGCGGTTCCTGGTGCAGCTCGCGGTTCTCGATTCGCGGTTCCTGGCTCCCTGCGGCTCCGCTCTGCTCTGGAGCGGCTCGCAGTTCTCGATTTGCGGTTCCTGGCTCCCCGAGGCTCCGCTCTGCTCCGCTAGCCGCTTGCCGCTGTTGCTGCTTTTTCGCACTCTCTCTAGGTCTCTCAATTGGCTTTTCTCTCAACTTTGGAAAATCATTTGTAAATGACAAAATATCTTGTCTGCTCCATGGGACATGAATGTAACCTCCTCCTGGTACCTCCCGCATCGGGTACATCTGATCTACTTTCCCTGTTTCCTTCAATAAATATTCAGAAGTCATTCTACTGTAACGTGTCTCTTCCTTTTTCTTTGTCCATCTAGTTTTCCATTTATCTAGTTCTCCCCATTTCTGTAATACTGACATTAATTCTTTCACTTGTAGTTTCCTACCAGATGTATTCATATTTTCTAAATCTTTGCAGGTAAAGTCTGCTCTATAGGGTTTCTGTAGTACTTTTGACTTTCTTATTTCAATTCCCATTTCTAAGGCCAAATCGGCTAATTTTTCATGGAATATCTTTACATTTCTTGTTATGCTCCTATATACGAACAATAGTTCTTCTTCACTATAGGTATTTAAACGATCTACTCCTACGTTGCCTGCTATCATTTCTTCTAACTCGACTTTTAATTTGTAAATGTCCATAATCTTTGGTGGTGAACTTTGTCTGTCTGTTCCCTGTGCCCACCTTTCTAAATCTTCCGGTGTTACTACGGTAGCACTCTTAGTTCCGGAAGATGTTATTATGTTTATATCTTTCGAGCAACCAGGTGGAACTCTTCTGGGGGTGCTGTTTACAGAGTCTCGATTAGGTAAATCCATTAGTGAAATCATAGATTCACAATCACTGATATGGTCATCAATTATTACTGCTTCATGTTTTGGAGTCTCCACAGGTATAGGCATAGTTAAAAGCTTTGGACAATTTACTTTGTCACCATATAAGGGAACCACTGGACCAATGGTTACAGGTTTGGTCAGGGAATCAGGATGTACATTCAACTGTGTTATTTTCTGTATCAATTCTGCTCTGTTTCTGTCTATGGCCTCTCTTTCCTTATCCTGAAGTACCCTATTAACTGGTGGATTATGCAATACTTGCGGTACTAATGGTGTTCTGAAAATTGGTGCACTTGGGGAACATCCACTTGACCCTTCCTGATATGGTGGAGGGTTCTTTAATATTTCTTCCATAAATTCATCTTCGGACTCTCCAAACCCTGTCAAATGTTTTGTCTTTTCTTTGCATTTGCTCCCTAACGGCTCTTCTGCCATGAATATTGGATACAAACCCTCGGTAAGCATCGCTCTTCTCCATTGTTTCATCTGACTTTCTCTTGACTCATTTTGGTGTCTAGGGAAAAATCCCCTATAACCCCTATTGCTTCTGGGTCTATCACGTTCAAATGCCTCGGTTTCCCATTCTTCTAGGGCTTCGTATTGAGTTAATCTTGGTCTGGGTTCTAATTCATTCATTCTTAAATTTTGTAGAACTCTCCCATTGAAAGTACCATTCTCTGGGAAAGCTAATATTCCATCATCTTTTGTCTATTCTATCCAATTTTCTAACCATATACAAGTATGATAACCTCTTTCCATCATCATGAATGATGCGGGTGTTTTTGCTGGTGGAATGATAATTCCTTCTCTAGTTTTGAGGGGTTTATCTTTCTTAAAATAATTCTTGAGCTTTTGTAAAAATGACATTTTTCTCTTTTCTCCATACATTTTAGGTAAATATCTATGTATTGAATTATATTCTGCAAATCCCAAAAATCGCCTGTCTGGACGGGTTCCTGTCAACGTCGGATCACGTTTCCACATACAATTTCCACTATCCACTAATATTTCAATTTTTTTTATTCTGTTAACCAATCAAATTCCAGCTAACATTTGTCTTTGAACCAATCCTAGCGCGGCTTTTCTGTGACGTCTGTCTGACGACCCCTCCTTTACAATCTGCGCTTCTCTGTCCCTCGTTGTTTCAACTAATCCCATCGCGGTTCCTGTGACGTCAGTATTACTCCTGACTACTGACCCCTCCTTTACAAGAGTCGTTTCACGCCCGCTGTTTCAACCAATCCCAGCGCGGCACTTGTGACGTCAGCTTCTACTCCTGCTGCTGACCCTCCCTTTACAAAAATCGTACGCAAAACCTTATTTTCTCAACACTTCTTATTTACATTCCGTAACAACATAAAACATTCGCTATCATGCCAGTTTCTCTAAATTGGAAAAGATAGATTTCTCTCACTTCCTAGTAAAACCTTTCCGTTTACTAACATACACTACGAGTAAAAACCCCTCCGTTTACTCTTCATATAAGCTTTGGAAATACCTGCTACTCCTTCAATGTTACCCTTTCTAGGTGATATAACATCAAATTTTTACCAGCGTATTCCTTTGCTATCACTCACACGCACAGAGTCCCTAACAAGTACTGATAGCCCTGCTTAACTTTTCATTACTAATTCTGCCTGACAGATAACCTCACTGCAGTATGGCTTCCACTTACCATCCGCTATTCAATTTTGCCCGGGGATTCTAGACAACATAACACAAAACTTTTAAACAAACGGATGTTAGTTCATAAAAATTAAATTCCCATTACCCAATTAACAAAGTGCAACCATCCTCTGATAACCAGAAAACTGATCCAGCGGGTTACTAGCAACAAGCATTCATACACCGAATACTCACCTGGGCCCATTCATTCATACTACGCTAGCAATTTCCGCTGGTGGGGTCAGTTGTACTCTTTATCAATATCCCTGCTACCAATTACCTTTTCTGATTGAAGAGTAATGACTTACCAATGGACCCTTTGATAATTGGGAAGTTTAAAATGAGAAAATACAATACAATTCATAAATCTGAAATAATCACTGACTCAGGAAGTTTTAAAAGGTTTATCTAAAGTTTTTAGCAGAGTAAATTACAAATCACATAATACTTAATCGCATCTCAAAGAGAAAGCATACTAAATAATCACATATTTAATCAATGACGGTCCCTCAGAAAGAAGAAGATAGAGACAGCAGTACAGCTAAAGGTTTACGCTTATAGTTACCTAAGAGTGTGAGAACCAAACCCCTTAGCCAAGGAGTTGGAAAGATGGGTCCCAAGAAGGATAAAGACCAAAGACCTTCGGGCCAGGTTCAGAACAGGATAGGTGACCTCTCTATCAACGACGCCTGTGTCGTTCCCCTCTCTGACACTTCGTTCCTCCTCGATTCTTCCGTGTCTACTTTCTAATGGAATCCGCCGCCCCCGCCTCAGGACCTCTCTGGACAGTGGTTCAGTCTGCAATCGATCAGCTTGTTCTGTGGTTCTCAAAGCTGACAGCCTCAACGCTCTGCACCCTGTGCTAACTAATCAGCTAATTCTATATCTATTATACCCTTCTACACCCAGGTACCTCCCATTAATGTTTCAAAATTATGGGCCCACTACTTCTTATTGGACAGGGACAGGGGGTTGATCCTCACACCATAACATTTTAGTTCAATTTCTTTAAACTCATTGTTTAAAATACCGCCCCTCACAATTAATACATTTGCTTTATTTCCCACCCGTCTCATGACAAATTTTAATACAAAATGTATATACATTGTTGCATTTGAGAGAACATCTCAGATGTACAGTGGAGTTGACCAACGGGTCGTGGCCATGGATATCTTCCAAGTTGACTTCATCGTTTTGTCTTGTTATTTTCAGAGCGCATGCGCACATTCCATAGGTCTTGAGCTGCTGTTCAGTTAACCCAGGCCCAATTTATGAACTAATAGAAATCAAAGAAGAAACATATTAAAATCAAAAATAAATGTTTTCACTGTATACCCCCTACTTCTACTCTATTCCCATTTAATTATAAAATGTATCCCGCATTAGTAGCGTTAGAATACCACATTATTAATTGCAGCAAATGCGTGAGCTTTAGCACGTGAGAACATTAAGCAGCCATTTTAGCACACACTGCGCAGAAGCAAAGATTCCCTCCAAGCAAAGAAAGACGTCATACCACGTGATATGGTTGACACATGCGCAATGGAGTTCCCGCGCTTTAGCAGCCATTTTGGTTTAGACAAGGATTACTTATTAGTTTTAAACACATAGGCAAGCGTCTCTCGGATACGGTGTTGTGTATGCACTTGTTAATAAAGACATTAGAAAGTTTAATTAATTAATACTGTGAGAGGATTGCTTACGAGCAAGTCTCATTGTGAGTTCTTGCTCCATCACGAGTAGAGGGGTGGGGGCAGCGAGGGAAGAAGCGCGTTTCTTCTGTAATGTAATTATGCACTTGCTGCGTTTTCATTGCAATAAATACAATCGCCGGATGGCAGAGGTAGTCAACGGCTCAGGAGCGGGGATGCGCGTTCATGGTCAGACACGACGCACGCCCTACTGGGGACGCAAGGGTGACGAGGGTCGTGTACGCGCTCAGACATCGCCGCCTGCCCAATAGGACTGGAGCTCGCCGGGCTGCAGTACGCTCGTGACGGCATCTGTTTTGTGCATTTTTTTTATAGAGCAAACTCGACCCCAAGCTATTGAAGCGCTTTACATGAGCACGAGCCTGTATTGTACAAGGTGACATTCATGTTTTAGGCACCGTGCGCGCATTGTGCTGAACGCGCGAGCCGTATGCGTGCACATCGCCTGTCTGGGCGCGTGCGTGCACGCCTGTCCGCGCGTGCACATCTCCTGTACCCCTTCGCTACCAAAACCGACTACAATAGATCTCGCCAAGGCTTTCAGCGCATGCGCTGCGTCACTAGGCGAGACCTAAAAACTAAAGGGAAGACCAATCGCCTTTGCCAGTGCTTGCTCCAAACATGCACTGCCACTATGTAGCCTTCACATGGTGCATGCTAGGCTGTGTAAACCGTAACCTGGGCGAAACATATGTGGTAATTCCCATCCATTCCCGTTAGTCTTGTAGTCCGTGTGCTTGAAAAGTATAAAATTAAATCGCGTAAACCCAAGGACTAATTCGATGTTTAAAGACGTTTCTAAAATTGTTTCTAAAATCTGAAATTGCCTTCAACTTTAAATATTTAAATATAACGGGGGCTTTGACTCCAAAGGCCGTTGAAGTTCCATTCCAAGATGGCGGCCTCGCGTGTTGCTTGCTTCTTTTATCATTCACCGGCGCGTGAAGGGCCGCGGCAGGCTTGTATTTCGCTGACGCAGGCCATGGCGCGGGGCTGACGTCTGCAGGTGCCCGCCTTCTTTTCCAATTTGGTGCGAGCTTTGGCGGGAATTGGCTTCAGTTAGTTGTTGTCAGGCGTGTGGTGACAGCTGAGCTGGAGCCGGCAAGTCAGTTCCCGAAGGATAGCCTGTGCGACAGACGCCATAGCACCGCCACCGCCTGACCAGGCCGAGTCACTCCACTGCTACCAGAGGGAGACCCGTGCCGACACCCAGCACCAGCTTACTGCCGCCACTTCGCCTCCCCAGGCCGAGCAGCCCCCCCCCAGTCGCCGCCGACATGCATGTCATCAAGAGAGGTGAGCGGGCGCCTGGTCCCCTGTTGTAACCCAACCCCTGCAGGGGCAGCGCAGAAACAACCCTTACCCTGCCGCAGCTGCGGGATTTCCCGCCCTTTCAGTCGCGAGCCGCAGGGAGGGGCGCGCGAGAGGCCAACCGTCTCCGTGATTCAAAAGCCAACCAGGTTCCCGCCAAGGCCTCGCGTGTTAAGTAACCCCCTCTCCGGCTGTTGGGAAACATCTTATATTTTTAAAGACCCTCCCCCATTGTTCCTGCCCTCCTGTGATGTTTCCTCTCTGGTTTAAATGGACTTGCCCTTTAGCTTTTGACTACCTACCTTCTCTTTGTTAAAACCACCAACATTCTCTTTCCCTGGGCTTAGAAAATATTTATCTGTTCCAGTGCCTTCTTTCAGTACAAGCCCCGATCTGCTCCACTGTTTTTAAAGTTATTGAACCATTATTGCATGTATGGACCACCCTTCCCCCCAAGAAATGCCACTGAAAGGTTTGAGGTGTGTGGTAACGCGGCTGCAGCTGTTCACAGCTCTGCAGAGTCTGGCTTTGTCCTGTTTGGCGCGCTGGCTTGACAGGCGAGAACAGCGGATTCTCTGGAAGGTGGCCAAGATCACATGCAAAGTACAAACATTTACACAACTTTTTTACTTCATTTCACCTTTAGAAATTCTCATGGTCCAACCGTCCACTACCGACTAAACCTACTCATTATATGCCAATACCATATTTCTAGATTATTGCATAAATACAATAAGGTTTTTTTGTTACATTTGCCATGTTGCTGACTGGCGACGGATTGCTTCTTTATGTGCTTTTGTGGAGCTGCGTACAATCCCGCGCCGTTCGTTATTCAACCTCTAGCATGAGCTCCTGCATCCTCCCTGCCCCGCCAGAAGCAGCCATCAACCAGGCAGACACTGCCTTGGTCTCGGCTCTTTTTTATTAATCTACACCCTGGTCACAGAAGTGGTCACATCTGTTGTGACTAACGTTTTTTTTATTTTTATTTAAGGGGGACCTGAGAAAGGAAGTCCCAGTATTGTATTTTCTAGATAGTCCTACTTTTGGAGGAAGTTGGGGGGGGAAATTGCAAGATATTGGTTTTACCCCCAATTACTTTTAAATACCTGCTCCTGATCAGAGAACCCTAGAAATATTCGGGGTTCAACAAACCCAAAGGTTTGACTGGCTTAAAACATACAATCTAAGTTGAACAAGCAGTAGCACCATGAATATTATTCAGGTTGCCTTTTCATGCCAATGTTCCACATTGTGCTGTTTACTAATTTACAAAGGTCCTTTGGAGAGCCTCTCGCCCTGTGCAGTGGGGGCACACTGCTCCACCAAAACAACTAAATTATTTAGGCCTAGTCTGCAAAAGATTTGCCCTTCACTGGCTCAAATAGCATTTTTTCATCACCGTCGTTCCATCCTCTGGAAATGTTGGGCACAGAAGTATGTATTTGCTACTTTTTATGTGGGGACCCTACAGATGTCATTCAGCAGCAAAAAACGTAAAAAATCCAGCAGCATGCGACTCATCAAAAACCTCTCTACTACTTTGTTCTGGTGGGGAAGAGAATTCTATTTAGCCCGTTGGAGTACTAAAATCTGGGCCTATCTATATTGAATCAGTAACTAACGATCTATCTTAAGTAACATTAGACCCTGAAACTCCATTGCTCTTGGTCCCCCAATTCAGTAGAACAATGGACAATATGCTCCACAAAGAACTAGTGCTGTTCCTCCCTTTTGAGCTTACTATTGACAAATTGCCGGGGTGGCACACAAGTTACTCACTCTGGTCTCCTGAAATGTTGGACAGCTGAATTCAGTTCAGCAATCAAGAACAGTTGCCTCTTTGTTCATGACTACTTGTTTGCAGTTGGAGTGAAGCGTCTACTCAACTTAATTGATGGACTTTTAGTCCTGCACATTTTGACTTTTGTAAGTAGTATTTCCCTCTATTTCTTCAAGCTCTTTTTAAGCGTTTCTGATGCTCCTATTTGAAAATATAATGTTGCTGTTGAAGGTCTTGTTGGCTGCATATTCGTCAATACACCCTTTCTTTTGGGCGGCCATCTTGTCATGAATCCCTGGTTGGCCCATGGGTTAGGGAACATTGCTTTGTGATGTAAGCTCCCTGGCCTGAATATAGTGCTTTGCCAAGTTGCTATGTGTCGGCCTATGACCAAGGATCATTGATGTAACCATGTTTCAAGGATACGGTTGCATAAATGAATTCTTGCTATTTGCCTGCCCATGGTCACCCTTGACTTGTACTTTGGATGGTTCGTGCCTCTACGATGGAAATGTTTTCCTATATGGTCTGAGCTTGTTCTGGTATAATAGTGGACTCGAGGCTGCCCTTGCTTAACTTGATCAATCAATCATATCATTTGTAAAGCGCACTACTCACCCGTGAGGGTCTCAAGGCGCTGGGTGGGGAATGCTGCTACTGCTCGAAAAGCCAGGTCTTGAGGAGTTTTCTGAAGGTCAGCAGGTCTGTGGTCTGCCGTAGGTGGATGGGGAGGGTGTTCGAGGTCTTGACGGCGAGGTGGGAGAACGATCTGCCACCGGAGGTCGCTCTTCGGAAGCGGGGGACAGTGGCGAGGTCGGCGGCGCGGAGCTGGCGGGTGGGGGTGTAGAAGCTGAGTCGTCTGAGGTACGTTGGTCCGGTGTTGTGGAGTGCCTTGTGTGCGTGGGTGAAGAGTTTGAAGGTTATCCTCTTGTTGACCGGGAGCCAGTGCAGGTCTCTCAGGTGGGGTGTGATGTGGCTGCGGCGAGGGATGTCGAGGATCAGGCGTGCAGAGGCGTTCTGGATGCGTTGGAGCCGTCTCAGGAGTTTGGCAGAGGCTCCTGCGTAGAGGGCGTTTCTGTAGTCCAACCTGCTGCTGACGAGGGCCTGGGTGACCGTTCTTCTCGTTTCAGTGGGGATCCACTTGTAGATTCTGCGGAGCATGCGGAGGGTGTTGAAGCAGGCGGAGGAGACGGCGTTGACCTGTTTAGTCATGGAGAGGGTGGAGTCGAGGATGACCCCTAGGTTGCGTGCGTGGTCGGTGGGTGTTGGGGTGGTTCCCAGTGCGGTCGGCCACCAGGAGTCGTCCCAGGCCGAAGGGGTGGATCCGAGGAGGAGTACCTCAGTCTTGTCCGAGTTCAGCTTCAGTCGGCTGTTCCTCATCCATTCAGCGACGGCCTTCATTCCTTCGTGAAGGTTGGTTTTGGTGGTGTGGGGGTCCTTGGTGAGGGAGAGGATCAGCTGGGTGTCATCGGCATAGGAGATGATGTTGAGGTCGTGCCGACGGGCGACGTGGGCGAGCGGTGCCATGTAGATGTTAAACAGAGTTGGGCTGAGGGAAGAGCCCTGGGGTACGCTGCAGATGATCTCGGTGGCTTCGGAGCCGAAGGGGGGGAAGGCTGACGCTCTGTGTTCTGCCGGAGAGGAAGGAGGTGGTCCAGTCCAGGGCCTTCTCTTGGATCCTGGCGTTGTGGAGGCGTGTTTGTAGTGTGTGGTGGCAGACCGTGTCGAAGGTGGCTGACAGGTCCAGGAGGATGAGGGCTGCAGTTTCTCCGTTGTCCAGCAGGGACTTGATGTCATCAGTGGCGGCAATGAGGGCAGTCTCGGTGCTGTGGTTGCTGCGGAACCCGGACTGGGAAGGGTCCAGGATGTTGTTCTCCTCGAGGTAGCGGGTCAGTTGTTTGTTGACGGTCTTCTCGATGACCTTTGCCGGGAATGGGAGCAGGGAGATGGGCCGGAAGTTCTTGAGGTCCTTTGGGTCCGCCTTGGGTTTCTTGAGTAAGGCGTTGATCTCGGCGTGCTTCCAGCTCTCTGGGAAGGTTGCTGTCTCGAAGGAGGTGTTGATGACTTTCCGGAGATGGGGTGCGATGGCTGTGCTGGCTTTGTTGAAGATGTGGTGTGGGCATGGGTCTGACGGAGATCCGGAGTGGATGGTGTTCATGATCTTGATGGTGTCGTCGTCGTTGATGTTGGTCCAGGAGAGCAGGCGGTTGGTGCGGATGGTGGTCGGGGGGGGGAGGGGGGGGCGGAGGTCTCAGTGGTTGTCGGGGTGGTCGTGGCGTTGAAGCTGTCGTGGATGTCTGCGATCTTGCGGTGGAAGAAGGTGGCCAGTGAGTCGCACAGGTCTTGTGAGGGTGGGACGTCGTTGGTGTTGGAGCTGGGGTTGGAGAGTTCCTTCACGATGTTGAAGAGCTCTTTGCTGTTGTGCGCGTTGTTGTCTAGGCGGTCTTTGAAGGAGGCCCTTTTGGCGGATCTGATGAGGTGATGGTGTCTGCGGGTGGCGTTCTTGTGGGCGTGGTTTGTTCACGGAGCCAGATCTTCTCCAGCTTTCGGCAGGTTTGCTTGGAGGCCCGGAGGTCTTCAGTGAACCAGCAGGCTTTCTTGTTGGTGTGACTGTTGGAGGGTTTCTTGATCGGGGCGAGGGTGTTGGCGCAGTCGTTGATCCACTGTCTGGGATTGCGGTGTCGGGGTCGGCAGGTGGGCTCTGGGCGAGGGTGGTGGTTAGCTGGTCTTCGGTGACTTTGTTCCAGCAGCGGCGGGGCATCGGTTGGGTGCAGTGGTGCATGGTGGGTTTCTTGAAGGTGAAGTGGATGCAGCGATGGTCGGTCCAGTGGAGTTCGGTGGTGTGGTTGAAGGAGACGTGGGGGCTTGCGGAGAAGATGGGGTCAAGTGTGTGACCGGCGGAGTGGGTGGGTGTTGTGACGAGTTGTCTGAGTCCGAGGTTGGCTAGGTTGTCGATCAGGGTGGTGGATTTGGTGTCGTTGTTGTTCTCAAGGTGGAAGTTCAGGTCCCCGAGGAGGATGTAGTCCATGGAGGCGAGGGCGTGTGTGCTGACTAAGTCGGCGATGGAGTCGCTGAACTGTGGTCGGGGTCCAGGGGGTCTGTAGACGAGGGTTCCTCTGAGGGTGGTGTTGGGATCGGTGTGGATCTGGAAGTGCAGGTGTTTGGTGGTGCTGAGGGTGTCGTCGGTGTTGGTCGAGACTCTGACAGTGTTCCTGTGGACGATGGTGATTCCTCCTCCTGCTCCGTTGGTGTGGTCCCTGCGGGTGATCTTGTAGCCTTCCGGGACGGCTATGTCGGGTGCCGAGGCGGGGTTCAGCCAGGTCTCTGTCAGGAAGGCGACGTCTGGGGAGGTTGAGTCGAGTAGGTCCCAGAGTTCAACGGCGTGTTTGCGGGCGGAGCGGGTATTGAGAAGGATGCATCTGAGGTGGTTGGGTTCTTTCCTGGTCGGCGGCATGGTGGGGCGGATGCTTGTGAAGCTGCAGTTCCGGCAGGTGAAAGCTCCGTGGGTGCGCTTCGAGGCGGCCAGGAAGCAGGTGTGTGATCGTCCGGTGTTCAGTGCATGGAGGGATCTGGCGTCGTGGCGTTCGCGGGGTCCAGGGGTGCTGGGCGCAGACGGGCTTGCCTTAGACGCGCCTTCGGCGCGCCAGTGGCGCGGCCTCCATATGAGGGGATGTGGGAGGGAGGAGCAGCTGGGAGGCGGGAGCGGGGCGGCGAATGGGATTGCAGGGGGACAGGGACGCAGCAGTCTGAAAAACGGGCGCGGGCCGCGGGAGAACTAGGCGTGGGAAGGAAAAACAAGTTTAGGCAAGAAAACAAGTACACGCACAGCGGGATAAAAACAAGTCTGGGCAAGAAAGCAAGTTAGGCACAGGGGAATAAAAACAAGTCTGGGCAAGAAAGCAAGTTGGGCACAGGGGAAAAGTACAGGATTAGGCAAAAACCATGCAGGCAGAGCCGTGCAGCAGCGTGGGGAGTGACCTGCCTGCGAGCAGGGTCAGAGGTCGCTCTTGAAAGATAACTGACTAGTTTACTTAAGCCCGAATAACAATTTGGTAGATTAAAGAAGGGCAGAGGTGAGGCTTGTGGTAAACTTTGCCCAGTTGATGTTTGTTCTTGGGTTTTGAGTCCAGCAAACCTTGAGTGACTGCATCCAGGAACATCGATCTCCTATGGAGGGTTGTTTTCACGTTTTACGTATGAAATACTTTATGAATATCGTTGCTGTAAGTAACACTTTGTATATATGGCTTAAAACGTCTTACAAGCAGTAGATCAATGGTGTAGAGGCACACTACTTATGGCGTAGGAAGAGCCTTGGATAGCTGTCTACCATAGTCTTGATGATGATGATAAATTCATCTGTGTTCACCAAAGTGATGGTTGTGACATTTTACAAGGCTTAAGCTCCTCATAAATACACTTTGCCTAAACTCCATCCTGTTAATTGTACTTGTGGTTGGCGCAGCCTTAATTTCTCTCAAACCAGGAAGAGTGGAATTGTGTGACAGGAGATGACCAAATTAAGCAGCAGGGCTAACTAAATTATGCGTCAAAAGGCAATTTATGCAGCACATTGTGAAGCTGTGTTCGCTATGTTGTCATTTTTACAAATGTTAACACTTTATGAATGAAAAAATGTCACCTCATTAATCAGTTGCACACAAAGTACAGCTATCGACAAACTAAAGGTAACCAGTGTAAAGTAGGAACGCGTAATTAGTTTGAAGAAAAGTTCTTTATTGCAGGAAAGAAAGAACACCAAGTATCCACAAGACGATTAACCTTCCTTCCGCTCCAGCCGCACTCCCCAAAGCTCCAGAACGTGCAGGCGAACAGATGGAAGGAAAGGAAGGTTTCACAGAATAAAGATGCACGCGGGGTCGCGTGCCACAATGCAAAATAAGGAAATAACATATGAACACAACACATCTTCCCTCTAAAGGAAATGAAAGATGATAAATGAATTATTCAGTATCACAAATAAAATCTTTCAACCACACAGGTTTGTTTCGTATTCTTGAATTCCTAACTGAACCCTTTAGGTTGATAGAACTGTCCTCATTTCCACAAAACTCAGACACTTCAACATTTTCTTGATTAGGAGCAACATATCCAGAATCCCCTCTGTTTTCTAACGCTGGAGAATGAGGACTGTTACCAGTAACCAAATTATTTGAGTCCACATTTTCTGAGTTATTAGTAGGAACGACATCTACTTTATTTCCTGAGTTATTTGTGAGCTTGACATCCGAATTCTTAGGAACAGGATCAGGAAAGTATTCTTCAGTAAGTGTAGAAGATGAAGCAATGGCAGGAGGTTTAGTATATACACCCTGTGCCCCTCTCAGAATGGCAATTCTTTTCAAATTCCAAACTTTGCCATCATTGAGACGGACAGAATTTCGTAAAACTTCAATGACTTGAAAAGGACCAGAAAACTGGCTTTCGCCTTTCTTTACTTTCCATGTAAGTTTCACTTTTACCCAAGAACCAACTTTTATTTCTTTGATAATAGACCCTCTATCATCAAAATCTTCCTTGTATTTCAAATGTTTGTCAATAATTCTGTTCCTTACTACTTCTACTGAAAAACTAGAACAATTGTTCCTAATAAGCCACTCAGGATTGCATTTAGACCTAGCATTTCTACCACGCATCACTTCAAAAGGAGAAACTCCTAAGGCGTCATGAACAGTAGTTCTGTAGATCCAGATAGACTTATAAAGTTGATCTTCCCAGTCCAAACCATTTTTGACAGCCATCTGAATGCTACCTTTCAATACTCTGTTGAATCTCTCACTCATTCCGTTACCACTAGGGTTATAAAGAGAAGTGGTTTTGTCTGATCCCTAAATTCTCAAAATAATTCTTCACTAAATTGGATGTAAATTGCACACCATTATCACGAATGATCTGTACAGGTAAACCCTCATTGATGAAAACGTTGTCAATGAATTTAAGTACTTCTGTGGAATTAATACTATCTACGACTTTAATGATAGGCCACCGGGGGAAAAAAACAATCATAGCTATAATATACTTGGAAGGTGAACTAATAGGTCCCATGATGTCAATGGCTACAGTATGCCAGGGTGATTTAGGAACCAATCGGTTCACACATATTGGGTCTTAAGGTCTTCAGGGATTTGTCTGAATGAGCACAAATGGTGCAATTCCTTACTAATCTCTCCTCGTCCACATCGATGCCTGGCCACCAATACCATTTCTTAATTCTTTGTTTGGTCTTAACAACTCCAAAATGACCATCATGACAAAGAGCTAAAATTTTCCTTCTAAGAGATGAGGGAGGAACAGCCCTATCTCCTCTAAAAATAGTATCATTGTTAATAGATAATTCCTCCTTAACTTCCCAAAAACTTCTCATTTGGTCCTTCAAACCAGATTTGTTGGGCCAACCCGGTCTAATCCACATGATGATCTGTTGTACCTCTTTATCACGCAAATTTTCCTTCTTCCAAATTTCTTCAGACACCCTGGAAACGCATTGGTCATGGACAAATGCTACACTTAAATCTTCCCACTCGCTATCCTCACATTTTTGCAAGTCAACAGGCATGCGGGAAAGAAAATCAGCTAACGCGTTACTCTTCCCAGGAACGTAAACCATGCTGTAAATTAAATCTTGGCGGCGCATAGACATCCTCGCAATACGGACTGAAGCAATGAAAAGACCTTCAGTGGTCAACAATCTGACTAATGGTTTATGATCAGTACGGACAGTGCAGTGCCTACCCCAAACAAAAGTGCGGAAATGCTCTAAACCCCACACACAAGCCAAAGTCTCTTTTTCTATAACAGAAAACTTTTCTTCTGTTGGAGAAAGAGCACGTGATAATCCTTAAAGAGGGTTTTTCTCCAAAGACTCCTAAGGTAAGGAACATTCCTATACTTGGAGAAGAAGTAGAAAGAATTGGAAAAATTAGTTAAAGCGGATGTGATTGAAATAATTGAATCGTCAAATTTGTAAAGTAGGAACACATAATTAGTTTGAAGAAAAGTTCTTTATTGCAGGAAAGAAAGAACACCAAGTATCCACAAGACGATTAACCTTCCTTCCACTCTAACGGCTCCAGCCGCACTCCCCAAAGCTCCAGAACGTGCAGGCGAACAGATGGCAGGAAAGGAAGGTTTCACAGAATAAAGATGCACGCGGGGTCGCGTGCCACAATACAAAATAAAGAAATAACATATGAACACAACAACCAGTCTCTGCATGGCAACATGTGATTTGTGTTTTTAGTAACTTTTGATCTGTTTGAGCAAGTAAACCTTTTTCCCCTGCCAATTATGCAGAAGATGGATTGTGACAAATACTTAATTATCTGGAAAACCTCACTGAATCTCATAACAACTGCCCTGTATCCAAACTGAAGAGCCCTAATGTCTTAAGACTTTAGGCATTAAGGCTATACGAGCAGTAAAAATGAATCCAGTCTTAGATACATGAGATTTCTTTAAATAACAGAACTGCGTTAATTTTCCCCGTTATCTATGGTAAGTATCGTGTGCATTGTTTACAATTTGCAGCTTACTTCTGATACTAAACACTAACCACTTCTCTTTTCTAGATGGGCGTGAGGAGCGTGTCATGTTTGACAAAATTACTTCCCGTATCCAGAAGCTCTGCTATGGACTTAACCTTGACTTTGTTGACCCGGTAAGTTGAATGTCTTCTAAGCGTCTATCTTGGTGGCGTTGCTCTTACCCGAATCCCTAACTTAGTGTAGTTCTGCAGCCCTGCCCACGCCACCTAAAGCACAAACCTCCTCAAGCAGAGCTTGAAGAATAGGCTCTTCATGGAGGCTGGGGTTATAGCTAGATATCGGTTGGTTAAGATTTGCTGTGCCATCCAGCTCATTGCCATGTGTTGCACTACAGAAATGCCCTTGTAATGTAACACACTGATATAAAGGAGTTGGCCCTAACCACCCTGTTGCCCATTGTTCTCTGGAACCAGTGCATCATGCATTTATTCACTTTTTATACATGGTCTGCGTGTTGCAGGTGAGTCCGTGATGGTGTAAAAATCAAGAAGCATGAATTATTAACTTGGGATACTTATTTCCCTACAACCATATTAAAAATATGGCATTTCAATTAAAACAAACTAATATCCTCAAAGGAATGCGTTGTTACACAGTCGGCAATGTAGCAATTCGTGTTAATGTTTTAAAAGCGGCACACTTGTCGACTCCAACAGATACTCAAATTCTGCAGCAGGGATGTTGTACTAAGTTGTGGCGTTCATTATTCACGTAATTGATTTTTAACCAAATCACAGCATGTTAAACGGATTCCAACATTTCAGTTTGAGCAATGATTACACGTTATCAGTTATCAGTTTTTACACATTTATCCCATGTTGTGCATTTCATTTGAACACTAACATTCTTTAGGTCTTGAACTAGTGTATGTACATGACAATCTGTTTATGGATTGATCACTACACCTGTGAGTTGATTGCTAATAAAATAAAAAAAAAATGCATACAATGAGTCCCATTTGACAAAATGGCACGGGGGCCAAGACGTATGAGGTTCAATTAACCCTGCATGAAAAAGGCTCTCCAAATACACCAATACATTAAAATGCTGACATTGGCCATTATAGATAACGTGCAGAACTTTTTCTTATTTAGACGCAGATAACGATGAAAGTAATCCAAGGCCTGTACAGTGGTGTCACCACTGTGGAACTGGACACTCTTGCAGCAGAGACCGCTGCCACTCTTACTACCAAACACCCAGACTATGCCATCTTGGCGGCGAGGATTGCAGTTTCCAATTTGCATAAGGAAACTAAAAAAATATTCAGTGGTAAGATGCTCATTCAGATGTTTTGACATGAACGTGTGAAGTATTGCACTCTAGTTGGCTTAAATTTTTTTTTTGGAGCTAGCTACTCTATTGTGAGTTCTTCAGTGCACAGGCTGACGTTGCTGTGGAGTGTTGAAGACTAAGCATTGCATTGCTCGGCAAGGCTTTTATTCGGAGGGCTGCTGATGACTAAGAATGGTAATGAGTGTTCTCAACAATGCAATAAAGGAGACACCTGCTTTTGAGCCATGGCTCTAAAGCGAGAGTTGCTTGTGCTGCAGTTTTGCTTGCCCCCTATCTCTCTTTTCTGACTTGTCTGCTAGAGGCAGTCTGTATACCATTCAGGTTGGAAAACTCCTGCGATTTTAAGTGCTTGGCAAATTCAGTTTTTGGTCTGCTTTATGTGGTTGCTTATTCAGAGCCTCTTGCTTTATCGGACAGTGTGGCTTCAGTTCTCCATCTGTCTGGAATAATATCAATTGGTTGAGGGCCAGTTTGTTATTAGTAGCTATAACCCAGAATGAGTGCGATCTCTCTGCACATTGCCCCTTGTTTGCTTAAGAGGCTTGGGAGACCTGAGGGTAATATTGGTCTGTAATGGAGAGAAGTGAATCCTACCCACTGCGTGACATGGTGTATATAAATTTCCAGTTGAGCCTCTGCCTTTTTGTAGTAACCAGAGTATATTGTGGTTTCACAACTTGAGGGCAAATCATGAGCAGTTGAGTTAACTATGGATCGTTGTTTGAGCAGCATTGGTAATGGGTTTGGAGGAAAATTATTGTAAAGGAAAGCTAATTTTATTTCGTTCTAAACAGTTTCCTCTTCATATTGCTTTTTCTTTTAGAGACGTTTAAAAATTGTCTTGCAGCTTCAGCTCTCTTATGCACCTGCTACTTTTCCCAGTTGAGCTTTTGACTATTCATTTTTTAAAAACACAATTATTTTATAGATACATTGTTGCTTAGAAATGCAGGTTCTGATTTTTTTTTTTTTTTTTTTTCTCCTACTACCTCTTTTCAGATGTGATGGAAGACCTGTACAACTACATCAACCCCCTCAATGGACGCCACTCTCCAATGATTTCCAAAGAGACTCTTGACATTGTCTTAGCCAACAAAGATGTAGGTTGAACCATTGGGTATATGTGAGACATTGTTACTACCCATCACGAAATATCATAATAGCCCAAAAAGTGCCCAATAGTATATGCTAAAGGCCTTCTCGCATGTTTTTTATGACCCCACTGGACTTATTAGACTGACCTTAGGGCATCCTCTACAGTTTTGGTGGGATTGTGTGCAAAGTACGAATCCTCATTAACTTAAACACATTGGGTTGGTGAAAATCCCAAAACAGTTCAAACTCTGAAAAAACTAGTGCCCTACAAATGGTAGCTGTGCACCATACAACATCTCTTGCTTGACATAATCCTTCTTGTTTGGAGTTTCTGCTCTGATCAGACAGCTAGATGTTCCGAGTATAGCTTGGAAAATCTGTGTGCCTCTGCCCACTGGAGGTGCACCAGATAGGCAGCAAAGTTTCAGCGATTAAGGGGGGGGGGGGAGAGTGGTTGTGGGCGCGCTCAGGAAGTGTACCTCCACCCCCCCTCCTCTAGTTGACAGTGTTCCGCCCCCTTGAACCCTGATAGACACTGGCTACAGCTCATAGTTTCAGGGATACATGCTTTTTACCTTACTGTAGTGGGAAAACTGGTGACTGCCCCTGTATAATCTGAGTTGATCCCACTGTAAATGGGATTCCCTTTACTTTTATTGAATATTTAGCATGCATTGTGTGTAGTTTCATGAAATGTCACAGTAATTTTGTACATAGGGTAAAGATGCCCGTTTGGGGTACAGTAAGATGCACAAGATGTTTTCTCTGGAACTTCTTAGCCTACAGTGGATGTGATATTCCTGCTTGTAGTTTGTCCACCCATCCCTTTCTGAGAATTGTATTTGTCTAGTTGTAGCTGGGGGTGTAAGTCTTCTGCTCCCAGTCCAGTCAGTTCACGCTCTCTTCACTGAAATTATTTTTGCAATGTAGGAAATGGAAAGTCAATTACCTAGCAATCGGGGCATTGAGGCTGCAATGTTCTGGCTGCAGAACACAACCTGGTTGTTTCTGAGCAGCCATTCTGGCTACCACTGCAAAATCCTGGAGTGCAAGAGGACAAAAGGCTCATGTTACTGTTTCTCTTGATTGGAGGTAGATTTCAAATTGTGAACAAAGCTGGAGTACGGTGTGTGGTTCCAGAAAGACCCCCAAAATAAATGTAGACCCTCCGCTCCAAAATTGTACTTTATGTAAACCTTAGTATCTATGCCCCATTGTAGATATTTGCCAGTTAAGGGAAATTTGTTGGTCCCTATTTCCCGTCATGTGCGCGACCAGCCCTGGACTGTGCGGAAGTCTTTGCTGCTGTTTCCTGACCAGAAGAAAGGGAAAACTACCCTGAAAGGACCATGACCCTATCCGGAAGATTTACGGAAGGCTGCATTGGCTAAGTTGTCCAGGAGCCACAAGCCCTGCGACCAGAATACCTAATAGTCTGACCAACAAAGCATCGCCAGAGGTCCATGAACTGTAAAGATGTTTCCAGGAAGATTTAATTGGCCTTTCCCTAGTAGATTAGGAAGCCTGTATGTGACCTCACCTAGCACCACAGAGACTAAATGGGGTTGCCAGCCATTTGGTTCATGGTAGCTGTTCTCCCTGAATCCATTTGGATAACCGTCTAGATGGCACTGTTTTCGATATGGTCTTTAGAGGCTTCTAGTACCATAGCTTAAATCCTAGTTCTCAACAGGAACTGGTTTCATCAGTGGGTGTCCAGTCTCATGCTTCAACCAATGGGCCTTTAACATTTTGCATCCCTAGAGAACATCTTTGGTACTAACCAACCTCTTTATTTCTCACTCAGGATCTTAATTGCGAAGACACTTTCGTCCTTACCTGGGCTCATAAGTTGATCTGGGTTCATAAGTTGACCTCTGCCCAATTGGACACAGTTTACAGGGCCCTCACTGGTGTTAACCGTGACATCATGAGGACTGTGTGCCTAGAAACCTATTTATTTTATTTATTTATTTTGAAGGTTTTATATAGCGCGAACATGAGCCTTGCGGGTATCAGAGCGCTTTACAAGATAGGTAGTTGAACAACAGAAACATTGTATTTCAAGATAATGTCTTGTGTTACAGCTAATTGTTCTAAGAGTCGGATACAAAGATCAAGTAAATTTCGTCATGAGAAGAGATTTAACTTCTTTTTTGAAAGAGGCAGTTGAGGGATTCAGTCTGGTTTCTGGGGGTAATGCATTGCAGATCCTTGGGGCAATTCCAGAGAAGGCGCGGTTATGTTTTCTTTTTGACAAATCTTTGTGGCTTCAAAAGAAGGTTAATGGCGCTCCTGGAAGATCTGTTTCCGCATGAGAGCTCAAGTTTCTGGGCCAGATACCTCGGGGTGTTGTGATGTACGGCTTTGTGCGTCATGCAGGCTATTTTTAATTGAATTCTTGCTTCGAAGGGAAGCCAGTTGAGAGCCTTGAAGTCGGGGGAAATATGGCAGTTTACTTTGGAACCAGTGATGAGCCTGGCCGCTGAGTTGAGTGATGCTCTTAGAGGGGCAGTTGTGGATCTAGGGAGCCCACAGTTGCACTACCATATTCTAGTTTAGGGATTACTAGTGCTTGGACTGCCAGTTTAAAGTCCTTTGCTGGAAGGAAGGGTTTTAATTTTCTCAAGGTGTTCATCTGAACGTTTGCTCCTTTTGCTGCGGCACCGATATGTTTTTGCATGGTTAGATTACTGTCCAGAGTTACTCCCAGCGATTTTGCGAAGTCCATTATAAGAGGTTGGCAGTTGAGCGCTGTAAGTTGTTTAAGCCATTCTTGTACAATGGCTGGTTGGTTAGGTGGAGCGATTAATAGGAATTCGGTTTTGAGGGCGTTGAGTTTGAGGTGGTTTTCCGTCAGCCATGACTGAGTTTTTTGTAACGTTAGATTGAGAGATTTGATGTCCTCCAGAGTTTATCTTTAAATATAGTTGCGTGTCATCTGCGTACATGTGAAAGTGGATGTTTGAGTTGAGGATAGCAGTGAGCGGCTCCATGAATAAGTTGAACAATGTAGGTGAGAGGGAGGAGCCTTGTGGGACTCCTAATGTGACTGGGACGGCCATGGACAAGGATTGATTGACCTTGAAACTTTGGGATCTATTTAGGAGGAAAGAGGTAAACCAATTTAGTGCTGACCCTGATAAGCCCATTCTATATTTCAAGAGGTCTAGTAGGTTATCATGTTTGACTGTGTCAAAGGCCGAGGATAAGTCAAGCAGATTAAGTAGACAGGATTCGTTCTCGTCTAGGATTTTTAGTGCGTCGTCTAATATGTGGGTCATAGCCGATGCAGTACTATGCCCTGCATGGAAGCCAGATTGGAATTTATTGAGCAGGTTGAAATTGGTGATGTGGTTGTCCAACTGGATGAGTACACATTTTTCTAGGAGTTTTGCCAGAGTTGGGATGTTGGAGATTGGTCGGTAGTTATTTAAGTCTGCGGGGTCCGCCGTCTTTTTTTTTTTTTAAGATAGGGGATACTTGTCCTGATTTCAGAATTTCTGGAATAATTCCTTGAAGTAGAGAGGCATCGATAATCTTAGTCCAAAGTGGCAGTAGCAGCGGTATGACGTCTTTTAGGTAGTTTGCAGGAAGTGGGTCTGAGAAGTGGTTGGAAGGGTTCAAGGACGTTAGTGCTTTTAGAATTGCTTCTTCACTGTAGGTTGTGAAGGAGGACCATGAGGCGTTGTTTTTGAGGGCAAGCTTAGATGTGCAAGAGATTGGGGTTGTTAGTGTGTAATGACATATCCTTCTCAGTGTCAGTCTGAGCTACTAAGGCCTTAAGGAGGTCCGTCTTCAGGAGTTCCCTTTTTCGTGAAGGAGGCAAATTCTTCACAGCTGGGTGTTGTGCGTTGACCCGCTTGGGGAGGTTGAGGTACGCCAATAGATTGAGTTTTAACTAGTTCAAATAGTTTTTTGGGTCAGTTCTTGGCTTGGTCTAACTGATTTTTGAAAAAGTTTGCCTTTGAATGTCTAATCTTTCTATAGTAGGAGTTTCTGGTGGCTCTGAGCAGTTTGAGGTGGTCAGGGGAAGGTGATGACCTCAATCGCCGTTCAACTAGTTTTAGGGCTCGTCTCTCCTCGTTGAGTCTACCGTCTTACCAGGGTTTAGAGTCTTTTGTGGAGAGCCTCTTCAGTTGTAGTGGAGCGGTTGTCTAATATTGTGGTCATAGAGTTAAAGTAGTGGTTTGTCAGAGCTTGAACATCAGATAGGTCTTCCGGGGGGAGCAAGAGGTTGACGTTGGCGGATGAGGATAGGTCAGTGAGGGAGTTTTTAGGTTTCTCTTCCATATTTTAGGTCTCGTAGATTGTGCTGAGCGTAGTTTAACTGATTCCTTGATGAAGAAAGTGATGGAATGATGATCAGACCAATCGCATGGGAGGATCGTGTTAAGCTGAATGGCCTCTGGATTTGCAATAACCAAGTCAAGGATTGAGCCTTTGACATGTGTGGGGCTATTGCAGATTTGGATACGGTCAAGGTCCGAGAGGAATGTTTTGAGGCTATTTACTGCCGGGTTGTTGAGGTCATTCCAATGGAGGTTGAAATCTCCGAGGAATATTTGGGTATTTTGTTGACCAATATTTGTGGTCACGATCTCCATAAATTGCTCGACGAAGGTGAGGTTATCACCTGGCGGGTGGTAAAATGTGTTCAGTGAACAGATTGGTTTGTTACTTGTGATCTCTAAACAGAGGTATTCACATGAGGATAGAACCAGTGAAAGTGAGCGGTGCACTGAGAGACTGTTCCGGTGAATGCAGGCAATACCGCCTCCTGGTCTAACGGGTCTGTCTAGTCTGGTGATGACATGGTTGGGGGGGAGGGGGGAATAAGAATGTCGGATAGGTGTGGATGACTCATTTAACCATGTTTCGGTTGGGATTAGGTCAGGTTCGTGGGTGAGTATTAGATCAGCAATGTCAGCTGCATGTTTTGAGGCGGATCAATATTTAGAAGTATACATTTCAGAAGTGGCAAGGTGGAGGTTGAAGGTTCCTGTGTTAGTGGAACTTGCACAAGATTCTCTAGGGTTAAACCTCTAGTTATGTGATTAGGGGCTCAGAGTGTTGACATGGATGGTTTCGATTAGGGAGAGTTTATTCAGATTGTTCATGTCTTCTGTGTTCTGGCTGGGAAGGGAGAGATCGTGAGAAGGGAGTGTATATCCTTTGAGGATGGAGGATTCTTCCTGCGGACCGGTCGGGTTGTGGTATTGCGGTAGGGAACTGTTCTCCATCTTGGAGGCGATTGATTAGGGGATCGAAATTGCAACTCGTACTGGCGTTTGGGGCTGTTGCAGCGGGGGTTCCAATTCGAATCATCAGCATGTCGTCTGATCTTGGGTTGCTGCCAGATCAAGTTCCGTAGCATTTGGAGGTAGTCTTTGATATTTTGTAGTGAAAGTAGGATTTCATCGAGTCTCTAGTCAGGGGTGGGGGGCGTGTTAATTGTTTGGTCTGTGGGTAGAGGAGGGGTGGATGGGTTCAGGATGTGGATAGGAGGGTAGCAGTGAGCCGAGTCTGCAAGGTGAGCACTACCAGTAAGGCTATCTGGGGAAGGGGTATGTATCGGAAGGGTGTGCATCGAGGTTAGTGGAATGGGGGAGTTCCTGGTGTTCGGGGGTCGATTGTAAAAGGTGTTACTTGTTTGGGTATTGGGTGAGGGAGTGTTGATGTAGGTGTTGTGGGGAGGTTCTCAAAACCAAGGATGTCTGCTGGCGCAGGGATGGGAGTGTGAGCAGATTGGTTCGTAAGAGGCGAGTGCTTAGGGGGAGAGTCTGAAGTTGGTGGTGAGAGGGAGTTCCTGTTCGGGGGTCGATTGTAAGAGATGTTACTTGTTTGGGTATTGGGTGAGGGAGTGTTCATGTAGGTGTTGTGGGAGTGGTTCACAAAACCTAGGATGTCTGCTGGCGCAGGGATGGGAGTATGAAAAGATTGGTTCGTAGGAGGTGAGTGACGGGGGGGGGGGAGGAATTCCGGAGTGGACATGGGGGGCATTATGTAATTAGTGGAGGAGGGAGGGGTTCTGAGTACTTTATCCTTGATCAGAGGAAAGCAGTAAGATTACATTTCGGACTGAAGATTGCATGAGGATAATCCCATTATGATAAATGGTGATTGTTGCAGCAGCACTGTAAAGCGAAGAGGGGATTATGGAGATCTTGAGCCTTTGTGCTGTTTTCCTGGACAAAGAAACTGAGAACAGGGCGTAAAAAGCTTTCCTCCATTGAGCTCTTCTCTTAGTGTAAAAAATGTCATTGTTTATAGAGCCCTTGTTTGTAGAGAAGTATGGGTCTGATATTGGGGTCTCAGGGTATGTTTTTAGCAGAGAATGTTTAAATCATTTAGCTGCTTTTTTTTTTTATTTTTTTTTTTAAGAGATTAGAGGGATACTTGATGGTATATGTATGTTGACCTGAGCGTTCCATCGTGAAATTGAACACTAACCTGAGGAGGTGGGAGGAGTGGGCTAAATCTAGAAGGAGATGTCCGGTGTGAGGAGTTATGAGCGGTCGTGCATTTTGGCCGGTGAGAGGTGGCCATTCCCGAGTAATCAGGGATGCTAATATGTAGAGTGCAGTGGTGGGGGACAGGAACTGAGGGGGGAGGTTGTGGGGGAGGAGTTATGAGCGATCGTGCTTATTGACCGGTGGGGGGGCCAGAAACTGACATCAGGGCTGTAATTGTATAATGTGGTGTGGAGAGAGGTAATGAGAGGGGGGGGGGGGTGAGGGCAAAAGTGAAGCCACTGACTGGTCTGGTCGGTGTCGGAACTGGGTAGTGGGGATAGGGCTAGGTAAGATTCTCACCTGTGTACATGGGAGCTTGAGTCCAAAAACATTGGAAGTTGTTCGTGTCTGCACGGGAATGATTCAATCCTATAGGCACTGAAGCCAGTCCAAGATGGCCGCCTATTTTTCCGAGAATATCAGGAGCCTGCGAGGTAGTCCTATCACTGTTTCTATGAATGGGACAGCTTTGGGGCAAAGTCCTATGTCCCTCTCTGTATGGTATTTCTTGAAAAATGGTCCTTTCTTCCTTTCACTGATTTGTGAGGCAAAGTCCTCTGTCTCTTTCCATCTTTTTTAGTGTACAGAGAATGGTCCTATTACTATTAATGGCAGAATGAGTGCCATTTTGCCCGCAAAGGGATCTGGTAAAAAAGTCAGCGTATAAGTTCCAAAAATGGGAACCCTGTAATGCCCTCTTGCGTTTAGGGTATGCAGTGGGCAGTCCACCGGCGTCTTGGACACAAAGGAAAGAAGCAACAGAAAAGAAAAAAATGAAATGGATCCCACCATTTCATAGGTCGAGGTGGGACTCGTAAAAAGTAAATAGGGGGTCCCGAGGGTCTTAATCATTCGCCTCGATCGCCTTGCATATAGTCATCGCGTCGAGGGCGCCCTTTGACATCGTTGGTGTTATGTGCTTGAGGTGCTCTCCCGTAAGCGAGGGAGTGTCTCGTAGCAGAGCTAACTGCTCTGTCTGGCCCCGATGCTGTGAGGTGGCCCGGGAGAGAGAGGGCGCCTGCATGCTACCAACGAACCTCCCGCTTGCCTCTGCTAGCGTGGTAGGGGGCGCCTCATGGAAGGGCGCAGTGCTCACTCTCTCGATCCTGAAGTTGAGCGTGTGCCCGGGAAGGAAGGCGCACGTCTCCTACACGCCTCCCGCCTGCCTCTGCAACAGACAGAAGATCAAAGGAATCGCAGGAGAAGCCCGGGTCAAGTCGGAGGCGTCCGGTGACCGAGCCCCTGTCTTCGTTGGGTCTGAGGCTCAGGAACTCCTCGCCTCAGGTTGGGCTGCTCTGCTTGACCTGTTCTGATAGCGCTGTCCACGGAAGGAGAGATCAGGTCCCTGAGGTGCCGATGCTGCTCCGGGTCCTCACAGATCTTCCGCACCCCGCAGGAGGGTGAGTGTTATCGATCGATCCGTTAGGTATCTGGATGAGGTATGAGCTCACGGTTGCTCGATTGCACGATAGCACGTTTGCTGGGGGCTAATAGGGATATAAGAGCATTTATCTATCCCTAGCCAGCGGAGCTCCCCCTGCGAGCTCATCACCAGTCTGCTTATAGAGCGCACTGTGAGGGGGGGGGATGGACAATGGGGAACATTTGTCGGAGGCATAGCGGACTTGCAGGAGGTCCTTTGGTATCAGAGGTGGAGGACAGCAACAGATCCAACAGGAATAAAACTGGTTGCGGAGCGGGGGCACAGACCGCAAACGGGACAGTCGGGACCCAGGGGGTACTGGCAAGCTCCCCAAGGGCCTTTGGTCACGTGAACCGGAAGCAAACCATTAATTGCACAACTAAGGGCAGAGCCTGTGGCATGGAAGAAGTTGGTTACCGGGTCACCTTCGCAGAGATGGGTGGGGAACAGTCAACCAGGGTCTGGCGGGCGGGAAGCACGTAGGCTTGCCCAGGTAACAAAGTTTAGACCCACCAGAAGTGTAGAGTGGGTGGGACAGAACACTTACCCGGAAAGAAATGTGTGGACACCGGAAGTGAAAGGGTCATCCGGTTGGGTTGGAAGCAGACGCTTACCCAAGGGAGTGTGTGGCAACCGGAAGTAAAAGGTTACCTGGTCGGGCTGGAAGCAGAAGCTTGCCCGGAGTGCAAGGGAAGGGTTGCGTCCCCAGGTGATAGGTCACCAGGGCTAAGGGAGCTGCACTGAATGTAAGGCACAGTGCAGAGCTTATGGGTTAAGGACACGGGCTCGCCTGATAAGTTAATGGTGTGTAACCTAACTTCATCTTTCAGCCCAGTTAATGGTGTGTAACTTAACTTCATCTTTCAGCCCTATACTTATTTGGTGCTATAAACACATTTGAGGGCCTCCTTTTTGCTCCGGAAGGTTAACTGCTCCCTTGTGTTCGTGTATCTTGGGTCTTCCAAATTTCACTATTTTGTTAGTTATAGGGCCAACGGCTATATACTTTTGTTTATCAACTGTTGTATTGTAATGTAGTTTGTAATCTCGTCTACTCCAGAAAGTCTTCATTTATCAACTTGGCTGGCCTCTAGAGTAGTGCCAAAATAGTAACTGTACCGTGCAGACACATCACACAATAACTGACTAACGGAGGTCCCCAAGAGGAGGCTTATTGGATTCCCTTTGTTTTAGTGTATGTGCTAAGAATTATGAATGCATATCCACTAGAAAGAGACTACAATGAACCATGTCACAGAATGCTTTGACCGATATCATACAACAGGCCACAGGATCAACTCTTAATCTACCACTTTACCTGACAGAATAGTTTTGAAATCGGCTAAGTGAAAAGATGTGATGTATCTGAAAAATGTAACTAATTATGCTTAAAGGTGCACACAACTTGCATGCTATTTCCCCCGACATCCCCCCGCCCCCCCAAACCATTGTCTCCGTCCAAGGTAAATGGTGATCCTGCTGTTTGTTTTCTTTCCGAACGCTTTGTGGTGCAAACGTTTACGAGTATTTTAGTGTCTTATTGGTTTGCAATTGTCCATACAGTGCAGATGCAACAGTTTTTATTATTATTATTTTTTTTTTAATCAGCGGCTGAATTCTGCCATAATCTATGATCGGGATTTTTCCTACAATTACTTTGGATTTAAGGTAAGGAACAGCTCCATGCCTGTTAAACTTGTAACCCATCCTCTGAAGCGGTGTTTAATGTGAGGGAGGCGGAAAATGATTGTGAATTGTCATGGAAAATATTACTTTTTGCTATGGTGCCTCTCAGTGGGTATTTACCACGTGCCATTAGAGCTTTCCGTGAAAAGAATTGGAAAATAATGTACTCTAGTGTCTTCTCTGAGTAAGTTTGAGGCCATAGTATCTATATCAATGCTGTCGGACACTAGATTCATCAAGGTAGGCTAAATGGAAAATCCCAATGTTTTAATACTGTGGCTTAATTTATTTATATATTTTTGACTTGTGTAACACAGGGCTAGCACCAAGATCATATCCAAGTTCTGCTGGTAGGAGTAATTTAGTCTCTATTTGTGGAAGCTGAAACCTTTGTGCATACTTATTTGCAAGTGACTGTTATAAAGTTAACAAAATTGGGCGGTCAGTCAGGTGAGGAGTTGAGATAGGCAACAAAGTGAACAGTCCACCATAATCTACTATTCTGCCATAATCTAAAACCCATGTTTCAAACTGTAATTTTCAGTGAAAGCAAAAAACTACGTGCAGGTACTGGTTCATGATAACACTTGCTTTATTCATGTTTCTTCATGCTAAATTAAATCACAAACCAGAAGAGATGGTAAATTTGTCCTGAAGATGCATACGTTTTGCTTTTCGAATCCTTCTAGGGCAAGTAATATGGGATTGGCCAAAGTGACCACTGCGATACCTCGTGAATGGTTTGTGGTATTAATTGCAATTGTCGGCTGTTAAGAAAACTCTACTGTTTCCTTTTTTTAAACAAATGAATTAGTTATGCACAGTACATGGTGCAGATTATATAAATAATTAACGTTAAGCATAATCCAAATATTGGACTGAGGGGTGGAAGGTTGCATATAAGAACTAGATTCAGTTATTTGAGTGAGCTTCTTTGTTAGCATCCTCAACGGTAAGAATGCACTTCAAATCCAACTTCCTGAGTGGCTCACAACCACACCTTTCTAGTCACACCAGTCGGAGCGCAAGTTTATTGTATATAGATGCAGAATTATTTGTACACCATTTTCTAAAATGTGTTGTGCCCCACCAACTGGTTTCACGCTGAATAGATTCACTGAGTCTCTGCCTGCTTTTGAGATGATGGTTCTTTTGTGATTGGTGATTTTTGTTGGTGCTCTTCTGGTTTCTAATGGGCTTGGCCCCCTGAGTTGATCTGTAAGGGTATTTGTAAGTAAGCAATGTCTTGCAATGCAGAATGGATTAATGGGGCCATACCGGTACATGTAATTGCAACTTATTGACCAAGGCAGCAGATTCCCTCTATCTAATGCCTATTTCAAATAAAAGTAAAACAAAGAGCATCTTCCAGTGTGAGGAATTGTTAAAGGATGCTTTTCAATCGTTACACAGTGCAACAGCTAGGACATTGAAAACTAGTATTGGCAAAGCAATTGGATCTGGCGGTAGCTGCAGTCCTTCTGACTTTATTTTTACACCTTGTTTCTTGGCCGTTGCCCAGCTTAAGAAAATGTCTCAAAGCACACATTGCTTTAACTCTTGGCTTTGAAGGAACTACTTTGTGTCTGTGGATGGGCTCTTTGTGAAATGACAGCATGCCACAACTCAGGGAAGTTAGCCAGTTGCTGAAGTGGATGGAATATGTGAATAACACAATAACAGACCAGTGTATGAGGAGGACTGGCTAAAAACCCCCACGAATACAGTATATAGTTTTAGTAAAACCAAAAGTTTCTATATAATGTCATACCTAAAAATAAGATGTCTGCAATTTTTTTTATATATGGACTAGAGTCCATATTGTCTTAGCTATATGTAATCTAACCAATTCATAAAAATATACATGATCTAGTCTGCTTTCAAACCAATGAATAAAAATGTACATGATCTAGTCTGCTTTCTAAATCCATTGGGTTGCCCAGTTATTCACAATTTGTTTGCACCCAACATAGCTTGGGGGCAGTAGTAGGGGACATTTCAAGTGCACTTTAGTTCATGTGAAACATCTTTCCTGTTTTAAAATGATAACATTTTGTTAAAATAAAA
Source organism: Calotriton arnoldi (assembly GCA_963921515.1). NCBI lineage: Eukaryota > Metazoa > Chordata > Amphibia > Caudata > Salamandridae > Calotriton > Calotriton arnoldi. Next base: position 460,311 of record CAWUFW010007902.1, read on the forward strand.
AATCAAAAAAAAATCGATTGTAAGACTATGACCTGCACGTTTAGGTGGCAACTTGTTAATTTTTTATTTTTTTTCTTCCTCGGTGTCACATCCTTGCAATAAAAATAGGGGAGAATTATTCGTTTCACCATCTTGCCAAGGCCCGACATGTTGGCTTTGCCAACCCTTGTTTATCCTTAGAAAGTAGTGTTCCAATACTCTCCGGTCTAGTCTTGAAAGACGACCCATTTCGTCCCAAAGACATTACTGATAATCATCCCTGCCTCCCTACCAAAGCCACTTCCTCTATTCTCCTTAAATTAAACATCCCAGCTAGACAATGTATAACTAGTAAAGAGACTCATTATGATCATTTCCTTGGTTACGTTTTTGTCAAACTTACTGGGTGCAGTGTTAGTTTGGTCTTGTAATTTATGATATCCAACATTCAGTTTTATTTTTTGTTTTTCAGACTTTAGAACGGTCATACCTGCTAAAAGCTTCTGGAAAAGGTATGTTTTTGCACCTTTTAAACCTTATTTGTAGTGGTGGGTGGAAGAGTATTTCGAACAATCCAATCTTGGTGTTCTTCCCTTGTTGAGACAGATACTACTTGGTCAATCAGGTTTGCTTGAAGTAAGGATTCACCAAATCAGGAAATATACCATTTGTAAGGCTCCTTTTGAGCAACATCCACTTTCTCTTTAGTGCGTTGATAGGCCAGAGTTGAGAGAACCTGAACTATCTCACCACATTGGCAGGGTCTGGGAGTGAGAGGGGGTGGGGGTGGGGTGTCTTGTTGAATCATATGCATTTTGTCACCTCCTGTTTGTGGCTTTTGATTCTAAGCTACATTGCATGATGAGACGTGTAATAGTGGTCCACATCCATGAGCAGCTCAGATTAAGTACATTTTAAGCAGTGGTGAAGATAATACAAACCTAGGTGGAAAGATTTAATGGTGCATAGCATTGTAAATGTCACTAATTTTAGTCTGACAAGTTCACTTAAAGGCATAGGTTGTATGTCTATTTCATAATCAATAGCTGGCCATGAATGCTATTGATGCATTTGGAACTTAACTATGAAGGGAGATTTCGTAACAAACATTTGACAAATTAATATATTGGTTTTTTGGCTGCACAAAACTCTAGATTAGTTGAGATCCAAAATAAATTTTGTGATCGTTTAAATAGGTTATCAATTGAATACTTGCATTGTCGAACAATAATTGGATTTGTGGAAAATGTAATCTGTCTTAACTTTATCATTTTAAATTTATTTACTTTCAAAACGATAGAATTGTATTTTTGTTTGTATTTTATATTTTGGCATGTTAGCTGTGCACATTCTTTACCTTATTAATAATCCAATCAGTTACAGTAATCCTAGAAACCCTTGTTAAGTTTAGTACTTGGTGTCCTAGACTTGGGATTGTGTTCCCCATAACTTTTAAAGGAGTTCAAGCCAGTTCTAGGTCTTTACAATGTTAAACTTTCTCTTTCCTATCCCCAGTTGCAGAGCGTCCTCAGCACATGCTTATGAGGGTGTCTGTTGGGATCCACAAGAATGACATTGATGCTGCAATTGAAACCTATAACCTGCTGTCAGAGAAATGGTTTACTCATGCATCGCCCACTCTCTTCAATGCTGGAACCAATCGACCTCAGCTCTCCAGGTAAGCTTTAGACTCTATGCAATGTGGTGTGTATCTGTATATTTGTTGGCAGTTGGGGTGTTTTGAAAGGGAACTGTTTTGTATCTTAACAATTTTAGTGCACTCTGCAAGCTAGTTGGCAGTGAATGATCTGTGCGACAGAAAATACAGGTCCAAAACAAAGGAATTAACATGCCTATGGAAAGGAAGGTCTGGTGCACTGTTCTAAAGTGCAGTGAAATGTTACTCACAACCTCATAGCAACTGTTTACAGAAGCCTAAGAGCATTTTAGCTAAAGCCTGAGGGCCTATCCTACTTAAAGGACCATAAGACGTCCCAGGAGTGGCTTTTAGATCTGCGTTGGCTCTGTTTGAACAAGCAGCAATAAACCCAGGAGCCAGTACAAAGGAGCATTGCTCCTCCCACCTCCCAGCTGGAGGTTTCCACCATCATCGCTTCATTATCTCAAAGTATCCATGTATATTAGTATGAGGGCTTCTGTGGCTTAATTTTCAGAGATCTTTCTCATCTGGAGACGGTAGCAGAGCACATTTTTTCGACTGAAGACTAAGCAGAGTCTAGTCACGCCATGTTAACTTGGACAGTGCATGGATATCCCCTAATGACCGTTCTCTTCCTCTTTTCGGGGAAAGTAAACTATTGCACTTTTTCTTTTGAAGTTGTTTCTTGCTCTGCATGAAGGATGACAGTATCGAGGGGATCTACGACACCCTGAAACAGTGTGCTTTGATATCCAAGTCTGCTGGTGGCATCGGTGTAGCTGTGAGCTGTATTCGAGCCACAGGCAGCTATATTGCAGGGGTAAGTGTGTGGTTTGCATTGCCTCTATAAACTACTTTCTCCATGAAAGACTGTAATGCTGTTCCTGTACTGGAAGGTTATATTTTATGACAACTTTCTCCTGATTACAGACAAATGGGAACTCCAATGGCCTTGTCCCAATGTTGAGAGTGTACAACAATACAGCTCGCTATGTGGATCAAGGTGGTAATAAGGTAAGGTACAGCTGTAACATCAGTTCATAGACACCCCTTGATTCTGGCATATACAGAATTGGGTAAAATGACCCGTATTAAAGCTGTTGTATAGCTGAAACACAAAACATGTATGTAATATTTATAATGGGTATCTTTACTTCAGTGGACCTATGTGAACAGCCCACATGCCGAGACAGGCTGATTTACAAAGAAAGTACTACCACTACCTTCCTTCTGGTGCAAGCTCACACTAGACAGGCTTACTGGATTTGCAAAGCTTTGTGGTCTGTCACTGCAATTCACCACACTGCATTTTTCCCCACTACCAATGTATGCAGAGATGGAGCTGTAATTTTACAACTTTGTTTTGACAAAATGTCTAGTTTCTGCTTCTGTCTAGACCAGGCTTCTCCAGCCAGTAGCTCATGAGCTTACCTTTAAGTAGCTCTCCTGTGTGCAATCCAGCCTAGTTAATTAGAAACCTTTGCGTGGATCAATTAATGTCTACCAAGATTGAAAAGAGTATCTGAGGCGAAAATGTGTGTATTTTGTATAACTTATAACCAGATGTTAGGTGAAAAATTGTGAGATTTCCAAAATAAATAAAAATCTGTTATTGATTGATAATTCATTTGGTATGGGGAGACTTATTACTAACATTACCTTGATGCCAGGAGCACTTCAGCTATGGCAGTTCTATATTACCCATGACCAGGCATCCCAAATTTGCAAAGCATTTTTTACATTAGTACTGGCAACCCTGCCTCATGCAGGGACACATTTACTGCTTGCAAACGTGCATAGTGTTGTCACTAATATAATCTGGTTTGATGTGTTAACTCAGTGGTTCCCAAACTTTTTCGATCCACGGCTCCCATGACCTATTGGCCATAAGCCGTGGCTCCCCATTATGTTACTTTTTTTAGTGGGTATGGGGATGTCAACCCTACCTCAGTAGAACTTCAATTTTTCTCCCTGAAAATAATTGTCATGAATCTGATGAAGGTATTATAATCATAGATGCAACTAAATAAATATATAACAGCTGTTTAATAAAATATTTTTTTTGGTTTAGTCACAGTGCGTTCAAAACAAAGTTAACCTTACAGGCCAGTGCAGGCAATGTATTGTGATGAATGCCCCCAACTGGTGGCTCAATAATAGACAGTGTATGACCCTGACTGTTCATGATTAGTAGGCAATTAACCTGAACTCTTTTTGTAATCATATTAAATATTTGTAGTTAACTGGTAAAGTTCAAGACTGAAGATACATAAATCCAAAAGATGTTGAGGAAAGTCATGTCAATGACCTCTTAAAATTGTACTGCATTCTAGTGTCAAAGAATTTTGAGGAATGACATGTATAGTGGATAACTATACATGTCATTCCTCAAAATTGCCTAAACATTGAAGATAAAAATGAGAAAAAGATCTGAAAATCTTCCACACTACTTCTGGACCCCACTTGCAACTCTTAGATTTAATTTTCCACCACTTGGAACAGTTGGACCCCCACATTTTGAATTAGTTTACTAGAAATATTTAATTTTTGGAATAAACTGCATTTTGTGTTGAACTCAAAATTTCCTACAGATTTCTGTTAAGAATGGGATATTTTACATTCGGTACAAATGTAGTTGATCTTTACCCGACATTGCTCCAGAGAGGGAAAAAAGCGCAGAGATCGCATGCTCTGAATATGGTGGGACTAGTTTCCAGTTATGTTAAGATATTCACATTTCAGCAATTATTTAGGAATATGTTCCATATTTGAGCCTTGAGTTTTTTTTTATCCTAATCAGCTCAGATCGCTCACATCAATCACCTGAGATTTCTGTCATCTTTTTATGTTGTAAAAATGCAGACCTCCTGTTCAAAGTGACCATGATTTCTGTGTTTGAGCTATGTTCCAATATGCACAGAATTGTAATTGAAAATACAGAGCTTCCCCAAATGCCTCCTGGAATAAGAAGTTGCCATGTAAAGCTTCTCTCTGCACCATTTTGGAATGGGACAGGTTAACTGATGAAAACTGTGCAGAGAATTATCCCCTGCGTGCACTTATACCACACCACTTTAACACCAGATTCAGGTGCTGGGGAGTTTATGCCTGAATACGAATTTGCACGAAAATAGGAATAATTGCCTAAAATTTAAGTTTGGGAACCACTGGCCTAAATATCAGAATTGTGATTGTTTTCAAACAGATTCGAATCTTGCCATTATGTGCAAAAGCATTTCTGCTTCCTTTGATATCCTATCTTTAAACCGCTCCGTGTAAATGTGTTTAATTGAGAGAGTTTAGAATTATTTTAAGTTATAATAAAGTAGTTTTTGAGTCCGACGTGGAACATTTCCTGATTGGCCTGCAAGGTCGTGTTTTTAACTCGCTAAATTGCTAGGCTGCAGCAGCAACTTGATATACCTGGTCTTCAGGGTTGTGACAAAGTGAGGGCACTGCCAAAAACATATCTACAAACTGGTATTGTTTTTTAAAAAAAATGTGTTTATGACAGGCCTGTACTGTGAGGGGAAAACAACGTACCTTTTGGGACGAGATAGTGCAAATATTGGTTCAAAACAATTGTTGCAGCCAAGAAGTTATTAAAAGAATTGGGGGGGAAAAAAGTCTGCATCGTAAGACTGTTTTTGGCTGCAAGATGCACGTCTCAGGCAGTCTGACCTATTCAGCCTTTTGTGCATGGAGAGAGAAAAAGAATGCAGAAAGATGAACAGAGGGTTTCCAAATGTTCCTGCCTGCTCAGTTCTGACGCAGGGGTGAAGGTGGCAGGGTTAGGACTAATCATCTGCCGTTGTGTGCGCAGCTCTGATTGTTTTCCCCTTGTAGCAATAAAGCTTTGCAGCCCGTGGTGTGCGTTTTGGCAGTGCATTGAAAAGTTATTTATTGGGTGTTTCTGTTGTTTCTCATGATGTCATTTTGTCTCGCAGCTTTGGTAGCAGAGCTGTGCAGTTCGGAAGAAGAGGTCAAAGGCCTTGACAGTGGTTCCCAAATTGTGTTCACGGCGCCCCTGGCTAGTTTTGATAGCGCACCAGGGTGCCGTGGCGCACAGATTGGGAACCACTGTGTTAACTATACTAAATATTACTAGCTCTGAATGAATTCTATTGAACACAAGCAGCCCTTATTGGTGAAAAGGTTGGAGACCCCTGGTCTAGACTTTGGGTTTGCTTAAAAACCAGAAGTTGGAAGGGGCCACTTCTGAATAATCTGTGCTGGGAGTGGAGTGCCTTAACATTTGGTACGATGTCTGACCAACCCATGTTCAGGGTACACTTTTCGATAAGTTGTTCATTGGAACCCATTCTGCAGGTCTCTGGATGACGATTAATCATGTGCCAAGTTAGACTGAGATTCTTTGGGGACATAGAATAATGTGCTAGTGGGTCAGCCGTTCAGGATCCTGTTTGGTTTCTAGAATAGCTGATCCTTCGATGCCAGGTTTGTGTACTTATTTCACCAAATGCAAGTCGATGCGAAGTGGTTTTATCAGGCAAACTGGCTTTTGTCTTTTTTTTTCTTTTTTTTTTTTCTTCAAAGGATTTGTGGGAGCAGAATCAGTTTGACACAAACAACTGCGTTGTTTTTTGTTGAAATGGAAGGATTTTGTCTCCCTTACAAAGACTGTATATCCATACCTGCTGTCCATAAACTGGCAGATTTGGTTGTCTACGTTCATCTTTTGAGTTACCTGGGCACATGAGCGGATTTGTTAAGCAAGCAGTTGCATGTCACAAATCGATTCAGACTGCGGAGTTGTATGGTTATCTCTGCCAAATGAACATTCTCAGGCAACTTTTTTGCAATTCTAGAGAACAGTAAAAAGGCATTCCATAACAGCTTGAGGAATCGCTTCTCTGGTAATGGTAATCCCTTGGGGAAGGGGAGGGGGGTGCAGAGAGGCGGTGTTGAGCTGCCAGTGAGTAGTGCAAAAGGCGTGTGGCTCTGATGATGATGCAGGATTGGGTAAGTCTCCATGGTATCCAGATCTGTTGGAATTCATGTGCATGACTTGCCCCAGTTAGATGAACGTTCTCCGCAAAATGGATGGCTCCATCCAAATGTCAATGCGGTTTTTGTTTGGGTCTTAACAGGTATACCTCGCATGTATCACTTTGGAGGATGTATGGCCTTATGATCAGCACTAAGATGCCTTCGATTAGGACTTTGTTGTACAGCTAGTGTTTTTTTTTTTTTTGTGTGCGTTTTTACAAAGTGAGGTTAAAAGCTTAATCCACTTAAATTTAGCAATTTGTTTTTCAGCTGATGCATCAGTTTAGGTGCTGTTAAGTGTTATTAGGTGGCAGTTTCTGCCTATTGTTTCCTAATTGGTGATTAACAATGGGGTGGTAGAAAGGGTTATGAACTGGGTTGTCAAATACCCTTCTTTAGTTTGTGGCTCCACAATGGAATGTTAAGCTTTGTCCTTATTTATGGAGCTACCATTTGAGACACATTGTTTATATTTGAAGTGGTTAATTTTCAAACCAGTTTTTCTTTTTATTTGAACCTTAACTAGAAGGGTCTGTGAATTTCAGGTTTGACTAACTTTGCCATGTTCCTCCCCAAGGATAGGGGTTGTTTGTCGGTTAGGCGTTTTGATCACTTTGGAGTTTCTTCTGGCTCAAAATGTTCTTTGTGGGTAGATGGATACAAGGATGACTGAAGATGCTGCAGAGGCTCGATCCTAATAGCACAAGTACTAAGGAATTTTGCGTAGGTTTCTGTTGTGATGGGCATGGTAAGTTTGTCAAAGCGAGTATCTCACTGTAGTTCCACAGTGGTGAAACTGCGATACGGTAGCTATAAAAGGCCTCCTCATGCTTTTACAGCTGATTTGGCTAAGGGGATGGAAGTGACTTCTGTCTGTTGCATGAACTACTGTAGAGATTTTTCAGGCTAGTACTTGATGGTCCTTGCATTAATCCTTGAAGCATTAGTGTTTCCTACTTGCTTGAAGGAATTGGCTGAGTTTTGGAAAGCAGATCTACAAAACTTTCTGTTGTAGGTCTTGTGCTTAATTCACACCTTCCTATAAATACTACTTTGGGAGTGATTTGGATGTGGAAACTGCAGCTGTATCACTCAGAAAAACAAATTGGCTGCGGAATTGGTCTTTTTTTTTTTTTTTTAATGAAAGTATGATTTCCTGCAAATTCCGTAGTATATTCAGTTGTCTCATAGTCCTATTTTTGTTGGAATTGAAAAAACTGACCTACTGTGTGTAATATAGTGGCAGTGACTTCTCAACCAGAAAGGTTAGCAGATTCATGATAAAGCAGTCCTGTGCCACTTGGCATTGGAGTGGGAGGAACAGCTTTTTTTTGTGGTCTGCTTCGTCTTGACACTTACGGATAGTCTCATAAGGAATCCCTGGGAAGCTTTGTATCAGTTGGAAAGAATGTGCCTGCAGCAAGTAATTTGTTCTTCTATGCAGCTGATTAGAGGTGTTTATTGCAGCCAGGATTTTTTCTCTGCATCTCACCCTAAAATTTGTGTTCATCTTGGATACAGGAAGATTTTCTTAATACATACAATAGATATTTAGCCTACCTAATTTGTTTATGTAGTTGGTTAGCCTGAAAATCTCAACTCATCCATCCTTGTCCTTTGATAGGGTTCCCTCCTTTGAAGGTATTCCCATTAGAATTTGATTATGCCTTGCATGAATCTTATTTTATGCATGGCCCATTGCAAGGTAAGTAAAATCTTGTCTTGCAATTGAATCTTAAATTCCACATTGTCCATCCTTTGGCCTAATATTCTTGCGCATCTTTCACCACCCTTGCCCTAGAAAATTGCAGTGGAATAGAAGGCTAGATACATGCAACATTACATTTGTTTACACCCTGTAACCTCCCTCCTTTTTTGCTACCCCTTTGAGGTAATTTATTTTCTTATTTTGTCAGAGGCCTGGTGCATTTGCCATCTACTTGGAGCCTTGGCACTTTGATGTCTTTGAGTTTCTTGACCTGAAGAAGAACACTGGGAAGGAGGAACAGCGTGCTCGAGATCTCTTCTTTGCTCTCTGGATTCCAGATCTCTTCATGAAACGAGTCGAAAACAATCAGGTGAACTACCTTCTGTGCAATGCTGTTTGCTCTAGCCCCAGTGCTTGCTTGTCTGCAGAATAAATTGGGTCATTCAACTTGCCCTTCTCTCTTAGGATTGGTCTCTGATGTGCCCAAGTGAGTGCCCAGGCCTAGATGATGTTTGGGGAGAGAAGTTTGAGGAACTATATGAAAGGTATGGGTCTCTAGTTTGGTTGGCATGTCCATCCGCATTTCATTTTGTTGCTTGACTGGCGCTTGGGCTGCTGGTTAAGGGTATCGGGGTAATTTTTCTACTTTAGTTGCAATCTTGATCTAAAGAATGATTCCTGAAGGTGATAGCTACTGTTGGGTGGAAATATAAGATGAATTTGAACATGTGATCATTAAATATGCAGCCTATGAATGTTAGCTAATGTAGTGACTGATATAAGAAAGCTGATATCAGTCCTTGTATTAAAACAGTATTTCTTCCCAGCTGATTGTAATTGCCCTTAATATGGACGTTTTTTTGGGTAAAAACCTTCTCAAATGCCCATGTGTATAAACTTCTTGGGCTTCTAGCTTCTCATAGTTGTAATTGACCTTTACTGGAAATAGCTTGCTAGTTTTACCTTTCCTTTCCATGTTGTGGTGTTTGAAACTGAATTAAGTCACCTGATCAAGAGGCATCAGGCCAGAAGTGTGAATGAGGGACAGTCTTTAAATGATGTAGGATTATTCCTACACATCTCTAGGCTTCCTTTAAGTTGTGCAGATGGACTTATGACCTAGGCAAGCATGATGCTCGGCTTATAAAGCACTCAACATATATTTAAGTTATGTTCTGAGCACACAAGTTTTCTATGTTTCTACCATAGGTTGCTCTTTTAGCAACCATAGACTGAACTTTGTTTGAATTTGTTTGGCACCTGCGTGTGAATGCCCCCCGCTTATTTTTAGATATGGCATTTAATTTTAGAATCTTGGTTAAGATGTAACAGGAGTAGGTTTGTTAGCCTGTGGTTTGAAGTTTTATTACAGTAATAACGTGATCTATTAACTGAAAAAAGTGATTGCTTTAATCAAAACCTGTCATATAGTGTGTTCTTTCTTTTGATCTATCATTCCTGTCTAGGTACGAGAAGGAAGGCCGTGCTCGCAAAGTAGTGAAGGCACAACAGCTCTGGTACGCCATCATTGAGTCTCAGACTGAAACGGGCACTCCCTACATGCTCTACAAGGATGCCTGCAACCGAAAGACCAACCAGCAGAACTTGGGAACGATTAAATCTAGCAACCTGTGCACAGAGATTGTGGAATACACTAGTGGCGATGAGGTGAGAACATGATTCTGTCTGCCACTATTTTTGAATGCCCCATTGACTAAGATTTATTCGTTGCGTTAAAGCCCATGATTTGCCATAAAGTTACTCTTGCCAACTTAGGAACTGCAATTGTAGAGCTGTTCAATTGTTGGAGTGTGGAATTTCTATAATTGATGCCTGAAACTTAACTTCTGTTTGGGACAAGACCTTTTTAATGTCTGGTTTGTCTATTGGACAACTTGAAATTAAAGTATGTTAAACAGATCAAGAGCTGTACCGTTCTAGGTGCCAGCAGCGAATCTGGGTGGTGGAAACAGAATGAGCCTAGGAAATTTATGAAGGTGCCACTGGGCAGGAGTCTCATCTAAAAGGAGGCTAGCATATGCTGTGGGAACAGTGATCCCATCTTCAGTAAACATTTCATCCTACAGATTGACCGCCTTGAGGCAGGCTGAGTGGGAGATACTGTGAATGGTAACAGCAGCGGGACTAGACCTTCCATTTTCAAATGCTTTTGTCTACACTTTAGCACAGTAGATTTTATTGTAGGACGTGTGAAGGGACATGCATACGTCGTACAAACACCAAACCTATTGGTTTCCATTGCCTTGGGGGTGGACTTGGGTTTTAAATTAAGTGACATTTGAACATATGGTTCTAAAGTTGCTGTTCAGAATAGTTTACATTGCTTTTGTCTGCTGTGTGTAAAGTATCCTTCATCCTAAACACGGCTGTTCATCTCTTTCAGGTTGCTGTGTGTAACTTGGCTTCCATTGCTCTCAACATGTATGTGACATCTGATCGCACTTTTGACTTCAAGAAACTGGCTGAAGTCACCAAAGTGATAGTCCGTAATCTAAACAAAATCATTGACATCAACTTTTACCCTGTGCCTGAGGTAAGATGGAGGCCAAGTGTGAAGCTTGAGTAAACAGAAGTGTAAGACTTCTCCGTTATCATACCTTTCTATGAAGCAGTATTCTGCCTTTCCTCTTGCTGTAATTGTTGCAGAAACGTCTTCTGTGTAAACTGATCTAAGGAACAGAGCAAGTTGGCTTCTTTTTCAGTTGCGGTTGTACAATAGAAATGTACGCCTTATGGTATAGTTATGCTGACCGGTGGGAATGTAAACTTTTCTATACAGTACACTGGTACTTTAGGTATCGTTTTCCTAAGGTCATTTTCCTGGTACACAAACATTTGTTTTGCTAGAGATCGGCTGTAAATCTCCCTTTCTGGTTGATGCTCTGGGGAACTTGGACATGCTAGTCACCTACCTTATTTGTTTTATTTTATCAGTGATCTTTGGGCTGGGGGTTGAGGGTATTTTTCCTCATGCTTTTATTGTTTGGTAGCTTGCTGATGAGCATGTGATTGTAGCATTGCTTTTAACCTTTCTTTATTCTTGGATGTCCTTTCATCATTGCATTCCTTTACTCTGGATTAACACTTCCAAACCCACCATGATTTTTCCCTGTGGCTCAATGTTAAATTCCTGTTTTAACCAATACTCTTGTACAAGGAGACTTGTTTGAAGTACAAACTAATTCGCTCATTATTTATTTTAAGGCTGAGTCCTCAAACAAGCGCCATCGTCCCATTGGCATTGGTGTTCAGGGCCTGGCCGATGCCTTTATACTGATGAGGTATCCGTTTGAGAGCCCAGAAGCCCAGCTGCTGAACAAGCAGATCTTTGAGACCATTTACTATGGAGCATTGGAATCCAGTTGCGAATTGGCAAAAGAACTAGGACCCTATGATACATATGAGGGATCTCCAGTCAGCAAAGGAGTAAGTTCTTACCTTTACCAAAAGGCCCTGTGCTTAGTTGCAAGGCTTTTGAGGACTTCAACCCGGTTCACACATGAAGTTTTGGATTAATATTTGGGCGCCAATGTTAAAACTTTTTTTGTCAAATGAGGGTGCAGAGATGGGTGGAAGAAAGCCAATAACTATGGAACAGGATAGTAGGAACATGTATGTTTTTAATCCTGTAGATTTTGTTGTGGATTTTAACTTTAAAGAAATGTAGTCCTTTGCTTCTCTAGTAGAGTTCCTGCACAGCAGAGAAAGTTCGAAGGGTGAAAGGATATTTTCACTATCGATTGCATTACTTGATCATGTGACAACTATAGAGCTTGCACCGTGCACAGGCCTGTCTGCTTTAATGGCTGGATGGTTGTGTGGTTTTTTTTTTTCTATTCTTTTGGGGTGTGGGAGGGGTTCCCTTAGGATAGCTTTGCTCTAGAAATACCCTTGTAGTGGTTTATGGTGTGCCAGCTGATAGCCAAAGTTTAAACCTATGATATATCTGTCCTTTTTAGTTATCGCTTTTTCTCTTTGTGGCATTGTATTTTTCTTTTGTCTTAAGTTGGTGCATTGCACACCATAGATGCTCTGCAAGGTCTGAGAAATGAATTGTAGCAGATTCATGTGCTTTTCCATATTTCATCCTCCACAGGAGGATGAACCTGTTGGTAGCCAGTAGAGGCCACCTGAAATTTGTCTGTAGCGGGTGTTTATGGATTGCTTTCTGCTTGTCTGGATAGGCTGTTCAATCTGGGCTGGAAAAGATGAACCTCCTTTCTAGTTTTGAATTTGGAGTGGCAGGACCATAAATTCACTTGTTAGGTGTGGCTCCTTATCATTCGTTCAGTTTCTTTTGTGTTCAATACAGTTCCTCAGAACCTAGCTATGGCAGAAAATCATCCTAGAAATAGTTCCACTCAGATTTTTGTATCCAACTTATACTATCATGACACACCCACAACTGTGGTTAGTTGTGTACGTCGTGGTGGTAGCAGTTGGATACAAAAATCTGCATTGCAGAGAACGCTTTACACAAAGGCTGTGGTGTTATCAGCGTTAAGGGCATACATCATTTTCAGCTGTGTGCCCAGTAGAAGTTAAGCGTGTGCTGGTTGTGAATGGGGTTTAAAGTGCACTCTGGGTGGAATTAGATTATGAACTTTTTTTGTGGTAGTGCAGTGGATGTGCATTTATTTGGCATGGATTTGTGCTAAGAGCTGAGTAAAAGATTGTGTTTTCATACACACTCACGTTTCATGTGAGTGCAGTTTGGCTGTGGGTAATCTTGTGTTCCATTTCAGATCTTGCAGTATGACATGTGGGATGTCACACCTACCAGTTTGTGGGACTGGAAAGCTTTAAAGGAGAAGATTGCCAAGTGAGTCGTTTTCACAATATTTCAGCCATGAACCCGTTCTGCACACATTTGATATGTGCCCAATGTTTTGCAGTCCATGCAGCAAAATGTCTTCATCAGAGCACAAGAATGAGAGATTGTTCCTTTTCTGTTCTCCTAATTTAGTTTGCCTCAAATTTTTTAACCACACTCTCTAACTTTTTGTTTCATTTGTGACCTTGTCTCTTCCCCCTCCCCAGGCATGGTATTAGAAACAGTCTACTTCTCGCACCAATGCCAACGGCCTCTACAGCTCAGATATTGGGTAATAATGAATCCATCGAGCCGTACACAAGCAACATCTACACACGCAGAGTTCTTTCTGGGGAGTTTCAGGTAATGACAGAATATGCTGGCCATTAAACACCCATTGCAGTGTATTGGAGCTAGATATTTTTGCTTTAGGCTATGTTCATCTGTTCTCTGGCATTGAAGGGTCCAGTTGGAGGTTACTGCTGATAATGAAGTGTCTTAAGCTTTTTTAGATTTTCATATCCATTTATTTAAGACGGTTTCCCTGTTTCTACCATCAGTCTTTTATTTTACTTACTGATTATTAATATGGTGGTGAGTAAAGGCCAAATCTGTAGACTTTCAGGTGGTTTTAGTGTTTAGGCTTGAATTGCCAACTCTCATCTCATGATCTTGCAGCATTTGTAAAAGTTAATTGAATTGGGTATTTGAAGAGGGGTGCATTGCTTAATTTGAACTGGTGGTTTCCTGTGCTCGGCACAGGCGCCTACGACAGTCTGCCACATGGTATTGATGTCTGTCTTGGAGATGAGCACAACAGTTTATTAATTTTATATACATTAAAAATTACTAATGCCTGCTGCCCAAGCCATACTTATAGTTTTGAGTTGAGGAATATTCTGAAATGTCAGTGTGATGGTCAGTAGTTGTGTATGTATGACGAGGCAATGGGTGGTGCACGCTGCAGTGGCATCCTAACTATATAATTTTTTTTTTTTTTAAAGACAAACTATGCCCTTGAGGGATGCATTGAGAGCTAAATTTTCTGGCAATGTTTGCATTGCATTTTAATTTTTTTATTTTACTTGATATGTAATCTGCCTTATTTTAGATTGTAAACCCCCACTTGCTGAAAGATCTGACTGAAAAAAGCTTATGGAATGAAGAGATGAAAAACCAAATCATAGGCTGCAACGGCTCTATTCAGGTAGGTTGGTGCAGGTTTATATCCTTCACAGCCACTATGCAAGAATGTAGAATCTCTCAAATATTTTTTGAAGTCTAAAGTACCATTTTTGACCTGAGGGTGACTCTATTAGTTTGTATAGCAGATTGTTTTTGTTGTGATTCCTCAAACCTAGTATTTTTAATTTCCACGGAACTTTGAGATCTATGATGAGTGTCTGTGATTGCTTAGTTAACTAATTTCTGAACATATTGTTGGCTTGTCTTCTGTGATTCTGGCTTGTGGTCTTGTATGCCTGTAGTAACTGGTACAGGTAGCCTAGCATAGATTGTTTTTCTTTTTCCTTTGTCATTCTGGAGTTTAACGTTCCCTATAATCCTAGTGAGATGTCTCCTGATCACCTCTAAGAGTTCTTGGGAGGATGACTTTGTATTACCAACGTGTTAAAAATGGGACTTAATCACTTATGCGCAAGGCTTTTCTGGAAGTTGTTGGACTGTATAAGCTTGCTATTTTTTCTGGCCTTAATGTCTCATAGCCCGTCTCAAAGTATGTTTAGTAAGTCTCTGCTCTTAAATTCTTTTTTTAGAGTATTCCAGAGATTCCTGCAGACATTAAGGAGCTTTACAAAACTGTGTGGGAAATCTCACAGAAAACCATCATTACTATGGCAGCAGATCGAGGCGCTTTCATCGATCAGAGCCAATCTCTAAACATCCATGTTGCAGAGCCAAACTACGGAAAGCTTACTAGCATGCACTTCTTTGGCTGGAAGCAGGTAACTGTCTCCTGAAGGAGGTTGGCTATTTACAAAAATTCTTGTTGTTTGGGGTGCTTTGGGAAAACCAATACAAGCGGGTTCTGATAAAACAGTGGCATGGTCACTCCTAACCCATTTAAATGCCTGGGCAGAATAACCTTGTACTGACAGTAGTTTTGGGCTTGGGCTAACAGCTCATCCTGTGTCAAGACATAAAGCATAGTTCTGACTTAGGACCTCAGCCCTCCCTGAACATGTGCACTGTCAGCATGCTCTGCACTAAAGATCTAATCATTTCTTCATTATATAACCTATCCCACAGTTGTTAAATGCTGAGGCTCAATATGTAAGCTGCACCTAAGTAGTTACTGAGCAGTGTGTAGTATAGGTAAAAACTTGTAAACTGGTTGCGAAGAGAACCCACGACATAACATTGAATTGTAGACCAGTTCAGGTTTTCATCTTGAACAGTATCTGTTTTGTAGCGTATCCCTTCTCTGTTAAACTGTTCTTAATAATCTTTGCACTGTTGCAATCGCATAAAATTGAGTTGTTTTTTTTTAGTTTGTATTGTTTATGGGCCCAAATATTGTAAGGAGGATGGTCAGACCAAAGGGGCAGTCATCAGATGCTATAACTAACAAAGACCTTAACCTAATGCCATTACAGTTCATGTTCAGAAGCCCACCATCTGTGAGTTTGTGAATGTCGGCCAATTCTTAGTAGTAAATTTTCTGAGTTTTATTTTTTCATAAATGTATTCGGTGACAACTGCCTAAACCGTGTTACTCACTTCCCAACACCATTTTTATTATCAATGTTGTAGACTTCACATAAATATATCCATACCAAAAAGAAATTCACTGACAAATATTATTAAAACATCAGCTATTGACTAGTTTATATTACCAGTGGAACAATTAAACACATTGGCGAACTAATGTGAATAAATCAGTATTTGTCTCGCATGAAAATAGGCCAATTCTGACCACCAGTCTGACACTGTTTACATGATCACTGGTATTGGCAGTGTTTTACATGAATCCCTTGCAATGTAATACATTGTTAGTATTGGCGTCTGAAGTATTTAACTTGTGTTTGTGCTTACAGGGCCTAAAGACTGGTATGTACTACCTGAGAACCAAGCCAGCTGCCAACCCAATTCAGTTCACTCTCAACAAAGAGAAGCTAAAGGAGACTGTAGCAACGGAGGAAAAAGAAGAGAAGGAAAGAAACACTGCAGCCATGGTGTGTTCCTTGGAAAACCGAGATGAATGCCTGATGTGTGGATCCTAATCTGAGCATGCATAGATCCTGACCGAAGGTGTAAAACTTCACAAAGAAACCAAACCACTTCTTGTGGAAGTGTTTGTAGTGTAGTTGGGACTAGTGAGCCAACTAATGATGCAGTCCTTCCTGCGAGTGCTATGTGGTTACTGTCTGCTCTCTGCAAGGTCAGCTTCACTATGAATATACAAGGAATATTTCTTTACGCATGTGGACTTTGTACATATACTGCTTGGACCTCCTAGAAAAGGGGGGAATTTTGTATTGCTAATCGAGTATCCACTGTTCGTACCGTTGTTGCAAATAAACCTGTACAGAATCAAACTTGTGGCAATGAACTTCTTTGACAAATGTGTTTAATTTTTGTTTTAGTTATTAGGGCAATTCGATTAAGGATGCAGGCGGTGGTGGAATCTAATTTGTCAGAGGCATCTCGCATCAGTGGTAGTCTGAACCGTGTGGCTTAGCTCCACTGCCTTTCTTCACATAGGCTTTCAATTAAAAGGTGATGGCTCTGAACCCTCCCTAAGTGCAAATTTCCTTTTTTTTTTTTTTTTTTTTTGGTAAAACAAATTTTATTGTCAAATGGTCCCATACAGTGCAGTGCCCCTTAAACCAGGAAACATCTGCCACATCAAGCATTGCAGAACAATGTCTTTGACAGTAAGTGAACACATTATTATCCTTGAAATCATGAAACACATTATAACGAACACCCTAGCCCCCCCTCACTGTACCACACTGCTGCGTTTCGATCGTCACTACATCACCCGTCCCAGTGAATCCATTCCTATACTATATATCCAGTCCCTTATCCCAATGGCCCACAGATCAAGGCAGATACGGATGCGTCCACCGGGTCCAATTCCAGGCCTCTGTAATCTGCCCATTGTTTCCAGATTTTGGGGTGTTTTTGCGGGCAGCCCCAGGCCTTAAATATCGGAATCTCTAATCCCATATTAAAGTCCAACCCATTATTCCATGCCGAGAGAGATGGAGGAGCTGTCCCCTTCCACAGACTTGCTATGTCTCTTTTGGCCAAGGTCGGCCCCAGTAATAGTAAATGCCTCTTATATGTTACCTCCTATACCCTCCATGATATGCAGAATTGTCAACCTCGGTGAGGCGGGGAGCTCCCCCCCAACACCTTCGCCAAACAGGCCTGCACTCCTCTCCAATTTCGTGAGCGCTGTACAGTGCCAAATGGTGTGCATTAGGGACCCCTCTTCTCGTTCACAACGCAGGCACACCGGGGATGCCACCAGACCTGCCTTCCTGAGCCTAGTGTAATAAACCAGATGAAGGTATTTAAATGGAATGAGGCGCAATGTCATCGAAATCGCTGCTCCTCTAGGGGAGGCCAGTGCGTCCATCCAGTCATCTCCATCCAGCTCGCCCACATCCCCAACCCATGTCCTTCTGAGGTTTTCTAGCATTGTGGAACTATGGGTCACCAAGGATTGATAAATCTTTGATCTCTTATGATCTTGTAGGTCGCCCATAAAAATCTTAGCCTCAATCGGACTGAATTCAGGGAGAGCCTCCAACCCCGAGATACTCAGAGATAGCATGACGAAATTGGAGGGCTTTATAGAACTGAGTTCTTGGCATCTGGTACTTTCGCTGCAGATCTTAAAGATTTGAACACAGAGCCTCTCATTACATCCCCTAATGTGGAAATTTCTATATTGTCCAATCCTTGAAATCCAGCTAGCGCCGCCAGCTGCGGTAAACTGCCATTACGCCACAGCGGGGTCTCCCTAGTCAGCCTGTTCCACCACCCCATCTTACGGAGGTACTGCTTCCATACCCTAAATACCACCTGAGTGGCCGACAGTAGGGAATTACGAATCAACACAGAGTACAGGATAGTATGCAAGGTGGACTCCCCCATACACCTCTGCTCCACTGCATAGGCGGGATCTTCTCGGTTTCCATACCACCATTCATTTAGCACCAGAAGATGCGAGCCATGTAGTACGATTGAATATCTGATGTGGCCAACCCCCTGCAATATGTTGACAAAGCAAGTCCGCAGCGCCACCCTGGAAGCTCCCCCTGCCCATAGGAATTGTCCCAGCACCGCATTAACCTGGCGAAACCACGAAGGGGGCACCGGGTAGGGATGATTATTTAACTTTGAGCAGGCGCGGCAGTGACATCATTTTAAATATAGCCGATCTGCCATATATAGAGGGGCATATGTGACGAGTTTTCATTTCCTCCCTTGTCCGCGTCCAGATTGGAACTATATTTCTGTCCCACACTACACTCGGCCCAGGTACGAGAGAGCAATCACGTTGGCCATTGTAGAGGAGTTAGGCCTGAACCCTGTCTGCTAGTTTGGAATGTTGATTGTCGTGGCTCCAGTCTTCCAACAGGAGCACTTTTGCAAAGGCTTTACCATCGACATACAATAAGGCTATTAGACTATAATTCTCAGGTCATGTAGGATTCCTCTTTTTATGTATTTGATGCAAAATGAGCCTTTACAAGCTTCCGGGATGATTGATGTGGCAAGGCATAAGTTGAACATCAGTGTAGTCCCAAAAAATCAATCTTTGAAAATGCTCCCGGGTAAGCCGTTTAGTCCAGGGTCCCCATCTCTCCGAATGCTCTTCAAGATCTTCAGTGTCTCCAAATCTGTGACTGACGTTTGACTATCTTTCAAGCCTTCTAGGACGTTATCCAACGTGATTGTATTGATAGCCCTTATTTCATCTGGGTCCACTTTTTTTTTTTTTTTTTTTTTTTTTTACACATGCACCTCCCATACGTTAGCTGGTATGGCATTCTCCTGGCTGGTGGTTGTATTTGCTAGATCATTTACATATCCCCAGAATTCCCTTGACTTACTAGGCGGCAGCAGAGCAGATATTTCCATTGTTCCTCAATTTGTCGTTTTAGTTTCCAGGCTATTTATTTTTGTTTCCTGGCCTTTCATCTTGCTTTCCATGAGAGAGGTCTTCTCTTGTCTATGCTGCAGGCCAGCATGGTGGCACTGTTTGCTCTCCAGGAACTCCCTGGTTTTGGAGAGTGGGCGCGACCATCCTGTTGGCACTACAAGTCGCTTTCTGTGCTTTTGAAGTGTTGGTGCTCCATGGAGCTTTCCTACCATTAAGGCCCATTTCTCTACCAAGTTTGCTTCATTTCTCCAAGTCAGGCAAACAGGCTGATTTCCAGCATGAGTACTTGTCCATACTGGCTGGACCCCATTTGATTCTTTTTGTTAGCGGGTCCACTTTGGTTACAAGCTAGCAACCAGCTAGTTTAGAATCCCTATGTATCATGGCACCCACTAACACATCAATGTAAATGGGATGATCACTTTGACTTCTTTGTTGGGCCGGCTAGCTTATAAATCCTTAAAATGTAATCTAAAATTGATATGACTTTGAAAGTAGGGGTTGATTTGCCCCCCTTGGTTCCTTCTAGATCAGCCGATCCCAACTCAAATTTACTGAAGCTTCAAGAATGGTTTGTGGGTGATCCCATGGGTTGCCTCAGATTGATCCAGGTCTCTGGTGTTGAAGTCTCCAGCCACTACGCACTTGTACCACGGATGCTTGTATCGGAATACTTTTATCTGTTCAGTGATCTTAACATTGGTCGATTTTACATCTCTGTGAGAGTTGACATACAGGTTTATAACGGGTTTTTCCATCCAGCGTCAGGACGTTCATGCTAACTGCCTGTACATCCCGAGAGTTGTTGATCCATTCTTTAACTTTTACCTGCAGGTCTAGTTTCACGTATATTGCAAGGCCACCCATAGGTCTTCCAAACAGATTTATCTTGTGTGCTGCAATATGAATTGTTTGGAACACTGTAATGGGGACGATCAACCATGTTTCCTGAAGGCATAATAGGTCACCGGTGTGTAGGTACTCCAGTGTCTTTGTTTGCCGTGAGGGAGGACAAGCCTGCCACATTTCAGCTAATTATTTTTAGCACAGTTCTTAAGAGCTTTGCATTTTTCCAATCTACCCTAGGAATTTGACTGCCATTTTATTGCGAAACCTGTGGGGAGCCAAGCCCTATCGGATTGTTCCAAACGGGAGTGCATTGTTGACTCGTCAATACGGTGATTGTCACTTCTGCTTCTTGTGAGAAAGTGCCTTTTTTTTGCATAGTTGGACCCCACGGTTTGCCTGGTTTTGAAGTGGTTTCAGTTGTAGTGCACAGGGTGCCTGCCATCCAGGTCCCCTGTGCCAGTGCTTCTTCCCTAAAAACATATCCCCAATTGGTACTTCTACCCCCCTGTAAGCCCCTAGTAAGTGGTACCCTGGGTACCTAGGGCCTGGGAGTTGAAGAGGGTCCCTTGCACTGCCTCACAGGGGCACTGCCCTTGCATGCCTCTGTGAGGGAGAAAACGGTTGACATGGCACCCTTCCTAGTTGCCATGACAGCCAGCGCTACCTGAAGGCATAGGTAAGTCACCCCTCTAGCAGGTCTCTGCCCTAAGGCAAGGTGCACTATACCACAGGTGAGGGCATATCTGCATGATCAGATATGCCCCTACAATGTTGGGGTTCTTTCCTAAATATTGTAAGTGCCTGTGAGGCCATATAGAGTACAGCACCATGATGGCTTCACTGAACACTGGAGTGTTTGGTACCAAACTACAACTCTCAGAAAATCCACACTGACGGTAGTGTCATTTATTGGACCATGTACCCAGAGGGCACCTCTGAGGTGGCCCCTGAAAACCTACCAACCCTGGTGTGGTCTCTGACCGGCTGTAGGCAGGCAGCCAGCCATCACCAGACAGGTTTCTGGACTGCTGGGTAGAGAGCCCCTGCTCTCTGGGACCAGAAACTATGCACATCCTGGGCAGAGGTGTCGCACCTCCTCCCCCACGATGGGCCAGCGCTCTTAGGGGGAAGCTTGATAGGCCTGCTGCCTTTGTAATGCGACTTCCATCCTCTGCTGCTAGCAGCAGATGGCAGCCCTTGGTTTACACCCCAACTTTGGGCACGAAAATCGTTGGGAAAACAGAGGATATTAAGAGGTGTGCCCACCTCTGCCAACTCCACCCCTAAGGTGGGGGAAGAGGTGAAGCGCATCTTTCAGTCCCCGCTATCTTGAAGATGGGGTAACCCCTTCAATCAGGGCTAGGTCTATGCCCACTTCCACAGGAGGGTGGCATAATAGAGGGTGTAGTCACCCCAGGTAAGGTGCCCATTAGGCCTACCTGCTACTAACCTAAAACGCCCCTAAATCTAGTATTTGGGTGGCTCCCCCAGATTCAGAAACTAGATCTGCTACGACCTAAGAAGCAAGAAGACATCCCTGCAGAGAAGAGTGAAGATGACGACTGCCTTGGCCCCAGCCCTACTGGCCTGTCTCCAGCTTCTGGAAACCTGCGACCTGTCTTGCAGCCAGTGACCTCTGAAAACCCTGGAAGGACTGCGGTCTTTAAAAAAAAAAAAAAAAAAAAAAAACTTCAATCTCCCTTGGGCAGCTGACCTGCCCAGAAGAAACTGACTCCAAGGGCTCTGGATCCAGCTGCAACCGCAATACCTGCCCACTCTGCACCAGACACCCACAGCCCGAGTGGCTCACCTGTCTAGTGAAGTCTCCCCAGTGGTCCTGACCTAGTGTCCAGTGTTGGCTGACCTCTTCTGGTCTCCATGGTGTCGGCTGCAGTGTGAATCCTGAGGCTTTCCCTGACTGCGACTGGCTCCGGTAAAAAGACTGATGTTGAAAGGCACCCCTGCACCCGAAGCCGCTGGGCCTTGGTGAGCTGAACCAATGGTGCCCATACAACCCCCCTACATCTCTAGTTACCTCTGTCATGGGGTCTCCCTTCTGCAACCTCTGATGCCACGCCTGCAGCCTGTTTGCCAAAAGAAGATTCCCCATTGAAAAGCATTGGGCACCTGATGTCGAAATTGCACACTGTTCTCTGTGCTGCTGGTGGTGTGTGGGAGACGAGTAGCATTCGGTTCTGTCTGGTCAAACAATTTCTTTGATGGATTAAATATTCAATACAAATTGCTTGGTAGAAAAAGGAGTACACTTGAACACAACAGAGAATAAACACAATTATCTTAATCAAAGGATTATTTTACTTCATATTTATAAATTTTGAATAGTCAAGTATCATGACAAAAAAGCTGTCTGATAACCAAATTAAAAAACGATGCATGTGAACATGATTATAGTGACATGGTGAATAACGTGACAAAGTTAGTGTATTATACAATCAAAGTGAGCCAATACTATACAGATAATTACACAGAGAAATATTTGAAAAAACACACAAGGTCCAATTTGCACATCAAGTAATGGAGGTCTCCCTGGCTCAGAAAATAAATTGCATAGACTGGTATGTTAGGGGACCTAATGTATGGAACAAACAGCCGTCGATGTTTTGACCCTGACAAACTGCATAAATTATAGATGTCAACACGGGTCTTCTTCAGGACAAACAAACAAGATGGACAGCCTGTGGGATGAGAACTGAAATCAGAGTGTGTTCAAATATCTGAGCATCATTGCAGATATGTGGGGTGCGTACAATGCACTCACCGATACTCCTGAATAACTTGCGTTTTAAGTAAACTTCAAACCCAAAGCCTTGGGAAGAGCAAAACCGGGGTTGGTTCCAACTGATAGTTGGGCTGGGTGACCTAGAACAATCACGAGGGATTAGTTAAAAGGAAGATTCCCTAGAGTAATTCATGTTGGTGGTGTGTGGTGCTGCTTTGTGCCTAGCCCTCCCCCTCACCCCCCCTCCCCCCCCCCCCTCTGTGCTTAACCTAATCCCCAAAGCTTGGCCCCTGCAACTGATATACTTACCTGCCAGCAGTGTGACTCCAGGCACCCCGTCTCCATTGAAAAACATTGGGCCAAACTCCGATTTTGACCTCTACACCTGGCTGCCCCTGTGCCGCTGGTTGTGCAGTTTTGGTACTCACCTGACCAGTACTGACTTTTGGTCCCAAAGACTGGAATTGTAAGTGCATTACTTACCTGTTTAACCGCGATATTGTTTTCCCCATAGGATAACATTGAACTGTGCTGAAAAATGTCGATTTTTCAAAGTGAAAAGTATTTTTATTTGAAAATGCTCTTACCTTATTGCAAAGATCTTGGTCAAAGAATAAAATAAAAAGTGTATTTTTCAAAAATTGGTCTGGATCTCCTCGAGTAGTGTCTGTTATTGGTCAATGTTGTGCAATAAATTTCTTACACTTCTCTGTTAGGCCTAAGGCTGCTTGCCCACACTACCACTAATGGAGCACTTTGGGTTTTACATTGAGCCCTGTACACTTTTGGGGGAACCCCTGAACTCTGTGCTGCCCGTATAACCACCTAGTGGTAATACCATATACAGAGCCAGCTTCCTACATTGGTGGTGCAAATGTGAGGTAGAAGACTGACATTTGTTGTGCTAGTAGATTGATTTCACTGGAGGAAATCCAAAATTGACTTAAGATAGATTTCTTATCGATTTTACCCAGTCAAATTTATCAAAAATTGTGTTGGGGCCTTGGTTAAGTCCTCCACCACTGTTTAAACCTTCCACGATTGGCTGAATAAGAGGGCCAATGATATCCAACTTACCCTAGAATACAACACTGAGGAGCTACACTTCCTGGACATCACGATTAAGGCAGGCGAGGGCAGGTTACACACCACTCTATACAGGAAGGCTAGTGAAAGAAATACTCTTCTGAGGTATTCAAGGCACCACCCACGCAGTCTCAGAGACAATCTGCCATTTGGGCAGTTCCTTAGGATTAGACGGAACTGCACCATGAAGCAGGATTACTTTATGAAGTCAGCAGACCTGATGTGTCGTTTGACTGAGAGGGGCTACCGGGTAAGTTTCCTCATGAAAGCCCGTAAACGGGCTTGGCTTTGCCATAGGGAATTCCTCCTAGAACCCAGGCATAGGGAGACCCCTGCACAAGAACGCTTGACATGCGTCACAACCTTTTGTACCAAGAGTAATGGGATCAGAAAAAACATCAACAGACCTTGGCATCTAGTGGCTGACGACATAGGAATCTCTGATCCTCCAATGCATGTTTTCAGAAAAGGCAAAAGCATGAGGGACCACTTGGTGAAATCTCTACTCCCCACACCTCCCAGCAATACTCAATTGCCACTTTGGAACATACCACCAACTAAGGGCCACTTTAAATGTGGCAGCTGCAAGGCATGCTCCATGACCAAAGAGATGAAAAGCTTTACACATAATGGGTACACACACACCATTAGAGACCACACCAATTGTAACTCTTCAGGTCTCATATACGCGATTGCATGCCCTTGTGATTTCCTATATCTTGGTCAGACTACACAAAAAATCAAGACACGCATACTACAACACTGTAGTAGAATACTTTGTGCGGTGCAGGGTGCGCCCCTAGTGGAGCACTTTACCACTTTTGGTCACTCGGCTGAGAGCCTCAAATGGTGGGTAATCGAAAAAGTCCACACCAATCCCAGGGGAGGTAACTTCTCTCACACCTTCAACATTAGAGAGTGCAAATGGATCCATACTTTTGATACCACATTGAGGGGCTTGAATGAATATGAGGAAATAGCGAGACAGGCAGCAACTCTGAACAATGGCTAATGTCCTGCTACATCTGGCTATTTCTCCAAATAATTTGAAGTCACATGATTGTTGAATCTGGTGACATATTCTCTTCTTCCCTCAAGAATCCTTACTACCATTTGGTTATACCCCATCTTCTTGTAAATAGTTCAAATGTATCTATTTGTATTACACACATGTATATATTGTCACTTGTTAATGTCTTGCACCCTCAGATTGTCATGTGTATATATAGCTTATCAGCATTTACGATATAGGGTATTATGACAAAAGTGTTGTTCTCCCTACTACCATTTGTTTATATCCTCTCTTGTAAAGACTCTAATTGTAATTATGTATTTGTATATATGGAATTACTGTCACTCTGTAGTATGTTTTTGCACCCCATGTTCGGCATATGTATATAGCACGATCATCTTCCACGACATGGGGCAATTTACATGCTGCATTTAGGTTTCTCGATGCCACCATACCTAAATGTCTCGGGCAGCCAGCGGTGTCTTTCCCTGCATTCCAACTCTACTGTAGAGTAGAACACTAGCCTTGAGGCTCACTGGCCGCTAGTGGAGCTGTCGCTCAAATCTGACGGGCGAGTCTGTTCTCACCTGCGGCCCTGATGACTCGTATGGTCTGAATTTTGACGTACGCCGTCATTTTGTAAGCGGTGCACGCGCGACATGCACGCAGGATCAGCTGGTTCCGTCTCGTTTAAAGAACGCCGCTAGCACCTGTTGGATTCCTTCTGGATCCCGACAGAGCAGCAGGTGTTATACGTAGCGCTGTAAATCTCACAGGTATGTCCATTGTGTGCATACTATTGTGCCTGCCCAGTCCACTTCGATTTGATCTCATCCTTAGACTCTCCTATCACACCCCCTCTCTCTTTTTGGTTTTTAGGAATGGATTAATTTGTCTTTCCGCGTAATTTCTTGGGTTTTGGATACCCTGTAGGGCACGGGTACTCATAGTGCGGGCCACCAGCGGCCCGGCAAGCCTTCCTTGGCGGCCCGCGGACCTTGCAGACATCGTACCTGTGTTTTTTTTTTTTTTATTGAAGTGTCAGCAAATACCGCGGTTGCAGCAGCGCGGACTCTGAGAGACTCTGCTCTATGGGGGCCGGGCGATTTTTTTAAATGACCATTCACTTGTTAATGAGGCTTTGTTGTATTTCACCTCTTCTTAGCGCCCCTGCATCTCCACTCTGATGCAGGGGCGCTAGAAGAGGTGAGATACAACAAAGCCTCATTAACTAAGTGAATGGTCATTTAAAGACCTGTGAAGTACTCGGGTGCGGCTGTGTGTGTTCCCGGGAAGCTGTCTCAGCCCGGGCTGACACACGCGGGGTGAGGTAAGAGAGAGACACAGAGAGAGGGGAGACAGAGAGGGGGGGAGACGGGGAGAGGGGGGGAGAGGGGGGGAGACGGGGAGAGGGAGGGAGGGAGACAGAGGGAGGGAGACAGAGGGAGGGAGACAGACGGAGGGAGACAGACGGAGGGAGACAGACGGAGGGAGACAGACGGAGGGAGACAGACGGAGGGAGACAGACGGAGGGAGACAGACGGAGGGAGACAGACGGAGGGAGACAGACGGAGGGAGACAGACGGAGGGAGACAGACGGAGGGAGACAGACAGAGGGAGACAGACGGAGGGAGACAGACGGAGGGAGACAGACGGAGGGAGACAGACGGAGGGAGACAGACGGAGGGAGACAGACGGAGGGAGACAGACGGAGGGAGACAGACGGAGGGAGACAGACGGAGGGAGACAGACGGAGGGAGACAGACGGAGGGAGACAGACGGAGGGAGACGGACGGAGGGAGACGGACGGAGGAGACGGACGGAGGGAGACGGAGGGAGGGAGACGGAGGGAGGGAGACGGAGGGAGGGAGACGGAGGGAGGGAGACGGAGGGAGGGAGACGGAGGGAGGGAGACGGAGGGAGGGAGACGGAGGGAGGGAGACGGAGGGAGGGAGACGGAGGGAGACAGAGGGAGGGAGGGAGAGGGAGGTGGGAGGGAGACGGAGGGAGAGGGAGACAGAGGGAGGTAGACAGGGGTGGGAGGGAGAGAGGGAGGGAGACGGAGAGAGGGAGGGAGAGATAGAGGGAGGGAGAGAGAGAGAGATAGAGAGATGTGTGTATGCCGGGTCTGGTGGCTCAGTGGACGAAGGCGTCCGCTGCAGGGGCCTGTGTTATACCTCATAGTTTTTTTTTTTTTGCTCTAGTCCCGCCCCCTCCCCCACTGACCCCGCCCCCACCGGTGCGGCCCTTGGCCACAAACCACACTGTAAATTTGGCCCCCGAGAGAAAGTTTGTGAGTACCCATGCTGTAGGGCATTACATTTACTTGGATACCCTGAGCGCGATACTCCGCATTTTTGCGGTTAAGTTATTTTCCATGCACCCTGTCATTCAATCCGCTCTCGCACAGTCCTTTTTAATTAATTTTTTATTCGACTTCCTTCACAGACTATTCAAAGCACAGGAATAGTGACCTGGGTCGCCCCACCTTGGCACCAGGATTAGGTCAGTACCTACACCCACCTTTCCACACACCTCCATGGTTGGAGTTTACGCCATTAATTTTACATTTACTCCTTAGGTTGCCTTACACTCCCCTCTTTCCTGAAGAAGACCCGCAAGTGGAGGTCTTAATTTACCCTCTACGCACAAGTCGGGTCAAAACGTTGACGCATACACCCAAGCAAGGGCCTGTACCACTTTTGACCATCCTGCCCCATTATCGGATGTTGTATCCATGCACCTACTGAATAATGCAAAATGTGCTGTATAAAATAATGTTGTGGACGTGTCATATTGTACTGGTTCTCCTTTCTAACCAGCATCAACCAAAAACAGGAAATATCTTGATACTCTAAAGCTTGTGATATTCACCCTTATTTTTCCAAACACGAGCACACCTCTCTCCCACTCCTTTCCCCTTGAGCAACCTGTTTATATCTCTAAACTTGTGTGGTAATGTCTTTACTGTTTTATTTGCAATTCAATTTTGAAAATATAAAAAATTACATATAACAGAAAATTGTGGGTGTAGTTTGTGTGTGTGTGTGTGTATATATATGTGTGTGTATATATATATATATATATATATATATATATATATATATATTTTTCCCCTCTGTTTCAGGGTGCGAATTTATAAAATAATTTGTGATTTATTAGTATTGATTACTGGTAGTTGATTAACCAGGCAACCCCTATATGATGAATTTCCCACACTTTGCGTTTTTTCTTAAGTCAGCCTAGGACCAATTGCTTTTCATATTATAGTAGACCCACTAAGGCATCAGTCTTTGAGGGAGAGGTAATATGAAAAAATAGAGGGCCAGCTAATATGAAAAAATAGAGGCAGTTTCCCAAGATTAATGGGTCCAGAATAGAAGGCTTGAGGGATACTGGGGCTAGTGTCACCATGGTGACCCAGTAGCTGGTTCACTCAGATCAGTTTCTGATTGGAAGGTCCTATCCAGTCACCTATGCTAACAGTATCACCACAGTCCATCCCATGACTATGGTCACTCTGAACTGGGGGGGAGTAGTTTGAAAAAAAGTAGTTGTGTCCCCAACTGTTTGAGACTTCCCCTTGGGCTGAAGTCGAAATGAGGACCCATGCCATCTCTCAGGGTGGGGTTGTACAACAAGAGCACAGAGCAGAGCTCTGGGTGAAAAGGAGGTGCTGGATCCTGGAAGAATGGACCATCCCTCCAAGAGAAAGGGCAAGAAGACTTGGGGGCAGCTTCTCAACAGATCCCAAGCCAGAACCACTCTTCTCAGGAAAAGGACTTTGTATTCTCAGAGAGAACTGAGCCTGAAGATGTTGGGCCTTACCAGCCAGCTCTCTTGGGCCCAGGGGGACCCTCTAAAAAGGACCTGTGCCAGGGACAAGAAACCTGTCCCACTCTTAAGAGCCTGAGGCAGCAAACTGCTGCACAGGAAAAGGGTGATATCAGTGGCACCCACAGGGTCTATTGGGAGGATGGGCTCCTATACACCGAGGCCAGAGACACCAAACCTGGTGCAACCAGGAGGGTGGTAGTGCCTCAAGAGTTTTAGAGGGTTTCTCCTCGCTTTGGCCCATGATCCTTAGCTGGACACCTTGGTCAGGATAAAATTTGGAGTAGATTAGTCAATCGTTTCTACTGGCCAGAGATGTCTCAGAAGGTGAATGACTTTTGTCAGTCCTGTGTCACCTGCCAAGCCAGTGGCAAGGGAGGCAGCCATCGGAAGGCCCCCTTAATTCCACTTCCTGTGGTTGGGGTACCCTTTGAAAGGGTAGGGGTCGAAATTGTTGGGCCCTCCTGGACACTCCAACAGTCTCAGGGAACAAATAGTCTGGTGGTAGTGGATCATGCCACCAGGTACCCTGAAGCTATTCCTCTAAGGGCCACTGCTGCTCCAGTGGGAGCAAAGGCCCTCCTTGATGTCTTTACCAGGGTGGGTTTTCCAAAGGAGGTAGTATCAGACCGAGGTACAAACTTCATGTCTGCATAATTAAAACACGTAGGAGGAATGTGGAGTGAACTACAGGTTCACCACACCTTACTACCCGCAAACCAGTGGCCTGGTGGGGAGATTCAACCAGACATTGAAAGGCATGATTGGTGGGCTCCCTGAAAAACTCAGAAGGAGATGGGATGTCTTACTTTCATGCCTACTTTTTGTCTACAAGAGCGTGCCACAAAAGGGAGTGAGATTTTCATCCTTTGAACTTTTGTTTGGGCACCCTGTTAGAGGTCCTCTGTGTCTTGTAAGAGAAGATTGCGAGAAACCTCTCAAAGAACGAAAACAAGACATAATCGTCTATGTGCTTGGTATGATCAAAAGGCCGCTGTGGTAGAAATGAAACCAGGGCAGAAGGTATGGGTATTGGAGCCTTTGGTCCCTCCAAGATGAGTGGAGTGGGCTCTACCCTCTCCTTGAAAGAAAAGGGGAGGTCACCTATCTAGTGGACTTTGGCCGTTGCAAACACCCCAAAAGGGTGATGCATGTCAACCCCCTAAAGCCCTATTATGGTAGAGCTGACATGACCATGGTTACAGATGAGGGACAGGAAACTAAGAGTGAACCTCTCTTTGATCTCCTCTCCAGCAATCCCCAAGATGGGTCTGTTGATGGAGTGGTCGTTTCAGACACCCTCACTGACCAACAGCAAGCTGACTGCAGGCTAGTCCTATGTCAGTGTGCTGAGCGCTTGTCTCTGACCCCTGGTCAGACTAGCTGGTGTACCCATGATGTGGACACTGGTGACAGCCTACCTGTCAAAAACAAAATTTACACTCAGTCTAATAATGTCAGAGAGCGCATCCAAGCTGAAGTAAGCAAGATGCTGGTACTGGATGTCATTGAACCCCCAGAGAGCCCCTGGGCGAGCCCCTGGGCCAGCCCAGTTGTCATAGTCCCCAAACCTCACTCCAAGGGTCAAAAGAAAGAAATGAGGTTTTGTGTGGACTATAGGGGCCTCAATGCTGTGGCAAAAACTGATGCACACTCAATCCCTAGAGCAGATGAACTGATTGACTGGTTAGTGGCAGCCAAATATCTCAATACATTTGATCTCACATGTGGGTACTGGCAGATAGGTCTGACCCCTGGAGCAAAAGACAAATCCGCATTCTCCACCCCAAATGGGCACTTTCAGTTTACTGCGATGCCCTTTGAATTAAAGAAGGCCCTTGTCACCTTCCAATGGTTAGTGAACAATGTCCTTGCTGGGCTGGACTCCTTGAGTGCAGCTTATCTTGATGATATTGCTGTCGACAGCTCCACCTGGCAGGATCACCTGATCCACCATGGCAAGGTTCTTGAGGCTCTGAGAAGTGCAGGCCTCACTATCAAGGCAAGTAAGTGCCAGATAGGACAGGTACAGGTTGTGTACTTGGGTCACCTGGTAGGTGAAGGCCAAGATCAGCAACTCCGACCCAAGATCCAGACAATTCTGGACTGGGTGCTCCAACAACCCAGACCCAAGTCGGGGCATTCCTTGGCTTGACTGGGTACTATAGGAGGTTTGTGAAGGACTATGGGTCCATAGTGACTCCCCTCACAGAACTTACCTCCAAAGGAATGCCAAAAAAGTAAACTGGACAGTGAGCTGTCAAAAGGCTTTTGACACACTGAAGGATGCAATGTGCTCTACTCCAGACTACACTAAGCAGTTCATTGTGCAGATAGATGCCTCCGAGCATGGGATAGGTGCAGTCCTAGCCCAAACAAATGAAGAGGGACATGACCTGTTGCTTTTATAAGCAGAAGACTACTCCCTACAGTACAGCTTTGGAGTGCTATAGAGAGGGAAGCCTTTGCTGTGGTCTGGGCCCTGAAGAAGTTGAGGCCATACTGTTGTGTAGTTCCTACTGATCCGTAGGATCTGCACGTTTGTTTGGAGAACATAATTTTTGGGTAGGGTGCCTAGACTGATTCCAGGGACCACCCGCAGGATATGTTGGCCTAGAGACCAGCTAGCTCACAGTGCCACCGTAAACCCCCCTAACCTTACCAGGGAGCGAATAGTTTCTGGCAACCACTGAACATGACAACCCTGTCCCCGTAGGGATTGTAGAAACAAATCTGAACCTTTCGCTCAGTCACTCGTGCTTAATTGTGCTCAGAGAAATATACAGAGAATACACAGTGGGATGTTTTCAATATATTTATTGAACCGGAATTTTTGTATAGAATACATGTGCTGCGATAATCAGTAAACCGAAGCAGATGAAGGTGATTACAAGCACCAAAAGATTAAATAGTAGATACAGTTCTACCATGATATATGTGTATATATGCAGGCATACAAACAAGGCAGTAATCAGATGTACTCCTACAAAGCGGACCCTACTCTCAGTGTATCTGGATATACTAATGTGCCTCCTCTGCTAATCTTTAGGGATGCTCATTATTTATAATAGAAAGCAGACTTGCAATGTTATGGATATGTAGATGCCTCTGTCGCCCCGTGGATGAAGATAGAACGACATTTGTACATAGTGCCTAAAGAGGCCTTGTACATGATGTTCGAGGCATCATGATAATGTTGTGCGAAGCTAGATGTGTAAACAAAGTAGTTTCAGAAAAACGAATCCTACATTGTCATGTATGCAAATATGTGCAAAAGTTCATGGATTGTTAAAAAGAGGACAATGTAAGAAATAAGCAGCTTCGCTACATGGGTCTAACCCGGAAACATAACATCTGTTTGGCACTCACTTCCTAGTTCAGACCAACCACAGGCCACTTGGGTGGTTACAACAGATGAAAGGTGAAAATCCCAAACTGCTAAGGTGGTCCATATCCCTACAGGGCATGGACTTTACAGTGGAACACACACCTGAGACTGCCTTTCCCGGTTTTTCCACTTAGAAGATGAAGACTAACCAGGAGAAGGTTAGTTTCATTCTCTTTCACTGGGGGGGAGGGGGGAGGGGATGGGGGGGAGGTGGTACTGCTATCCCCCTGTAGGTCCCTAGTAAATGGTACCCTGAGGACCTAGGGCCTGGGAGTTGAAGAGGGTCCCCTGGGACCCCCTCACTGGGATCTTGCCACTGCCCTTGCAGTTTGCATGCCCCTGTGAGGGAGGAAACGACAAAGTCGACCTGCCTCGGTGCCATGCCAGCCAGCACTACCTGAAGGCATAGGTAAGTCACCCCTCTAGCAGGCCTCACAGCCCTAAGGCAGGGTGCACTATACAACAGGTGAGGGCATATCTGCATGACTAGATATGCCCCTACAATATTGAGGTTCATTCCTGAATAGTGTAAGTGCCCGTGAAGCCATAGAGAGTACATGGGCTGGAAACTCGAGTTCCCCAGCACCATGATGGCTTCTCTGAACCCAGGAGTGTTTGGTACCAAACTACTCCTCTCAATAAATTCACACTGATGCCATTGTGTGATTTATTGTACCATGTACCCAGAGGGCACCTCGGAGGTGCCACCTGAAAACCTACCAACCCTGGTGTGGTCTCTGACTGGCTGTAGGTAGCCAGCCACCACCAGACATGTTTCTGGACTGCTGGGACGGGTGCCACAGCTCTCTAGGACCAGAAACAATGCACATCCTGGGCAGAGGTGTCACACCTCCCCCCCCCCCAGCATGGGCCAGCTCTCAAAGGGGGAAGCTTCAAAGGCCTCTGCCGCCTTTGTAATGCAAACCCCAGACTCTGCTGCTAGCAGCAGATGGCAGCCCTTGGTTTACATCTCCACTTTGGGTGGGAAAACTCCGGAGAGAATAGGAGGTGTGCCCACCTCTGCCAACGCACCCCTAAGGTGGGGGAGGTGAGGTGAAGCACATCTTTCAGTTGCCACCATATTGAAGGGGGGGGGTGGCCTCCAATTGGGGCTAGGTCTGTGGCCCCTCCCACAGGAGGATGTAGTCAGCCCAGGTAAGGAGCCCATTGGCCCTACCTGCTACTCCCCTAAAATGCCCCTAAATCTAGTATTTAGGTGGCTCCCCCCAACCTAGAATCTAGATCTGCGACGACCTAAAAAGCAAGAAGACACCCCTGCAGAGAAGACTGAAGACTACGACTGCCTTGGCCCCAGCCCTACCGGCCTGTCTCCAGCTTCTGCGAACCTGCGACCTGTCTTGCAACCAACTACCTCTGAAGACCCTGGGAGGACTTCTGCCTTCGACAAAGACTCAAATCTCCTGTGGACAGCGAACCTGTCCAGAAGAAATAGACTACAGGGGCTCCGGATCCAGGTGGAACTGCAATCCCTGCCCACTCTGCACCCGATGCCCACGGCCCGAGTCTGAGTGGCTCTCCTGTGCAGTCAAGTCTCCCCAGCTGTCCTGACCTCGTGTCCAGCGTTGGTTGACCTCTCCTGATCTCCACGGCAGCGCCTTCAGTGTGAATCCAGAGGCTCCACCTGACCGCGACCGGCTCCGGTAAGAAGACTGACGTCGAAAGGCACCCCTGCACCCAAAGCCCCTGGGCCTTAGTAAGCTGAGCTGACGGTGCCCCTATGGCCGCCTACATCTCTACTTACCTCTGCTGTCATGGGTCTCTCTCCTGTAGCCTCTGGTGCCACGTCTGCAGCCTGTTTGCCAAAAGAAGAATCCACATTGAAAAGCATTGGGCGCCCAACGTCGAAATTGAACCCTGCCGCCCCTGTGCCGCTGGTGGTGTGTGTTTGGTACTACTTTGTGGCCCACCCTATGCGTAACCTAAACCCCAAAGCTTGGCACTTGCAACCAATCTATTTACCTGCAAGCAGTGTCACTCCCAGTCTCCATTGAAAAGCATTGGCCTGGACTCCAATTTTGAACTCTGCACGTGGCCGCCCCTGTGCCGCTTGTGGTGCAGTTTTGGTACTTTCCTGACTCTTGCCCCTTGCTGACTTTTGGTCCAGAAGACTGGAATTGTAAGTGCATTACTTACCTGTTTAACCACAATATTGTTTTCCCCATAGGATAACATTGAACTGTGAATAATCGACACTTAGAAACTTTTCAGCAATGTGAAAAGTATTTTTATTTAAAAACGTACTTACCTTATTGCGAAGATTGTGGTCTTAAAATAAAATACAAACAAAGTATATTTTTCTAAAATTGGTCTGGATCTCCTTTTTGAGTTGTCTATTATTGGTCAGTTGTGCAATAAATGTCTTACACTCCTCTGTGTTAGGCCTAACGCTGTTCGCCCATCCTACCACTAATAGAGCACTTTGGGTTTTAGATAGAGCCCCTGTACACTTTTGGGGAACCCCTGTACTCTGTTCACTGTATAACCACATAGTGGTAATACCATATACAGAGGCAGCTTCCTACACTTCTTGACAAATGAACTGTGATCTTTCTTCTCCTGGACGAAGGTGCTTTTTTGGTTCCTCTCAGGATACGGTTTGCTTCTTTGTGTTTCACAGAAAGGCGCTGCCTCTCTGATAGCACATAGGGGTATTTTTCAGTCGTTGGTTTATTGATAAGTATGCCCCATTCTTTGAATAGTTTGCTTTCTTCGAGAATGTTCTGAACATCAATATTATCGGACCACTCAGTGTGGATTCTCTTTGGCTGATCCACAGGTAGCATGTGAATTTCAGACGTCAGGTGCGCCGAAGTGAGGTAGGATAGGACTGTATATTATGTAAGAGGTGCATAATATTAGACCTGTTTAGAATATTCCACAAACCTTTCGTCTTGAACTCAGGTGTAAATATTAACGCTGCTGATGCAGGTAAGTATGTTTTGCAGGAAAAAAACTTAAGACTTTCAAAAGTCAATATTTAGTGCAATTTTTAGAGTTCAATGTTATTCTATGGAAGAAAACAATAATGCTCTTAAACAGGTAAGTACACTACTTTCAGATCCAGTCTTCTGGACCAAAGGTCAGCAAGGGTCAATGGTGAGGTGAGTACCAAAACTGCACCACCAGCGGCAGAGGGGCAGCTGGGTGCAGAAGTCAAAATCAGAGTTCGGCCCAATGCGTTCAATGAAGACTGGGGGTGCTCAAAGCCACTAGGTAAATCAGTTTCAGGGGCCAAGCTTTGGGGGTAAGAGCAAGCACAGGGGGGGTGGAGGGGGGCACAAAGCAGCATCAAATATACAGCACTAGCTGCACAGGGGTGGCTGGGTGCAGGGTGCAAATACAGCATCGGGCACCCAGTGCTTTTCAATGGAGAACTTGCTTCGGACAAACAGGCTGCAGGCGTCGCACTGGAGGCTGCAGGAGAAAGACCAGTGACAGAAGAGGTAAGCAGAGATGTAGGGGGTTGTAGGGGCACCGTTGGTTCAGCTCACCAAGGCCCAGGGGCTTCGGGTGTAGGGGTGTCCTTAGACATCAAATTCTTCTTGCTGGAGCCGGTCGCAGTAAGGGGGAGCCTCTGTATTCAGTCTGCAGGTATCACTGTGGAGTCCAGGAGAGGTCAGCCAACACTGGACTTGAGTTCAGAATCACTGGAAAACCTGTTCTGGACCAGTGGGCCACCTGGACATGGGCCGGAGGCGTCGAGTGCAGAGTGGGCAGGACTTGTGGATCCGGAGAGCACCGGAGTCCTTTGTGTAGGTTTTTTGGGGACAGAGCTGCTGTCCTCTGGAGTCTCGCAGGCAGTATTCCTCGGGTTCTGGAAGTCACTGGCTGCAGGACAGGCGTTATCGTCTTCGCAGGGTCTTTGAAGCTGGAGACAGACCGGTAGGGCTGGGGCCAAGTCCGTAGGCATCTTCAGGCTTCGCTGCACGGCGTCTTCTTCCTAGGTCGGCACTAACTAGTTTCCAGGTCTAGGGGAGCCACCTAAATACTAAATGATGGGGAGTAGCAGGAAGGGCCAATAGGCACCTTACCTGGGGTGACTACACCCTCAATTATGCCACCCTCCTGTGGGAGGGGGCATAGACCTAGCCCTAATTGGAGGGGTCTCCCCCTTCTTCAAGATGGATGGGACTGAAAGATGTGCCTCGCCTTAGAGGTGGAGTTGGCAGAAGTGGACACACCACCCATTCTCCTAAGTTTTCCCACCCAAAGTGGGGGTGTAAACTGGGGGCTGCCATCTGCTGCTAGCAGCAGAGGCTGGGGGCCGCATTACAAAGGCGGTAGGCCATTGAAACTTTCCTCTTGAGCACTGTGACCATCCTGGGGGAGGAAATGTGCATTGTTTCTGTCACAGAGATCAGGGGCTCTCTAGCCAGGCGTCCAGAAACCTGTCTGGTGGTGGAAGGCTGCTTACAGCCAGTCTGTGGCCACACCAGGGTTGGTAGGTTTTCAGGGCGCTCCTCTGAGGTGCCCTCTGGGTACATGGTTCAATAAATCCCACACTGGGATTATTGAAAGGAGTAGTTTGGTACCAAACACTCCTGGGTTCAGAGAAGCCATCATGGT
Source organism: Calotriton arnoldi (assembly GCA_963921515.1). Taxonomy (NCBI): domain Eukaryota; kingdom Metazoa; phylum Chordata; class Amphibia; order Caudata; family Salamandridae; genus Calotriton; species Calotriton arnoldi. Next base: position 497,137 of record CAWUFW010007902.1, read on the forward strand.
GCTGGAGAACTCGAGATGTCTAGTTTCCAGCCCATGTATTCTCTATGGTTTCCCTGGCACTTACAATATCTAAGAATGGCCTTAAATATTGTTGGGGCATATCTGCTCATGCAGATATGCCCACTCCTGTGGTATAGTGCACCCTGCCTTAGGGCTGTGAGGCCTGCTAGAGGGGTGACTTACCTATACTTAGGCTTTCCTGTTTTCAGTTTCTATTTTTGGTAAATTCTGGTGGTTTTTTCCCAGTGTTTTCAAGTGATTTCAATACCTTAAAAAAAAGTGGTCATCGGTGGTTACACATTTTCGTGCCATTAAAAACTACAGAAAGTGTTTTTCCGGTGTTTATGGAACGTTTTGCTTTTATTATTGCCTGCTTTCTGCACTGATAGCGCATGGTATATAACCAGTGTAAGTATAGTGCATATGAGGTCCAAATAGATTTTTGCAAATTAAACTTATTGTAGAACACCATACAATACTTCTTCAGTGAGTCTTTGGTCATGTGTGCTCACTCTTTCCTTCCCATGTAAACTGTGAAAAGGCCCTCTCAACATTGGCACTTGAGATGGGCAACGCCAAAACAGCCAGTACTCAATTTGTTAACTCTGGCCACTGACATAGCTTTCCTTGCCAATACTGGTTCACTTGAAGATTGCGATTCTCAGGGCAGGTTCTGCAACATTTGCGCTGATCTGGGCACCTATGCCCTCAGAGTTATTGAAGCGGTCAAAAATGAAGCAGCACTTTTGAAACTACGGTGGAAATTCCCCTTTACGGAAGGGATCTAGAACAGAGTACCACAGTGAGGTTTCATTGACTTCAAAGGCCATTGGTGGTGAAGGGACATTTCTATGCATCATTGCAAGCCATTTCTCATACAGTGTAAAATAAAAGTTCCTGAATTGCTCTTCACCATTTCTTTGCTTACCAAGTGGCAAGCACTCTAACATGGAACATGTTGCAGTGCCAAAGTCACTAAAGGTGTCGCCCAGCCTACTCTCAAGGAGATGTTTCACATTTACACCAATTATGCTGAACACTTGGCAGACAAGGGTGTTTTCAGACACTAGTTTTTTTATTATGTCCACTACAGCAGTTATGTTTTCCTGCAAAAATCTAAGAATGCAGTAGAGTGTATTTTTTTTCAAATCACTATCAATATGTGACCAAAGATCCTCACATTTCTTGTCTTTGGCATCATCACTCAGCAAAAATTCTGTAAACGGTTACCACATGGATAATATAGCATTCATAGCCCCTTGGACTGAAAACCATCAACTGAGGGGCACAGTTGGGATGACTCTTTCTTTGATGCCACACAAAGCGATAAATATTTGCGTTTTAGTTCCTGTGCATAAGAAAACAGTGCACCAGAATAGACTAAAAAGTCAATCGCATTCCTCATTAACTCTGAAGATTGTAAAGATGCTTTCAGCATACCATCTAACAGGTGGCAAGGATCTCTTACAGGGAAGCACTTCAGCTCAGGTATCAATTTTGACAGGTCATCACACAACTTTTTCATATACGTAGCTGAATCACTGCAAATACAAACAGTATCACTCCAATCTTTGTTGAACTTGGAATGCTATGCAAAAAAGGTTCTTTCCAAGTGACACTGCGTTCCATGTTTTCCAAAGGTCTGGTGTCATATTTTCACCACTATCCCAGATGCTTGGCGATAGCACTCTTTTCACATATACTTGTCACTATACTTTGCATTGAATGTTTAAAGCCTGAGGTGTTGGCAATTCGCCTACTATCAATACTGACTCACTAGAAACTGGGGGCTGATGTATCAAGGGGTTTTACCATTCTCTGTGGGTAAATGGGATGACACATATTAGGAAAGATTCTTATGAAACCAGCCATTTTACCTATCAGTGAAAGAATCAAACGCAACCAAAATATCAAATATGATTTTGATATTTCCTGTTTCTCTACAGTTTATAAAATAATTAGACAAGACCTAAAACATGCTTCTAAACCCTGCATCTTTAGACCAAAGACCACAAAACTGAAAAAAACAAAAGAAGAAACAATATTTTAGTGGCATCCCTAAACAACAAAACTCAAGCAAAATAATGTTAGCCCAGACTTTCTTACTGCTACCTTATATAACAAAGTTACATTGTATTGGCCCCTTCAGGAAGAAAAAAAATGACTCTCTCACTCTCTTTTTCCTTTGTTTGAATGGCATTTAGTTTGTGCAGGTGTCTTTTCAGTGTTTATATGTTTTAACTGGTGAGGGCTATGTCTCTTTCAGTGGGGTTTTATCAGCTATTATAGGTTTAAACCTAAAACCGGACAGCCTACCTATACTTTAGGCAGTGCTAGTTGGCTAGTAGTCTGCACTAGGCCATGCATGCTGCAGTGGCAGTCTGAATGACCTAGGTGAGGGGTCTCTAGGGGACACTCTTCAGTCCCAATGCCCTAGGTACCCAGGTACCATTTACTAGGGACTTACAGGGGCCTGAAGGGCCAATTGTGGAATCGTTTTTAGGGAAGAAACACTGGCACATGGCACCCGGTTGGCAGGGACCCTGTGCACTACAATCGAAACCACGTCAAATACCAGGCAAAAACTGGGGGTTAATCATGTCAAAAGAGGCATTTTCTCACAATAATTCACTGTGCTGAATGCAGCACAGTTATGTTGGTGGAGCTATACAGTGCCTCCTCTTTACCCTGGTGTCTGTTTGCTTTTTTATTTTATCTGACTTTTGGCGCAAATCCGAAGTTGCTATTTTTCGTTTATCTAAACAGAATTTCTACAATTGTGCATTTGGTTGAGGGATGTTGTTCCCTAAGAAGTCTGGTTTAAACCCTGCTGCTGCCTTTATGGTCATTTCTGACCCTCACAAGTCTTCCTTTGGCGTTTGTGCCCAATGCGTGGTTTCAAGTCATGCAACAGATGTGGCCTGATGCACATCAAAGCAATTATTAGCAGGAAGCCAAACATTTGCACACATTCGCGCAAGGGCTCAGGACTGTTTGCGCTGTCGCTTGATGCCGGAGTCTAGATCACACATCCTTCTCCCATCCATCTGTGAAGACTAGGAAGTGTATGAAAATACATGACTGCTCTTCCATGTGACTTCGAGAGGTAGGTTGCCTGTGTGACCTGGAGCCCTCAGAGCTGCAGCTGGCCAACATCACCCCCGAAGGGCTTTTACTGGCCTAGGGACAAAGGTCTGTTTTTGTCCTAGGCCCCTTACAAATACCTGTCCCAACACTGGGAAGTAATCTGTGTTGCTGATGTAATTAAAATCAGTGCAGTGTACATCTGGACATTTTATAGAACAATAAAATCCTTAAAAAAAACAAGTCGTCAACCCTAAAAACACCCGCTATTGCCAAGAACGTGTGAATTGACGTTAAAACGGAGAGACCGCAGCATAAAGGGCTTGTACATATGGCTTAAACAGTGCTTGCTAAATTTACTGTTCTGATAAAGTACATGAGCTTAGGAACATGCGCTGTCACGATATGACTAAGCTGAAAAAGAATAAAGGGAATACTTTGACTTTTCTCTCTTTCAAAGTGCTGGAGTTCAGACTGTTAAGTGCTAAATAATGCAAAAGAACAGTGGCCATTGTGTATGCAAGGGGAGGGGACCCATGAGTTCGAGAGGTTGATCGATTCGAGTTGTGGCCCACCTTGTCCATGCTCGGTAATACAACCCGGGCCTTCATCTTTTAAATCCAAGCAGTCTGAGGGCCATGCCGATTCGGACATCCACACCTTCGTATCAATGCTGGATCTTGTTTTGGAACATGGGAGTTTGCTGTGTCAGCTGCTTTGATCCCTCGAGCAGGAACCTTGTTGCCTTGAATGACCACTGAATTGAGTGACCAATCAAAAGTGCAAATACAGCTTGAGGACAAGATCGAATTTGCAGGGAGCTGGGCGTAGCATTTTTTAGGTCGAGCCTCGAGTAGCGCGCCAGCGCTGCTAAAGGCGAAGACTTTTAGTAAGTGACTTTGAAAAGCAGTCCCAAAAACGCTTGTGCGTCGTGCTGGCCTTTTTGGGATGGGTACGCGCTGCAGACATGTGTTTACAATTATCGTGCCCAGACGCGTGCGCGATAATTGTAAACATATGCCGGCCGTGCGGGAAAAGGCCATGACGCACGAGCGTCTGGTCAGCTTTGAAAGCCCAGGCTGCCGCGCTCGCTCGCCCCCCTCTTGTCTTAGACGCCGTTATATTGACGTCGAGTGAAAGTCAGTAAAACGTCCCGAGTGTCCTTTCTGTGGCAAGGCTTTGAGCCGTCGCTGTAACGGTCTGCTGGTGCGGTGATGCACCAGTGAACTCCATCCGAATGGAAACCCTCTCGGTGGCTCCGTGTACGTGCCGAGGACGCCGTGCCCCTCCGGGCGGGACACGGTGCTCCTGGCCCCTGTGCTCGCGTTCCTCTGCTCTCTGGGCCCGCAGGGGTTAACGCGCTGGCAGCCTCCGTGAAGTGTTTGCGGTCGGTGAGCCGAGCCTGCCGCCGCCATCTTCCCCCCGCGCGGTGCCCAGTCCTGCGGCTCGCCCCTCAGCCCTCCCTCCCGCCCACCTTGCCTCCGCAGTACGGGCCGCGTGGAACCCCCAGCCCGGCATGTGCATGAAAGTCTCCGTCCCTCGCGAGGGAGGGAGGGGGCCGGGGGCTCTGCTCGCCGGGGCCCCTGCACCAGGAGGAGTTGGCAGGCAGCGCACTTGTAGCAGTAAAATGACACCATGCTTCTCCTCCATTTTCTAATGAAATCCGCCGAGTGGGAGAGCAACAGGAGTTGGAAGCCCCTTTCCTTGGAGACTTTCGCCGTAAGTTCGGGCTCCTTTAACTTTTTGTTTTATTTTTGTGTGTGCATGTTTTAATGTTTGCTGTCTTGTTGAAGTGCCTGCGAGAGATTCGCCAAGAACGCTCAAAGACCGCTCAGTTGCAGAAGAAACTGTTCCGGATGGGAGGAGGTGTGCCAGGCATGGCGGAGCAGAGAAAGTTTGTGAGTAAACACTTCTGTGGTGTTTGGAAGAAAAATTAGTCCCGACTGCGGGCGACGATGGGTGAAAGTATTAGTTTGTTTTCCACCTCGTTCCTCTGTTTCAGCAGCTAAATGGGTCCAATTCTATTTATTTTTAATGTTTTTGTGTTCTTCCTGTCGCCGTGCCGAATTTGCCAGATCAGACGTCCAAGTCTGCTCTGTAAATAGACCTTTGCTTTTTTTTTGTTTGTTTGTTAGTGATTGCACAATAAAAGGCTTGATTGCTGAGGACAGAGCAGCGACAGGGTCGAGGGAGGGCAGATCGGTAACAGTTGAAGCAAGGAACGCGACCCATAGGGGCTGTGCGGTAAGAGGGTGCTTCTGCTCGGGGGAGGAGGAGGAATGCTGAGGTTTGCGTGGTGGGGCAGAGGAGAAGAACGGTGGCTGTCCGGCCTCGCTGCACATAGCAGTGATTGGTGTTATGCTGGGTGTGTGATGGTTGTGGTTGCTTGAGCTGGTGACGGTGACAAGTGAGGGAAGCTTGGCCACTCCAAGGGTTAATGCTCACCGCTGAGGCGAGTGACAGTCACTGCTAGACTTCGGATAAAACAATGGCTGTTCAGGAAGAGTCCGTTGCGGTGGCTGACCGCTGTGAGAACCGTGGGGCCTAGAGACTGGGCATGGAGGCTGAGCACTTAATGTTGTTGTGAGGGACAAGGGGGGTGGGGGAGAGGGGTATTGACTGTTGTGAGTAGTGACGTGAGAGTGGGGACGTATCTGGCTAACGGACTGAGATTGCTGGTTTTACATTGATAGAGCAATGACGCCTGGGCCATAGAGTTGTGATTGCTGGGATGGGGGCGCAGCACCTATTGCTGTGGCCGATGAGCAGCGGCTGCTAGGGTGCAGTACGGAAAACATTAACTGGATATGGGCAGAGTCTTACTACTGAGGTTGGAGTGAGTATAATGGTGGTTATTGGACCTCAGGCTGTGGAGCATAACCGTGACTGGCGATAGATGTGAGGCCAGAATCTACAGTTGTAGAAGCAAAGTGTATTGAATGTATTCTGCAGATGTCTGAGTGGGGCATGTGTAACATGCTAGGCTAGGTTGGGAGGGGCAGGGAGGTGTAACCTGCCAAGGGATATAGTTCAGTTTCCCAGGCTGCTGAAATCTCCGGTACCAAAAGGGAGATCCAGTTCATGTAATCTCATTTGGTGACCTAAACGATTGTTGATCGCAGCTAAATTGGCTAAAGGGTCAGAGTTGAACTCTCCTGACTCCTTAGTTATTGCTACTGACTCCTCAGAGGAAATATTTTCCACAAGACCGTGATTGGTACACAGACAACGGAGCCACAGCCCATTGGACTAGACCTTGTGATGATCTGACGCGTTTCTTATACTTGCATGGTGTTTACTTCTGTACGTTCAGATTGGAGACTGGTATCAAGGTGCATACAACCTCGAAGAGATTGCTCTGTAGTGCAAAGTCAGTCATAGATGCTTTATCCACCAGGCAACAACTCTAATATGATGACCTAACCAGCTTAGAATCCGCTCGGCAGTCGCCAGTTCTTAAGCCCAATAGTCTGTGGTGTGGGCTGAGTCCATCTTGCTTTTCTGTGAGCAAATTATCTGAAGACTGGAGCACATGCAACTGGCCTTCAAATTATGAATCTTGCTCCTTGGGTGGAGTCGAGATGTACAAGGACCTGCAAGGCACTGACCAAAAGTATAATTATCATTTTATGGTGGTGGGACCGAACAAGGCCCCATACAGCGATTGTTGTTTTGCGCCATGCCATGATTGCTGGATCTGCAAAGTTCATTTGATATTGATTTCTTACTAGACTACGGTGGCATTGGAGCCTTTACAGAGAACAAGCACTATATCTGAGAGAGAAAAACCAAATCAATTGAGAACTGCCAAGCTGTAGACATTCACAGTATTCTTTTCTATCCAGTATGTTAATTTGGTATTACAGACAAACTGTGTCCAAAACTTGTTACAGTAAATATCAATGTACCAAATGACATCAGAGGTTCCTGCTCTATCCACAGATTTAATTCTCTCCAGCTTGGTTGATCCTGACATGTGAACGTTTACATGTTCAAATAGCTCCTTCAGTCCAACGCAATTCAGAAACGCCATCTTTCGTCTTAGGAGTTAAGGGGGTAGGTCTGCAAAGAATGGTATTCTACTTCAAGGTTACATTAGGGATTATGAAATAATTATAGTTTTAGCCTTTCATGCATATATCATAATATTGAATTCGCTTTAGTAAGTTACTCAGTGTTTGTATCCACACATTTAGTGTGATCCTGTTATCTTGCTGAACCATTCATCAGGATATTTTCACGTAGCATTGTTGGTTCTAAATTTGCGTTCACAGATATTTGGAGAATTGTGCGTTCCACAGCGATTGTCCCTAATGCAGCCAGCGTTTTGCAGGTGCCTTTAAAGTTTTCAGCTGCAATGTTTACACTAAAATGAAATTTCCTTTTTTAAAGTATTATAAGTGGTTTAATTTTTAACTATTAAGAAGTGTCTCCTTTGTAGTAATACTCACTTCCACCAGATTTTTAAGAATTTGGTGATGATGGAAGAACTGGGTCGAGAGGAACCAGATGGCTCTGTTGACACCAGAGATGACGTAATGTTTTTGCTCAAATAAGTTATGACTCTGATAGCTCTGAAAGGTTGTTAATATTTTATGGTCTAGGAGTCTGGTTTGCAGAATGCAACATTTTACCACATCTTTTGCTATAAATGCCAAATTTAACTTTATTTTACTGGCACGTTTTGAGACTGTAATCCTGGGTTCTTCTCTCAAATAATATCACAAAGAGGTACATCTTCTAGGGAGTTATTTTTCTGTCTTCAGGTTATGTAAAGCCGACCATTGTATTTCAGAATTAGACCTCACAACCTGTGCTTGTTTTGGGTTGGACGCAGGTTATGTTCATATAGACCCTCCAGCATTTCGCGATTTCGCATTCACAAAAAAATCGCAAACTCTACTGGCTAGCGCAATGGCCGCAATATTTACTAATTCGGCCACAGAAAAGGGTCTCCTGGCAGGCATAAACAAGCATTGGCATAGCCAAAGGTCTCGCTTTTGGGACCTTATAAGTATTTAGTTATGCAGCACAATATCCTTAGTGTAACAACATCAACTGTTGCATGGCTAAAAACTTATAAGGTCCCAAAGGCGAGACCTATTGGCTATGCCAATGCTTGTCTCCTAAGGGGTGAGAGACCAGGGCACACACAAATGAGGTGCAGCATGCCTTCTTGGTTATACCCGCATATGTGACCAGGGCAGCTTCCAGGTGGGACCAAGTCCTTTGATGAAAGTTCGCCATGGCGATAGAGCAGGAGGGAATGTTTCAAGGCCGCTGAAAAGTGAGTGGTCAAATATGGCAGTGGCCCCAGACGGCATATGAGGGGACAGTCCACGCCTGCCGTTTATGAGCGAGCTCCGAATTGCCAAGGGACCAAGATTGAAGCTTTGCAGCCTTATTGGTTGCTCTTTTAAAGGCCACGTATTCCGTGTTTGAGTTCCAAGCTTTTGCTAATTTTAGAGCTTGAATGGCCTGCTGTAAAAGGGTGGGCCATGAGGGTTTGCTGTAAGGCTGCTTTCCCATTTCTAACCAGCACAGGCGAGCTATTGGGTCAGGTGGAGTTGGTCTAAGCTTCCAGCACAATTTCACAAGAGGCCCATTCCTAACTGGACCTTGATGGAAAAGGCCAAATTCTAGTCTGACGTGAGATTGCGGGAAAAGCGGTGGCAAAACAAATAACTTCTTGAAGGGTCGATTGGAGCATGTTTTAGATCGCACCCTTTCAGTACTTCAGAGCCGTAGGTGATGGGTGGTAAGAACTTTGCTCCGATGCCCAGTGGCGTAATGAAACTTGAGGGGGCCCCCCTGCAAGGTACGTGGATGAGCCCCCTCCGGGCTCAATCAGGAGCTCCCGGGCCAGAGTACTGTGCTGAGGGGGCCTTCTGGAGCTTGGGACCCCCCCCGCACCGGGGGGGCTTGTGTTACACCCCTGCCGATGCCCTGAAGCAGATGATGGTACTATGCGCTGTGTAATGTTTTTTGTAGCAACTTGAGAGCCAACAGGAGCTTGTTAGCAGTAGCTCTTCTAGAAGACAGCTGCTCTCTAAAGGTTTGATGAGTCAGGAACACTCCTAATACTTGTCCAGATGCTTTCCAGATGAGAGGGGTTGGTTCTCAAGAATGGAGATAAGAAACATACCAGAGTGTTTGCCTTAGTAGAACAATGTCGTTGGCATATTGGAGGCTTTACAGTGTTTCCAGTGCTAACTTAGGGGGGTCGCTCACCACTTGCGCCAGAATGTGATCAAGGTCGGCCATGTCTATGTTAAATACGCAGGGGGCCAGAATGCACCCCTGCTTTAGGCCTATATGGATACTGATCATCTGGGTGGTTCTCCAGCCATTGCTGACCTTGATCTGTTCCCAAGGGTCAGTGTATAGGTTGATAACTGCGTCTAGTAGTTTTGACAGCACACCCCAACGAGCCATTTTTTCCTAGAGGCGATTCCTTGGGTCCTTATTGAAGGCTTACTTCAATCAACAAAGAAGGCGTAGAGATTGTTTTTGCCTTTGCCTTTTCTTCAAGAAGGGTGACTGCCAGCAGGTTGGTTGTTGTGTTCATACCTGCTCTGAAGCCGGTCTGGGTTTTTGGGATGTTTATGTTGGAGACCCAAGCTTCCAGATCTATTAGAAGTTTGGAGGCGAAGAGCTTTGCTTCCACATCAATGAGCGCGATCAATCTGTAGTTTGCAGGATTAGTCTGTGTCCCTGATTTGTAGATTGGATGGAATATGCAGCTTCTCCGGGAAGCTAGAATAGAGTGGGTAAGAAAGGCATAGTTGAGCAGGGGTATTAAACAGGTGGCCCAAAATGAAGGATTTTTTCTGAATACATTTTGTGAGCCCATTCTGGCCCGGGGCCTGCTTGGATGTAAGTTTTTTCAAGATTCACACTGCCTGTGTGTGGTCCAACAAGGGGCAATATGCTGGAATGAGTACTCCATTGAGCTGGTTGGAGCGTTAAACCTGGTGTGTGTCAATTGTGGCCTTGATGATTGGACAGCGTTGTCCGTGGTATAAACTGCTGCATTGTGGATGACCCAGTCAGCTTTGGTAATGCTGGCGTTGTAATGGCGTTGTCTGCCGTTTGTTGATCTCGGCCCAAAACAATTTGCTGTTTTGTTTGCTCATATGGAGATTTGTCCATACTGTCAAATAGGTGTTTTTTGCTGACATATGGCTTTTTTTGTATGCTTGCCTCATTTCAATAAGTTGGTCCTAGTTTCTTGATGGACCTGTGGCTTGGCTTCGAGGGCCTGTGCGATCTCCCTGTCCAGTTGCCTTTTCCTTCGCAAATTGAGATGAAAACCACTCTGCCCCCACCGGGCTGCGGCCTTCGTCACAGTGGATTTGATTGGAAATATGGAAAAGTGATGAAGGCTTCCCAAAGCGATGTGGGGGCTGGTGATTGGAGTGCACTCAACTGGTCTATTGCCAAATGGGCCATGGCAAAATGCATGATCTTTTCTGGAGCCGAATCAGTCCATATGAGACGCCTTAGTTTGTAGACCCTGGGGGATGTTAATAAACCATTTGCCAGTGGGTCCCTTGTTGGGCAGATTTTTAGCTCACAATTCTGGGGAAAATGATCACTCTAGACTCTGGGGTTTATGTTAAAGTGATTTATCGGAAACAGCTTGGCATCTACCACTGTGTAGTCCAGAATGTAATTTCAATTATGTAGCATACTGGTGAAAGCTGCCGGTTGGTCCTGGGGCATACACCCATTTAGTGTGTATAGGCCGATGCCTTCTAACACCCAGATACAGTCCTTTCCATGCTGGTCGGTTCTAACATAGTTTGAAATAGCTGTTGGTATCGCTTGCTGGGCCTGTGCTAAATGAGAAGGAACCTTTTCATAGCTGATTTGCAGTAAATGCATATCAAAATTCTTGGACAGCACAAAAGAAGCTTGGGGGATTTTGAGCAAGCTAATCCGGGTCTTTATCTTGTCTGTTTTGCTCTTCTTTCCTGGGTGGATATATATATTCAAGAGCAATAGGATGAGCGGTTTGTTGTTGCTGGGGATGCCTGGGATTCTGAGTCTAGCTTGTGTCCGAGAACTGCTGATTTTTGTGAACTGTTGTCTCCCCTTATTGTTCTATTATTCCTTGCTTTCCGGAGGCGCTTATGCTTCCTTTTTGAAAGAGATCTTAGATCTTGAGCTGGATCAGTTTCCTGCTCTTGTTGGAGATGTGATTGAGTAGGAGCTGACTCGCTAAGGTGCTGGATTGTAACTGCCTCCATGGTCTGTTTAGCCTGTTTGGGTTCATACGTTTTCTCTGCACCGTCCTTATTTCCAGGCTTGATGGAGTGCAAGTATAATGTGCCACTTGGTGATTGCGTTAGATGTTGCTGCTCCCCCCTCCTTCGGGTCTGAGTTCTGCGAAGAAATGCATAGAGGATTGTGTGCATAGGATCGAGGGTGTTCTGTCGATAGCGGGCTGGGGATTTTGGAGGCTTTAACTTGCACTATGTCCGACAGAAGAGTTGGAACTTTTGTGAGTAGGTCGAAGGTCGATGCACAAGTACATGTATGATAAAAGGTAGCTAGACCTTGTTGTACTCTCCTGATCGTCATTTAAGGCCTGCAGCTACTGGTCGATGACCGCCAGGGCGTTTAGTAGGTCCACCTGAATTTCCAGTTTGTCTGAGTGAGAGTTTAGGTCTGAAGATATCACCTCCATTGTATTTAGCAGGGGGGACCAGACGGAGTTTGGGGGATTGTAGTTGGTTTTAACTGGAGAAAGCCTCCCATGAGGTGACTTTCCTTGGTCTTTGTTACTGCCCGATGAAGCTAGGAGCAAATTAAAGTTGCTTTCTAAAGCTCCCTCATTAGCAGGTGTGCAGCAAGGGCCAATTTCTTTCGGGGAGATTGGATTACCAAATGGAAATTTGATAGGGAAAATCAAGGTGTTGTAATCGCAGTTCGGCCCAGAATTATTAGAAGTGCTGTGCAGAACCATAGAGCGTTTGCGGGGCTGGTCGAACGGACGTAAGAGCATCTCTTGCCATACGAATGAGTCTTCTGGGACTCTATCCAATAGAGCATAGTCGAGTCTGTTTGAAGATGAACATTCTGGGCTAATTAGGGGCTGCAACTGGGGTCCGCCTACAACAGCTGTGTTGCTCCCCTCCCCCCGACGGGGCTGTTGGGCGGCCCCTTGTGTGAGGTGCTGAAGCTCCCGGCTGATTGCTGTTGATGGCTGAGCGCCTGCTCTGACGCGTGAACCTATGCCTGGACCACGAGGGGAGGTCTGCATGCTGGCTTTGATATATTGTATTGTATTGTATTGTAATTGCATTTGTATAGCGCTTACTACCCCTGACGAGGCGTCGAAGCGCTTTTTCGGCGAGTAGCACGCTACTCCGGGACCCATAGAGGATTAGTGTTGAATTAGTATAGTGAAACATGCAAGTAAATTTTAAGTGGTGGATATGTTAGTCAGTTATTTGGATTCAGAAGGATAGCGGAGGGATAGAAGAGGGAAAAAAGGTTTGCATATATATAGCGCTTCTAACCCCTGATGGGGTGTTGAATTGCTTTTTTTTGGGCGAGTAGCACGCTACTCCGGAAACCCATAAAGGATTAGTGGTGAATTAGTATGGTGAAATATGAAAGTAATTTGAGTGGTGGATATTAGTCAGTTATTTGGAGTGAGAAGGATAGTGGAGGGATAGAAGGGAAAGAAAGGTTTGCATTCATATAGCGCCTGTTACCCCTGGTGGGTGTTGAAGCGCTTTGTTGGCGAGTAGCACGCTACTCTGGAACCCATAAAGGATTAGTGGTGAATTAGTATAGTGGAATATGGAATTAGTGAAGTGAACATGCTAGTCTGTTATTTTGATTGAAAAGGATAGTTGTGGGATAGAAGAGTGAAGGATTTCTTTAGTGTTGTTGGAGATGAAGGGGCTCCAGGCCTGCTGCACAAACTCTTGGTCTTGATCCTGCCTTTGCACACTCTAGATCCCAGTCAGTGGCGCAGACTGTGAGTTCAGTCTGGCACTTTCAAGGGCGGGGAGCAAGCCGCACCAGCCCCCGGCTCTACCCTCAGCAGCGGACACTAATGCTACTCCACACACTTAGAATCCATGTTACCACCCGCGCCGTTGACAAGCTGCTGCCACTCTGCTCGCCCCGTTTACCCCACTCAAACTCACAAGCTCATCTCCGCCTTTAAGGGGATGAATAATGGTGAGGGAAGCCGGGGTCCCACCTGTTGCAGTGCTCCAGTTGCTGCAAGTTTCGAGTTACGATGGACTTGAGTAGGGATTTCAAAGCTGCAAACTGATGTAGGATGCTGCCGGACACTGTAGTGTGGTGCTGGACATGGTCTAGTGTCTCAGCAGGCACTTGTATTGCCAGCCACTCCCTCGAGGGAGTGGACACACTTGCACCCCACACCCATCCACCACAGGCATCACGAGTGACGTGACCCTGCAAATAAAAGTGCCAGGGTGCACGTGCTCGTGGCCAGTTAACCAGTACATCTCCACTACCTCTGTGTGCATTATTTTAGTAGCATGTGGGCCTATTGCCCACAACATTACAATGGTGACGAGTGGGTCTTACCCTGCGTGTGCGCAGGCCGCAGGAGGGAGATAGATCCTATGCAGACCTTGCCTGCAGTAAGCCAGCACGACTGCAGGAGCAGAGCAGGCTGGAAAAAGAGGGAGAGAAGGAAGCACCCAGAGAGGACAGCACCGACAACACAATGCACCCGAGGGCCCTCAAAGTAAAGACGGGCCGGTGCAAGTCCATGCTGTGACCTGCTGAGGTGTCCACGCCAGGGGCGGCTTCTCCATAAGGGCGTAGGAGTGTCGCCCCACTGCTTTCTCGTAGTGCGGGAAGCAGAAACATAAAATGGTATTTTAAATAGGCCAGGAGCGGAGGCGGCGCTGGACCCAGTAAGTTCAGTTTTAAAATTTATTTTTAAACACCCCCCCTCCCCCCTCTGTGGCCCCAACCCACGAGTCCTGCGAGCCGCGATTGGTCCACGTGCTGCTCTTCCTGCCGCCGTTTGTCCTAGTGAGAGAGTAAGAGGAACACCTTCCCTACAATGAGCCACTAGCCTGAGCCCCAGCACAGGAATTCGCAACCCTGGACATCGATTCATCCCCAGAGGAGAGGGACGAGAGAGGTAACGACGCCTCAGCGGGAGACAAGTGCATCCCAGGAGGCATCTCTGCTGCCACAACTAACTGTGCATGGAGGCGGTCTGCCTCCTCCACTACCATTGCAGTGCCGGGGGGGCGACGCGCCAATGTGAGCAGTAGCAGCTCGCTGCGTCAAAGTCTGTAAAATATAGAAGCTGCCCCGTTTAAAGAACCAATTATCACACAACCACTCACGCCACCCGGCATGATAAAAGTGAACAGTGACCCGGGAGGCAAGCCCTGTGCACTGACAAGCCCATCCCCAAGTGGCAGGCTGCCACCACCGCAACACAGAGAAGAGAATGTGGCATGATGCCACATCATGAAGGAACAGAAGAGTGACAATCCTGTCACCCTGAAGAACTGGACGAACACAGGTGCGCTGGAAAGACCCACAAGGGGAGAAGAACATGGAATCGTACCACTACAAGACAAGTGCATCCGCAAACAAGGTGGAGCGACGTCCCTGGAGACAGCTCAAGGGGAGAATTAAATGTAAGCTGCAACAAGCGTGGAGACAGCTCAATGGGAGAATTAAATGTAAGCTGCAACAAGCGTGAGCCGCGTCTCTCCCCAACGCTTCCCAGTGCGACTGTCAATTCCCGAGCGTCAGCAGTCTAAGTCGGGCGGCATCCCTGCTCGTGACCACAGATGCCAGGGGTGAAGAACAGCCTCAGCAAAGACACCGAGCTAAGTGGCTGGCTTCGATGTCCCTCCAGACAACCTCACTCCCAGCGAATCATCACCACCTGTCGTCCAGGTCTAATGGCAACCACAACATCGTTGCCATGTGTATCACCCAATCCAGCTAAGGAGCAACTTGTCACCAGGGTGGTGCCTTGCACCTGGAAAGCACCAAGAGGCTGAGGTGCCCCTGGCAAGTCTTGTCATAGTAGAGCCCAGATTTCCAAGAGAAGACTGTAGTGGGACTCTACTGGCGCTCCTGATGCACCATGTTAAGTTGTCTGACACCAACAGCATCACTGCCAGAGCACACAGGTCCATCCAACAGTGTGTAAGTGGACTTTGATCTGATGGATAGGCTGCCAAAGCATCCGGACTCCATCGACGCATCATTCGTACCCAGTAGTAGCTGGTTAAATTATGGATATGTGCCGAGATGCCCAGGTGCTCCCAGCTGCTCCACCGTTGTCCTGTGTCTCAAGACCAAGAGACTCTGTGGTGTCCCATGTGCATAGTTTATTTCCATAGGTTGGACTTTGTTTTGTTTTTAATAAAGTTTGGGAGTAATATAGTGTTGTGCTGGACAGGTTCTAGGGTCTCAGCAGGCACTTGTAATGCCAGCCACTCACTCAAGTGGACACACTTGCACCCCACACCCATCCACCACAGGCATCATGAGTGATGTGACCCTGCAAATAAAAGGGCCTGGGCGCACGTGCTCGTTGTCAGTTAACCAGTACATCTTCACTGCCTCTGTCTGCATTCTTTTACACACACCCGCACTCACAACTGCGGCGTTACTCCAAAAAAAGAACTCCGATAAAGAGCCCTCTTGCGCAGGGGCGTAGCTAGGGGGGGGCGCGGTGGGGGCGGTCCGCCCAGGCGGCACTATTTTGGGGGCAGTGGCGCGACCCTGGTGGCACATGGCGGCGGCGTTTTTCATTTGGGGACACTGACATAGACCGACCCACCCCCACACGTGCGGCTGTGAGCTGTCTCTGAGGTCGGAGCACTGTCTGCATATGTGACGTGCAGTTATGCAAGTGAAAGCCCACCGGCTGCAGTGCATGCACCACCTAGCAAGTGGTGGTGGTGCGTTGCGCGGCGTACCGTGTATGTGGTTCCCAGGGCCGTCAATCTTGTAGCGCGCGAAAGTGCTACGAATGACGGCTCTGGGCATCATTTTTGGCCAGCCCCCGCGCAGTGTTGCTAAAATGCAGCAGTGACGTGCGCCACCACCACGCGCACTTTTGACTAAGTGGAGTCTCGGCAGGGGAGTGCTGGGCGATTTGCAGAACCTCTGCGGTAGGGGCCCTGCCACCACTGTGGAGTCTACAGGAGAGGTAAGCTAAATATTCGCAGCAACAACATGTCCGAATATGACCTAACCGGCGCTTGATGTGACGCCACAA
This sequence comes from Calotriton arnoldi, assembly GCA_963921515.1. NCBI lineage: Eukaryota > Metazoa > Chordata > Amphibia > Caudata > Salamandridae > Calotriton > Calotriton arnoldi. The sequence continues at coordinate 513,479 of CAWUFW010007902.1, forward strand.
AGTAAGGCTCGCATACATTGCAAAATGAATGCTGATAGAACTTAAAGAGAGTAGAGGAAAAGGAAGAAGTTCCAAATGAGAATTGTGTTTAGACAAAATATTCGATACTGTAGCATCTGAAGACATAATAGAGTCGCATTCTTGCTATATTTATGCATGCTTTGAAACAGGTAAATTTTGACATTCGGATGTAATACCACTGTATTCTCCAATACCTCCATTTCATACTCCTCTATTTGTGTGGCCTCCTGGTGCAACATAGTTCTGGTCCTACATTATGTTGTGATCTTAAGTCTTGCATGACTACATCAGAAGCCTCCCAAGTCCCTGTATATGGTTTAAACTGACCCTATCACGAAAAGCAGATTCGTTTTTGTGAAAAACTTTAAACGGACTTGAGTTGCTGGTGTTATTTTTACTGTCTTCGTTCTCTTCCTGATTTACATCCTAGTCTGAGCCTGCAATGCCTCTATCTTTTTTTGTTGTTGTAGTTTTATATAGCGCGAACTAGACCCGAAGGTATCAGAGCGCTTTACATGAGCACCAGTTGCCTTACAGACTGATTTATCTTAACCTTTACTGGAAACAAGGGTATTTTCCCATTTTACTCGTTACCAAACTGGGATCATAGCAATTATTATGATGGCTGGTGTTTTGCCTATGGTACTTTAGAATACTGTGGCAGTGGAGTTGAACCGGAAGTGAACAGATTCATCAACAGTGAAGCGACTTTAGTTCTGTAAATAATATAGGGCAAGAGGGAGAAACTGCGTTTGGCATTTGAGACGTGAAATAGGTGAATAGCTTGCTCTGCAAAAACATGTTTCCGTTTTTGATACCTGTTAAGGTCACCCTTGCATTCTCGTGCTCGTAATTATTTGTGAGAAAAATGATCATGTGATCAATAGTAGAAACCTCTGTGTAGTAAAGTATGAATATGGGACTTGCCTGCACTTGTCCAGCTTGCCTCCAGGTGGACCCTTGATTCTGTGATTCAGAGTATTACTTTTGTCAACAATCCTTTTCAGACTCAGATTAGCATGTCAGGAAATTTCTTTAGCACGTTAAAGGCGTACCTTGGTACAATAGCTTACAAGTACAGGGCACTACAGGGCAGGCGACTGTCATGAGGCTGAATTTACGGACGGTCCTTGCGACCAGGCACCCTTGCACGAAACCTTTACACAGCACAGGAGACTCAGATAAAGCATTTAACAAGCGACATCAAGGTATCTTCAAGATGGCCGATGGGTGAGGAGCTTCGGACGGGAGCTCCCGGCTAGGGATAGCCTGTTTGGCTTAAATCCCCGATATTCTACACCCCCCTTCGAACCTTTTGCTCACCTGGGGGCACGTTCTGTCTGCGGTCCTCCTCTCTCCGGCTCCCCCGCATCTGGCTCGAGATCTTCAGTCGAGGCTTGTTCGAGGTGCCGTGTGCGGAGTCCGAGCGGCCTAGCGCTGCATCCAGCATTATCCTGGGGTTTCCAAGGGCGGCACCAACTCGGAATGGAGAGGAAATAATCGGGAACCGACAGGAGCTAGTCCGCGCTTCAGAGAGGGGCAGCAGACGGTGGCCCAGACAGCGCAGCGAGCCCCGAAACGGACAGGGCCAGGTCAGACGGTAGCGCCATTTTCAGAGCGCCATTTTCAGAGATTCGGGGAGGAAGGACTGAAGCACTTGCACGTAGCTCTGGATCTGCCGGATAGTCGGAGGAGGCAGAGAATCCAGCATCTGCCCAGAGGTCGGCACACAGGTTTGCTACCAGTGAATCCGTATGTTTGCTGGGGAAGGCTCCACCGAAGGAGCCGGGGGCGCCTGTCGAGAGCCCTGAAGCGGGGCTTGTCGTTGCTGCTGGTGGCCCGAGGTGTGGACTGCTGCCTTTGACCTTGCGGCAGAGAGCGGACTGGCTATTCTGCATCTGCGGGGAGCTGACGGGGGCATAAGTAAGCGCCGGGAGGCGCGAGGGCAAACTTCAAACTCTGCAGGAGGGCCTGGAAGAGCGGCGATTAAGAGGAGGTAAGCGGAGGTCCCCTGCCTTGAGACATAGTCGCCGGGACCCCGCGCCGGCTGGGGGGAGGCATTGGGGGACACACAGGACACCGGCAGGGCGGGGGGTGGATCCATTCCCGCCCGACCCCAAAATGTCGGCGAGGGGATCCAAAGTTCCATTCCTTTAAAAGGATAACTTGTGACATAGGTCTGACGCCAGCAAAATAACCAGTGGGACGTCTGGAGATCATATTGTGAAGAACGGACAGTGAAAGCAACCCACACCACTAAATAACAGGACCAATAACCGTTTGCCTGACCCTAAGATGGCCACCATTGAGCTCATTCCTCATACTTCCTTGATGAGGTGGCCGTCCACGAGAAGACTGGGGCTACGAATGGAGGCAACCCAAGGAGCTACAACACGGCGTGGCCCCCCGAGACTAATGAAGGGCATGCCCTAGGCTGATGAAGCGAAACCCCGAAGTCACATATCTGCCGCGAAATGACTACGCTGCGTGCCTTCACCTGTGACAACCTCTTCTGATTCAATAAGATCAACTTGGACCCTTTCACAGTGACTGACAGTGCCTGACCTCAAGATGGCGTCTGGATTTCATTCGGACCATGGTTTCTCACCCCCTCGCGCTACTCTGACATTCTCTGAGTACACCTGATCACTATCCTGACAGCGGAGTCCGAGCATTATGTCCGACGCCCGGTGGAGCTGCTTGGTTCAGCTATTGAGGAGATCGGCCCTGGTTCATCCCCTCAGCCGTCACCTACCCAGCCGGACATTGGGCACAGTTTCTCCCCGTCTCCCTGTTTTCTCCCTTCCCTCCCCCTCCCATAACAAATTTTCTGTAACTCTGCCCTTTTTCTTTGTTTCCTATGTTTTGATTGCTCTTAAACAAATGCAACATGTTAACCTGTAACTCTGATCCTCATGTTAAGCGCTCTGATACCTCCGGGTCTAGCCAGCGCTATATAAAACTCAAATAAATAAATAAAAAAGTAAGGAGTCTACCCCATTCCACGATTAGTAATAAAGGGTCATGACCTGAAAGCACCAGGTCAGGTGGTTCAGGGCCAGCATTGGAACCCACCCGGGAAGTAGAGTGCAGTAATCCCCTCCTGCTGATGTACAGGAACCAGGCTCACCGGGGGAAGGCCTATAGATGGCAGCTCTGTGCTCACTTGTACCATCTACAAAGCTTCCTTTAGAACTTTGTTCGACTTACCCATTTTGACACACCAAGTCCAAATTCGGCTAATGAAACAAACTTGAGCCATGGAATCTGATTTTTTGCCACCTTCTTTCAAAAATTATAGGCCCCACTAGAACATCTTTATTGTCGGCAGAAATGTTAACGCTAAAAGACACGCCCAGCCATCCTTGACCTAAGTCTCTTAACAGAGCATTAAAACCCCTCAACATGGAGAAGAACTGGAATGAAACTATTTAATATTTGCCCTTTAGGGATATACTAGCCAATCAGATGAAAGTTAAATCCAAGGATTTCCAATGACCTGCAGAGTCGAGATACTCATGGATCATCCTGAATTCATGTAGGTTTTGCCGCTGCATGACTCCTCAATGGAACTGACAATCATGTTCATCAGGATTTTTTACCTGTAGTTGAATTCCACTTTAGCTACAAATCACCCACACCATTAGTGACTGCTAGCGCTGCAACTATAAAAGGAGAAACCAGCTAATCCTCATTTGGTTTAGTTTATGGAGCTGGTATTTAGGATGTTTAATAATTTCTTCATTAGACAGTGAGCAATATGATAATGAAATTTAATTATTATTGACATCAGCAATTGTGAATCTTTTGATGTGTTTCTTGGAGATGTAAACAACTATTCAACAGCTTTTTCTTTGATTAATATTTCATAGTTTAATTTGGAAGATCCAGATAAGCACCACATTGCGGAAATTGTTTGAAGTTGTCACTTAAGCTTGGAATAGGGATTTAAATTTCATAGGATTTAAACATATTGTTAACCCAGACTATTTGAAGGAATCACTGGAGACCCTGTTTAAAAGATCAGTCCGATCATCAAATCTGCATTCCGGTAAGGGACATAAAGCAGACTTTTAAGGCAAACTTTCATCTTTTAATTAATATACACAATGTTAAGTCTAATTCCTCAATCTGCTAGAAGACAGCAGGCAATACCTGTCCAGGACTAAACGAGTATGTGATTAGCATATTTCTATGCAACAGGCTTTGGTCCGTAAAAGTCCTTCAACCCCAAATCCTTTCCCCATCTCTTTTGCAAATGGGTCTCACGTTAGGGCAAAAATCAAGGGGAGCAGGCACAACCCAATATGGCCCCTCTCCGTAGTGGCAAATTGGCAAGACATCAGAGACTGTTCAAGCACAATTCAGAAACTGCATTTAGTAGAACCTTTAGAATCAGTACAGTAGTACTACTCGCATACTACAAAATGCAATTCACAAACCTATGTGCGGAGGAGACCTCTACCTCTTCTCTGTTTTATGTGCTGAGATCTCCACCAAAGGAGGTATACGTTTAAGGTGTAATAACATCTATTCAGACTAACACATTGCCACCGCATATAGGACTCTGGTCATATTTTTGGTTAAATATGCTAGAGGTTGCAAACAAGTCAACCTTGATACCTCTGTACTTATATATTATTATTGCAAAAAGAACAATTGATGGACAGAATACAGAATAATGTCATACATTCACCCCAGTACAGAGATCTGGGCCTAAATCCTTTGTTTTTTTGCTCCCTATGCCATTCCAGTTTGAACCCAGCCATATGTAAATCAGTCTTGATTTGCATATGACCAAGTCTAAACTGGGGTGGCATGGTGAGCAAAAGAATGATGGATTTAACCCAGATCTCTTGACTGGAGGTGAATGTTTTGATTTGTTCTGCATTCCGTCCATCAATTGTATGTCTTTGTACTGCCGGTGTATTCAACTGTGTAGCCTTGGCCCGTATCATGTATGTGCATGTAACTTGCATGATCGAGGTAACTATTAGCGGTTATACCACGTGTCTCTTGGACCTCTTTCAAGTGCTCACCGTTCTTTTTACCCAGCATCCCTCCCACCCCCTGCTACCTGCCATGGGCGGCAATCTGAGGGATAGCCCCGGGCGCCAGAAGCTCTAGCTACGCCACTACTCTCGCGGGGCCCGTGGGGGACAGCAGCACCACCCCCACGAGGAGCAACGCCCGATGATGAAGCATGACACCTGCGAGGGTGTGTGAGGGCACTTCTTCTAAAAGGAGGAATTTCCCCCCCCTGTTTTTCCTGTATCTTTTCTAACTTTTTCCTATCTATTCAGAAAGATTTTTTCTGAAAGACCCAGAGAAGCGACTAAATTTGGCCGACTTATTCTAGTCATAGGAACTGTTACCCCCTAGTGTTTACTGCATTCTTTTAGTAGCATGTGGGTCTAGGGCCCACAAAACTACAGACGCTGTGGGGTCTCCTCCAGTCTACAGCTCCCAAGTATGAGGCAGGTCATCAACACAGTGGGCGGCGGGCAATGTGACAGTCCGGTTTCGCGGCGGTGAGCTAGAGGCTGCTGCGGGGCTGCAGCGGCGCTCCTTCAAGCCATGGTGGCACTCACTCCCAATCCATGGCACGTGGCTTGGAAAGAGCACCAGTGTCGCGATATTGGCATTAATGGTGTGGGATGGTGAGGGTAGCTATTAGGACCAGCGCCTTCCGCTCTCGGTCCTCCGGCGTCCGACTGCCCTGCTCGACTCGCTCGTTCAGCTGCAGCCACATCTGCATCCGTATGTGTCAGTGGTCCCAGTACTGTTTCTGGCACTGAATGCCATGATGGCATTGGTTGAGAATGCTGCGGTTTCCTCTGGTGTGCCCGTGGCCCCATGGAACCCTTTTTGACCTCTCATTGGATATGGCTGGTGGGATTTACCCTAGTGTCAGTCAGTCCAAATGTCATGCCGTATTGTGTCCTTGTAGTTCTGGCCGGAGGAGCCCTGTCATCAGTACTGTGCTGGTGGTCCTGACCCCCACCATGGCAGAGGTTCTGACACTTCTAATTCTGGCACCACCACTGACTCCTTACCTGCAGGCTGTACCAATTCTAATGCAGTCCAGAAGGGAGGTACAGTGCATTGTGGAAGTGGCCAGGTACAGCCTCGTCATGCACCACAAACAATACTGACAGATCATGGACAATGTAATTGCATAGGACTGACCAGATCCAGATGCCACAGATAGTTCCTCATGAGGATAATGGCTGTGAGGCAGCCAACTTACTGATTCAGACCCTGCAGAATATTTTGCATTTTAACATGCCAGTGGTATGGACACCTATGGACGAACCCTGTCTATGTGTGGCACCATCACTGGTAGGCAGTGTTAGAACCCACTGGGCTTGTTAAAAGACCCCTCACACACCAACCTAGTTGGTGTCATGCTTCATCATTGGGGTCCCAACCGGGTGGCCGAATGCCCACCGGTTGTGCTACGACGCTTGATTACAGCGGAGCTGGTGTAGTGCAAAGATGTGATGTGAATTATAAATATCTCTGAGAATCCTTGCCTCTTTATATTTATTACTGGCGGCTCAGGATATCGTTAAAAAATTATGTGTGATGCAACTAAAAAGAAATAATTATCTTGTAGTTGGCTATGTGATGGGTCTACATGTTTCAGCCCGCACGAGGAAGTAAGAGGGGCTTTCTTCAGGACCGTGGAAATAAAGTGAGTGGCAAAAATGTGTTGCCACGTGAAAAGTGCAAAAGTAAAATAGTACCTACACACGCGCTAAGGTGTGTGGACTGCGTGTCTACGTACTTACGGACACGTATATGAAGAAGAACACTATGGTTGAGTGAGTGGCTGATCGGGGCTCGGGAGGAGTTCGCTCCTATAAACGACTTTGATCTCAGAGCGAACCCGCTAAGAACCTATTGTGGTCTCTCGTCATCCGGGACGACGAGAGACCACAATAGGTTCTTAGCGGGTTCGCTCTGAGATCAAAGTCGTTTATAGGAGCAAAATCCTCCCGAGCCCCGATCAGCCACTCACTCTCAACCATAGTGTTCTTCTTCATATACGTGTCCGTAAGTACGTAGACACGCAGTCCACACACCTTAGCGCGTGTGTAGGTACTATTTTACTTTTTGCACTTTTCACGTGGCAACACATTTTTGCCACTCACTTTATTTCCACGGTCCTGAAGAAAGCCCTCTTACTTCCTCGTGCAGGGCTGAAACATGTAGACCCATCACATAGCCAACTACAAGATAATTATTTCTTTTTTAGTTGCATCACACATAATTTTTTAACGATATCCTGAGATGCCAGTAATAAATATAAAGAGGCAAGGATTCTCAGAGATATTTTTAATTCACATCACATCTTTGCACTACACGAGCTCCGCTGTAATCAGGCGTCGTAGCACAACCGGGGGGCATTCGGCCACCCGGTTGGGACCCCAATGATGAAGCATGACACCAACTAGGTTGGTGTGTGAGGGGTCTTTTAACAAGCCCAGTGGGTTCTAACACTGCCTACCAGTGATGGTGCCACACATAGACAGGGTTTGTCCATAGTTGTTTAATACATATGATACAGGGGATACGGACGCACCCTCTCCTTCCCTTGCTCTCCCATTGTTTCCGATAGTGGTATGGACACAGCATTGGACGTAGTGTCTTTCAGGGCTAGCACCCCCGGAGGTTTTTCTGTTTTAACACAGTTTTGAGGAAGGCAATAAAATGATGGGACTGCCACTACCAATGGTGCAGGCCTGATCGAACATTTTGACTGAATATTTTCAACCCAGTAGTGAGTGAACAAATCCATTTTAATGATGCTCTCATGGAGCCCATAAAATCAGTGTGGGGAAGCCTACGTTTGCCCTGGCGGTCAACAGACTAATTTTACAAACCTATAGACTAGCACCCGGTGACCCTGACCTTCTCCACTCATTCACCGCCAGAGTGTTTAGTATTTTTACACACACTAAGAAAACCTTGGGGCTTTTTTCCACTGCCGGCCCTCACAGTGAGTCAAAAGCTGTAAGCATCAGGCATGAAGTTATTTTCAGTTGGTAACTCAGCTCTGAGATCAATGAATGCCACAGGTCTCATTGCCAGATTTGAGCATGTCCTGTGGGAGATGGCTGCCATGGGGATTCCAAGTCTATCTGACCATCTGGAGGACAACTTGGAGGTGGTCAAGGACAGCCTGGATGTTTCATGGCACATCCTCAGTTCAGGCCTGTACATAGTTTGTTCTGTGGCCTGGGCAATTGGAACCTTTGCACTACATAGAAATGCTTGGGTACATTCCATGGGTTTTTCAGGTGATGCCGTAGCCTGCAGGACATGTCTTTTGGTAGTTCACGCCTTAGTGGGGACATGGTAGCTTCAGCCCTGGACCAGAAGAGCGAGTGCCTGATCTTTGGGCCTAGCATCTCCAGCATGCAATGTTCATAAGCAGTATCGGAAATCTAGCAGCCTAACCAATTTGTTGGGCATTATGGAGGTCGTGGCAAACCTAAGGGTAGACAGGCAAAGCAAATCTCATTCTTGTTTCCTCCACCACTAGGAAGTGTGATTTAGTACTCCTCCCCTACCTGGCCTCCATTCCCTGAAGGATCACATGCAGTTGGTTGGATGGAGTCTGGTTTCTTCAGGGGCCTGGTGGACCATCAAGAAAGACTGGTGGTCCATCAAGAAAGACTGGTGGTCTTCCAAATATTAGAGGCTATGTTGTCCTCTTGCAATAGGCCCCTCCCCAGATCCCTTCCATAGAGTATCATCTTAGGATTCTGCAGAAAGGAGTAGTGGAGTTGGTCCTAGTGCAGGAATTGGTCAGGGGTGCTTTTCTCAGGATTTACTGGTTTCCAAGGATGGAGGTCAAATTGTGATTCTTAGACTTTTGAACTTTTACCTTTGAAAGGAAAAGTTCAAGTTGCTGTTTCTAGTTGTGTTGGCACTAGAAGTGTAAGACTGGGTGGTGCCCCTCGACTTGCTGGACTCTTATTTCAAATGCAGATCATGCAGTTGCACATGAGGTTACCTACAGTTTTGGTAGGTTCCACCTTCCACCTGTTACCGGTCCTCCTGGTTGCACTGATATCAGCATCTTGGGTCTTCACCAAGGTGATACCATGGTTGTAGTGCATCTGTGCAGGTTTGGTACATAGATTCCTGCACCTTAACAGATGACTAAGTGAGGGCTTGCCACTGCATATTTACTGTTCAACTTGGGGTTTTCCATCAACCTGTCAAGTCACCTAGATCCTTCTCAGCACCTGCTGCTTATAGGAGTGATACTGGACATGACACCTTCATGAGCTTTCCCTCCTCTGTAGAGAATCCAGGACAATCTTAATAAGATTCTGATGTTTCGGGTGGGATCTAGAATTCCTGTCCTAATGGATCTCTGACCGCTAGGTCCGTTGGCTTTCTCCATTCCATTGGTCATACACACTGGCACAAGAGGCTGGTTAGCAGTGCCTCCTTATGCAGGGGTTCCAACATAAGGGTGATCTGTCAGATGTCATCAGAATTCCCCCCACGAGGGGCTTGATTTGGTGGTTGTTGAAGGAAAATCTGTTATAAGGGAAACCCTTTTGTCCGTTACCAGCAATACTACTTGACAGGATAGAGGGTCTCCACAAACCAATGGGACAGAGCACCGTAATAGCAGTAAAAACAATGATCCCCTTGGTAAATCAATCAGGCATACATAGGTCTCGGGACCAACAGAGGACCCTCTTCTCTCACAGCTCAAAAGATTTTTTCAATCACAGATAGGTCCCATATACACATTGAATTTGCACAGGACTTTTAATTATATCAAGGGTAGAATGTGACAATCCATTTACAAACTTCTGTTATCAAGTGAACTTTTCATACATTAAAAACGCAATATTATAAAATGGAGGCTCTACAATTCAAAATATCAATTGTACATAGAGTGACCCCCTTCTCCACAATACGGCTCAAAAGTTAATCTGACAATATAAAATCCTTTACAGGAATTCAGTTAAAACAGTGAACATAAATCAATTCCAGTGTTGCTGGCCCTCTATAAACTCAATATAGTAACATGTCATGTTTCGCTTTACAAATCATCTACCATATTACAATATGTAGCGGATCCTGCATAGTATAAAAATAAGTTGACACGTTTCGGTGGTTTTTATGATATATTACCAACTTCTTCAGGACAAAAGACAAAAAAATATACGATCTCCCACAAAGATTCACAGCTAGACGAATAAAAAACCTGCATAAAAGAGTAATAACAATTACTCCATTGTGCATTTCCAACAGTTTAAAAATCACAGTGCAGACATCTCAGTGGTATCCAAAACATACTGTCAATGCATTACTCATCCATGTCCCAATACCCGAGGATGACTTCCTGTGTACATCTCACGTCATTCCCATACTTTCCTGAGGCAATATCTTCCACCATTAAATCACCACCATACTGTTGTATCTATAAGTCCATCATCAACAGACTCTCACATTATCCACATAGGTTTCGGATACACCTTTGTGAATGGACAGTCCCCTAGTTAAGATGGACTCCATTTAGTTTTCATCAGGTGCATATTACTTTCATACACAAACATTTCTCACATGTTCACACATAAGGCCCATTTCACACTCACCAGCATGAGAAAGAAGACTGTTTTATCCTGCCTTTTAAATCTAGATGAACCAGGCCTGGGCATCGGTGCGTGAAATCTACCAGGTTGTCAACCAACACCCGAGCATACAGCCTGTGCTGGTGTCCCCTTTACAATTGGATTCTTCACCCGAAAGTGGTCCAGCTCCTTTAAGCCCTATGCAGCACTCCTTAGGTGAGCCTATTGTCCACCTACTGAGGAGTTCTGTCAACGTTCTGCTATAAGGGAGCATGGGGGATGAGTTTATTTTGAGGTGGAACTTTCCACTTCTACGCATTTCTCCCCTCTGCCCAATACCATTAATTCCTTGAGTATTGAGGAAGCTGTGTCAGGACTCGGTTTAAGCCATTTTGATTGCCCTGTTCTAGCCAAGGATGGTGTGGCAATCAGGACCATTGTGACTCTTCAGGTAATTCCCGCTCTGACTACCCCCCAGAGTAGACATCCTTGCCCAGTCGGGGGATCAGGTTTTGCACCCCAGCCTCCAGAGCTTCCACCTTTTATACCTAGGGATTGAGCAAGGCCATCTGAGCTCCTTCTACCTGCTGAGGAGGTGGTAGACTCCATCCTATCAGCTCATTGTCCCTCCACAAAATCAGTTTACTCATGACAGTGGAACTGTTTGGTGGTATGGTGTACAGATCAAAATGTAAACACTTTGAAGACACACCTGCTCTATGTTGCCTATTTCCAGTTCTAAGACCCAGCTAAATTGTGCAGTGAACACACTTAAAGGTTGCGTCACAGCCCTTTCGGTGCTAATTTGTCTTCTGATCAACAATAATTGTTTAAGTTTCCAATCACTAGATTTTTAAAGGGGTTTGCACACTTTTTCCCAACGCCCACCCCCCAGTTACACTGTTTGCAATGCCCCAATATGATTTCAGTTTGCCTTTGATATTCTATTCTGTGTAGTTCGGGTCTCTGGCTCTTGAACTGGTCAATGGGTACATGGCTATTGTGCACTCAAACACTATGCCCCTTGGGAGTATTTTTCTCATAAAAGGAGAAGTGGACAGAAGCACAGGATATTCCATTGGAACAGTGGTCAAAGTGCCTTAAAAAAAGTATGGGATCTGTGATGCTGTGCGCAAAGGTCCTTCACCTTCAGGTAGGTATGTACATATAAACTAAAGTACAGCTTAAATGAAAATAAATGCAAGTTAAGTTAATCAGTGGGAAATGCAGTATTGTACGTTATGAAACCTCTTTTGCTTAGTGCACTGCAGAGGTATGTGTCTGTAACCGGAGAGCCACATCATTAAATTCTGGTGGTGCAGTGGAGAATAGTGACTTGTGTATGTTTAGTGCAACGAGGCCCCAGTCTGTGACAAAAAGCACTGTGAATATGTAAGTCAATATTTTAAAATTGCATTACACACGGTAGAAGATAGGCTGCTACAAAATGATCAAAAAGGTTTAAAACAAAAAAGTGTTAGAAAATATATGTTTTAGCCAAGCTGTACATACTGCAATTTTTGCATAATTGTCTTTTAAATGCACACACTTCACAGCTCAGCTGGTAACTCCCTTGCAATACCACTCAAAAAGAATAAATCTGTGTCATCAGGAAACTTCAAGCGATTCCATCAACTAAACCCAATACTGCCTTCCAAGCACCCTTTTCATGTTCAGATTAAAAAGTTACATGCATTTACATTTCTTTGAGGTAATTAGGCACCTTGACAAGAAGGCTCCTTTAGCTGCCTGCCCCTCCCTCGGTTTCACAGCACAGGAGACTCCCTGCCTTACACTCCACCTGAAGCATTTCAGCTCTCAGAATTAACCGTCCGGGACGGTTGTCTTTTTACTAAAAGTAGGGGTACTGTATGGGCACCTCGTGCCCCACCGATCCCACCCACTTCGATCACTGCATTGGAACAACCCAAGCTTCCTGAACAAATTAACTCCACGGAACTGCCATCTTCAGGGGCGGACTGACAACCGAAGGCAGTCCTAGCAATTTTGTTGGACAAGCTTTTGGTTCTGGGGCCCGATATTGCAGTATCACTGAAAAACTGGCCCCCAGTAACAAAAAAACGACCCCCACTGCTGCAAAACCAGCCCCCACCCTTCCAGCCTCCCGGGAAAATGCCCGATGCACGCTACGGCCAGTCCGTCCCTGGCTATCGCTCCCAATTTCCCAAAAGTCTCCCTCCCTAGAGTTCAGGGTTTGTTAGGTTGGCAATCAATTATTCATACATCCCAATCACCAAACTAGTCTAGAGAAGTAGTGCACAATGGCCGTCTTTTATTTCAAAGATGCTCTGGCTGCTCTGTTAGTGGTTGCAGCTGTTACACATTCCACGTGGCGCGAGTCTATGCATGAAGGTAGCCACATTGATAACCTATAGGGGGGGTTGTAGTCTTGAGGTGAGCTGTGGCTCAGCTCATGCATGGTTTCTGGGAGGATTCCCTTGCTTACATTTGGTAGCTTGGCGCACACAGCAAAGCGTTCCTCAGAGAGAGCTACACGTGCTAAATGAACCGCAATACAGACATTAGTTTGTATATCCCAATTTAGTTGAAACAAGTACATTTTCTGAATAAAATTATTTAAAAAATGTCCTGCCCCCCACTCCGTCTCCAATATTAGTTTCTTTATTGAACAAAAGAAAACAACTTTATGTAGACGATAGAAACTGCATTATTAGTCAATGGAATGTGGGTAACTGGAAACTAGGCACTCCAAGGTCAGTCAGAGAAGGAGTGAAGTTTGATCACCTGGTCAGTAGGTGTTCTACATCTTTGGGCACCAACCTAGGAATTTAGGAAAGTTGGTCACACACTTGTCACATTTAGAGGTGGGCCAAGGGGCCGGGGCTTAAGCACAAGAATTTGCTATACAAAGCATACAACAAACATCATAATTCAAAATTCAAAAAAGTGTATTTCTTTAACATGTGGAAGCCTTGACTTAAGTCGAGCATGTTATGGTACTGCACTGAGGAGTACTAATTAAAACGATAGCTCTCTACAACTCGTAGTCTTAACTCACACATTTGAAAGAACTCTCATACGCGATAATGAAGAAAAAAGTTATGGTGAAAATAAATATTTGCCTAAGTTCTCACAATTTAAGTGGGGAACCCGTGATTTATCCAGGTTTCTCTTTGTACAAATCAGTCAGTATATGGGTATCTATTTATTTTTTACTCATCTTAAGGTTTTATTTTTACCTCTTAATACATTTTTTCAGCAGTTTTTAAAATACAGCGCAAACTCGACCCAAAGGCGTAATATGAGCACCATTTACAATACACAAGGCCAAGCATTATTTATATCATTGCATTTTTGAAAGGGATAATTGAACATAACTGCAATGTTTGATTTCCTAAATATGTTCAAAGCTGCAGTTTTTAAAGAATTATAAAAATGTTGTTCTTGGAAGCCCTGATGAAGAAATTGCTCTTGTGGACATGGAAGAACAAAATTTAAATTGGTGTCCAGTCTTCTACATAGCCCAAATATATAAGAGGTCTGGAAGTCCTTAATTTAAAACTCCTTAAAACTAAGCTGGACAGGTTGTTCCCATGTTATCATTTACACTATTTGATGGATACTTCTAACTGCAGATTCCTCATCTTAGAATATCCTCCAGGTGTGTTAAACTGGATTCAGAGATTTGTTTCATTGCAGTGCTCCTGCGCACCACTAGGTGGTGTTGTTTGGTTCCACTTTAGCTCCATACTGCTTAGAAGTGACTGCACGAAGCCACATGTAAGCTTCCCCCTGCACGCAGTGGTCATTTTGAAACTAGTAAGTACACCCAGAGTCTTGCGGGAACACCTGATGTCTCGCAGGACACAGTTAGAACAGGGTAGAGTCCCTCTAAATAGGCCCACGCCCATTCCTCACCGCTGGTCAACGCAGTGATGCTGCAGAGCAACAGCGGCATCACAGTGGTCTCTGGAGGAGAAGCAGCAGGCTTTCCAGTGGACCCATTCTGGTAAGAGCATTAGTACCGATATAGGCAACCCCCCACACATGATGAACATAGCCTGCACTGCAATAAATAATCACACAAAAACAGGTTTGTAGGAAAATCAGTTTGCTGCAGGTTTATTTCATACAAGAAGTATGCCAACATGGTGGGTTAACTTATGGGTAATCCAAGGGCTGACAGTGGTGACTGACCTAAGCTGCCCTGCCCAACCCAATCGGTGCTCCCATTTATGTGGGGATTATCCCCCTTAAATACCATGGACCACCAGTCCATGACTTTACTCAAGCCTTTTTAGGGGTGGAGCGCTGCAAGGCAAGTCCCGGGTTGCTCAGGATTACAACCGCCCGAAGGACTAGTGGGGCGCCGATGTTTTCATCCAGGGTCCTGCCGTAAAGACTCCTGGGGTGTGGCATAGGGCACCCCTATTGTGCTCCTGAAGAGGGTACCCCTATGTACCAATCAGCCTCCGGATCGCACTGTAACTCCGCCTGCAACACAAAATTAACTATCTAACTCTGGCAGGTGTGCCCTGTCCCTATCCGGGTACCATGTGGTGTTTGCACTAAAGAAGCCATGCCTAATTTACCAAGACCTTCTTATTTTATTTTAAATTTGAGTTTGGTGGGCTTGTATCTGGCTTTATTTACCCTTCTGTAGGAAGTTCGATGGCCTCCCCGGAAGTTGGGAACTACTGTTCTCTTTAACCACAGTTCCAAGTGATGTCCCTATGGTGCCCTCTATGCCAATTTGGGCCTTCTGATTAGGGGTTGGCTGAGCCCTGTATTTACCTCTCACTGCCCAGGCCCCGAATTCAGGATTTGCTGGGAAGCATAGTGTGGTCCGCCTCCAAGGCACTGAGTAGATTTGTTAATAACATTGTTTGTGGCCAACACAATACCCTGATCTTTACCCCCTGACCTCCAATTGTATGGGAGTACAGCACCGGCAAGAAATGGGACCCCTTGGGGAATTAAAACTACTGCTCTCTTCATAACCCCAGTTCTGTGTGATATAATTAATTGTGCACTGTGTGCAAATTTGTGCATTCACATTTGGGGGTTGACTAAGCCCTTGTTTACCCCCCTACTTGGCGAGTGCCAAATTTGAGGGTTCAAACTGATACCATGTGCCGAACCAGCAAGTGAAATACTGACCCCCTGGAGAGGGTCATTGGGCGGGTGGTCTTGAGACTGGTGGTACCCCCCCCTGCTTGAGCTAGCACCTTATGCATGGCCCTCTCCCCCATAGGAATTATATGACTAATCGATTTTAAGCTGTGTCATGTCCTTTCGAGGACTCCAGGTGATCCTCTCCCACCTGTATCTAAAAACAGGGGGTGAGGCCGGAGGTCCCCTAAGTGTACTCCAAATATTCTGCTACATATCATGTCCTTATTGCCTGCAAAACCCATCAGTCTGACTGCGATCTTCAGATGCTGTGTTGTCATGCTGGTGTCCCCCACCCTAGCGTATGTAGCCCATAACTAGACTTTTGCTAAAGGTATACCAGGGTGCCGAAAAAATGCCAATGCTTTTGGATAGTGAGTAAAACATATGAACAATTTACCTGCACCTTCTTAAATGAGAATGCAAAATGTGTTCTGGTGATTGACTGCATATGTGCTACAAACCCATATTTCTCAACACTATTGAAGCCAGAGCACACTTTTTGGAATGACAAACTAACACAGCCCACCTGGCTGAAGGGCTGCAGGTTTGTTTTAGCTTAAATGCAGGAACCCGTTACCCACACTCATCTTTTACAGTATTCTGCTTCATTTCATGTCACCATTGTCTGCAAGCCCATCACCGTCTGACTGCGATCTTTAATTGCTGAGTCACCATGCTGATGTCCCTACCCTAGCGTGAGTAGCCCAGTGCCAAACGTCTGCTAATGTATACCAGAATGCAGACAAGTGGATGGAAAAGCTTCTGGGATGGCGAGAACAGGAGGAGAACAGTATGTACAGAATCCAACTCCAGTCTAACTATGGACTTTTGATGGATGCTGTGTTGCTGTACTGATGCACCCACCCTGGCGTGGTTTGCCCAGCACCCGAATTCTGATACAGATATTGCCAGGATGCAGACAGCGAGGAAGCTTTTTGCTGGAGAAAATGATGGGTAACTGAATGCTCAAATCTTGCCTGCCCTCTCCTAAATTATGTAAATGTAAATTGCTTTACTACATTTTGTCAGCCATTGTCCTCTAAACAAGTATTCCCAGCACCTTGAGAACCCTGCCCTCTTTTCAGGGCAACCACTCCTACACCACCTGGCTGTACCAGCCAAAGGGCAGACAGTCTCTATCTTTAAGTGAAGCGTCCTGTAGCACACACTGGTTTCGGTGAGAGCACATTTCTGTTAACTGGCCACTAAGTTTGCGCCTCACACCGTTTTATTGATGCAACTCTGTTGAACCAATATTGTGTCATAATCCAGTAACAGTGGGTACTTGTCTTTTGTGCATCACCAAGTCGATCCCTTGCACTGTTTAACCGTATTAAAATCTTGCGGTTTCTTTACACTTTCTTTTCCTTCTCCGACTGCACCATGAAAGGAGTTTGTAAGCACCAGTCTCAGTGTTAAAACTAATTGAAATTTAAAGCAGTATTTGTCTGGTGGCATGTCCTCCCGTTCGACCTCTACAGTTGGGATACCTAAATTGCTCCCTCTCGTGGTAATTTATAGTAAATCCATGATGTTGTCAACAGCGAGGGCCGTGCTGCATGAAAACCCATCATGTGTCCTTAGTTCCGTCTTGTGACACCTCTGCTAGCTGGGCTAACCCATCCGCTCCTTTTAGTTGTAATTTTAGTAATTCATGGCACTGGCAACTGCAGGGGCCTATCACAGGGCTATGTATATGCGGCCCGGGATGAACTTAAACAATCGGCTTAGTGTGGGTGGGTTGTCAACGTTGCTGGCTGTAGTGCAGTACCTATGCCCAAGCAACTCCTGACAAGATGTGCCAGTGAAGGTAGGAGTAAGAGTTATATCCATCCCGCCTTACTTTCCTCTCTTCCAGTTATCCATTGTAGGAAGCTGGCTCTGTATATACTATACCGAAATGAGGTATAGTGTGCACAGAGTCCAGTGGAACCCCAAAAGTAGGCAGAGGTAAAAGTAGATAGCACCTTACTCTCTATTTGTGGTAGTGTGGGCAAGCAGTAAGGCTTTATCAGAGGGTAGTGTTAAGTATTTGTTGTACACACTCAATCAGCAAATGATGTCACACACTCAAAGACTGAACTCAGACCAAATTTGTTTGTATAAAAATATTATTAAGTTATTTTATTTCTAGAACCAAGCCAAGCCTGGCACAGGTAAGTGAAATAAATGCTTGGCAAAATCTTATGCAGTGTTTTACAATCGAATGCAGGTTCAAATGCAGTTGATTGAAATACAGGTAAGTTAAAATGTCGAAATTACTTTTCATATTACTTTTTAAGTTACCTTTTCTACTCAGTGTGATATGCCTAGATATCACACTGGGACATTTCCTAGAGAAAAGGTAAGTAAATCAGTTTTTGTACAGTTGTAGTTCTTCAGGTTTTCATACAAATCTACTCTACACTTAGAACATTTTTCAAGGAAAAGCAATCAATGTATTCCTATGGAGAGAAATGAAGTTATCGGTTAACAGGTAAGTACTTTATTGTGGGAGTTGGTATTCTGGGTTTAGAACCAGGGTTCCCTCAGGGTCAAGGATGCACTATTGAAACACAATCAGCGGCACTAGCGCGGCCGGGTGCAAAGTGCTGAGGCCCAATGTTATCCAATGGACGATAGGGGGCTTTGGGTTGGTGGCTGCTCACGAGCAGGCCACAAGGTGTGGGAGCAAAGGGGGATCCGGTTTAGCAAACAAAGTGCGCCCGCAGTGGAGCAGGGGCGGCTGGGTGCAGGGTGCTGTTTTGGCATCGGGTGCCCTGTTGTTTTCAATGGGAGTTGCCGGTTTTGGGTTTTGGCTGCAGGCTCGGTCCAGGAAGACTTCTGGGAAAAACGAACATCTGGGCAGGTAAGTTGGAGGGCTCTGGGACGTAGGTGCACCTCGGGTTCTTTTCTCCAAGGCGCAGGGCGGCTGGATGCAGGGGTGTCTTTTGAGGTCGGATTTCACCTTACCGGGCCACTCCCGGTTGGGGGGGTCTCCGTGCAGAGGCTGCAGGCGACGTCGGGGAGTCCTGGAGAAGTCAACCCACGGTGGACTTGGTCTCTGGAACGCTGGGGGACCTGGCTGGGACCGGTGGGCCACCCGGATTCGGGTCGTAGGCGTCAGGTGCAGTGGCGGTTCCAGGCGTTGGGTTTCTTTGTCCTCAGCATGCTCAGAGTCTGTCTTGGGAGTTTCTTTTGAACACAGCTGCTGTTCACAGGAGATCCAGTCTTTGTTGAAGGCGGTCAGTCCTCCCAGGGTTCTGGAGGTCGCTGGCTGCAGGACAAGGCGACTTTTGGCGCAGGATCTCTGGATACTGTAGACGGGCTGGTAGGGCAGGGGCCAAGTCAGTTCTTCTCTGCAGTCTCCTCTGCTGGGCATCTTCTTTCGTCCTTCTTCTTTGTAGGTTGCGGGAATCTGCCTTCTTTGTTCAGGGCTTCCCCCTAAATACTGTATTTAGGGGCGTTTTAGGGGTCTCGAGGTTAGTAGCCAATGGGCTACTGACCTTAGAGTGACTACACCCTTTGTGTGCTCACCCCACGTGGGAGAGTGGGCACAATTCCTAGTCCTGATTGGAGAGTGCATGCCATCTGCAAGATGGTAGGCACTGAAGAGTGGGCTTCACCTCGCTTCCCCCAACTGAGGGGTGGGGTTGGCAGAGGTGGGCACACCTTCTGGGCTGTGCTAATTTTTCCCGTCTGTCTTCCCGCCAAAAAGGAGGGGAGACAGGAAAGGGGCCTGCTCCTGATAGCAGGAGAGGCTGGGGGTTGGATTACAAAGGCGGCAAGGCCTTTGAAGCTCCCCTGCCACAGATGGCTCTTCCTGGCCTGTAGGAGGTGTGACCACCTTTGCCCAGGAAAGGCTTTGTTTCTGGGCTCAGGGAGCGAAGGCTCCCATCCCAGGGGTCCAGAAACATGTCTCGTGGTGGAAGGCTGGTGTGTACCGGTCAGGGAACCCACCAGAGGCTGGTCGTTTTTCAGGGCGCATCTCTAAGATGCCCTCTGAGTGCATTTTTCATTAAATCCCACACTGGCATCAGTGCGGGTTTAATGTGCTGAGAAGTTTGATACCAAGCTTCCCAGTTTTCAGTAAAGCCATTATGGTGCTGTGGAGTTCGTTATGACAAACTCCCAGCACCATATACTCTTAATAGCTTTACTGCACTTTCAATGTCTAAGAATTGGTCTAGACACTGTAGGGGTACAGGGCTCATTCAACTGTACCCTCACCACTGATATAGTGCACCCAGCTAGAGGAGTGGCTGACCTATGCCAGGGCAGTGGGTTGTGTGCCATGTTGACTCTTTACTTTGTTCTGCACCAAAGCACGCAGCCTGCAATGGCAGTGTGTGTGTGTAAAGGTACAGGGCCTCTAAGGGCTGCACAATAAGTGCTGCAGCCCTTGGAGGCCTTCCCTAGCCACAGTGCCCTTGGTACCCATGGTACCTTTCACAAGGGTCTGAAATGTGGCCAGAGAGGTGCCAATTGGGGGTACAAGGTACAGTTTTGGGAAAGAACACAGGCCCTATGAACCTGATTGGCAGGGACCCAGGGCACATCAAGTCAAAGTGCATCAGTAGTTTGCCAAAAAGTGGGGGGTTACTGCAAGAGAAACCCAGCTTCCTACATCTGTGTATAGTGCTTGTTGGAGCATAACATAACAGTTGTGTATTTCTGAAGCGCATGTACTCCCGTAGGCATGTTGGCACTGAATAGCACATGCTTATTGTTACCCCACTCACTGATACTCATTTTAACAACCTCAGAAGGATGAAAAGCTGATTGATACTAACAGGGTTTGATCCTACGACCATTAGGTCGGACACACCACCAGACCCAACAGATAAATCGGTCCAGGTTTCCTTTGCCATTGCCTTGACCCCTCCTGTGCCCTTTTGAGCTCACCATTTAACCTGCAAGTGGCCATTTGGCTGACACCCTGGCAGTCCTATTTAACCTTCATATCCTTAAAGCATAGCAACACTCACTGCTGCAGTTGCCTTGGTGCGTGAGCATTCGCTGGCCGAAGTAGTTAATTCAGTAATTATTTAAATTAATTTAATACAGTGTATATTTATAAAATGATGCACAGGCAATTGGAAATTTCAAACTTTCTGTAAATGTAAAATTTTTTGGACTTGTCCGTTAAAATAAAGCTAGTCGCCTCAGATCAATTCGTGCGAGCAGTGTCAGTGCATCCAACAGAACAAAGTATGGACGATAAGTGACCCCAACTGGACTAAGACAAAAAGCTTAGTGTGGGTGGGTTGTCCAAATGCTGCCTGGCTGTGGTGGAATTGCCCCCCTACTTCCCCCCCGTGCAGTGAATTACTGTCCGGATCTGCTTACTGTCTCCCCAGGCTGTATAAATATTAACAATGTGAGTGGTCCAATGACATCAATGTCGGAATCTAAGATTCCCAATTTCTGTTCTAACGCAGCCCACCTTATTGTGGGTCCTGCAAGGACCGCTCTGTGTGACTGAGAGTAACCTAGGTACTTGATACTTCTCACTTAACGCACTTGCATGTCACTCAAGAAAGACACCTAGCAACAACTTGACGCACTGCAGCTTGGAGAGGATTCAATCCGTTGCACCTGATTCTATGGGGCCATCTAGTAACAGCTGGATGGCCTGGAGCCATATTATAGCTTTTCTGCAGTTACTTCTGACTCGAGAGGGACATCTAGTAATGATTTGAGGTCCTGCAGCTAGGCAAAATACTAAAACTATTGACTTTGCCCGCATGTTCATATTGTGGAGACAGTAATTGAGCAATGCCCCCAGGTGTGCACGCGTTGCCTGCTGGGAGTTTCGAGACATACATACCATGTTGCAAATGCAGCTGTTAGTCCTGGACTGCCACATAATGTTGGCATAAAGACGAGCCGTCGGTATACCGTGACCTTGTGTCATTTGGGGCTATGTGCTACTTCCATGTGCTCTACCTTTCTGAGCATGGATTGTCTTGTACTATTTCATTTTAACTTGCTTGATGCAATGGCGAGAGGCCCGTAATGCCATTAGCGAGCATGTACTTCTGTGCGTGTGGTGCAGACGTGCGTTACAATACAATACATCAGCATTTATAGAGCGAAACAGCTACCTCAAACAGAGGTGTCCCGGCGCTAGCATGATCCAGCAGCATAGGGGTGACAGATCTCCAAACCGAAACGTAATTAACTAGTCCCGGCTAAAAAGCCATGTTTTTAGAGCTTTCCTGAACTCCCCTTCTTCCAGTATATGCCGAAGTCTAACCGGAAGTGAGTTCCACAATTTGGTCACTCCAACTGAGAAGGCCCTTCCTCCAATACGAGCCTTTACAAATCGGGGAACACACAGCAAGTTCTGTGTGTTAGAGCGTAACAATCGCCTTTGCTGATAAGGGCGGATACGTTTTTTAATGTAGTTGGGACCGCTGCCGTTCAGGGCCCTGAAAGCAATTGTCAAGGCCTTAAACTCTATACGCTGTACAACTGGCAGCCAATGAAGTCGTTTAGCATGTGGAGAAATATGTTGTCTAAATGGCACTCTTCTAATCAATCTTACTGCTGCATTTTGCACCATCTGCAATCTTTTGATCAAATATGCCGGGAGGCCAAGGAACAGACTGTTGGCATAATCAAGCCTTGAAGTCACCGTAGCATGAACGACTAATTTTCGACAGTTCTCCGGCAGAAGAAAAAGAAATTTCCTCAGACTCTTCAAAATTCCAAAACAAATAGATGTAATGGAACGTTTGTTCACTGCAGATGCTGTTTAAACTGCAGTATCATGAAACCTTGAAGATGCTGTCCCCATCGTTCGTAAAGGAAGTTGGGGGAGATCCGATTTAATTTAAAATCTCTGGAATTGGACATTTACAACAATGTGTATTACCTAGTGCTTCAGACCATCCTTTGCACGAGATGCCCTTAACTGCATGCTGTGAAGACTCGTAGAGATATGAGTAGGGCATTTTGACAGTTGGTAGTAAGGCACTGGGAACTTGTGAGTACTTACGGGTCAATTATTTTTGGACAAATCTCTGATGGACCTCGGCAGTGCCGCCACTGTGAGGTAACAGTGGTTCAAGGAGAGCTGTTCACAATACGCTTGTGCAACCAAACGGAGCAACTAGATGACATAAGTCCACCCCTCCATGTTGATGAAGAGTGATTTATAATGACCAAAGATTGGTGAAGTAACTGGAGTGTGCCTGTCAACTGGTCCTATTTCCTGTTGTCCCTTTCCTAAACCCCACCCCCTATATCCTATCACTGTTTGCCTTTGAAGTTATAGCTTGAGGCGGCTGCACTTGTAGAAGGATAGCGAAGTGCTCCAATCTGCTTCTGCATAAGCATTCGGGCCCTGACAGTAGGGCCGTTAAGATCCTAGAAGGAGCGGGTTGAATATTAGATAGTCGACCCGACACCCCTCCCTTTTCTGTTTCAGGACACTTATTCTTCCAGTGTTCAAGCTTCCTGCACTTAAAGCAAGCATTTTGTCAATTTCCCATGTCACCCCGTTCCCTTCCCACCTCGCCTCCCTGCCCCACGCCCTTTTGGTAGTCCCTGTACGCCTGCGAGGTTGGGGCCTTGTTGAGAAGATTCAGTTTCCATCATCATCAGTGTATCTTTATCTGTCTTTTATTTCCAATCAAGATATTCACTACAATTATTGTGCAGATGCTAACATATCTTCATTAGTCTTAGCTTGCCAACACATCACAGACCGTTGTGCCTGGTTACTAATATCTGGCCGCAGCCCCAGTACAAAGGCCGACACGAGTGCCAGCATCCCATGCTGGGTAACATCTTCTATTCCACTATACTGTTTGTACACCTGTAGCAATCTCTCGTAACAAGCATGTGCACTTTCATCTTTGGCTTAAGTGATCTGCATAACTGTAGACCAATTCACAGGCTGGGCTGATACCTTTTTATTCAGGTACCCCATGACCATGTACTTTTCCATTTATGTGACATATGTATTCTTTTCTTTAGAAAATTCACTACCATTTCACCTCACACTCTAACAACTTTCCTTAATCTTGTGTAACATCTCTTTTCTGCGTCTAACCTTATTTTTTCCACCTCATGAAAATCCCCAGGTGCCAGACTGGATCTGGAAACTCAAAAACCAGTGTTCCTGCGTGCCAGTATGTGGTGCCATGTGGCTGGGCACCAACTTTGTTCCACTTCGGAAGTGATGAGCAGATCTGCATATAAGCACCACACATGCTAGCTGATATCAGTTTCTTTCGTTCTGCACCTTTAGACGCCATCTGAAAGGCCTCTCCTTTTCTAAATTCCTAGAAGAGTCTTCTTATCTCATAAATCTTCCAGACTACAGGGTTTAAACCTTGCAGGGACTGTCACAAACATTCTTTGTGCAGATGGTGTGCCCCTGGTGTTTGGCTTTGCCACACGACTCCAATGCCTGCGGTGACTGCACCCAGATGAATCCAAAAGCCATCCGAGAATGTGGAAGGGGAGCTCTAGTTCCCAAAACACTGCAGACCTCAAGCAAGTGACACTACCAGTCGAAGTTGAAAGTGCATACCCTCTCCAGCTTCCAAAGTAGTTCCCACAGCAAATCTTCTATGTGGTCTAAATCTTTGGGTAGGTCCAAAAAGAAACAAAAGAAGTCCAAGTGGGACTCTGCTCCTTCCCAGCACTTGCTCTCCAGAGAAGGTGCGAGGGCGTCAGAGTGCCTCCCGGTCTTGCTCCTGTTCCGCCGAGGAGCAGATCCCAATCTTGGTCTAGATGAACCCCAAGTTTGTGCATCCGGGCTCTACATCGCAGCAGATCGAACCATCCTTGGCTTCTGTGCATCTTGAACATGCTTCAGGTTCCACACCAGTGTCGGTTCCGACTTTGGGTCCACCACCAAAACCTGCACTGGGCCCTTGGACATTGCCTTTGGCACCAACACCTCTGGAGCACTATCCACAACCTACCATGGTATCCAGCTATGAGCCAAATTCATCTCGACTGAGGTCTTGCCCAGATCCCGACGTGGCGCAGCCAATACTCAATGCCTCTGACTTGGACACTGTACCATTACTACACAGTCACACACAAACACTGCAGCAACCTTTTGATTTGGACATCAACCACAGTCAGCCATATGGAGACAACTATGGTGGTGATGAGGATAATTTTGCCCCGCCCTATGATGATAACTCATATGTAGATCTGCAAGATGCCAGTGAATTGGATACCCCAAACAATACTGGGTTGGTTTCCCCTCCTGGACCAGCAACTGAGGAAAATACATCCATTGCTACAGTCATTATATGAGCTGCTGGAATCCTGGACTTACACCTCCCCACTACGAAGGTAAAAACAATGTTCTGACTAAGGTCCTTCAGCCTGGCCAGGCATCGACTAAACCTCTACTACCCTTCAATGAGACTCACTGATATGTTTTTGGAAACTTGTGCAAAACCATGTTCTGGCCTTATGGTTAATAGTCAAGTTGCAAATTGCCATAGAACAGTTCCAGGCAACCTTGATTTTTGAACCCAGCATCCAACTTTTGATGGTGCAGGCATCCACCAGCAGACCGAATCATAACACCTTTCCAACTACACCTGACAGTCCAAATGTATGGAAGTGGTCAGAAAATGTTTTCATCAGCTAGCGTTGCATTTAGGTCGGTCAAAACCTGCTGCCTCCTAGGATGCTACACCCATGCACTCTGGGACACGGTTTGTGAGATTTTACCGGCAGTCCCAGAAGGTTTAAGGGCCTTCTTGGCCCAAACCATTCAGGATGGCCAGGATGCGGTAGGTTTGTCATCTAATCAGGCCTAAACATCACTGATTGTCTAGGAAGGGCTATAGAGACATAGTGTTGTTTGTGTCAGTGCTGCTCATGGATGAGAACCACAGACTTCTCTGGGGACATCCAAGTATCACTAATGGACATGCCCTTTGATGGTTCCTGCCTGCTCAGCAAACAGGCGGAGTCGGCCATGGAGCTTTTTAAGGTGAGTAGAGCCATGGCATGCTCGTTGGGCCTTTTGGCACCAGTATGGTAACCCTGCCCAACAGCCTTTTCAAGGGATATGCTAGGGGCTTGGCATATCAGCAGTGCCAGGCCTGTCTCTCAGCCCTTTCAAGGTCAGGGCCATGGCCCCAACTATCAACGACCAGGCTGTCAGGGGCAGCAAATGTTCCAATCCCAGCCACTCTGACAATAACTTCAAAACCGCTTTAGTGTGCCATTACTGTCACACAGCCATCCTGTAGAAGGCAGAGCCAGTCACTTCTTTCAGGGGTGGCAGAGCATCACATCCGACAGGTGGGTCCTTCAGATTGTCCCCCAACATCAGAATGGCTGTTGGTGGACCATCTATCCACCACGCTCTTCTCATACCATTCAACACCTTACACACCTGTCCTTCTACCTCACTCTCATTTGCCTTGTCCTTCGCTCGCTGCTCCCAATCATTAATTGCCGCCGTCTCCGCGGGGCAGTTGCCTTCGCTCATTCATACACTTCAGCAAACAATTCAAAAGTTTCAATTCCAAAGAACCATTTTCAGGAAGTTACAACATTGGATCCTTTTTCTTGAGCTCATGCCATTCTTTCAACCACAAACGTATACATGCCAACTTTTATCAACATTTCACGAGTCGAATTCCTTCGAGGGGGGGCGAGGGGGGCATAGCTGTGCCTCATCTAACTTGCCTTTACTGTTAGACATACCCATGACTTCAAATGAGGATCTTATCATTCATTTACCTCCAAGTCTCACTCAGGGAATGTTCCTTTGGCAAACTCATTCATGCACATGAAGAGTAACCCACCCCTTCTCTTAGACTCACACATACTCCTGGATGAGAACTGACCCCGCCTTTTGGTCTGCCATTTTCACTCATTCCATGGTGATGGGGAAGGGAAACCTTGGCGTACCTTTTTCCTCTCTCAAGCAACATGACTGCAGTCTGTTAATCTGTTAACCTTGACCCTCTGTTCCCCACTCTTTGGCTGCATCGCTCTCAAAGAATTACTAGGGTTAGGCATGCCAATCACCAATGCAGCCAAGTAAGGGCCAAGGACATAAGTCAGAAAAGCAGGGCAATATCACTGTTTGACATGCCTTTAATGTCTGCTTGAAGCACTACAACTTACCTCCGATCCAACAATAAGTGTCGAATGCATAGCGTTGTTCTCCACCAGAACTGTGTAAGAGCTATCCAAAAAAGCATCTGAGATGGAAGATTCTTTTAGCACAGGAAAGTCAAGCTCTGCAAAATACCATTTTACGTTTTCTAATGTTAACCCTGCTGTGTGCTCGTATCTTGTCTAGCAGGCATGTGATCTAAACAAGATGGAGTTGGCAAGTTTTCTTAAATGCAGCCTAGATGTTCACATTCCTTTTGAAGGATAATTTCAAAATGCTTATATAAAGTGAAGTAAAGTAAATGTTAGTATTTATGCAGCACTTCAAACAGTAATAAAATAAAAACACAACCCAAGACAATTCCCACACCTGTTTAGAAAAATAGAACAAGTTTTAATAAATAAAACAAGACCAAAATGACAAAACTCCAATCAGTAGAACTGGAGATATGCAATTTTACAAATTTCAGAGAAAATAGCACAAAAGGCAGAAAGCGCCAAATAGAACAACGCGCCAACTGTGGATTTCTGGTCACGCCGGACCGGGACAAAGTCACTGGTTTAGGCTGATTGTGATGGAGTGTGGGTCGGCTACAGGGACCCAGTGAGACCCGTTGAACAAGAGTGCCTTAATCTTGGCTTGAGGAGCATTGCGAGGTCCTGTGCCGAGGATGCATCACACTGCTGAGGCGATGCGTAGGTTCCGAGGAGCTGTGTATCTATGATGCAAGGTCCTGCACCATCGTCAAAGATCCCGTCGATGAGGGCTTGTAATGCGAAGTCCAGAGTCAAGGATGTGTCACCAGTTGAGGCGATGCATCTGTTCCGAAGCACTGCGAGGCTGTAATGTGAGAACCTGCGTCATCATCGAGGCTGTTGTTGAGGCGAGATTTGCGATGTGAGGGCCTGCATTAATAAGACATCGCACAGCGGCAGTACTGATGCGGGCTGAGGAGTTAATGCGGAGTCCTTGCCCTTGGAGGACCCTCGCAGCGGAGGCGATGTGTTAGTTCTGCTCGGGATTGCACCGCACAGCAGAGGAAAAGCGCCGGTTTAGTTGGATCAACAGATGGGCTGGCAGAGCATCTCTAGGCCCACTTCCAAGGGTCCAGGACTAGGGTGGCACCACTTGGTAGGGTAGGGATCACACGTGGCAGAGACCAGGTGCTGGTTTCAAGCTTGTCAGGACACCAGTGAACGAGCCCTTGGAGTCACTTTGGGGTTCTGGGTTAAACAGATGTATGTCCAGTCCTTCTTAAGCAGGCAAGAGGGCAGCAGGTCAGCACAACAGGGCAGAAGTCCTTCAGACTTCACCATAAGTAGGCAATTTTAAATTGTGATTTCAGAGACTCCAAACTAGAAAATGCACACCCAGGCTACAATGGCAGACCTGAGACATGTTAAAAGTGCTACGTAATTGGGTGGCACAATCGGTGCTGCTGACCCCCTGGTAGAATTTAGTTTACAGGCCCTGGGCACAGCCAATTCTACAATGTTTCAAAAGGAGAGCACAAACACTTTAGCACTGGTTAGAAGTGATAAAGTGCGCAGAGTCCTGACGACAGCAAAAACGAAGTCAGACACACAGGAGGGTTGAAGGCAAAAGGTTAGGGGAAAGCTACGCCAAGGATGTCCAGTCTAACAATCAATAATTTAATTCTGTGGTTGTTCTCTGTGCAGTAAACTAGGGGCCATATTTACATGAAAATGGTGCAGCACGGTGCCACAACCAATTTTGCTGAGCCTGAGCTGCATCATTTTCAAAACGCAGGGATGCGCCGTATTAACAAGAGTACGACACAATCCCTGTGCTCATCCTTGCGCCGGTGCTAAAAAGGCTGCTTAGCGCTAATGTAGGCACCCTTGCCTCATGGTGCAAGGATCCCTGCGTTGTAGGGATGATTGGGTTTGTGCAGGAAGGGACAACTTACTGCACAAAAACAATATTTAATAGTGTTTTTCTCCTTCTATGTGTGCTGCAGAATGCAGCAAACACAGAAAGAGCAAAAAAAGAGGAGAAATAAAAGTATTTCTCCTCGTTGTGCCACATTAGTGCCTCCTTGTGAAAGGCGTTAGTTTTTTTTTGGGCTCTGCCTCAGATATACAGATCCTTGTGAATCTGGAGCTGTGTCAAAAAGCCATGGGTGTTGCTGGGAACACCCACAGGAACACCCATTGCACACCCCTTTGCCACAGAAAACTGCTTGCAGAGGGCCATATTTACAAGCATGTGCTAAGCCATGCAAAGTGGCTTAGCACAGCCTTGTAACAGAGCGCCACCGGAGCGTAAAAAAGTGATGCTCCGGTGGCGCTAGGGGCTTGTAAATATGCCCCAAATTTGTGCTATTTGTATAGCGCCAACAGGTTTGTGCATACTATCGCTCAATAATTCCATCACAAGACGTCACCCCATTGGCTCTCCTCCCTCCTGAAGCAGGGGGGGTCTTTTAGCACCAGGGCCGGACTGGGATGGCAAACCAGACTTGGCAATTATGTCTGGTCGGAATGCTGCTGCACTTTTGTTGCAAGGGGCCGATTTTGCAGAACTGCTGCTAAACCGGCCCCCAGCAACAAAACCGGCCCTCACCCTTCCGGCCCACCGAGGAAACGCCCGGTGCCCTCTACGTAGGGTGAACAAATTTTCAGAATGAAAAACTGGGACAGGCACAGACATAGAAATAGGACTAAATGTCCTAGGAGGTCTCGGGGCTTCATATTAAAAAAACAAAAATTATTTTCACATTACCTCCTGTTCTGTGAATAGCCCCAGGGTCCGGCTGCTGGTGGGCCCGGCCTTGACCCATGGCCTCTGCAGCCCTGATTCATACCTCATTAAATCCTGCTGTGCTGCTTGAATGAGGTAAAGCAGCACAGCTAGTAGAAGAGTTTAAAGAAGTGAACTTCTGTCCCTGTTTTTAAGAGTGCCGGTTGAAATATGAGCCTGCACAACACTATGATTAATGTGCAGGTCCACCCGACCCTCCCTTAAAAACCGGACATTTCTTTGTTTTAGGGGAAAGTGTTTGGACGCTGGGCCCGAGACAGTTGTTCAAAAAACTGGACTGTCCGGGCAAAACCGTGACGTCTGGTCACCCTAACTCGACGGGCAGTCCGGCCCTGTTTAGCACCCATGCCGAAGCCTGCGGCCAGGGCTGGTTCTAGGATTTTTGGGACCCTGGGCAGAAAGGGAATGTGAGAGGCTCCTCTAATTTACATTAGTGAAACATTCAGGTCTCTGGAAGCTGCTTTGTGCAGACTCTTTCTGGGCCGCAACTCCTCCGCTCAGCCACCTTACAAGCATCTCTTTTACAGCTCCTCTCGGGCTGAAGGAGTAAGAATTGTTTGTGGGCTGAAAGTTAAAACTGTGGGGGCGCTAAAGTGCTGGACAAAGGGCCTCCCGCAGTGTCTCTGAATGGGCAGCCCGGCAGGAGGCCTAATTGCAGGACAAACCTGCAAAATGTGTCTCATTGTAACTGGGACAAGAGGAAGTGTCTCCTTCCCCTAGGCCTCCCCTCACCATCCCTGAGAGGCCCAGGGAGGGAGTCCCCTCCCTAGGACTAGTTGCAAGGAGACACCTCGGCAATCCCGGACTTCGAGAGGGGGTAACCAGTGCTGGGAGGTACCTTCTCACTGTTTCTTCCACGCCGCGGGCGCGCCTTCTAAAGCTCTTCACAGCAGAGTCTGTGCACGCGCCTGACTGCTCCACAAAACTAGTGCTGCTTGGGGTCGTATTTCAAGTTTAAAAAATAAACCACACAAATTTCGTCGACACATTTACATTTCTTTATATAACCACTGAACATTCCCCATCGACAAGCGTGTTCTTAGCCAAACATAGTCATAATAACAGTATAACAGACATGGTCATTAAAATAGCATAATAACCAGTTTTTCTTCCTATTGATTCTTAAGGTGAGAGCGCCACCTCTTGGATTCTAATGAGAACACATTAGCCTTTAATGTAACCTGATAGTTAAATTTAAAACTTTTCAAGCCAGCCTCTTATTTCATTCCCAATGGACTAAGCAGGGACAAGTTATGTATCACATCGGAGTCATCCATCCTGCCTCAAAATTAGTTTTCTGTCCCCTTTTCTGATGTCAGGATCAACCCGATCCATTGCAGACAATGAAAACTCCGTCCGGTTTTCCATTGTGTATTTCCACGAAGTGTAGTCTTTCTGGTACAACGTGATGTTAATCGGTGGTATGTGTTCTGAAATATGTGTCTTCAATCTACAAATTCTTCTCCCTACGTATGTAAACAGTAGATGCAGTCAAGCATTAGAAAAACAAACGTAAATTAAATTAATTCTTTCCTCTGAGTGTGAGAGCAAAATTTGAAAAAAGCCACAAGTGGAGTTATGTGCTAGAGGTTGCTGGCACTCTCATGGCACCGTATAATTTTGCTCTGTGCCTGCAGCCTTTTTTATAGGTAAGTAAATCAATGTAATGCTTTGTGTCACTTTGTGCTGCTTTGCATTTATTTGAGTGACTCATAAAATCTTAGTAACTCCTTCGGTATAACTGGCAGGCATGTGCTTTTCTGCACTCCCCAGGACGTGAAATGATTACAAGTCAGCAGAGCCTTCAAATTAAGGTGTTTTTTAAAAAGTCGCTCACACTTCATTATCCACCGCACTGCTACGCGCTGTGTCCCATAACGCGATAACCACACCCCGGTGGTCATCACGCACAAAATAGAAACACTTCCCACCTAGGATTAAAACACAGCCAGCATCCTTCCAACCACACACCCTACAGCATGCTACCCATGTAGGCAACTGCTTCAACGCCCCAGATAGGGGTATCAAGCACTATATAAATTTTCTATACAATGCAAAAGGGGTTTCCTAGACCAATCAATCAAGGATTTACAAAAAGCATTGCAAATCACCCGTGAGGGGCTCAAGGCGCTGGAATTGCTAGCTGCTTCGTAGTGATCTGTTCATTGGAACAGCCAGGTCTTGAGTCCTTTCCTGAATTCCTGGAGCAATGGGGTGGTCTTGAGGTGCAGGGGAAGGTGGTTCCGAGCTCCTGAGGTGCAGGGGAAGGTCGTTCCAAGCTTTTGCAGCTAGGTGAGAGAAGGAGCGTCCTCCGCTGTTGCTTCGAGGGATCCGGCGGGTGTGTGCGACGAAGAGGGAGGCAGATCGTAACTGCCTGGTCAGTTGGTGGAAGGTCATGTGTTTGTTGATGTATGCTGGTCCTTCATTGTGCAGGACTTTGTATGCGTGGGTCAGCATCTTGAACTGGCATCTCTTCTGGATCAAGAGCCAGTGTAGCTTCTTGAGGTGCAGTGTGAAGTGGGTCGGTCTCGGGAGGTCAAGGATGAGTCTTTCCAATGAGTTTTGTATTGTCTGTAGTCTCTTTACGAGGCGCGCGGTGATTCCTATGTAGAGTGTGTTTCCGTAGTCCAGCCAGCTGGTGACGAGGGCCTGAATGACGGCCCTTCTGGTGTAGACTGGGAGCCACCTGAAGATTAGGCCTGGACGGCGCGGAACTCCATGAAGTGACAAAAAAACTCAGTTAAACTACACGGAGTTCCGTGAGCGGCAGAGTGCGTTACCTCGCGCCGTTCACGCTGATTTTTAGCGCCGGGTGTTTGTCCTGCGCTGCAAAATCAGCACGAATGGCATCACGTGCAGCACAAGAGGGCGCTGCTTCTATCTGCCGCTTGAGTAGAAGTTCTACTCGAGCAGTAACTTCCTCAATGCAAACGGAAGGTTTCTCAACTCGAGTGGTAGCGACCATGCGTGACCGCCCACGTTGAGAAATTGCTCTGGGAATAGGTCGGGCATTGGATTTTTCTCGCTCGTGCTCCCCAACTTACCATTGGCGAGAGCGAGCGAGCAAAAAACTTCTCTCCACCAAGGCCTACTGAAGATGTTGCGGACCATGCGTAGGATGTGGAAGCAGGCGGATGAGACTGCGTTTACCCATTTCTTCATAGATAACTTGCTGTCCAAGATAATGCCAAAGTTGCGGGCTTGGTCTGTCAGGGCGGGGGATGGGCAGAGTTCAGCAGGCCACCATGCATTGTTCCATGGCGAGGTGTTGTTCCCAAAGATGAGGACTTCCGTTGTGTCCGTGTTGAGCTTGAGACAGTTGCCCTTCATCCAGTCTGCGACATTCATCATACATCTGTGGAAATTGGCGCTGGTGGTGGAGGTGTCTTCTGACAGTGAGAGGGTGAGCTGGGTGTTGTCGACATAGGAATTGAAGTTGAGTCTGCATGATCTGACAGTGTTGGCCAGGAGGTCATGTACGTGTTGAAGAGGATGGGGCTGAGGGATGATCCTTGGGGGACACCGCAGATGATCTTCTTTGGTTCAGAGGTGAACATTGGGAGACGGATTCTCTGGGTTCTTCCAGTGAGGTATGAGGTGATCCATTTGAGGGCATCTTAGAAATGAGGGTCTCTAGTTGACAATTGTTTTTCCAAATAGGGACCCTTCTTTCTAGTCAGTCAAAGGGGGATAAACTACTGAAATAACCCCTGCTCACCCCCTTTGTAGCTTGGCACGAGCAGTCAAACTTATCTCAGAGGCAGTGTGTAAACCATTTGCACATAACAAACAGTAACACAGTGAAAACACTACAAAAGGACACCACACCAGTTTAAAAAACAATAACCAATATTTTATCTGTGCAAACAAGACCAAAAATGATAAAAATCCACCATACAGTTATCAGAAATATCAATACTCAAAAATAGACTTGAAATACAGTTCTTTGAAGTCGATAGCTCCGTCCGGGGCTATCACAGTGTCGTGAACAACAAATCCAAACAGTTCTGGCTGACCACGGTGTCGCGGGCCAGCTACTGCGTCGGGAAGACCCGCAAAACAGTGCCTTTAGAAATGCAGGGCCATGGTGACCTTTCGTTGAGCCCCGAAGAGCCAGCATCCGCAGGCGTCGGTTCCGGAGGTCGGTGCAGGAGTTGTCGGGACCTTGAAGTCACATGCGTTGCAGATTGAACTCCTCGCGGTTGAAGTCAGGAGTGCCGGCGTCGGCAGGCGTCGGGGCTAAGGTGTGAAGTGCAGCGTGTGGCGTGCAGTGCCCTCAGGTCGTGGTGCAGGCAGCGGCTCAGTGACGGTAATCCAGCGGCGTCGGTGAGACCAGGTCTGTGGTGCGAAGTGATGTGGTGCTCGTCGTGGTGCTGGCATGTCACTGTGCAAGTAGCGGCATCGTCGTTGCTGAAGCTCTGTTGTCGGCTGACGAACTGGAGTCGATGGCGCCGGCAAGCCAAGGCTGCGGTGCGGGATGAGGACGGTGCATTGTGTAACTTACGAGCTGTGCCCTTGAACCACGGTGCAACCAGCAGCACCATGTCAGCGTGGAACATCGTCATTGGTGCTACCAGGGCAACGGTGTGAAGCGAGGCTGTACGGAGTGCGGTCCCCTCAGGTCACGGTGCAAGCAGCGGCTTGGTGGCGGCATCGGGTGGCGTTGTCGGTGAGACCAGGGTTGCGGTGTGAAGTACGGTGGTGCCCTCTGAGGTGCCTTCAGGACATGGAGTCGGCAGCGGCATCGTTGATGGCATTGCGTTGCTTTTTCTGCTGTTGCAGCACAAATCACACAGTTCTCAGTGCTGGTAGCAGATGAACTTGAAGTCTTTGCTGTTCCTGAGACTTCTTGAACAGGGGGCAAGCTCTACCTCAAGCCCTTGGGGAAACTAACACAAAGAAGTTGCAGAAAGTTCAGTCCAGTCTTTCACTGCCCAAGACAGAAGCAGTCACTTCAGGCCACACAGCAAAGCACACAGCAAAGTGGTAGTTCCTCCTCATAGCTTCTCCAGCTCTTCTTCTTGGCAGTCTTCTTGTTCCCAAAAGAGTTCTAAAGTTCTGGGGTCTGGGCCCCAATATTTATACTGCATTTCTCTTTGTTCTCTTGGGCAGAGAGTGTCTGTGCTTAGTCCAAACCAGTTTGGTCCTCTCTGGCACAGCTTCTCGGCAGGAGGTGGATACAGCATTGTTCAAGGCAGACCAGGCCCATTCAGGTGCAAGGAAATCTCCTCCCACTACTCTAAATGAGGCCCAGGTCTATTCAGCCCAGCCCTGACTCAACCAGGAAAGGCAGGACACACGTCAACCCCCCACCCAGTGGCTGTCTGAAGAGAATTCACACCCCCAGCCCCTGTCACTCCAAAGCCAGACAGTCAATCCATAACCCAGCAGAGGCACACAGGATGGCTAAGCAAGAAAATACCCACTTTCTGAAAGTGGTATTTTCTAACACATAAAATAAAAATCATCTTTAATAAAAGATGCATTTTTATATTCTGAGTTCAGGCATACTAAACTCCACCTTCCTATCTTGTCCCAGTGGGAAGTTATACTTATAAGATGTTATAAGTAAACTCCCATTCTATCCTATGGGGCAGATAGTGAAAATCGAAATACACTGTATTTCACTATCAGGACATGTCACACACACAAGGACATGTCCTACCATTCACATAGTAAGAACACGAGGGCACCACATTTCGATCCCCATCAAGCTGCACAGCCAATCTCTGACTAATCCAATGAGTTAAATAAATAATCAACTCTTCAGTTATTCCACAATTTTTCAATATTATTCATCCTTTTTTCTCCCTTTATTTTCTTCAATCCTTTGTACTCATGTTCGTTTATACGTTGCTATTCATAAAAGCACACAGGAGAGTGACTGTTTCCACATGTCACGCTTTATTAAAATCACCCAATGCATTTCGGGAAAATCCCTTCTTCAGGGGTGTCTAAAATACAAGAAATTAATCATTGTCAGTTCCATGATTATACTCGTGTTACAATGAGCATGCTGTACACAATCATGTTTCAAAATTGTTCAAACTTTGCAGCGATATTACTTTAAATGCCTGTTAATCATTTGTTGCTGCACTCATAGCCTTAAGCACCACCCATATTGCATGTCTCAAATGTCAGACCCCTCGCGTATCTAAAAACCGACATCCATGAATACTCACTGGTTCCTGACCTTCTGTTCACCCCTAGAGCCTATGTATAATCTCGATTATAATAATATTCTACAACGCGCTTACCGTGACATGTGCTGTTTAAACCTCCAAATCAAGTAGCTTCTCTAAATACTCTCGTGTTTTATCATTGTTCAAATCCATCTCACGGTGAAACCTGCGTACTGCTCCCACACATCTTAAAGACGGAAGCTGCAACAAACTGGTGTGAACTAACGCTCGCCTATATCACTCCCACCCCCTTCAGGTGAACTATCACGTGCCGTGAAGCACGCGCTAAACTGAGCGCTGGACTCCTACGATTACGGGACGCCTCACTCTGATACTGCTGGTCTATAAAACTCCAGTGCCCAGAATGCCCCTGTTCATACGTGGCAAAAAACTACAGATGGCGCTCCCCACCCAAATGGCTGTGCAATGCTAATCCTCTAAACAAAATAATCCAAAACATGAACAAATTGATTAAAATAGCAAAATTTGAATCATCCATAAATTGTATCACGGATACATTGAATTACTGCTAAGTAATCGAATTGCATTGTAAATTCAATTTCTTGATAAAAAAAGATCATGCATGACAGGAAAAACAGAACTCCTGCGTTCTCGATGTTGTTAATATTCTGTTACCATTCACATACTCTGCACCCTCCCATAGAGGTACTTTGGGCCTACCTTAGGGGTGACTTACATGCAATACAAGGGAAGGTTAGGGCTTGGCAAGTGGGTGCACTTGCCACATGTACATGGCAGTAAGCACTGTGTGCAGACACTGCAGTGGCAGGTCTGAGAACCCTATGAAAGGCTGCTCGTGTGGGTGGCACAATCAGTGCTGCAGGCCCACTAGCAGCATTTGATTTACAGACCCTGGCACTCTCAGTGTACTTTACTAAGGACTTACCAGTAGATCAAATATGCCAAAAATGGAAACACCAATCCATAATACAATTTACTAGGAGAGCATATGTACTTTAGCACTGAATAGCAGTGGTAAAGTGCCCAGAGTTCTAAAACCAACAAAAACAGGGTAAAAAATAGGAGGCCAAAAAGTCTGTGGGTAAACCCGCTGAAAAAGCCAAGTCTAACACAACCCCTTCCCAGCCTAAAGCCAGGGTAGACTAATCAATCACTTGATGGACTTCCCTGCTTGGGGTGATAGAACATAAACCTGGCCCACAACATTGGGGGCATGTTCTGGTTCCACGCCTTGTACTCTGCGACTGGCCAGGACACCGGGGTGGGCTCTCTCACACCCTGTCCTCCCCACTGGGGTTCCGTACCCTCCCCTGTTGAGAGGCACCCCCAGACTCTAGAATTGTCAGGGTGACTGGGCCAGCCATCCTGCAGAATTCTCCCACCAGTTCAGGGGTGCTATCCTACAACTGGTTACTCAGCTCAGAGTCTGTACCCTGAAGCTGACCAGGGCACTGGGGTGGGCTCTCCCACACCCGGTCCTCTCTCCTGGGGTCCCATACCCTCCACTGTGGAGATGTGCCCCTAGGCTCTAGAATTGTCAGGGTGACTGGCCCATCCATCCTGCACAATTCTCCCACCAGTTAAGGGGTGCTATCCTGCATCTGGTTTGCCAGCCTTGGGGCTGTACCCTTAGGCTGGACAGGGGTCAGAGGTGAGGCTTCCCTCCCCCTGCCCACCCCCCTGGGGCTCTGCACCCTCCCAACCGGAGCGGTACCCCCAGAAGGCAAAATGGTAGGGACACTGCTAGCAGTCGCCCCTTCCTCCAGGTCAGGGGAGACACCCTGCACCTGACCCTCCAACCCGGGGTCTGTACCCTGAGGCTGGACCTGTGCTTGGCAATCCAGAACTTCCGGAGGAGTACGCCCCCCCCCAAGGAAAACACACTCCTCTTGAGTTGTTTGACAGTCTGCCTGGTGCAGGTCTCCCGCCTCCTGTCCACCTGACTGTGCGTGAAGACCCCCCAGGCCAGATGTGGCCTCCCCAGGGTAAATCCTGGGGTGCTCTGACCTCAGAGCTGGCAACCCCTGACCCACTGGTCCTTCCACTGGGGACTGTCTCCCTCCCTCACCCCTTGCTCTGGACTCATGCACCCTCCCAACGGATGTGGTGCTGCCAGACACCAGAACTGGGGGAATGCTGGTTATAGCAACCCCCCCAGCTCACCTGACACTTTGGGACCCCCCTCAGGGGATGTCCTCTTGGTATAGACTAGGCCCCCTCCTGGTGTTCCCTCATGGAACCAACCAGGCCCTGGGATGGGATTTCAGGCACCTTGGGCCTCAGCGCACTCCCACTCCCTTTACTCAGAGACAGGACATGGGACCCCTCACCTATCCCAATACACTGGGACCTATCTGGGTCACTACCAACCTCGCCTGTAGGAAGGTGGAATCTGACTATATGGTTGCCCCCACTTTTTTTATGGTGTTTTGCTGGTTTATGACTTAGTTGGACTGGGATCCTGCTATTCAGGGCCCCAGTCTATCTGCTTTCTCTGTAAAAAGGGTTCCATGTGCCTTAGGCACATCTCTGATTGGAATCTGGAGTGCCCTTATAAGTCCCTAGTATATGGTATACTATGTACCAAGGGCATAGGTCCCTCAGAGGCCTACCAGGGGCTGCAGCATGTATTGTGCCACCCCTGGAAGGCCATCCAAACTGACACCACAGGTCTGCTACTGCAGCCTGGGTAAGGTGGTGCATGCACCCCTTACTGTGATATAGGTTACCTATATCACTAAATACATACATACATATAAACCTATAAGTCACTCCTAAGGCAGGCCTTATCAATCCTAAAGGCAGAGTGCATGGTTCCTATGTGAGAGGGTGCCCCTGCATGAGCAGGGCCCCTCTGCAGCGTTCGGAGACCATCTCTGATGCTGTTTGTAGTGCAGCCTGACCATATACTCTTAAGCGCATTATATCCTCGCGGTAAAATGCTAACTTTGGAATGGCTGCACCTAAACATGTCGTGTTTGGTGTCAAACATCTTGGAATACTACCCCCGCCAATCCTGGCGGCGGGGGTAGCATTCCACCCTTCTAGAGGGAAAGACATGTTAACTCTGACTAGTCCGGTAACTTCTTTCCAGAGCCCTGGCATCACAAAATGGATGCTGCTGCCACAGACACGAGTCTGGCCTCCTGCTGCTGGACGAAACTCCGGCAGGGGAGGCCTGGACAATAGGTTTCCTGTCCCAGGGAGGTGTGACCACCTCCCCAGACAGGATAATGTGTATTGGGGCTGGGCGGGAGCACTTTCGGGTGCTTTGAAGTCCTGCACTGGGGGCACATTTGGTGTCCCTAGTGCATACCCCAGTTCAAACCGGATCAGGGGCTTGCAGCCCCTGCTTTGGCGCGAACTGGTCAAAGGGAAAGGGGTGTAGCCACCCCTCTGCCCTGACCCACCCATAGGTGGGGCCACAGAGTAGTCCAACCCCTATTTTTAGAATAAAGGTAGGAACCCAGTCCTTAGGACTTTAGATTATCCCTGGACGAAACTCTGAAACTGAATCCTGGACCTTCGACGCTCTACTCACGATTAGAGGACTGAAGAATCTCCCTTGGGGTCAAGGAGTGACTCCCTGCTTGGCAGGCACCAAAGAAGCATCTGTCCGGTTCGCATTTCTGAAGCTCCCGTCGGACGCCGAAGTCATCGCATCACCAGAGGTGGATTCTCAGACTTCCCCGAGGCTACCCTGAGTCCCCAGCAAAGCTGAGGCCCGTGGCTATCGTGGGTGACTTGAGACCATGACCCCTGGACACCGAGCACATTTGCAAGTGCATCCTCTTCTGGGTCTCCCAAGAAGTCGTGCTTTGGGCTCCGAGTAGCCCTAGCCTCCAGCACCACCTGCACCGAAGATCACTGGCCCCCATTCCACGAGTGTCCTGTAAGCCAGATCCATGTGCGGCGTCACGAGGCTCCTTCGCGGTTGCTAGCCCGTTGGCTAGTAGCCCTTAACGAAGGTCAATCCTTTTCTTACTTGGCATCCTGGTTGCTCCAGGCCTGCCCTCACTTACCCTCGCTGGGTGAGTTCTACAGACCTTGCTGGTCTGCACCATCGACGATCTACATCTTCACCGAGACTTGCCGTTGCCAAGGCTTGTTGGGTCCAATCCGGTCGTCGACACCTCAGCACTCGACAGACATCGTGTACCAGCCCGAATCCTGCTCCTGGTCACGGACAACGCCTCCTGGATCTCGTGGCTGAAGAGTCAAGACAACCGTCAACGCACCTGAAGCACTTGACATCGGTGGGCATCTGTCCATCGCCTTCCTGGTCACTGTCTAGTGACCCAGACTCTGTCCCCTCTGCTTTCAGGTTCTTCAGAACTCCGATCCACTCTTGGATCCACCCGGACACTTTTCTCTTGGCCGCCAGCAGCACTTTGCAGCAGATCGCCATTCGAATCGACGACGAAACCCGACCCCGAAAGGCACCTATGCACCCGGCTTCCCTGGGTGAGGTAACACGAGTACTCCGGTGCTCCCGTGGGTAGAGACTCTTCAAAGTCCTAGATCTCAAAGGGTTTTGTCCTAGTCCTCGTTTAAGTGTCCCTTTCCTCTATTTTCCCGATCCCGACTTTCTCCATAGAAGTTAACGGCGCATCGCGGTTGTGTATTTACACTGCACGCGTCTCCCGTGGGTCCCCTGTGTCACTACCTTGGGTGGTTCCTTGTGGTCCAAGCACTTCTAGAGGCTCTAGGCCTAGTGTCTAGTTCAGTCGTGGTTCGCATACCACTTTATTGGTATATGGTTTGGTACGCCCCTAGGGCCCAAACGTGTATTTGTGCTATTACTGTGATTTAATAACTTATGTACTTCGAACTCTAGCCTCATAAGAGGGTGTGTTTAGCAATAAATACATATATTTTGAATATATACCTGGTGTGGTGCTCTTTCATTTGGTCACTCAAGAGATTATAGACTGGTAAAACAAGCTGCTTTACATTCCTTCAAGACTTAGCCTGAAGGCTGCTCTCCATAGCTACCACTAGGATAGCTTTCAATAAGGTTGTCTTTAACCTATCTCCAATAAGGGGTTGTTTGGACTGGTGCAAGGTGCCCACTATAATTAGTGGACAGCATATGCCAGGCCAACTTCTCACATCGCCTACCTCACCTGGTTGGAGAAAACCTGAGCCACCTCCTTTAGGATCACTCCCATATGGGGGGAGCAGCCTGAAGCCCCAAGAGCCCAGCTCTGGAAGTTTACTTCAGCCCCAGAAGGGTGTAAGAGGAGATCTTAGATCCGCGCTGAACTTGTGAAACTGTATCGACGAGTAGCGATTGATGTAACATGCATGATCAGGAACCCGTAATAAAAAGAGGTCTGCGGTTGCTACAAGAAGCGCTGGTGTGTCCTCAACCTCCTCGATCCCACTCTATCTTGCATTTCACAGCGACTATGGTCTCTTAATACAATCTAAATTGATTAAAAGAAAAACAATGCTGCAATAAGGAGATCATGTCGGCAAACAAAGAGAGGCTCGGAGTTTTTGATTGTGCTTATCTGTTGCAACAACGATTGAGCCCAAACAATACCTAAGCAAAAGCGGAGCGCCGAATACAATTGCGCCCTTTAAACACCATGTATATAAAGCAATAACAACAGTATTCATACACACATAAGTCGCAAACAGAAAAAGCAACACTTATCTCATGGCTGCTGGAGCAGCAAAGAAATAGGAAGGACATTGGAGACAGCAGGTCTCAGGCCATGATTGGTAGATGGTATGGTGGTATCGTGGGGCTGTTCATGGGAAATGACGTTTTTTTGTGGTTTACTGAAAGGTTTATTGTAATTTCATAGGCTGCTGCGTTTTTGCAGTAAAGCGGGAGAAGCATAATCTGAAGCCTCCGGTCCTGACATAGAATCTTTCTTGTTACTGTGATTTTAATGGCTCACTTCATACAAATTCAGAGGAAATGTATTTGCTTTAGACGAGGAGAGTTTGAGGGCTGTTCATATGACGCGTATTCACGTAATATCAAGGGCTCACGTCCTGCCGTGATGCTTAACTCTTCCACCTGTGTAGCTTGGAGGTGGTGGGAAGCAGAGAGGAGCACGGCTCACTGATTTACATTCATTCGTGTCTTTCATCTAAGCGCTTTTCTCATTACCTTGCAATATACCTCAACCAGTGTGGTTCAAATAACTTTTTTAATTTAGGGTTTCCAACTGCACTTCTGAAGTTTCTAAACGCCGTAAGCAAACAATGTTTTATCAACAATGTATTTTGTCTACGTTTTTAACTCTTTAATTCCAGCTGTACACAATTTGTTTGAAAGAGTCATTGTTTTTTTTCCACATATTAGAGCATTCTTTGTTCATGCCCAGGAAAAACTTTCCTGTACACACCTCTTTAAAAGCCATCTTTTGCGAAGTCCCTAGGTTACTAGGTTGGTAGTGCCTATTTACCGGGTCGTCGGGTAAATAGTGAATTGTTTCTGCTATTTACTTGGCCACTGGCTAAACCGTAGAAATTAATTACTATTTGGCCAGAGGCCTTAACAGTAGCAGAAAAACGTCACTATTTGCCCGGCCGCTAGCTAAATAATAGAGTTCTTGCACTGTTTGGCCGATGGCCATGGAAATACCTGAAAATCCTCACTATATACCTGGCTGTTGCCTAAGTAGTAGAGATTCTACACTGATCAGCTGGCAGCATTGCAAATAGCAACAAAAAAAAAAAATTATTTACTCGGCTCCTGGCTAAAAGAGATTCTGAACTGTTCGGTCGACGGTGGTGTTAATAGCAGAAAAACTTCACTATTTACCTGCCTACTGATGAAATAGTAGAGATTCTGCACTGGACGTCTGTCATCTGTCCAAATAGCAGGAAAACTTAAATATTTACCCCGTTGCTGACTAAATAGTAGAAATTATGCACTGTCCAACTGGCAAACGTGCAAATAGCAAAAAAAAAAGCCACTATTTACCGGCCACTAGTAGAGCTCCTGCACTGTGCGGCTGGCGACTATGTAAATATCAGAAAAACGTCACTATTTACCCGGTCGCTGTCAAAATAGTAGTGATTCTGCACCATTTGGCCAGCAGTTTTTAGAAAACGTCTCCCCTCCATGAGGCTGCCAACATCATATCGTAAAGGGACCCCTTCCCCTTTGAAAATTAGTTACCACCCCAACGTGGGGGTCATTAGCTCCT
Source organism: Calotriton arnoldi (assembly GCA_963921515.1). Classification (NCBI taxonomy): domain Eukaryota; kingdom Metazoa; phylum Chordata; class Amphibia; order Caudata; family Salamandridae; genus Calotriton; species Calotriton arnoldi. The sequence goes on from CAWUFW010007902.1 coordinate 556,479, forward strand.
CAATGATTTGCGACAGCAATTGCAGTCATAAACTATCAATAAATTCCTTTCCTATTTGCAATTTAGAAATTATCGCAAAAGTCCTTTTACTAGTCTAAAGATATTTCCAACTCACAAAAAGGGTTTTGCACATGATAATTACTTTTGTGGTTACAAACCATGTGATTTTGCGACATGAGCCCCTTAGTGCTAAAACTGGCTTAGATACAGGTACTAACTTATAAGTCTAAAGGTCCCAAATGTTTGAATATTTCCAAGTTCTTTTGACCGACATGGCACAGAATGCCACTCTATTACACCATGAGCCAAGACATAGCAACTTGGGAGGCTTTTATTGAGCAGTCTCATGCTCCACAAATGCTCCTGCTCCTTTACATTTACCTGCAGATGTGACTAACGATAAAGATGATTAGAATCTTTACAAGATCAGTAAAAGATGCTTACTCTTCTAAAGCTATATACTCACTCATACTGACAAAGCCACTGGAATGTACAAGGACCAGATAATAGGATTACCAAAAGGCTCCATGTTATAAGAACACCTCTTTTTCTGCAGCAAATCAGTGCATTCTGGAATTATTAATTCTGGTTCAGTTCAATTAAACAAATCAGACTAAAACACCTCAAAACAGTGATTTGTAAAAGCAAAAACCAGAAATTAAAATGTTGTATCTCAGTAACAAAGAGCCATCTAATATTTAAGGTGAATTTCATAGAATACAATTGCATAGGGCCCTTATAAAGTGACCAACGGAGTATAATTTAGAGGCTTCATTCCAATCTCATGACAGAAGTAAGAAAAACCATGGGCCTGATTTAGAATTTCGAGTACAGAGTACGGAGTTAACTCCGTCAGGATGGTGGAGGACAATACCTCCAACATCCTGAGAGACCTCCGCCCGCCGAATTTAGAGTTGTCCACTGGCCCTGTGCACAAATCTCTACATTGACAGAAACAGCTGTCATGGCGGTTCCCGTCTATGCACAAAATATTTAAAGGACAGTACAGTCAGACATGATGGCCCGCTAGCAAACGTATGAAAAATGTTTGTTTTTGGAAAACAAACTTCCAAAGCAGGAGTTTGTTTTTGAAAAACAAAAAAATTAATGGTCCCACATGCTGGGAGCTTTCTTCTAGAGTGACGGGCCATTATTTTTTTTCCTGTCCATTACAGCCAGGTTTTTATTGTAAGTAGGGTAGATGGTATAAAGTCCTTCCTTCAATGGCCCGGACTTTGTCGGGCCTTCAGAGTAAGTATTCTTTTGAGATGCCACAAGCAAAGTAATGGGACTATAGTAAATTGAACTGAATGTCATTGGAGTATGAAGGAATTTTCCCATTAAGTCAGAGAAAGACATATATACATCAAAGACACAGAAGAAAAGAGACAGAGATTTTTATTAATTGACTTTATTACAAATATTGTACGAAATAAGACACTGAATAAATAGAGACATTTTATTACCTCTGATTTTTTTGCAAATGCTTACCAGTTCTATACGTGGGCTGAAGAGGTGGAGGTTTCTATGGGTTGACATTATAAGAAGCATAAAAAAGAACCATTATTATCATTATTATTTTCCTAATACATGTGGCCTAAACTCACATAGGTGTCCTCCTACTTCTGGCCTTCTTCCTTCACTTCCAAGTCTTTCTTTGCCTTTAGGCATTGGTCCTCCGCCCAGTCCTGTTCCAAGAATCCATTTTCTAGGTTGTTTTGGTTCTCTTGATCCTCATTCTTGCCTTGGTCTAACTAGTTCTGGTCACACTGGTACTGGTTTCCTGAATCTGGGGGTCCTGGTTTTAGTCCTTCCTGACCCTGGTCTTCCTTTGTGGAGCATGAGGCCGCTCATCCTGGTTCATCCTTCTATTAGCTCTTCCTCAGCCTCCTGATCCTGATACTACTGGTCCTCATCCTGACTCTGCTGGTCTCCTGGATCCTTATCCATCTTGCCCGGTTGTCCTGGTTCTCCTAGGGCTGGCACTCCTAGTCTTCCTGGTTTGGGTCATCCTGATTCTCCTTACCCTGGTCCATTTCCGTGTAGTGCACCTGGTACTGCCTCCACTAGACCTGGTCCTCCTTTTTAGGTCCTCTTGGTCCTTGTGGCTTTAGTTGTCCTGGTTCCCCTGATCCTTATACACAAGTTCCTATTACTCATGGTCCACTTGGAACTTCAGGTACTGGTCTCTGGGTTCTGACCTCTCTGGTCCTTGTAGGCCTGTTCCTGCTTATTCTAATCCTTCTAGTCCACCTAATCCTCCCCCATCTGGTCCCTGGTTTTAATGGCATGAGTCCACCTACTCTTGACTTGACTAGTTCTCGGGATTCTCCTCCAACATGCATTTATACTCTTGACCTTAGTTCTCCTGCTAGTTATCATCTTGGAGTAACTTGTCCACTTTAACCTGATCCTCTTTGTTCAGGTCATCCTGTTCTCAGCTGTTCTTAGCCACCCAGCTTGGCCATCATGGCTCCTGTCATCCTGGCCTTTCTTGTCCTTGTCCTCCTTTTCCTCCTCAATATTGGTCCTGCTTGTCCTGGTATACCAGGTCCTGAATCTCTGGGCCTTTGCGAATAGAGCTTCCACTTCCTCTTGGTTGTGGCGCCACTAGTCCTCACTGCCCTGGTCCTCTTAGCTCTTGTCCTGTTGGCTCTGGTTGCCTGGCCTTCTCATCTTTATTCTTCTGGACCTGTTCTCCCAGTCTTCCTCACTCTCAGTCTGATTTGCCTAGCAGTGGCCTTCCTATTCCTGGTCCTCACAGTCCGTGCTGTCTTCCTGGTTCTGTGCCCACTAGACTTGATCCTTTTGTTTCTGGTCCTCCTTTTTTGGGTCTTTGTATGCCTAATTCTCTTGGTTCTGGTCCTTCTGGCCATCCTGGTCCTTTCAGGCCCCCTTTATCTAGTTTTTTCTTTTCCTCCTGATGCTCTTGACCCTCGTACATGTAACCTGCTACTTCTAATATATCTCATCCTGCTCATCTGATTCCAAGAACATCAGTTCCTGATCATGCTGGTTCCCTCGGTCTACCTGGTCTCTTGTATCCTTGCCCTCTTAGGCCTTGACCTCATAGCTCTTGTCTTCCTGCTTTGGATCATCCTTGGTCCTTGTCCTTATAGTCCTTCTGGTACTGCACCCAATGGTCTGGGCTCTCCTGGTCCTCTTTTTTTTGGGACCTTTTAAACTTTGCCATTTTGGTACTGGTCCTCCTGGACATCCAGGCCCAGTTCCCTTGCTCTTCCTGGTTGTTCTGGTCCTCCTGATCTTCCTCACCCTGCTACCCCTAGGTCCAGGTGTTTCTGCTCCACTTGGAACTCTGACCCCGGGCCATATGTTCATGGTCCCGCCAGCACTCCTACGCCTGTTACTGGTCCTATTCATGTTGATCCGTCTAATCCTCCTCGATCTGGCCCAGATACCCTTGGATCTGATCCTCCTGGTATTTTTGATACTGAGCCCCTCATCTTCCTTGCTTATTCTGGCCCCCAGTCCTATTGACCTGGATCTTGTCTTCCTGGATCTTGGCCTCATACTTCTGCACAAACTCATCATGGCCCTCCTTTATCTGATCCTCCAGGGCCTGGACATCCTGTTGATCACCTTCCTGGCCACCCTGTTCCTAGCTCTGTGGCATGGATTTCCCCAGGCTGTGATTATCCTGATTTGGTCCTGATCCTCTTTTTACTCCTCATCCTGGTCCAACTAGTCCTGGTACTCATGGTCCTGATCCTCTTTGCCCAGATATTCCTAGTCCACTTAGTCCTTTGTTTCTTGGTCCTGGTTTCCTTGTTTTTAATAGACTGTGTCCTTCTTAATATTCTGTGCTCATTTTCCCTGATCCTTTTGGTCCTGTTCCTTATAGTTTGGGTTCTCCTAGACCTGACCCACCTGCTATATTTGTCTTGGTCTCATTGGATGTGGTCGTCCCGGTCCTTCTTGTCCTATGTGTTTGTTAATATAAATGTTGCCTTTTGACCATCATGGCCCTTCTGGGTTTCCACAGTCTTAACCCATCTGGCCCTGCTCTTTTGTGGTCATCTTGGCCCTACTCAACTTGTCCTGGTTCTCCTCACCTTCAACCTCCTAAGCCCTGGTACTGCAGGTCCTGGTTCATCTTGCTTCCCGTGTCCTAGCACTCTGTCTTTGTCCTCCTGGTTTGAGCTGTCCGTGTTGTCCTGGATCTGTTTCTTGTCCTTTTAGTCCTACTGGTACTGCAGCAATTGATCCTGGTAATTTTGTTCTTGGTCCTCGTGCCTACCACTGATCATTCCACGTGGTCTTCCAGATGCTGGTTTGCCTTCTTACCTCAGATCCTCCTCACCCTGGTCCTGCTACTTGTCGGTGATGCCATCGTATAAACAACTGAAACAACAACCCTATCTACAAGAATGCTTTAGAGATCATTGTAAGAGGAAATCAACTTTTTTGAGACTGGGGTCCTTCTCGACCAAAGATCTCACTCCAAAATGGTCACGAACCTGGCCATCTCTGGACTGTCGCCTCTGTGGTAATGGAGCAGAGTCGTTATTACATCTATTATGCATCTGCCCGGCTCTACACAATTCAAGGAAGATCCTTTTGAGGCCAATTCTAAGAGAAACACAAATCAGGACCTGCAGAGCGGCCGTGGTAAAATGCCTCAGCGGTTCCTCGTTCCAACTGTCCTGTAAGACAATCAAATTCCTGACATTAGCAGCCCAAGAACTAGAAAAGAAGGATGCAGTGAAACAGGAACTGGGAAAGACGGACACGTAGCAGCCGGCCTTAGTCCTTCCTTAACGCTCTTTGCACTTTCCCCCTCTCTCTTTCCCATTTATCTTAAGTATTTTATTAGAGATAGGAGGGACAGACACGCTTACACCAGCATAAGATCCAATAAGTTTGGCACTTTGCCTCTTTTTCCTTTCTCTTTGAGCTTTTTAAACTGAAAGAAGGTATAACATGTTTATATTTCGCATCAAAAAAAAAAAAAAGGAAGGTTTTTGCCCTTTACCCTCATTTACTTTTTCTTTCTAGCATAAGCATATCCTGCGAATAGAGGGTATAGTAATGTTTACATCAATTCTAAAAAGAAGTGTGGTCAAAGCAGCGCGCTACAACAGTTGTACTTTGGCACTAATCTTACTGTGTGAGGGCCTTTGTCTCCTTTTTCCGTCTAAAACTGTTTTACTGCTGTCATTATTTTATAATGTACATCTGTGTAATGTTGTTTATCTTATGGTGGTATGTTCCACCCTTTTATGATTTTAACAAGACAAATAAAAGTATTATATCATGCTACTTGTAATGATTGCTCTGCCCCACTTGGAAATTTGCGCCCTGGTCCCCTAGGTCTTGATCTTCATGACCCTCTTAGTCCTGTTTCTCGTCCTCCTGGTGATGATCCTTTTAGTTTACCTAGTCCTCTTGCTCTAGTCTTCTGGGTGCGCTTGGTGCTGCCCCATCGTTCTTTCTAATCCCAGGCCTGCTTATCTTAGTATCCTGACCATACTGGCACTTGCCTTTCAGGTCCTGATCTTCGTAGTCCTCTTCAATTTGGTCCTGATCTTCCTGGCCCTCGTCCTCCTGCTCCTTGCCCACATGGCTCTGCAATAACTTGTCCTGTCACAGATTATCCTAGCCTTTCCTAGTTCTAATGTTCCTTGACCTCCTGTTAGTGCTAGTCTAAGAACTTCCTGGCCCTGGGCTTCCTGGTCCTGGTTTGACTGGTCATCATTCACATGTTCTCCTGACCCTAGTCGATGGGATCTTGTGTCTCCTGTTTCACAGGCTCCAGGTCTTGGACCTTTTTATCCTCCTCACCCTAATTCCTGTCCATCAGTCGTCCTGGTCCGGCTCCTCTGGTTTATCTAGTCCCCTTGTTTGCCTGTTCCTAATCCTTCTAGTCCTGACACTTTGGTCAATGAAATCTTGGTCTTAGTTCTGGTACTCCTTTGTCTGGCACCAATATATCGGGTCTTCTGATGCTAATTCCACCGGTCTTGGTTTTTCTCACCCCTCCTAGTCCCCATTCCTCCTGGCCTATCCTACTCCTACTAGTCCTCCTGGTCTGGCTATTCTACCTTGTTCTTGTCCATCTGACCATGGGTCCCTGTATCATGGTGCTCCTAGTAATGGTCCTAGTTAGTCTGGTCTTCCTCCTCCCTCTGGCAATGGTCCTCCTAGTTGCTATGTTGTGGGTCACCGTGGTTCATGCAGTTCTTGTCACCCTGGCTTAGGATCCCACTGGGTGTGACACTCCTGGACCTTCTGATCCTGGTCCCACCGGACCTAGACTTTCTCATCCTTTATAAACCCCTGATCATTCTAATCTAGGGCCTCCAGGTCCTGCTAGCCCTGGTCCTTTCTGGTTGTGGTCTTCCTGGTCCTTGTCTGCAGCAATTGATCAAGGTCTTCTAGATCCAGGTTCTCCTTGTTAGGGTCATCCTGACCCTGGCGATTTTGGTCCTGGTCCTCCTGCCTACCACTGATCACTTCATGTGGTCTTCCAGATGCTGGTTTTGCTTTCTTACCTCAGATCCTCCTCACCCTGGTCCTGCTACTTGTAATGATTGCTCTGCCCCACTTGGTAATTCGTGCCCTGGTCCCCTAGGTCTTGATCTTCATGACCCTCTTAGTCCTGTTTCTCGTCCTCCTGGTGATGATCCTTTTAGTTTACCTAGTCCTCTTGCTCTGGTCTTCTGGGTGCGCTTGGTACTGCCCCATCATTCTTCCTAATCCCAGGCCTGCTTATCTTAGTATCCTGACCATACTGGCCATTGCCTTTCAGGTCCTGATCTTCGTAGTCCTCTTCAATTTGATCCCGATCTTCCCGGCCTTCGTCCTCCTGCTCCTTGCCCACATGGCTCTGCAATAACTTGTCCTGTCACAGATTATCCTAGCCTTTCCTAGTTCTAATGTTCCTTGACCTCCTGTTAATGCTAGTCTAAGAACTTCCTGACCCTGTACTTCCTGGTTTGACTGGTCATCATTCACACGTTCTCCTGATCCTAGTCGATGGGATCTTGTGTCTCCTGTTTCACAGGCTCCAGGTCTTGGACCTTTTCATCCTCCTCACCCTAATTACCATCCATCAGTCGTTCTGGTCCGGCTCCTCTGGTTTATCTAGTCACCTTGTTTGCCTGTTCCAAATCCTTCTAGTCCTGATCACTTTGGTCAATGAAATCTTGGTCTTAGTTCTGGTACTCCTTTGTCTGGAACTAATATATCGGGTCTTCTGATGCTAGTTCCACCGGCCTTGGTTTTCCTCACCCCTCCTAGTCCCCATTCCTCCTGGCCCATCCTACTCCTACTAGTCTTCCTGTTCTGGCTATTCTACCTTGTTCTTGTCCATCCGACCATTGGCCCCTCTATCATGGTGCTCCTAATAATGGTCCTAGTGAGCCTGGTCTTCCTCCTCCCTCTGGCACTGGTCCTCCTAGTTGCTATGCTGTGGGTCACCGTGGTACATGCAGTTCTTGTCACCCTGGTTTAGGATCCCCTGGGGTTGACCCTCCTGGACCTTCTGATCCTGGTCCCACCGGACCTAGACTTTCTCATCCTTTATAAACCTCCGGTCATTCTAATCTAGGGCCTCCAGGTCCTGCTAGCTCTGGCCCTTTCTGGTTGTGGTCTCCCTGGTCCTTGTATTTTTACTTCTGGCCACTTGGCTCTCTTTGATCTGATGTCTGTGGTCAGGGCCTTCTTAACTCTGGTCCTTCTTTCCATTGGTCTCCAGGTACTAGTCCTCTTTAGCCTATCTACTTGGGTTAGCTACTCCTGGCCCTAGTTGTCCTCGCCCCTTTGGACCTAGTTGGTGCGCACAGGCCCTCATTGCCCTTCTTGTTGTTATAGTCAGGACCTTCTGTACCGTCTATCTCTGACCCTTCTGTTCCTGCAGGCTCTTGTCCACTGGGTCCAGATCCACCTGTTCCAAATCCTCCCGCCCTCCTGATCCTTTTCACCCTGGTCGTGGTACCCCTAGTGCTGTTTTTCATTGTCCTGTTACTCATAGTCTATTTGTTCCTGGTCCCTCTCGCATTGGTAACTCCGGTCTTCATAGATAGGGTTCCCCTGGGCCTGGGTCTTCTTGTTGTGGTCCTTGGCCCTTATTCTACTACTCTACACCTTCCTACTGCTTCCTTCCCCAGCACCCCTCCACAATGACTTGAGTCAGGTACAGCCTCCAAGCCTGTCACACAGATTGTTTGTTGTTTTTAAGGTTTCCAGATTTCTTTGGCTGAGACAACACTGTCAATACAGAAATGAGGGCCCAACAGAGACAGGATCTTGGCCGATTGAAACACTGCTTTAACATGTTAAAAATCAAAACTACCATTCTCAAGATGCATTGTGCATGTGACTAAAATGTCAGTGTTTCTGAAGGGGCCGCTCATGACATGGGACCTGTAGGAAACTGGGTTCTTGGTGCAGTCCCCCCCCCCCACTGTTGTCGGGCATCTGATGCAACTATGCCTGAAAGTGTGCTGGGTTCCTGCTAACCAGGTCCCCACCACCATTGTTCTTCCCCTAAACTGTGCCATTGTTCCACAATTAAGCATACATAGAATATTCCTTGAGGATTTTTTTATTTTTTTTAATCCAAATTATTACAGTATTCAATGTGGGTCCACAATGTGAATCCGATAAAGCCTGAAAGTGTGCTGGGTTCCTGCTAACTAGGTCTCCAGCACCATTGTTCTTTCCCTAAACTGTGCCATTGTTCCACAATTGGCACTGCTTTGGTCTCCATATAAGTTCCTAGTAACTGGTACCCCTGGTATCTAGGGCGTTAGGACTAAAGAAGGTCCCTAAGGGCTGCAGCATGAATTGTGCCACCCTAAGAGACCCCTCATCAAGCTCATGCAAACTGCCATTGCAGCCTGGGTGTCTTGCTGAGGGGAAAACAAAGAGTCGACATGGCACACGTCCCTCTGTACCATGCCAGTGAAGCACTGCATGTGGTATAGGTAAGTCACCCCTAAGGCAGGCCTTACAGCACCAAGGAAGGGTGCACATTCGCATGAGTGGATGTGTCCCTGTGATATCTAAGTTCATTCTTAGGTATTACAAGTGCACAGGGAAGCCATAACAAGTACATGGGCTGGACACTCGTGATTACGAGTTCCCCAGCTACATGATGGATTAATTGTAACCCAGGATGTTTGGTATCAAACATCTTGTCTTAATAAATCCACACTGATACCAGTGTTTGATTTATTAAGAAATGCACCCAGAGGACTCCTTAGAGGTGCCCCATGAAAACCTACCGACCACTATTGTGTTGACTGAATGGTCTCGAGCAGCCAGCCTCCCTAGACAAGTTTCTGACCTCCTGAGGAGAGAGCCATCGTTCTCAGAGGCCGGAAACAAAGCCTGCTCTAGGCGTATGTGTTTACACCTCCTCCACACAGGAACTGCATTCCAGGGTGGGAAGCCTCAAAGGCCCTGCCACCTTTGTTATGCGACCCAGGCCTTTCCAGATAGTGGAAATAGAGGGAGATTTATAACTCCCAGATCCCACTTTTTGGTAGCAAGACAGGCGGGAAAATTAGTAAGATTAAGAGGTGTGCCCACACCAAGCCAGCACCAACCCTAAGGAGGACTAGCTGATGTGAACACCACCATGTCAGATTCCTCCATCTTATTTTGGACAGAATTAGCCTAGCCTTCTAGGGTCTGGGTTTTGCCCACTTCCCACAGAAAGTGGTCATATAGAGAGTGTAGACACCCTAAAGGTAGTCAGCCCATTGGCTACTACCTGTCACTCTCCCTAATGCCCCTAAATTAAGTATTTAGGTGGCACCCCTGAACCCGAGAACTCAGATTTGACGGATTAAGAGAAGAAGGATGAAGAAGTGTCACTGTCTGGCAAGAGCAGCAGAAGAGCTGTGCACTTTTTGGCGCCAAACCCTGCCTGCTCGCAACTTTCTTGACAATTGTGACAGTGACTCGTTCTGAAAGCTGGAGAACTACCACAGCCTTGGGTAGCCTGCAAGCACTTCGAACATTGCCTACAGTCTCCCTTGGAGTAGAGGAGCTACTCCCCTGCAATTCACAGGCACCGAAAAGAAGAGTCTGGTTTACCGCCTTGCAGCTCTCTGGCCCGACTGATGCCGCAGAGGACCAGGAGAAGATACTTGTGCTCCGGAAGGTCAGATCTGTCTCCCCACCGAGCGTGAAGACACCAGGAGCAACTGGACCTGTGCAGCACCAACTGTACGCCCCGCACCAAACACCGACAGCGAAAGTCCAATCCAGATTCTCACTGCACTATGAACGAGCAGCCATCGATGGACATCAGCATCACAGAAAACCACTTTGTGAGTGGCACAGCTGTCTTGATTTTTCCCCTGCCAGCTGTTTGTCCCTAACCGCAAGGAGCTCCTTTACGCATCTTGCCCAGTCGACCTGACCATTCTACACCAGAGCCGCCCAGCCCGGGTCCTGAAGAACTGGCTCTGCCCCTTGATCCAAAACCCCTTATGACCCGAGCCCCCAAGTCGCCCTGTGCAGCTTGTTTTCAGGTGGCCCCTCTTTTCACTGTAGTGCGCCCAGCTTCAATCTCACCCGCACCCTGCTCCCAGTGAAACCCGGGCAGTTCCTGAAAAACTGCTGGTAGTACTTTGGAGCTTTGGAGCTTGGCCCACTTCAACTCAAAACCTAGAAGTTGAACCCCTGAAACCGACTGTACCTACTGTTATGCATTTATGATGTTTCCTTCCATAGGATTGCATTGTGCATAAAAGCACACAGGTTTGAAAGATTTACTTACCTGTAACAATTGCTAACAAAAACAGTACTTACTTTGAACTTGGTTCTTGGTTTTACAAAATATAAAAAAAGAAATGTTATTTTTCTGATTTGGTCTTGGATTTATTCTCTGAGTGTGTTTCTCGTTTATTGCCTCTGTGAGTACAACAAATGCTTAGCACTACCCTCTGATAAGCCTAGCGGCTCACACACAACTACCACAAAAGAGAGCGTTAGAATTGTCTACTTTAGCCTCTGTAAGCCAATTGGGGACCCACTGGACTCCCTACAGTGTACTTCTTTTTAGTGCACTATATAGAGAGCCAGGACCATTAAGCATCAATGCCCTGAACCTACTCTGCTGGGTGAATATATGAAAAAGTGTGTTTATTCACAGGCAGCAGAGTGAAATGCTCTTGTGATTTACCCGGATGCTTTACTTACCCGTCTCCTGCTTTCACTTCTCCATTCCACAGAAGCCCCATGTAGGAAAGTGCCCTTTTTGTATGGTCACTCCCCCACACCTTTTGCCCTAATGCTGATGATTATGACTGTGAAAGTGCACTGGAGCCTGCTAACCAAGCCCCTGTGCCCTCTCCCTAAAACTGATACATGTGAATTGGTAAGACCAATTGGCAAGGACTTTAAGCCCCTTATAAGTCCCTGGTGAGTGTTACCTGTGGTACTCAGGGCATGGGAGTTAAAGGGATCCACAGGGCCTGAGCACTGAATGTGCCACCCTGGGGGACCCAAATAAACCGATGACTACAGTCCTGCCATTGCAGACTACATGGGCAGTGTGAACTGCTCTAACTCAACTTTGGCCTCATCATGTGTGGCAAGGTCAAAGCATTATTTTTAATATATGCCAGTCACCCCTAATGTAGGCCTTCTGAGCCCAGGAGGCTGGGTGCATTATATTAAAGGTGTGGACATATAAGTGCAAACTTATATGTCCCTATCATAGCCCCTTTCCATTACAAACTACTATCAGCGATCAGGGGGCCATAGCATAGCATGGGCTGGCACCCCGAGGTTGCCAGCTCCATTATGGTCCGACTGAAATATGTCAGTCTTTCCTGTGCTCTGTCTGACAGTCAGCAGCTGCTGCCACCAAGACAGGAATCTGACCCCCTGCCAGGAAGTGTGGATGGGAACGAGGTGATACCTTCCTTCCTGACAGGATGGTTAGCGAAATGGTACCTCAGTGGCCCCAATGTCAACCTTTTTCATCCATTTCCTCACCAGAACCATCTAAGTAGTAAAACCAGCGCCCGTGGCTCTGGTTTATGCACCAGGGACAGCCAGAGCAAAACTGCACCGGGGCCCTATAAGCCAGGTAAAGTTCAACTGACTGTCGTGGACTGGTCCTGGGACCCATATCACCTTACCCCTCAGTTGGTTCCACACAACTTGACCTGCAAGTGACCGATTGTCACTAGTGCTTTTTACCATTGACCGCAGTGTTAAAAGTTCTGCAGTATTGAAGTGCATTGATATATTTTTCCTTCTAAAATCCATAACTTTGGTTATACTCATCTGATTGCCTTTGTTTTGGTGTCTAAAATAATATAAAATTCTGTTTTATTTTTATAAATTGGTGACTGATTTCTTTCGAGTAGAGTCAATTACTTATCGTTCATGTAGTTACTCTGAAATGCTTAACACATGTTGCTCTAGTAAAGCCTGACTGCTCTGTGCAACACTACCAGGACTAAGCTTGGAATTTATTAGTGTGAATCAAAATGACCTATTTTGGGGTATTGTGAAGGAATTACACAGTGAAGCCTAACCAGCAGCACTGCATAATACTCCACTTTAATAAATCCCATTACAGTGACTTACTAAATGTACCTCCTGCAAGTGTCCCCAAAGCATTGTGCCCCCAAACACCAATTACCTACGGTACATGTCCCTCCCTCTGTTTGCTGATGCTTGTTGACGGCTGCTATGTTGACAGATTTGAAATACTAAGCAAGCACAATCTCCATTAAACAGAAGTCTAAATCTAGCACAAGGCCTTTCGTAAGAAGCCCAAAAAAGATTCCAGCCCTCAAAAACCATCAAAAGAAGCATCATGAACATTAAAAAACAATGTATTCTCATTAGTGAATAAAACGTTTATGTAACGTGCTTCAAAACCATATTCAGTGTTCTTTGATGACAGCCAAATACTCCGACTAAAGCACAACATATCTGTGTGCCATATCCTGAAGTTTCTGTTTGATATCTACATATCTTAGTTGAATATTAAAATAACACATGTTTTTATTCGAAATTGAATTTGCCTTTTTTTCATCTGTAAACAGTTTAGCATAATTATGCACTAACCTTTTTACAAACTATTGTGCATTTGTAAAAGCACTTGCTTACAAATGCTTCACACATGGTGCATGCCCATTACAAGATGGCCACCACAGTACCATTGACTGTATATCCTTTTTTCTTTATGGCTGGCTATATAAAGACTTCCTTCACACCTTCTGGTCAAATTGTACATCATCTGTACTATTTAGTCTATGGCTGGCTAAACAGCAGAGATTATGTACTATTTTGGCGGCCGCTGGGTAAATGGCAGAGATTTTGTACGATTGGGCCAGTGGCTGGGTAAATAGACATTTCCTACTAGGTTTCCAAACACCAGAACAATTTCCCGATCTGCCAGATGCCCAAAGTTAGATTGCAGCTAACTTGTGCTTTGTCCCTTTCCCTCATTTTAAGTGCTATACTAAGGATGCCCGCTTGCTCCTTCTTTTAGTCACTGTGTACTAGTGGATAATAACTTAGACTGTTTTTATGTCTGGAGTACACCAAGATATTTTAATTTTTAATATATATACATATATTTTACCTACTGGCGGTCGCCAGTAGTTAGTTATACTTAGGACCTAGTTTCCATAGGAAGAGCTATTTTTGTTTTGCCAATACCTTTGGAGTCGTTTGAGGAATCCTCGCGAAATTTTCAAAACTAGTTTGAAGCTCAATTTAACTGCTGTCTTGAAAGTTTCGGGGTGATCCATCAATGGAGGGGGGGGCGAGAAAAAGGGGAGGGGGTCCCAAAACACGCTTTCCCCATGTTAATTTCCATGGGAACTTTAGACACAGCTACAGACCGAACTGTTGAACGGGATTACACCAAATTTGGTAGGAAGGCAGATGTTGGTTCTGGGAAGTGCCTTTTTGTGATTTGGTGTAAATCTGTTCAGTAGTTGCCCAGTTACTTAAAGAAATGTCCTATTGTATATCTAGGGATACGGAGGATCCGCAACCACTCCCGATCTTGAGCTGAGATCTGATTGGCTGCCAACACTTCAAATCAGGAAGTGTTGGAAGCCATCTTGCTGGTTGGTTGCACCGAGTCACAGAAAAAATAAAAAGAAAAGAAAAGGGGGCAGGGTAGAAACACCCTGACCCCCTACGTCTCTTGAGGGGCGGGTCCCAGAGGGACCCCGCAGCGCCAAAAAGCATTTTTTAAAATTTACCACGAGAGTCACGCTAGATCTGCAAATCCCTCCTAAAAGTTTAGCTCCCATTTCTGTTTGCTTTACCACTCCCGCCAAGCCATAGCAAACTGTGCTCGCTTTCAGAAAATGAGAGCATTGACAATGCTCTCGCTTGCTGAAAGCGGAGCACAATTGCTTTTGCAGAGCCGGAGCTGCATGTTAGCAGCTCCCTCTCTGTAAAAGCAATGCTGGCTCCTGCAGGAGGCAGGGTGCTGGCAGGGCCCACAGGGGCTTGAGGCTTCCCCCGCCATCCCCAACAGATTGGGTGCCCTGGATGGGACTAGGGCATCCACATTTGAGGCTGGGCCCCAGTGGATAGGCTTCCCGGGGCCAAAAATGGTTGGGGAGAAGGTCTGTACAGCCCCCCTTCCATTATTTCTTAAAAAAATGACAATAGAGGCTGGGCCCCAGAGGATGGGGTCCCTGGGGCTGAAATCGGCCTGGGAGGGGGGCCGCTTGGCCCCCTTCCCTTTAAGTTTAAAAGATTTTTTTTTTTAAAAGGTCGACGTAGGCCCAGGGAAGGGGGGCCATGAGTCACCCTCCCCTAATTGAAAAAAAAAAGGAGGCTGGCAAGGCGTCCCCTTTCTGCACCACTCTGCAAACGCGCCTCCTGGCGCACTACTGGTTGGAGGTTGAAGTCCCCTTAGCTCTAGAGTGTCCTTGGGGGCCAACAAGCCCTCCTGTTGCCTCCAATAAGTCCCACACAGCAGGATTGCTGAGAGGTTGTCGGAGGCCATGCCCCTTTTCTCCACCACAATGCAAACGCATCTCCTGGCGCACTACTAGTTGGGGGATAAAGTCCTCTTGGCTCTTGAGGGTCCTTGGGGGCCAAATATCCCTCCTGTTACCTCCAGTAAGTCTCACAGAGCCTGATTGCTGAGAGGACTTTGGAGGCCATGCCCCCTTTCTCCACTACTCTGCAAACACGCCTCCTGGTGTGTTACTGGTGTGGGGAAGAAGTCCACTTTAGTCCTGAGGCACTCAGGAGTAAAGTGGAATTCATTCCCCAACCAGCAGCGCACCAGCAGGCACGTTTGCATAGTTATGGAGAAAGGGAGCAGGGCCTTCAGCGAGTTGCCGTCTTTTCAATTTTTTTTCTATGTTTTAGGAACGGGGGCCGCGAGGCCCCCCTCCCTGGCCGATTTTGGCCCCAGGGACACCATCTCCAGTAAGTCCCGCACAACGGAATTGCTGAGAAGTGTTCAGAGGCCACGCCCCCTTTCTCCACCACTCTGCAAACACTCTTCCTGGTGCACTGCTGGTTGGGGGATGAAATCCTCTTGGATGCTGAGGGTTTATGAGAGCCCAGAAGCCCTTCTGTTACCTCCAGTATGTCTGACATAGCAGGATTCCTGAGAGCTGGTCGAAGGCACCGCCCCTTTTCTTCACCATTCTGTAAATGCGACTACTAGTTAAAAAAAACATAGAAATTCACTTAAAAAGGTTACAGGGACGTTATAGTTAGGAAATAGAATTTCAAAAACCTTAGAAATTCCCTTAAAAAACCAAAGGTTACAGGGTCGTTATAGTTAGAAAATAGATTTTTTTTACACTTAGAAATTCACTGGAAAAAACCAAAGGTACAGGGACATTATGCTTAGGCTCTGATTTCACTCGTGCACAACCAGTGAAATTCAGTAGTTATATTTACCTCAGTTAACTATAACTTATGCCGCCGCAATGCACTGCTTATGACCTCAATATTACATCACTCATGATACGGTCAGTTACATCACTGATTAAGTCACTGATGACATCTCAAACGACCAGTGTGCCTGTAAGTGGCATTGTTTGGCTCCGTGTCTGCATCCTCTGCTTCGGAAGTGATACTGCAGTGCCTATTTAGGTCCCACCATGGCGCACTGTTCCTTTAATTCCGTGCCAAACAATGTGGATCTAGAGAGCTACAACAGCCAATTTTTGACCAACTTTTTTTGACTTTTTGTTGATATTTTCGAGCCTTTGCTCCCAGTTTGCTAGGCCATCGTGTCCCCTGCAAAACCTTCTGGGTCCAAGCCCTGCAGAGATTGCCCCAGGCAGATGTTTGTATCTGATCCCCACTTGGTTTGTCTTTGGTGCCTTGGTTCGGGACTTGACTCCAAGGTCTGGGCCGAGTGTAAGTCTAAGCTACCGAAAGCATTTCGTGAGCTGGCACTGAGGCTCTTGGTAGCGAGCAGCAGAAGGCTCCTTTTGACTCCTGGTCCCATTCTTGTTCCCTGGGAAGATCTCGGTGGCATTCCCAGAGTAGTTCCCATGAGCGGTTGTCTTCCCGCTCCAAGACCTACTTGTTGTAGTCGGGCAAGTCCAACAAGCACATGAAGAAGAAGTAGAAACGCTCTTTCGGCTTCCCGTTCTCATGATCGTGCTTCCAGGCCCCACTTCTGCAGGTCTCCCTAGAGTTTCCTGGTGCCAGAGCGATGCCCGCCCAGCTCAAAGATGTTTATAACACCAGGCACACCATCTTTGGGCCACTACTCCCTCTAGAGTGCCCTCTAGCCCAACAGAGCAGAGAGGTGCCCCTGCCGGGTTACTGTCCACGGCTTCACCCTTGATACCAGCTGGGCCCTCTAGATCCACCCCCGAATCTGAACCGCAACCATCTTCTGGACCGCAACCATCAGGTGTGCCTCATTCTACCCCGGATCCACCCCTTCTGGCGCCACTACGGGTGCCGTTGTATGATGACCCTATCATCATTCTCGATGGCAACCATGTACTGCTTGACGTCGATGCCGGTGCCATTCATGCCTTACCATCCCCTGGGCAGGCCCTACTTTCCTGAAGGGGAAGATGAGGAGGAGGTGTTTGGTCCTCCAGAGGACCCTGATGATGACAACTGGTGAGTGGATCTAGGTGACGCCTGCCCTGACACTGGCATGATTTCCCCTCCAGGCCAGTTTTTGGAGGAAGGCCCATCGTTTGCAACCATGATGTGCAGCCTGGCAGAGGTTCTCGATCTCCAGCTCCCCGCCATCAATGTCAAGACAAATGTTTTGATTGAGATACTTCAACCTGGGGCGGGTTCGTATGAGCCTATGCTCCCTTTTAATGAAGCCCTGACTAATGTACTCCTAGGGCCCTTAGCGAAACCCTGCACAGGGGCTCTTCTGCACCGAATGATTTCCAGCAGGCAGTGTTCTGCCTGGGAGACCCAGCCTTCCTTTCCCAGCACCCCTTCCCTGACAGCCTAGTGGTGCAGGTCTCAACAGCTAAGGTCAGTCCGAGGACGTTCCCTACTACACGGCTGGATCGTGAATCCAAGAGGCTGAACACCATTAAGAAGCACATCTTCTCCTTTGCCAGCATTGCCCAGTTGTCAGTAAACACCACATGCCTCTTCGGCTGATATTCCCATGCTTTGTGGGATTTAGTTGGGCAACTGTTTACCATGATGCCTGAGGAATGCCACTTCATTCTCAACCCAGCTGTAGTGGACAGCATGGATGCAGAGAATTTTGACATCTGATGCGGACTGGAGACCATGATCTCCCTGGTGGATCTCCCAAGATTATGTCGCTGCAAGACTCAGGGCTGGCTTAATGTTGGTGGTGCTCAGTGAGACAATCTTTTGGTCACCCATTCCCTCATAATCTCTTTCACGGATTCCTTCACTACCACCCTCCAACAGTACCCCTCATCTCTCCTTAGCCCCTCTATCAAATATATTTATTTTATAGCGCTACTCATCCAATCACAAACATACAATACAGAGACAATAAGTCATACAAGTGTGTAAATCCATGTATAGGAAATGTTACTTATTTATAAATAAATAAAAATAAATAGGAAATGTTACTTAAGACAATGAGGGCTACAGGTTGTAGGAGTCACATGTCATCCATACTGGCAGGCATTGTGGGCCAGATGTACAACCATTTTTTGCGGTCGCAAACGGGAAATCGGCCCGTTTGTGACTGCAAAAAAGGGCCTCGGCATGTACAAATGCTATTTTGCGAGTCGGTGACTCGCAAAATAGCGTTTGTGACTCACGCTATTAGGAAGGGGCGTCCCTTCCTAATAGCGAGTCACAATGGAATGTACCATTGTTTTGTGACCACCATTGCGGTCGCAAAACACTCGCAGTTTCCCACCTACTTCATGTAGGTGGTAAGCCACTTGCAAACAGGAAGGGGTCCCCAGGGCTCCCCTTCCCCTTTGTGAGTGTGTGTGAAAATATTGTTTAAGAGCAGGCAGTGGCCCCAGGGACCACTGCCTACTCTTAAAAAAGGAAAAAGAAACGTTTCATTTTTGTTTTTTTAAATGCATCCCATTTTCCTTTAAGGAAAACGGACTGCATTTAAAAAGAACACTGCTTTATTAAAAAAGCAGTCACAGACATGTTGGTCTGCTGAACCCAGCGGGCCACCATCCCTATGAGTGCTAGCCATTCCTAATGGGGTCGCAAATAGCACCTGCCTCATAAATAATAATGAGGCAGACAATTTGTGACCCCATTAGGAATCGCTAATAGTGTCTGAGACACTGTTTTAAATTGCATTTTGCGAGTCGCAAATTGCGAGTCGCAAATTGCGAGTCGCAAAGCGATGCAATTTGCGAGATGCAAAATGTAAGGGTCGTACATCTGGCCCTAAATATTATGAGTGCTTGGTATGGAGAAATGAAGGGTCAGATTTACTAAGCTTTAATGCAGCACAGTACCACAGTTGCTAATGCTGCGTTGGTGAGAGAAGAGAGCACAACAGCCCCATATCTACTAAGAAATGGGGCCAGATGTACAACGCTTTTTAGCGTGCGCAAACGGGTCTTAGAGGACCACTGCCTGCCCTTAAAAAATGAAACGAAAACGTTTAATTATTATTTTTTTTTAAAATGCATCCCGTTTTCCTTTTAGGAAAACGGGCTGCGTTTAAAAAAAAAAGCTGCTTTATTTAAAAGCAGTCCCAGACATGGTGGTCTGCTGAGCCCAGCAGGCCACCATCCCTGGGAGGGCCTGTCATTCCCAATGGGCACGCAAATTGCGAGAGGCTCATTAATATTCATGAGCCTCGCAATTTGCGACCCCATTGGGAATCGCAAACAGTGTTAAACACACAGTTGTACATGCCAAATAGCGCCTCGCAAATTGTGAGTCGCAAATGCGACACAATTTGCGAGGCGCTATTTGGCAGGTCGTACATCTGGCTGGTGCTCCCACCTCTGGTGCTGGCATATCTTAGCCTGCCTTGCGGCAATGCACACCCCTTGCACCATAATGCAAGGGTGTGTGCATGATGTCAGGAATAGGTTTTAAACTGTAAGGGTACCCACCCAGCATCAACTTCTATGCTTGGTTAAAGTTTAACACTTTCACCACTTCATATGTGTGTTGTATAGTGCAGCACACATGGAAAGTTAGAAAGGTTTGTAGAAAAGAAATCTTTTTTCCAACTTTACACCTGCCTCGAGGAGGCGGCATACATTTATGATAGAAATCCATTTCTAGCAAAGGTAGTATATAGGAATTAACAACAAAATATATGGGTGGGTGCATGGGAATGTCCATGTACCACCCATAGTACGCCTCCTTAATGCATAGTAGTGCATAGTGCTAGTTTGTGTTACTTCAGGACTACTTTCCAATGCAATTCAGGATTTGCGCCAGAAAGTAAATTGCAAAATAACACTTTTCACCAGGTGTGCATAATTTGTGTGATGCAAACCAGGCACAAAGTGTTGGTAAATCCACCCCATAAACACAGGATTCC
This sequence comes from Calotriton arnoldi, assembly GCA_963921515.1. Taxonomy (NCBI): domain Eukaryota; kingdom Metazoa; phylum Chordata; class Amphibia; order Caudata; family Salamandridae; genus Calotriton; species Calotriton arnoldi. Next base: position 576,418 of record CAWUFW010007902.1, read on the forward strand.
ACACGTAACACAACGGTTGGGAATGTCATTTAAGGGTGTCATACTAACAAAATAGTATCAATACACAAATGAACCCTTTTTAGCAACCATAGAATATGGAATGTGCTATATCAGAAGGTTTGTAACTTATGAACTAACAAAAGGATCTCTGTGACAAAAGCAGTAAGCCACTGAACAATCTACATAAATTGCAAGTCTGTGGTCTCCGTGTTACATGGTGTGTTTTGCTGCGGAATTTTACACGTTGCGCTCTGCAGCGGGACCATTAATACACTTTCAGTAAAACTGACCCCAAGGGAGATGGTGACCAGAGAGGAAGGCGAGACCTTCGTGCAACCATTTTGCCACCAGTTAGCCGCTGGACCGAAAGGGAGGGTCACTATAATAGGCCCTGGCCGAAGGAGGAAACCAGAGGACATGGCTGTTGTGGAAGACTGTATCCGGCATGTAGGGAGAGATCCCAAGTGGAACTTACCCTACTTGCAGGATTGCCTAAGGAGATGGGAGCGCTATGTTAGAGAGAAACCCACAGCACTGTCCCAAACCAAATATGTCTGCTACTGCAAAAGGGCACATCGGGGAATATCTATGTGCCTTGGCCCCAGACGGATAAGGAAGGGCTCAGAACCAAACTGCTGTCATTGATGGATGGGGTGGGGAAGTGGATCTCATGTTTCGAGAAGAACACCGCTGGGATAAACCTAGCAATAGGTGATATCAAAAGTCTGCTTAACAGTCTCATCGGAAAGTAGTCTAACACGGTCTTCACCCAAGCCGGCATCCCAGCAGTCATGCTGACAAACACTGAGCATGATGGGCTGCATTCAATTCATACAGACACCCAATATGACCTGCCCTGAGGGAAATATTCCCTGATCGCCCAGATGCAGGAGGATTGATGGCAGAAAGTATAAAGCCTAGGGAGACCATAATGGACTTTCTAGACAGAATGAGGGAACAATAGGGACAAGAGCCAGGCCAGCCTTTGACTGATACAGGGCCCTAGGTTGCATTTTTCTACAACATCCTCAAAAAGGGGGTGCCTACTGAAATACAAAGTGAATTGGACAGTGTAGTAGGGTTAGACACCAAACCCTGATAGGAAATACAAGCCCGCATATTACACTATTATAAAAAAAGAGTGTTGCTCGAATATGAATTTACCTTGAAGAAACAAAGACAAGAGGCGTTTGGCAGAACAGGAACAGTTGGTTTAATCAAACACTATGGTCGGGAGTGCAGCATACAGAAATCGGTCTGAGGACTGACTCAAAGTACAATTGTTTTGATTTTTTTTTCATTTTTTCTTGAAGCATCATAAAACAATTCATAGATCCTGTTTCGGGAGTGGAATTTTGGTCTTGTCCATAAGCCATAAATTACTCACACCTGATGACAAATGCAGGTGGATCTCGACCTTGCGTCAGCACAATGAAAGCCAGTGGGTAACGTGTTCAGATGTCCGGCATGGGGAGCGCATGATCACTGCGTGTGTAGTGTGTGCTGTGTCCTGATTGACTGAGTGTTCCTAAATTCATGAGGTATCTAACTTTATGGTGTTTTGTATGTGCATTTTATTGGGGCCAGTCTCCTAGGACCATTGTGGTGTCGCTGCCTATCTGTGGGACTAATCTGGGTTTGTCCTGCTGGCTATGTGCCAGCTCACCTGTGATCTGTCATTCGGTAGCCTCAGGCCTAGGGAACATGGGTCTGCCTGACCACGTATTTCTGATTCAATTGTTGATGGAGAGGTCATATTCGGGGATTTCGACAACAGTGATTCGATTTTGTTTTTGTACATACACGTATCATTATGTACATCGACATCAATATGAACAGGAGACATGAAAAGGACATGGAAAAGCAGGAGCAAGCCCAAAGAGACACCGCCAAATTAGTCCAACACAAATTGAAAAAGACCACCCTCCAGGGGGCAGCGTTGGCCGCTAGCGTACAAATGGCACCAGTCTTGAAGGAGGCTCCACCGCAAAGGCCAGAGGGTTTCAACCCGGTTATAACAGCAGAAGTCAGGGAGGTTGGCAACAGCCGGACTTCAGAGAATGTTATTATTGCCACTGAATGGGCCACATGGCCGACTAATGCCACTTAAAAGCTTATCACGAGCAGAGATCGATAAATCTAGGTCAGTCTCTGCAGAATTCCTATCCTCAAAACCAAGCCCAAGGGAACCCGAATGCACCGTATGTTCAGATGCAAGGAGGCCAGGAGGCCACTGCGCCACCACAGCAGGGAACAGGTGGTTGGTCAAACATGTGGCAACAGCAGCAACAGACAGAGAACCCAGCCCAACAAAGACCGCAGCGGGGAGGGGTAACTGTCTGGGTAGGCAATGCCTTTACACAATTGCAAAGCCCACCTACGCAGTAGATTCAAACCCCCAATGCAGAACATAGACTTCACACACACCTCAAAATACATTTAAAAAATAAAGACTAGTAAGACAACATTAGGAATTCCAAGCCTTTACTTGTATTTGGGAAACTCAGGGCTGCTGTACGTTGTGTTGATCAGGAATCCGCACTAGAGTCCATCATTTCGGTGCCCGCAGGACACTAGGCCCCACTCTGCTGCTGATCCCCTATGGTAAGGGTTGGCTGGCCACACATTGGGGGGAGGGCAGTCTGATGAGGCAGCAGGGCGGCTCCCCATCCAGTGCGTAAAAGCAGGCACCCAGGTCCCCTGACCCAAGTCCAATTGGGACGGGTCCTGATTACTAGATCGAAAGTACACCATTCTCGGGCCTCTGGCCTGGGACCCAAATTTCCTCATGGCATGTGGTCCTAACCACAGCCAATCACCTCCAGGCCAATGGAGGCCCCTTTTCAGTTCCAAAACGAGGCAATGTTCCAGTGTAGGGAGCCAGGTCTTCCACACACTTGGGATGATGAAGACCCCATAACGTCCATGGCACGCACAAACCACCGCATGGCGCAGACTCAGTAGGGAGTCCACCAGAACAATCAATCATCACAGTCTGTTACCTGCATTGGGTGAAATTTAACGAGTTTTGGACTCGCACTGAACTCTCCATTAAGCAACATTCTGCCTCCTTCTTTCCCTCAAGGTTCTCCAATCATCCAAAGCCTGCTCGTCTGGTCATGTCCCTCCAAAACATCGAATGCAGCGTGTTACCGGATGGAAGTCTCTAGCTACAGCGGGGGACAGCAGGCCCAAAAATCTTGGTTAGAATGTAGTTAAAGGGAAAAGGGGTGCCGGGAAGAGGAGAGTGCCTAAAAATCCATCACAGCTCAGTGCAAAGTACTCAGAAATAGGCTCACAGCCGTATCCGACCTAGTGATCAAGCTGACAACACACAAGGCCTTATACACGCTGTCTAGGGGAGCAAATAAGCCCAATCTTGGACACCGCCACATCAGAAACACATGGGGGACACGGGACAGCTTCCTGAACTCCACCGGTAAACGACAATGGAAATGGCCAAATCACATGAGAACCAAGGAAAACGCCCAGGATGCCTGCAATAAGAAGACCAAAAGTAGCCAAAAAAGAACCCTCTAGAAAAAGGGCGTAGTCAAGACACCTGTTAGGGAGGGTCCTACAGCACGCCACATGCTGGGACTAGAGGGTTATACACGTGAGCACACTGCGATCACCCACAACACCTAATTGCAGCACTCCCCCTCTTTACTCCTCACCCTGCGCATGTGTAGGTTAAAAGGCACACCCCACACTCCCTCACTAAGGAAGGCAGGCTATTAGACGTCCAGCGACATTCATAAAACGTTAGTTAAAGAACCTAGACCATCCATAGGCTCACGACAAACCCTCTGTAACAAAATATATCCTTTCCTATCACAGTGAGGCGGGAGTACTGATTACCCATAAGCAAGAATTAAGGGGACCCATGAATAAACACATCATCTCTAAAAAGTAGATACTCTGATTGGGGCCACCTTCCAGTGCCCACCAAAAATAAGACGTATGAATTGACAGCACACCCCTAAAAAAGAAAGGCACAGGAATCCTCAAGAATGACTGATGAAGGTACAAGGATGCAATTGTTTTCTAAAACATACTGTTGGACTTGGCCCTTTTTTCAGGGTCATCCCTGAACTTTTTGCCTTCCTCCTGTATTCTTTCTGACCTGTTTTTGTTGGTTTTATGACTCTGGGCACTTTACCACTGCTGATCAGTGCTAAAGTGCATATGCTCTCTGTTATAAATTGATGTATGGATTAGTGACTCCATGTTTGGCCTATTTGATTCACTGTCAGACCCTAGTACAGTGCACTGGTTGTGCCCAGGGCTTGTGACTCAAATGCTGCTGGTGGGCTTGCAGCACTGGTTGTGCCACCCACAGGAGCAGCTTGTAAAATGTGTCTCAGGTCTGCCATTGCAGAGCCTGTGTGCAGTCTGCTAATGCCATGTCGACTTGGTAAGTGCACCCACTTACCAGTCCCCAAACCTTCCCTTTTCTGCATATTAGTTACCCCTAAAGTAGACCTGCGGGTAGGGTGCATTGTATGTAAGAGGTAGGACATGCCCTGGTGTGTGTGGCATGTCCTGATAGTGAATTACAGCCAATTTCGTTCTTCACTATTGCAAGGCTACCTGTCCCCATAGGCCAGAATGGGCAGTTTGATTATAACACCTTATAAACCTAACTGACCCTGGGAACATGGTAGAAAAACGAATTTAGTATGCCTGAACTCAGAATGATAAAATACATCTTTTAGTGAAGTTGGTTTTAACATTCTGTGTTTGAAAATACCACTTTTAGAAAGTAGGTATTTTCTTGCCTAACTGTCCAAGCCTGCCGCTGCTAGGTTGTGTATTCCATGTCTGGTTTGTGAGTGACAGGGGCTGGGGGATTCCAGGAGACAGGGTGAGTCAGCACAGGGCTGAATAGACCTATCTGCATGTAGAGTGGTGGGAGGAGTTGCACCTGGGCCTGCCTTCCACAATGCTGGCTCCACCTCCTGTGGTGCGTCTGATGGCCCTGGCCCACACTGTCAAAGGAAAGAAGGAGTCCTGTAAACAAAGTGCTCCAGGACTGACCAGAACTGGTTTGGACTAGGTACAGACACTCTCTGCCTTCAGAGACAAAGGATTTTGGTGTATAAATACTGGGGCCCAGACTCCAAGATTTTAGATCACTTCTGGAACAAACAAGACAAACCTTTGCTGAGGTGAGGAACCAGAGAAGCTGAAGGAGGAGACTATCCCTATGCTGTGTGCTGTTTGAGGGATTGGCCTGCAGTGGTTGCCTGATTGCCAAAGAAAGGAGAAAGGAACTTTTTGCTACTTTCATCATCTTGCAGAACATCTCCAAGGGCTTGAAGATTGAGCTTGCCTCCTGCTGAAGTCTCAGGGACACAAGACTTCACCAACCAGCTCCCCTGAATTCCCTTGCTGGGAATTTGAAGTGCCTGCTGTTGTGTTGGGCCTTCTGAGAGACTGCGTGTCGCTGGGAGCTGGAAGCGCGACTCACGAGGGAGAAGCATGTCGCTGCCACAGCCGCTGTCGTCGCATCGCCGAGAAAGCGTGCCGCCGCTGCCGCCATCGCATCGCCGAAGCGCCTCGCATCACTGGAGAAGAGTGTCGCCGTCGCATCAGATGCCGTCGCATCATCGGAGATGCGTGTCGCAGGGCCTGTCGCGGCTCAGAAGATTCACCGAGTCGCCGCACGGCCATCGGGCGTACACGCATCGCCCCCCTGAGTGTCGCATCGAGAGAAAGACGCCATTTTTGTTTCATTGCACCGGATCGTCATCGCATCACGGCGCTGCGGGTCGCATCGCCACAGAAGCGCAGTAAGAAACCGTCGCATCACCTCCCCACGCGGTGAAGAACCGATGCATCACCTCCTCTCCGGTAAGGAACCGACGCATCACCGTCCCCTACGCATCAGTAGGGAACCGACGCATCACCTCCCCCAAAGCAAGGAACCGACGCATCACCGTTCTTGCGTGTAAGGAACCGACGCATCACCTTCCCTGCAACTCTTTTGTTTGTATCGCGTTACGCATCCAAAGGTACTTTGAACTCAGAGTGTCGCATTTACCACCTTATTGAACTGAACTATTTTCTACCATTGAACAGTCATATTTTTCATAGTGCATTGTGGATTTTTGTCGTTTTGGGTCTTGTGATAAGTCTATATAAAAATACTTATTTTTATACTACAACCTGTGTGGTGTCCATCTGTAGTGTTGTCACTGGGTTACTGTATGTGTTCACAAATGCTTTACACACTGCCTCTGAGATAAGCCTGCCTGCTCGTGCCAAGCTACCAAGGGGGTGAGCAGGGGTTATTTTAGTAGTGTATCCCCCTTACCCTGACTAGAAGCAAGGGTCCCTATTTGGATAAAGGTACCTACCTCTGCCAACTAGAGACCCCCAGTTCTAACACATACCCAACAAACAACAGCTCTTATCCAACAGGTCTGCAATTGAGCCACGAAAGTGCATGACCCTTACAGTGGCCCACCATCTCTCCGGCAGCCACTTCCATAATCCTTACAAAGACCCAAGCGTGCAAGTCCAAGGCTTTGAACTTGTATCAAACTGTTGTACACCAAACCCTTTCAAACTTTTCCAAAGTACTGAAATCTCCCAATCACCGGAGGACCACAGACATCTTTCCTGGATCCATCCCCAAGACCTGCAATGTTCCACAAGTTATGTATTGCTGTACAATTGTATACCCTCTGGTTACTGTGGGTGTGGCCGCATCCACATGTTGCCAAAGGTCTGCCTACTTCAATGAAGTCTACCCCGACATTTGCACAGCGCTTGTATAGAGACCTCTCCCATGTCACCTGTGATTACACTGAGCACAACACTAGTATTCCACACGCACTACACAGCGCACTCTTACACAATACATGGTATCTGCACATGACTGCCGTGGGTGCCCAGACATTGGCCGGGTCATGCTTCATCTGTTCCCTCATACCACATGCAGTAGGAACAGACAGGCTTTACTTGTCCCAAGAGATAGCTCCTGAAAAATCAAAATGCCTTCTTCACCTGTGCCTACATAGGAAGATACAACCCAACAGAGTAGGACCCCATAGAATAGTATTGAATGTGACCCATTACGAGACCAGTCCCACAGCATTATTCCTCTTCACCGATCCTAGCGAGGTAGAATGCGCATGCGAGGCACCGTAGGGGAGAATACTGTTTGGCCACGAGACTTTCCAGAAAAAACATTCTTGGAGGTAGCAAAGCCACAGCACCAGTGCACAAACATATCTGCCCCAGCATCCGTCTGTGGTCTCAGGGTGGCCCTTAGAGTGTCTGGTGCAGTCTTCTTTAATAACAAGTGGACGCCAGACATGGAGTTCCAGTGTAGGGCCAGCCACCTCGATGATGCAAAGGAAAATGAGTCCCGAAAGGGAGGGTTAAATACCAGCATCGATAACCCCTGTCAGGAAATATGAGACACTGAGATAGATAGGTACATGTGGTTGGAAGGGAAGGGACAAACCCTAATTGTATGGAAACTTACACTGTATTCCTTGTGGGGAAAAGGAATGATTCCACTCAGCACTAATGAGAACTGTGGCGCAATACTGCACGTAGCAGACATGGGATGGCAATGGGGCACCTCCACGCTGATAGATACCTACTGGCAGTGCGGTGAATTTGCCTACACCCAGCTTGTACCCGGATGGCGAGGCCTGTGCTCCCTGGTCACCATATACACACCTGCACTGGTCATTGCTGGAGAGGATCTGTCAGACTTGTACCAACATACGCTACCGAAGAAAACTCTATTGCATCAGGCTCGAGAAAAAAGAACTGCTGATTATTTTGGCTGGGCTAAGTTCAAGGACATCCCGGACGAATTCAGACTGTTTTCGGACACACAAGTCAATGCGGCAGGGTCCATACCCTTCTTCACAGTGCAGACGAAAGCAAACGACCGCTGGTTGCAAATAACCAGATGGGAGTTAAGGAAGATGATGAACAATACTGAGCTTGGCCTTAATGCAATTAGGGAAGAATTAAGAGCCATCTGCTTCAGGGTGATGCAACACCTGTATGTGTTGGACTTGATGACCGCAATGGAGGGAAGGGTGTGTGCCAATATTGGTGCGTCTTGTTGCACATTCATCCCAGGCAACAACATGAACAATGGGACTCTGACTTTTGCCATTCAAGCACTGCATCGCTTACTAAAGGACATGCATGAGGGAGGTGCCCCTAAGCAGGACTGGTACTTCGGCTAGTTTTCCTGGCTCCCCCAGTGGGTGACAGGACTGTGCATGTCATTGCTGCCTATTCTCATTTTTGTACTGTTTTTGTGTGGTTTCCTGCTGTAAAAATGCAGTCCTCAAATTGGGTAGAATGCAAGTAGCTAGGGAAGAAGTAATAGTTAAGACTGAAACACAACAAGCCCCCAACAATGTGACTGTCATGAAGTATGGGGTAAATGATGTGGTTGAAAATTCAACTAGAGGGGGATATGTTAATATTGATGTCGATGTACGCAATGATACGTGTATGTACAAAAACTCAATTGTATCACTGTTGTCGAAATCCCCCAAATATGACCTCTCCATCAAGCCAGAGTCAGAAATACATGATCAGGCAGGCCCCACGCCCTATACCTGAGGCTACTGATTGACAGATCACAGGTGGGGTGGCACGTAACTAGCAGGACAAATGCGCGGATAGGAAAAACACAGATTAGTCCCACAGATAGGCAGCAACACCACAGTGGTCTCAGGAGATTGGCTCCAAAAAAATACAGATGGCCAGAGGGGCGCACGTTCCCAAAACACCATAGAGTTAAATGTCATATGAAGTTAGGAACACTCAGCCAATCAGGACACAGCACACACTACACATGCAGTGATCACGCACTACCCTTGAAGGTCATCTGGACATGTTACCCACTGGCCCACTTTGTGTTCACACAAGGTCGAGACCCACCTGCATTTGTCATCAGATGGGAGTATTTTATGGCTTCAAGACAAGACTCACATTCCACTCCCGAAACAGGATCTATGAATTGTTTAATGATGCTTCAAGAAAAGTATACAAAGACATTCAAAACAATTGTACTTTGAGTCAATTCTCAGACCCATTTCTGTATGCTGCACTCCCAGTTGATTTGATTAAACCAACTGTTCCTGTTTTGCCAAACGCCTCTTGTCTTCGTTTTCAAGGTAAATTCATATTTGAGCAACAAAGGCATACGTCTTATCACTTCACAGGTACTTAAAAGAGGCATAGCTTTGAGTTTGTTCAGTCTCTGTTTATAAGAGATATGCATACACTGTAAGAATGGCTGATGTGTTGGTCTGTCCTTGTATTTACACAAATAACGTTTAAATGCCACTATATTGTTTTATTTCTTTTATAGTGCTATTCATTCCAATGCAGGGTGTCAAAGCTCTTTACTTCACATGTAAACATTATACACTGACAATAAATCATATGTGTGTAAAACAATGTACAGGATGTGTTACATGAGACAATGATGATCACTATGTGTAGAAGTCACATGTCCTTCTTAGCTTACTATGCTATATTAGAAGGATTACAATTTATGAACTGCAAGTAACAAAAGTATCTTTGTGTTAAAAGCAGTAACCCACTTACCCATCTATGTAAAATAAAAATCTGTCATCTCCATGCTAAATGATGTGCTTTGCAGGAGACATATTAACTATCTATGCTACTTTGACTCAAAACTGGGACTAGACAAAACACAGATTCCTCCAACAAATGCGTTAACCTCCAGAGTTATCTTACCATTATTATTATTCAGAGATTTACTGGGCACACAAAGATCTCTGCAGCAGGGGCCTTAACCCCATAATATATTTTAAAATGCAGATTTTGCAGCCAATTAAGCAGAACAGATTTACTGCCTTGTTTCTCCTAGTTAGAAAATTCTTTGTGGGAGAGTTAAAAAAAATAAAAATAAGTTGAGGCCCAAATTTTGTGAAGGGGCACAACCCAGACTCAAAATCTCACTTGTTAAATTTCGTAATGCGCTCAAATATACTCATGATAGAACTGCTAAACAAGTCTGAGGTGTTAAGATCTGATGTCACTTTGTTGGAAAGTAGAGTATTGGTAGGGACAAATGTAGGTCTGCCACTGACAATAAGGCCACTAACACATGATAGGACTCAGTATAGGTCTTAGAAAATTATTCCTATGCTCAACCCTTGGTAACTTGGCTGCGAGCAGACAGGCTTAACTTCAAAGACAGGTATGTAAAGCATTTAAAAACACCAATTCAGTAAATAATTAAGACACAACACATAATAAAAATACAACACCAATTTATAAACAGGAAATATTTTTATCTTTAAAATTACATCAAAACGACAAAAATCCAATGTAGGGAACCAGAGATATGAACTTTCAAAGATTTAGCAAAATATAGCACTTAGAAACTTATAGCACCATATTGGGATACAGGCTCGCGATAGACCGACCCAAAGTCAAAGTTTCAGGCCGACCGCGATGGAGCCCCGAGCGGATACCCTACGCGGAAGGTCCCGGTCACAGTTTTTACATTCGGACTTAGAAATGTTTCTGGAGCTTTTCTCCCGGAGGTCCCTCGAAGCTCTCAGCCAGTCCGGATTCGGTGAGGGTTCGCCGGCTTGCCTTGCGATGAGCTCCCAGTCACCTTCCCACGTTTGGACTTAGAAACTTTTGCGGTTCGGCCTCTGGAGCGTTCCAGCGGGGCAAACCCAGGATTCAGTCCGACACGCGGTTGAAGGCAGGCGGCTTGGCTTTCGCGGTTGCTCCCGGTCACCTTTTCTACGAGCGGACTTAGAAACTTTTCTGGAGCTTTTTCTCGCGGGGTCCCTCGATGCTCTTCACCAGGCCGGATTCGGTGAGGGTTTGCCGGCCTCGGATTACTTCTACTCCCGGTCAAACTCTGGAAGTTGGACCTACGGAGCTTTTAGTGGGACGAACCTGGATGGCTTGGCCGGCTCACAGGTTGAAGGCAGGCGGCTTGGCTGACCAGGTTGAGTCGGTCCCTCTATGGAGCTTTTTTTCAAAGTTCCTCCAAAGTTCTCCAAACTTCTTGAACTTCTTCCTGAAGTTCCTCAAAGGGTCCCAAAGTGTCTCAAACTCACTCCAAGGGTCTGGAAGCTCCAAGATGGTCCTTGAAAGTTGAGGACTTCAGTTCCCACAATCCACTTGGACGTCACCCTTACAAATCCACTGGTAGTTCCCCAGGTTGATGATCCTTGGTGGTGAGGGTCCAGGTGAGCTCTGTTAACCTGTAGCTTGCAGGGAGTCCACTCTTTACTTCTTTTTCAGCAAGGTAGTCCACAGGGCTGTAGTTTCTGATGGTGCAGGCTTTAGAGGTCAGGCCTTAGAATTTGCACAGCAAAACTTCTCAGCTTGGCACAATGTCTTGCTTTCTTCAGTTTCAAGCAGCAGATCTGGAGGGCTCTGCCCCTCTCAGATACTTATTCCAAGTTCTCTGGGTCAGGCAGGAGGTCACTCCTGACCAATGGGAGCAGGGTAACTCCTCAAATATATGACCACATCCTGTCGAGTGTGGTATTATATTGTCCCAGAGTGCATCAAATCTTCCAAATCCATAATGGCTGATTTTCCAGCAAGGAGGTAAGAGCTGGCTAAACACACCCCTAGTATGGCTAATTTGCTTAGACTCTCCCCCCTGCATCTGCTCATACCTTCCTTAATCCTACCATCTGCCTAAGGTGGAAAGTTCAGAGTGGTAAATGACACTGTTCTCGGCTCTCCTCTTTGAAGAACATAGTTTACGACTCCTCCCCCTGGCCTGGCATTCCTATGGAACAGCACACTGCCCTGCCAGCAGAGCTGGTTGATCCCAGGGGCTCTTTATCACCTCTTCAAGGCAACCTGGCTAATCCACTTAACTCTGACCAATCAGGGCAGACCACTGGAAGGCTGAATCTGGACTTACAAACAAGAAAGTCTTATAACTTCTTGTATGTACACTTTAGGAGAAATTCAACAATATCATATTGTTGAATTTATTAATACCATTCGGGAAGTCTTTGAATGGCACTTCTAGCCCTCTCCTATCAAGAGTTATTAGGTAATAACTTCCTACCATGTTAACCTATGTAACAGGGGATTTGCAATGGGAAAAATGACTTGGGCCATTTTTCCAGCCCCAGGACTTACAAAAACATATTTTATAAGTACTTTGCTTATATCTACAGGACCCCCACCCCATGGGACAATTAGGGAGACTTTAGGGGTTCTGAATCTGTAAAAATATTGCAGATCCTCACTTCACAGTGCTCCTAGCATCAAAGTCGAATTTGGGCAGCACTTTATCACAATGTGGGGAGTGAAATGTAAACTTTCACTTACCCCAGGGCATATAGAACTCATTTTTATAAGGCTCTACCTTATAGATACCTGACCCCCCACCCCTGGGACACCTAGGGGAGACCCTGGGGGTCCCTAATATGCCATAACATTGTAGGTTATCCATTTTTAAGTGCCCCAAACACCAAAGTCGAGTTTGGGCACAATTTACTTTTTAAAAGCAGTCCTGGCACCCAGGGCTGCTTTTAAAACTGACCTCAGGCCTCAGCAGTGCACACATGCAAGTGCAGAAAGCTGCTGGCCTCTAAACTGCCATGCCCTGCTATATACTAGGGACTGATAGGTAGTTTCAATTCCCTGCCTTATTATATACTAGGGGCTTATAGGGTAGGTCATGCCAATCACAGGGGTACCCCAACCCATAGTGTACCCTAGTGTGTGTAGGTGTTTTCACTGTATTCTAAGTGTTTTCAGCATAGCACTGGCCCTGGGCCTGGTTAGGCAAAGCCCAGGGTCAGTCAGAGTCAGTTACCACCAGTACCAGTCAGCAAAAAGTTGGGGGGTGCCCAGGGCACAGGATGACTTTGCAACATAGCCCCCCCCAAACGAAAGGTGATGGGTTATTAACCTACACCCTGGTAGTCCTCATCAGCTAAGTGGAAAAACCTGGAAAGTCCATCTGCATTTGCATGGGCAACCCCAGGTCTGTGTTCCACTGTAAAGACCATTCCCTGTAGGGAAATGGACCACCTTAACTGCTTGGGATTCCCCCTTCTCATCTGCATGAGCCATCTGAGAGGCCTGTGGTCAGTTTGAACACGAAAGTGAGTCCCAAACAAATATGGTCTCAACCTTTTCAGGGACCAAACCACAGCAAAAGCCTCTCTCTCAATGGCACTCCACCTCTGCTCTCTGGGAAGAAGTCTCCTGCTAATAAAGGCAACTGGCTGATCAAGGCCCTCTTCATTTAGCTGTGACAATACTGCCCCAATCCCTTGCTCTGAAGCGTCTGTCTGAACCACAAATTCTTTTGTGTAGTCAGGGGCCAGTAGCACTGGTGCTGAACACATAGCAGCTTTCAGAGTGTCAAAAGCCTTCTGACACTCTGGGGTCCAATCCACCTTCTTGGGCCTCTTTTTAGAAGTGAATTCTGTTAGGGGCCCCACAATGGTCCCATAATTTTGAACAAACCTTCTATAGTACCCTGTCAGTCCAAGGAATGCCCTGACCTGAGTCTGGGTAACAGGAGCTGTCCAATCCAAAATAGTTTGGATTTTAGCTTGGAGAGGCTGTATATGGCCCCCACCTACCAGGTGGCCCAGGTACACCACAGAACTCTACCCTATTTGGCACTTGCTTGCCTTAATAGTCAGGCCTGCCTGCTGCATGGCCTGAAGCACTTCCCTTAGGTGGCTTAAGTGATCCCCCCAGGTAGAACTGTATACAGCTATATCATCCAGGTAAGCTGCACTGAACTGTTCCAACCCAGACAAGACCCTGTTCACCAACCTTTGGAAGGTGGCAGGTGCATTCTTTAAGCCAAAGGGCATTACGTTGAACTGATAATGTCCCTCTGGTGTGGAGAATGCTGACCTCTCCTTTGCTCCATCAGTGAGGGCAATCTGCCGGTAACCTGAAGTCAAATCAAAAGTACTCAGGTACTTAGCAGCCCGTAACCTGTCAATGAGCTCATCAGCTCTAGGTATAGGGTGAGCGTCAGTCTTTGTGACTGCATTCAATCCTCTGTAGTCCACACAGAACCTTAACTCCTTGGGTCCCCCCTGAGGATTAGGTTTAGGCACCAGTACCACTGGACTGGCCCATGGACTCTCAGACGGTTCAATTACCCCCAATTCCAGCATCTTAGCAACCTCAGCTTTAATGCTGGCTCTGACATGGTCAGACAACCTGTACAGTTTATTTTTGACAGGTAGGCTGTCACCAGTGTCAATGTGGTGCACACACCACTCAGTGATGCCTGGGGTCAAAGAGAACAGGCCAGCAAACTGCTCCAGCACTTGCTTACAGTCTCTGTGCTGCTGGTCTGTCAACTTGGGAGAGAGTATCACCCCTCCACTGACCCATCTTGCACATTAGTGGAGAGGAGGTCGGGCACAGGCTCAGTTTCCTCCTCCACACCCTCATCAGTGACCAATAACATGGTCATGTCTGCCCTGTCATGGTGGGGTTTCAATCTATTCACATGCAGGACCCTATGAGGGTTCCTGGGGGTGCCAAGGTCAACCAAATAGGTAACCTCACCCTTCTTTTCTAAGATTGGATAGGGCCCACTCCACTTGTCATGGAGGGCCCTGGGAGCCACAGGCTCCAACACCCACACCAATTGTCCTGGAGTATACTCAGGCATAGTAGCCTTTTGATCATACCAGTGCTTCATGAGCTCCTGGCTGGCCTCCAGTTTCCTGTTTGCCTTGTACATGTACTCTGCCATTCTAGATCTCAGGCCTAGCACATAGTCAAGCACATTGTCCTTTGCTTCTTTAAGAGGCTTCTCTAAAGACTCTCTCAGCAGGCTCAATGGCCCCCTCACAGGGTGTCCAAACAACAACTTAAAGGGACTGAAACAAACCCCTTTCTGTGGCACCTCCCTGTAGGCAAACAGTAAGCATGGGAGGAGAACATCCCATCTCCTCCTGAGGTTCTCTGACAACCCATTTATCATGCCCTTCAGGGTTTTGTTGAATCTCTCAACAAGACCATTTGGTTGTGGGTGATAGGGGGTGGTGAACTTGTAGTTGACACCACACTCATCCCACATAGCAGTCAGATAGCTGGACAGGAAGTTCAGGCCCCTATCTGACACCACCTCTTTCGGAAAACCCACTCTGGTGAACACACCAAGCAGTGCTCTAGCCACTGCAGGAGCATCAATGGTTCTAAGAGGGATTGCTTCAGGGTACCTAGTGGCATGGTCCACTACGATATACCTATTCCCTGATGCAGTAGGTGGGTCCAGGGTACCAACAATGTCCTTCCCCACCCTTTCAAAAGGAACCCCAACCACTGGCAGTGGTATTAGGGGAGCCTTTGTCTTTCCCCCTGCCTTGCCACTGGCCTGACAGGTGACACAGGAGCTGCAAAACTCCTTTACCTTTTCAGACATATGGGGCCAGTAGAAATGGTTCACCAACCGGTTCCATGTCTTTGTTTGTCCCAAATGTCCTGCCAAGAGGATATCATGACCCAAAGTCAGGATGAACTCTCTGTACCTCTGGGGCACCACCAACCTCCTGGTGGCCCCCTCCTTGAGGTTTCTGGCCTCAGTATAAAGCAGTCCATCTTCCCAGTAGAGTTTGTGAAACCCACTGTCATCCCCTTCCTCTTGCTTAGAAGCAATCCGCCTCAAGCTCTCAAGGGTGGGACAGTCACGCTGTCCCTTACTGAACTCCTCTCTGGAGGGTCCACCTGCTCCTGTCAGTTCTGCCAAATCTGACAGCTCTGGCAGGGATGGAGACCCTCCCTCAGAGGCCAGATCCTCCCCTTCAGGGTTAGATTCTTCCTACACCTCTGGAGTTCCCTGGGCTGGCTCACCAGGTCCAGTGCCCTTGTCCTTGGATGCTTGGCCCTTTGTTCCAGGGTCCAAGTGTCCAGCCCCTCCCTTCTGGCTAGTCTGTGACCTAGTCACAGCACATACCTGTGAGAAGTTGGCCTGGTATATGCTGTCCACTAATTATAGTGGGCACCTTGCACCAGTCCAAACAACCCCTTATTGGAGATAGGTTAAAGACAACCTTTATTGAAAGCTATCCTAGTGGTAGCTATGGAGAGCAGCCTTCAGGCTAAGTCTTGAAGGAATGTAAAGCAGCTTGTTTTACCAGCCTATAATCTCTTGAGTGACCAAATGAAAGAGGACCACACCAGGTATATATTCAAAATATATGTATTTATTGCTAAACACACCCCTCTAGTCTCTTTATGAGGCTAGAGTTTGAAGTACATAAGTTATAAGTTAGTTATCTACAGTAATAGCACAAATACACGTTTGAGCCCTAGGGGCGTACTCAAACCATATACCAATAAAGTGGTATAAGAACCACGACTGAGCTAGACACAGGGCCTAGAGCCTGTAGAAGTGCTTGGACCACAAGGAACCACCCAAGGTAGTGACACAGGGGACCCACGGGGGACGCGTGCAGTGTATGAACACAGCCGCGAATCGCCGTTAACTTCTATGGAGAAAGTCGCGGTTTGAATTTAAAAGAAAAGGGACACTTAGAGGAGGACTTGGAGCAAACCCTTTGAGAACTAGGCTGTTCTAGTGTCAATACCCACGGGAGCACCGGAGTACTCGAGTTACCTCACCCAGGGGAGCCGGGTGCATAGGTGTCTTTCGGGGTCGGGTTTCGCTCGTCGCTTTCAATGGCGATCTGCTGCAAAGTGCTGCTGGCGGCCAAGTCGAAAGTGTTCGGGTGGATCCAAAGGTGGATTGAAGATCTGAAGAACCTGAAAGCAGAGGGGACAGATTCTGGGTCACTAGCCAGTGACCAGGAAGGCGATGAGCAGATGCCCACCGATGTCGAGTGCTTCAGGCAGGTTGACGGTCGTCTTGACTCTTCAGCCACGAGGTCCAGGAGGCGGTGACGACGACCAGGAGCTGGATTCGAGCTGTCCCACAACGTCTGTCAATTGCAGGGGTGTCGACGACCGGATTGGACCCAACAAGCCCTGGAAACAGCAAGTCTCTTGGAAATGGAAGAAGGACGATGTTGCAGACCAGCAAGGTCTGATGGAATCACCCAGCGAGGGTAAGTCAGGGCACGCCTGGAGCAACCACGGAGCCCAAGCAGAAGAAGATTGGCCTTCGGGAGGGCCTACTAGCCAACGGACTAGTGACCGCGAAGGAGCCTCAAGTCGACGCACGTGGAGCTGGCTCACAGGACACTCGTGGAGTGGAGGCCAGTGATCTTCGGTGCAGTCGGTGCTAGAGGCTGGGGCTACTCGGAGGCCAAAGCACGACTTCGTGGGAGACCCAGAAGAGGATGCACTTGCAAATGCGATCGGTGTCCAGGGGTCACGGTTCCACGTTACCCACGACAGCTACGGGCCTCAGCTTTGCTGGGGACTCAGGGCAGCCTCGGGGAAGTCTGGAAATCCACCTCTGGTGATGCAAAGACTTCAGGCGTCCGGCGGGAGCTTCAGCGATGCAGACCGGACAATTGCTTCTTTGGTGCCTGCCAAGCAGGGGAGTCACTCCTTGACCCCAAGGGAGATTCTTCAGTACTCTAATCTTGAAGTAGAGCGTCGAAGGTCCAGGATTCTGTGTCAGAGTTTCGTCCAGGTTAATCTAAAGTCCTAAGGACTGGGGTCCCCTACTTATACTAAGATAGGGGTTGGACATACTCTGGGGACCCACCTATGGGAGGGTCAGGGCAGAGGGGTGGTTACACCCCTTTCCCTTTGTCCAGTTTCGCGCCAGAGCAGGGGCTGGAAGCCCCTGAGCCGGTTTGAACTGGGGTATGCACAGGGACACCAAATGTGCCCCCAGTGCAGGACTTCAAAGCACCAGAGAGTGCTCCCGCCCAGCCCCAATACACACTATCCTGTCTGGAGAGGTGGTTACACCTCCCTGGGACAGGAAACCTATTGTCCAGGCCTCCCTGCCGGAGTTTCGGTCAGCAGCAGGAGGCCAGACTCGTGTCTGTGGCAGCGGCATCCATTTTGTGATGCCAGGGCTTGGAAAGAAGTTACCGGGCAGGCCGGTGTGTACATGTCTCTCCCTCTAGAAGGGTGGAATGCTACCCGCCAGAACTGGCGGGGGTAGTATTCCAAGATGTTTGACACCAAACACGACATGTTTCCGTGCAGCCATCCCAAAGTTAGCATTTAACGCGAGGTTATAATGCGCTTAAGAGTATATGGTCAGGCTGCACTACAAACAGCATCAGAGAAGGGTCTCCGAACGCTGCAGAGGGGCCCTGCTCATGCAGGGGCACCCTTTCACATAGAAACCACGCACTCTGCCTTCAGGATTGATAAGGCCTGCCATAGGAGTGACTTATAGGTTTATATGTGTGTATGTATGTAGTGATATAGGTAGCCTATATCACAGTAAGGGGTGCATGCACCACCTTACCCAGGCTGCAGTAGCAGACCTGTGGTGTCCTTTGGCTGGCCTTCCAGGGGTGGCACAATACATGCTGCAGCCCCTGGCAGGCCTCTGAGGTACCTATACCCTGGGTACATAGTATACCATATACTAGGGACTTATAAGGGCACTCCAGATTCCAATCAGAGATGTGCCTAAGGCACATGGAAACCATTTTAGAGAGGAAGCAGCTAGGCTGGGGTTCTGATTAGCAGGGCCCCAGCCAGACTAAGGTCGAAAAACAGTGAAGCATCAGCAAAAAGTGGGGGTACCCATGTGAAGCAGATCCTACTCTCCTACACAACCCCCCAAACGTAGGGACATTAAACTAACCTTGCCCAGTTAAGTCTTCATGTTCTAAGTGGAAGTACCTAGAGAGTCCATCTGTATTGGCATGGTTAATCCCAGGTCTATGTTCCACTGTGAAGTCCATCCCCTGTAGGGAAATGGACCACCTAAGCAGTTTGGGGTTTTCACCCTTCATTTGTTTTAGCCATAAGAGGGGCTTATGGTCTGTTTGAACAAGGAAGTGAGTACCAAACAAGTATGGCCTCAACTTCTTCAGAGCCCAGACCACAGCAAAGGCCTCCCTCTCAATGGCTGACCAACGTTTCTCTCTAGGGGTCAGCCTTCTGCTAATAAAAGCTACTGGCTGATCCTGACCTTCATCATTCAATTGTGACAGTACAGCCCCTACCCCCAATTCAGATGCATCTGTTTGGACAATGAACTTCTTGGAGTAATCAGGACTCTGTAGAATGGGAGCAGTGCACATGGCCTGCTTTAGGTCATCAAATGCCTTTTGACAGCTAACTGTCCACTGAACCTTTTGGGCATTTTCTTGGAAGTTAAGTCATTCAGGGGTGTCACTATTGATCCATACCCCTTGACAAATCTCCTATAGTACCCAGTCAGGCCTAAAAAGGCTCTCACCTGAGTCTGGGTAGTTGGAGCAGTCCAGTCCATGATGAGCTGGATCTTGCACTGCAGTGGTTGAACCTGGCCTCCACCCACAAGGTGGCCCAGGTACACAACCTGACTCTGCCCTATCTGGCACTTGGTGGCCTTGATAGTCAGGCCTGCTTTCTGCAGGGCCTGTAAAATATTTCTGAGGTGGACCAGGTGATCCTCCCAGGTGGAGCTAAAGACAGCAATATCATCTAGATATGCTGCACTATAGGCTTCCAGACCTGTAAGGACTGTGTTCACCAACCTCTGAAAAGTGGCAGGTGCATTCTTCAGACCAAAGGGCATCACCACAAATTGATAATGCCCACTAGGGGTTGAGAATGCTGTTTTTAGCTTTGCATCATCAGCTAGTCTGATCTGCCAGTAGCCAGCTGTCAGGTCAAATGTGCTTAGATACTTGGCTGAGGCCAAAGTGTCTATTAGCTCATCTGCCCTAGGTATTGGATGGGCATCAGTCCTAGTGACTGCATTGAGACCCCTGTAGTCCACACAAAACCTCATCTCTCTTTTCCCACCATTGGTGTGAGGTTTTGGCACAAGGACCACTGGACTAGCCCAAGGGCTATCTGAGCGTTCAATAACTCCCAAATCCAACATCTTCTGGACTTCTGTCCTGATACAGTCCCTGACATGGTCAGGTTGCCTATAAATCTTATTTTTAATAGGCAGACTGTCCCCAGTGTCCACTTCATGAGTGCACCAGGTGGTCTGACTGGGTGTCAGTGAGAATATGTGTCTGAACTGATTGAGCACCTGTCTGCAATCAGTTTGCTGCTGGGCAGTGAGGCTGCCTGCCAAGGCTACACCATCCACTGACCCATCATCAGGGTTCTGTGAGAGCAGGTCAGGGAGTGGGTCACTCTCTTCCTCCTGTCCCTCATCAGTAGCCATGAGCAAGCCCATGTCTGCCCTGTCCACATATGGTTTTAACCTGTTGACATGGAGAACCCTGTGGGGACTCCTGGGTGTTCCTAGGTCTACTAAGTAGGTAACCTCACCCTTCTGTTCAACAATGGTATGGGGTCCACTCCATTTGTCTTGGAGAGCTGCTGGGGCCACTGGCTCCAACACCCACACCTTCTGTCCTGGCTGGTAAACAGTCAGTACAGCCTTTTGGTCATGCCAGGCTTTTTGCAGTTCCTGGCTAGCCTCAAGGTTTTTAGTTGCCTTTTTCATGTACTCAGCCATCCTGGAGCGGAGACCAAGTGCATAGTACACTAAGTCTTGCTTTGGGGGCTTGAGAGGTAACTCCCATCCTTCCTTCACCAAGCACAATGGACCCCTGACAGGGTGACTAAACAAAAGTTCAAAAGGGCTGTAGCCAACCCCCTTTTGAGGCACCTCCCTGTATGCAAATAAAAGGCAGAGCAAGAGTATGTCCCATCTTCGCCTAAGCTTTTCTGGGAGCCCTTTAATCATGCTCTTCAAGGTTTTGTTGAATCTCTCAACTAAACCATTGCATTGTGGGTGATAGGGTGTGGTGAACTTGTAAGTCACTCCACACTCCTTCCACATTGCTTTCAAGAATCCAGACATAAAGTTAACACCCCTGTCTGATACAACCTCCTTAGGGAAGCCCACTCTTGAGAAAATTCCCAGGAGGGCCCTTGCCACCACAGGTGCTGTAGTGGTCCTAAGGGTAATAGCCTCTGGGTATCTGGTGGCATGATCCACTACCACCAGGATAAACCTGTGCCCAGATGCTGTTTGGGGATCCATGGGACCAACAATGTCAATCCCCACCCTTTCAAAGGGAACCCCCACCACAGGTAGTGGTATCAGGGGGCCTTTGTAGTGCCACCTGCCTTGCCACTGGCCTGGCAGGTTACACAGGAGCGACAAAACTCCTTGGTGTCTTCAGACATGTGGGGCCAGTGAAAGTGAGGGACAATTCTGTCCCAAGTCTTGTTCTGGCCCAGGTGACCTGCTAAGGGAATGTCATGGGCTAGGGTCAATAGGAAGCCCCTGAACCTCAGAGGTATGACCAACTTCCTGGTGGCACCAGGCTTGGGGTCTCTACACTCTGAGTACAAGGGTCCATCATCCCAATACACAGTATGGGGACCACTAGCTTTCCCAGCAGCCTCAGCAGCAGCTTGCTGTCTGAGGGGTTCAAGAGAGGGGCAGCTCTGCTGCTCCTGGCTCAGATCTGCCCTGGAAGGGCCCCCTGTCCCCAAGAACTCAACCTGGTCAGGTTCAAGCTCCTCTGGGACAGTTCCTTCCTCAGGACTGAGATCATCCTCCTCAAGAGACTGATATTCCTTCTGAGCCAAGGGGGAAGGCACTGCCTTTACCCTACTACTCCTCTTCTTGGAGGGCACTTGGTCCATTATTCCAGAATCCAAGGCCTCTTCAGTGTTAGACATTTTGGCTTGTGACCTGGTCACAGCAAACACATCTGCAGGGATGCCCAGCATTTCTGCATGGGTCCTGAGCTCCACTTCTGCCCAAGCTGAAGTTTCTAAGTCATTGCCAAGCAAGCATTCAACTGGTAGGTCTGCACTTACCACAACCTTCTTAAGACCAGTTACCCCTCCCCAGGAGAAGTTAACAACTGCCAGAGTATGGTCTGTTCTGACATTGCTAGCATTGGTCACTTGGTACATTTCACCAAGTATAATCTGCCCAGGATTCACAAGGTCTTGCGTCACCATGGTGACACTTGCCCCTGTGTCCCTAAATGCCAAAGCCTCTTTTCCATTGATTAAGGGCTGTTGTCTGTACTTGCCCAGATTACTGGGACTCACAGAGGAGGTCACATCCATGCCCCCATCACAGACTAGGACAGCCTGAGTGAGTTCTCTGACTAGGTCAGAGCTCATCTCCTTACCCAGGGTCAACCCTACTAAACCCTTGGCTTGTGTAGTCCCACCACCAACTGTAACTGCACTAGGGGGAGCAGGTGCCTTAGGGGCATTGGTGGGGGCTGGAGTAGAGTCTTTGGACTTGGTGCAATCACTGGTCCAGTGGGTCTTTTGCTTACAGACCTTGCACAATGGTTTCCTTTGGCCTTTCCCTTTGTTAGACTGTGAATCCCCATCTGAAGAAGATTTTTGGGGGCCTTGTGAAGACTTTTGATCTTTACCCTTCTCCCCACCCTTATCAGAGTTTTTCGAATCTTGCTTCTTAGGGTCACCACCTTGGTTCTGTACCTTCTGCCTCACCCTGGTTCTGACCCATTTGTCTGCCTTCTTTCCCAATTCTTGGGGAGAGGTCAGATCAGAGTCCACCAGGTACTGATGCAACAGCTGATTTTGACAGTTATTAAGAATCTGCTCCCTCATGATAAGATTGTACAATCCTGTGAAGTCACACACCTTACTGCCCATCAACCAACCTTCCAGAGCCTTAGCAGAACAATCCACATAGTCTACCCAGTCTTGAGTCTGTGCTTTTGGGTATCTCTGAACTTTAACCTGTATTGTTCAGTTGTTAGGCCAAACCCATCAATCAGAGCACTCTTCAAGACTTTGTAATTGTCAGCATCCTCTTCTCTTACAGTGAGGAGCTTGTCTCTACCTTTGTCTGCAAAGGAGAGCCACAAGATTGCTGCCCACTGCTCCTGAGGGACCCTCTGTACTTTACAGGCCCTCTCCAGTGCAGTTATCCATTTATGGATGTCATCCCCACTCTGGTAGGGAGGGACAATCTTGCTCAGGTTTCTATGGTCATAAGACCTTTCCCTATCTTTGGGGAAATTGCTGCCACCATGGGACTCTAGTCCCAACTTCTTCTCTCTCTATAGAGATCTAGGGACTCCCTGTCTATAGCCAATTGCTGTTTTCTGAGTTCAAGCTGGGCTTGCTCATACTGAATCAGTCTCTTCCTCCTCTCATGAGAGGATTCCCTTCCACGAGAGGAGACAGAGGTCCCTATTGAGGTGCCAGAGTGGTTAGACTCCTGAGAAGGAGATCTAGACCTTCTGGGCACACTCACAATTCTTCCTGGGGGGACAAAGGGGAGGTCATTCTGATCCTCCTCCTCCTCCACAGGAGGAATTGGGTTTTCCAGGTCAAGGTCATTTTCACCTTCCTGGCCAGTTTCAGAGGGGGGGCCCTGGGTTTCTTCACCCCTGACCCCTTCCTCACTTTCTGCCCCACCCTCTCTGCCTACCCCTTCAGACCCTAGGGGCCTGCTGAGATCATCAGCCAGTAACACCTCCCTGAGGTGTTGGGTGCTGGCACTTTTGCCTGCCTTCAGCTTCCTAGTAT